>OZ021728.1:13260542-13983042 GCA_963978545.1 Linyphia triangularis
TGTTTTATAATTCCGGAAATTTGTTTTGTTGAAGGAAAGCATTTCGAACACGGGAAAAAGATGTTCGGTTACCCTTAAGGCAGAGAGTTGTATACTTGTAGTGTTTAGATAAATGTTATTTTAGAGGAAAATTTGTTGAGTTCCCATGTCAATTATCTGCATCAATTGTTTCGAACTTTCCGTTGTTTTCTTTTGGTGTCAAATGAGAAATGTAACCTTAAAGTTAAATAACTTTGTTAGTTTGCATCTGTATCTGTCATGAAATTTATTATTTACTAATCATTTAAATATTTCTTTCTGTGCAGCTGAGATTTATATGGATGAGAAGAATGGGTTTTAAAGTTACTCTATAAGTTTATGTTAAAATCTGTATCTCGTAAATACAACTTTTATTTTATTTTGGGTTTTGTGAATGCAAAACTATTAAATTATGAAATTTCGCTGTTGATGCATGATACTTTCTAGACGAAGTAGCAGCACGTAATGTTTTTATTTGTTCAATTACGTTTTACTGCCAGAAAAACAATTAACTGGTTGAGTTCGATCATTGATGGGAACTGAAAAGGTAAACCCTGTAAAGGTTTTTTTTTTGTTCAAGGACGTTTTACCGTAAGAAAAACAATTAACTGGTTTAGTTCGATAATTCATTTAAAGTTTCCATATGGGAACTGAATACCCTGTAAAGTTTTTTTTTTTTGTTCAAGGACGTTTTACCGTAAGAAAAACAATTAACTGGTTTAGTTCGATAATTCATTTAAAGTTTCCATATGGGAATTTAATACCCTGTAAATGTTGTTTTTTGTTCAATGACGTTTTACTGTAAGAAAAACAGTTAATTGGTTGAGTTTGATCATTGATTTAAGGTTTCCATACGAGAATACCCTGTAAATGTTGTTTTCTGTTCAATAGCGTTTTACTGCAAGAAGAACACGTAACAGGTTGAGTTCGATTATTCATTTAAGGTTTCCATACGGGAACTTAATATCCTGTAAATGTCGTTTTTTGTTCAATGACGTTTTACTGTTAGAAAAACAATTGACTGATTGAGTTCGATTGTTGATTAAAAGTTTCCACTTAGGAATTTACCTCCCTGTAAAAGTTGTTTTTTGTTCAACGACCATTGAGAAAAACAATTAACTGGTCGAGACCGATTACTGAATTAAATTTTCCTTGGGAGAAACAAATACCCTGTAAAAGTTATTTGTTTAGTGAAATTTATGGAGGGAAAGCAATTATCTAGTTGTCGATTCGCAATTACTTTTTGTCATGTAACGTAACACCCTGTAAATCGTGTTTTTGATCAACGAAGGGTTATATAAGGGGGAAAAAAATCGAACTGGTTAAGTCCGGCTGTAGATTCAAGATAGTTTCCATCGCGGAATTCAATACCCTGTAACTGGTGTATTTTATATATTAATAATTTATAGAAATGGTAGGTTTCATTATCTATTGACCTTGATCTTGGTAATGTATCTTAGAAAAATATAAACTGATACTTTTGATAATTGAAGAGGGTAATAGAATACCTTTGACTCTTTTGACCAAGGAGTTCACCTACCACTGCTTCAGATGAATCTAAACCTGTTCAATAATTTAATTGTGTACATCTTGTACAGGAGCGCATGCATGCATGTGTGATTGCTCGTTTGCCTGAAACACTTCATCCGTGACTTCTCCTTTACATTTCTTTATTTTTTAATCTTCTGTTTCTTGGACCTCCTTAATGTCTTTCTTATTGATTCCGAACGAGCATAACTCCGTTCCATCCCTCCACCCCCTCTAGAAAGAAGTGCTAAAAAGCGAAGTAGACGGTGAGAATATATCCGCATCTACACAGGAAGAGGGGGACGGCCACAAATTGCACATAAAATTGGTTGGAGTGAGATACTCAATGTCACTTACATAGATACTTCTACATACGCTTTACTAACTGTAGTCTGGGCACAGCAACTTCACAGTCTTGGATATTTACTTAGGTACTGTTTATTCTGAGTTAGCAACTTTTGTTAAGAACATAATTAACAATTCAGTGAAATTAGAGACAAATTCCACCATATGTAGATGTATGGCGATAAATTTGGTGTTTTGAAAATTGTCACCTGAAAAATCCCAATCGGTTATACAGGGTGGTGCAAATAAAAGTTACCCGGAGAACAGAGTTCCAGGTTACAAAGAGACACAAACAAAGGAAAGGAAATAGTTCGCTAACCTGCTTATAGCAGATGCTGAAAATGACCACCATTCATCAGTTGGCACCTCTGCGCCATGGTCAGAAAGTTGCGTATTGAAACTGGACTTCTGGAATTTCTGCAATCTCATCGTCCAATTTTATTCACTCGTCCACCCGGACCACTTTTATTTGCTCCACCCTGTACAAATTTGTAGCCCATATATCAATTTCCCAAAAGGTATCAACATAAGCTTCCTTACGTTTAAGTTTTCAAGTACTCCTGATGAAAGTTATGTACATATAATGTTCTTAATGCTACCTCTAGTTTGATAGATCACACATACTTATGTCATTTCTTGAAATAAGTTTGCAAATTGTCTTATGTATAATTTTTATAATCTTGGATATTTTTATAATAACCATTATTATTCAATTTTATAATGAGAACGGAATTGAAGTTCTTAAAGTATGGTCTATTGATGTTCTGCGCAGTATAGTCATTGAGTAGCTCTTTCACCAATAGTATTTTCGATACAACCAGCTTAGAGGGTTTAAATTGATTAGGCTTAGCTGGCTGTGATATACAATGCCAAAGTTCAGACGTTAATTAAAAACCCTATTATTTAAAATAATATGTACTAATCTGAGAGGGGACTGCATGTTTAGATACCTATACAACATCATTTTCAATTTGTTATAGAATGTAGAAGCATATATGTAGATTATGAATTAACTGGTCTGTCGGTGTAAAAATGGTCGAAACTATTAAAAAATCGACTTTGAGTGAGTTGAGCAAAATCCGATATTCAAATATGTCATATCTTGCCATGTAACGAGCATTATATTTTATTTTATAGGACTCCTCTCTTTAATTTTCAATTAAGAAAGTTGCAGCCAATTTGGTAAATACTTAATCTTTCGAAAGAGAGCCAAAATTGGCAATAAATATCAGTATACGTATTTTATGTTAATCAATCTCGGAAATGGACGACCTAAATTAAACTGATAAATATTACGTCCCCGTGACGTAATATTTATTAGACTAATTTAGGTTAATCAGTTCCGAGTGAGATTGAAATATGCGTAGTTCACTAACGAAACCCATTCGAAAATGTTGCTGTCAACAATGGTAACATTTGCGATCGGAAGTAGCGAGATGTTCTGCCAGAAAATATTTGAAAATTGATTTACAAGGACATATTTCTTATCAAGAAGTTAAAAGTAAACATAATTTCTCTAGAAATCATTTCAAATACCAGTGGTGTTGGAAAAAGAAAAACTAATTTTTAAATGTTTTCTTCATATGACGAATAGCTTTCTGGATATACCTCACAATCAATGAAACTTCATATGGTTTGATTGACGTTTCTAAAAAATTCTTTTGAGTTTGGTGTACTGGTTTCTTTGTTCTTTTTCTTCAAAACCTACCAATTCTTCTCTCAATCGCAATTAAGGTGTACGTATACCCTACAATTCATGAAAATCGATAAGAATATTCATTTTTTTTTTGTTATTATATAATAATATTCTCTGATACTTTAGCTTTCAAACAATACTAAACGTGTGAAAATATCCTTAATACTTTTTAAGTTACAATCAATTACAGGTAGCTACTTCCACTGTTAGATACCACGTTTTTAAAACTTTAAACCTGTTTTCTGACGAACTGTATTTTGATTAAGCCACGCTTTATTCAAACAACTATAATTCAACAACAAAATGTTCAATTATAATTTTTTTTTCGTATCTTAGTAATCTACATAATATTCTAGATGTTTGGAAACTCAATTATATAATATTGGTTGAGAAATTGATTTTTTAGGGATTTTTAAAACTTAGAATTCTTTGAAAATATAGATTTTTTTCATGTTTTTACACAAAATAAATTGTAAAACAAAAACTCTTCTACATAAGAAACTTAATTGAGTTTTAAAACATTAAGAATAATATTTCGAATGGTTTCCAAGTAGAATTGCGTTTCTAAGTAAATTAGAATTTGATATATCATTGTTTGAAAAAGGTACTAATTATCTAATTAAAGCTTAATTAACAAATTAACAATTGCCGAAATTTGAATTTTTTTTATGAAATTATTTTAATCATATACTTTCTAACTAATGTAAAAAATAATTGGATTTTTAAACTCAGAATTACAAAAAAAAAATGTTCTAGGGTATACATATACCTTAATGGATTTAATATTTTTTCGTTTTGAATTGCATGAAAATATAAAGAACTTAACTTATACTTATTATAGAGTGTCAGATTTCAAACATGATTGACGGTAATATCTTGACCATTTGTTGACAAAAAGACCGCATAAAGTAGACTGTCTATCTCAAAATGCCGTTTTCAAACTTCGATGTGCCTTTTTACAAAAAATGACTTCTAGCTTGTTTGCAAAACTATTACCATACAATTGCCTTAAATCATATATTAATCTGAGGTTAACTTTTCAAGAAAATTTTGATTCATTATATTTTATAATTATTTCTTCTTACGAATTTGATTTAAAAAAAAAAAAATTAGGTATTTTCCGTTTTGAATTTAAAAAAAAAATAAAAAAAAAATCATGCCATTATACTTTTCAAATGTGTTCTAAAGTAGGTTTATATAATGTTTAGAAAATAAATATAAGTCATTTGTATTTTAGTTACTTAGAAAAGCCACATAGAAAAGTGCTTTTTATATATTAACGTCATAGAGCCCACAGAATATCTTTAAGATACACTTTTTGAGACTATTACGTAATTTTAAAAAACAAAAATTTATTCTTCGATGGTTCAGTTTGCTTAAAATCTCAATACTCCATCTACAATAGATTGGAACGGTTTTCTTTATCAACATCATTTGCAAGGATCCTATTTTCTGTTCTAATAAATTGGTAATGGAATTGGAGATATCATAGTGGTTGACCTTTATTCAATTACTTCAAAGATTAGTAGCTTTTAAATTTATATCATGAAAATGTTTGGTTTGGAAATTTCGACTGTCTATTTCTGCCACTTATAAACTGCTTAACACAGCCATATACGTCCATCTATATTAATAAACAACTGCATAGATTGATCCGATGACAATGTAAGGAAAGAAACGCGCCGGTGATTGATGATGATGGATGGACAATTAACCAATCACAGTTCACTTTAATAGTTGGGTGGGAATGCGAGAAACCTTGTAAAGGGCTTGAGTAATTTTTTTTGTTGACATTATTACTAATTAAGGTCTACTATTGACAGTTTTGCTCTGTACAACCCAATATTTTATTTTCAATTCTCGGCAATCCTTATTTTTTGTCTACCCAAAGATCTGGCAACAGCTTCTTTTCACCAGCGTTAAGCAGTCTATCCAGTTTATCTATATCGATGTATACGTCTCGTAATTTTAAGCATCTAGAAGAATACGGTATCGAAATCTTCTAGTGTAAACCCCTCACTCCGACCCCACCACACCAACGAGAGGACATTGAGGCCACGACAGATTTAAAGTGCACCAGCCTCCATTAGGTACACACCGATATTCGACGGCTGTTGAGGATCGAACCCACAAACACTCGATCATGAGCTCGATACTCTGACCACCAGGAGAGGTCCTCAAGCAAAGTTACAAAGTTTCAGTTACAATACAAAGAGAAAAAAAAGTCAAGTTAAAGACAATGAACGGATCGTCACACATTTTAAAAATTTGTTAAACAAATTATTTCCTGAGAATAATAAAGTATCCGGAAATTTGAAACTTTGTTTTTTACTATACGTTTTGAAAGTTGGAAGCCACTATGGGCTCGAATTTACGCTGGAAGTATTTTTTTCTCTTGTTAGTAATTGTTACTGATCACTGATCTAGGCGTAGAGAACTTTAAATATCTTTTTCGCAGGGAAGGGACGCATCTGATAAAGACAATTCCAGCAATTAGAACGTTTTACTATTCATTACAGTCCTTGTAGATAAATACTTGTTGAAATTGCTTTACTCCATAACTTTTTCTTATATCCAATCTTTCACTTTTTTGCATGATCACTTTAATCTTGGTTGCTTATAATTTACATTTTTTACCGTAATAATTTACTAAAATTAAGTTGCTTTATTATAATTTCCCTTTTTGATGTTCAAGCAACATTGTATAAATGTGCTCAGTGTTAATGTCCATAAAATTATGAAAAATGGCTTTCCCTTGCTCCGACGATCATAATTTTAAAGGGTAATTAGTATGCTGCGTGAATATAAACTTATTTGTCAACCAAGCTTTATATCGCAGTAGAATTTACTGAAGGTCTAGTGGTTAGGTATAACAATATTTTTCTTCTGATAAAGATATTACTTGATATCCCTATTAATAGCAAATTTTTTTTAATTTCAATGTGGATTAACAAATGTTTATGCATTTTTTAAAACTTTAAAAATATCTCACTGTTTATTGTATGTGACAAAAGTCACCGGAATTTTGTTATTTAATCATTAAATAAATAAACAAAACACATAACATTAAAAAAAAAAAAAAAAAAAAAAAAAAAAAAAATGAATAATCTGAATAATAGTTTTTGAGAAAATATTTTCAAAACTTCCACAACCTCTTGAATTAGAATTAATTAGAATTTAGAAGACATTCTGAGAATAAAACGTAGGCTATCCTCAATTCTGACCACGCTGCTATGAATATTTATTTTAATCCTTTATTGGAAATTTTTACTTTCAATTACCCATATGTAATACATAGGGTAATGAAAGTATAGTATTCATTTAAAAAACAACAAAATTTTTTTGCATTTCTCCACGTTTTGGAATAATCTGATCTCAAAAAAGCAATATAGAAAAAGTGTCTGTATGTGTGTACGTGGTCAGCATACCTCCCGAAAAAATTGTCCTACGATGTTCAAATTTGGTGATGGCACAGAGACCTACCATTTAAGTTTCCGCCAAAATCGCGCATGCGCATAAGGTAGCTGCCATTGAAAAAAAATCATGTTTTTCTATGAGTGTTAAAAAACGGCAAAATCGCTGTGGTAATGCCTCTCAAGGTGTTCTAAACATCCCCACCTCCGAAATTCCTGTAAAAATGCTTTAATGGTGTAAAAAGTTGAAAACGAAAGCCATGTTTTCAACACAGAGTTCTCTTTCCTTGAGTATAGCTCTGCAGTTTCACTTATAAAAAGGATTATATAAAAATTATCGAAATAAATAGCGCCGAAATCCTCATTTGGCCGAAGTTTTTTTTTTTTTTCCTTCTAAAGACTTATATAAGAATTTTCGCAAAAAAGTACCACCAAACTGGCAATTTTTTCTCAATGAATGATAAAAATATAAAAACAGTTAATGACACAAACCCACATCAGTAGTATATTGTAATTTAAAATTGTGTGATGTTCCACACCCTTAGTGTTCTAGCAATGTTATGCTAACATATTTTTGGGGTTGAGATTAATTTATCAAAAGAATTTAGCTTTTTTCCAAAAATTAAAAGGATTTTTTTTTGGTGGGAAGTATATTTTCCCCCGTCCTACTGGGAACTATTAAAAGGTAAGGACATCGTATGTTTTGATTTCTGTTTATATCACATTACAAGAAATATAATTTGATATATAATTTATTTGGTTATTGAATTTATTTGAATTATTTGATTTTATTTTTTTGATTTATAATTGAAATATAATTTGAAAGTGCTAAAATCTACAATAGGAATTCTAAATGAGATATATTTTGTATTAAAAAATTTAAGAATTTATACCCATCACTTTCCATGAAATTTCAGAAAACAGGGATCAACACATAGTGGGACATTGCAAGCTGTACAAACGTATCTTGTTCTCTTCTCATGTGCTTGCCGACCAAACGGTATAGTGGTTAGCGTGCTAGCTTCTAGACCGCGAGGTTGCGGGTTCCGAGTCCCGTGTTAGGCATGGGTGTTTGTATGTTGGCTTGTCTAATGACGAATGTTTCGGCGCATTATAGCCCTCGTGTTGCTGACGGCGCCAGATAATCTGAAAAACAACCAACCAACCTTATCATGTGCTTAAGTGGAGTACAGACGGCAACGTCTACATGTTTTTTGTAAAGTTGGCATATGGTCATCAACTTCAGTCAATCGTACATCATCTGGAACAGTTTTCTTGCTGTTCAGAAAACTTCCAGGTCGCCCTTTGCGTTCATAATTTGAAAATCCAGAAATGAACTGTCGTGCCAGTCGAAGTTGAAAATTTAGTTGGCCCCGAAGTCCCGAATCTCTTCTACTTAAGCCTGATTTACACGCTACCAGTCGGGCCTCCAGTTTAGATCGCCAGTTCTGTGACGTGAGCTAGGCGACCGTTGCGCCGTCTATCGGTGATCACGGGAGAACGCACGTGATTGGTTGATCGGAGTCGCCGGCGCCAGTAAATAGAAAATATTTGGTTTACTGGAACCAGTAGCCCGGTGACGTCACTGACTAGCGATCTAAACTGGAGGCATTGACAGTAGGTCCCTCTGCCTTATAAAGGTTAAAATAGTACCCGACTATTCGGTTGTAGTTTTCCATCTGTGAATTATAGAATAAGTGTTTCACTTTGTTCCTCTTAAACTGAAAAGATTGCTACTTGATAATCTGCATCGCACTCAGTTTTGGGAGGTTGAACGCACGGCTAGCACAGAAAGGGACTCGCCCTCAAATCAAGGCGATGCTTTGCAGCGTCTCTTTGCAAAGTGAGTGCCGTCATCCGATCGGGCTGAAACTTGGCAGATAGATTCGATGTCGATGACAATGCATTCTATCAAATTTTGGGGCTTCGACTGTCTCTAAATGGTTGCTTTTGCGGAATACTAATAAACCAACTTGCCGTGTTCCAATCCCTCTAAAATAACATTTAACCGACAATTGAAGAAACTCTTTCATGTGCCCATTTTTTTTTTGATAAATGAATAATAAAATTGTTTTAATCAGGATAAATACGATGTTTGGATATCAGTACATAAATTCACATTCATTTTTAATAAATAAAATTTGAAACGGATTTTGCTTCACATTTTGCCGATAGAAATGTTTTTGATGTTTAAAATTTGATGCAAACACCAAGCACATGCTGTTTACAGAATCATCGCGGTGTTAACAAATATAAAAATTGGCAATAACCGTACAGGAATTATATTAAAAACTTTTTTTTATTTAAAAAATATTAACGTATAGTATCCTAAAAGCTGAAAAGTCCATATAATCACCCTGTCCAATGTACTTAATAGTCTACAATGTAACAATAAGAAATAAATGTGGTGAATGGCTAATATCTTTTACTATTTAAAATTTGAGCTTTAATAATTTGTTAACATTCAAATTCGATTTAACATAAATAGGCATAAACGATAACAATCCAATGGTCCATTTATGCCTCACTGTATTGAAAGCAATGTTAAATGAATAGTGGCATAAAATTGGGTATATACAACATTGGGAATTTAATTAGTAATATAAACACTGCCATTTTTAGGAGTAACAGTTCACTACTATAATATGTTGAACTAGTTCACCTGTGTGTAGTAGTCTGCGCATTTAAGATTTTTTAGAGGAATTACATTTTTGTTGGATGGGTTGTTTTGTATGCCATTGCTTAGAGATGTAATGAAACTTGATTAGGAAAGCAGAACTCGGGACAGCTCGTATAGTCGGTCTGCTGATTAAATGTATTGTTATGAATTTTCTCTGTGGAAATGATGACACAGCTTTTAGTAAATAAAACTATAATTTAATCTAACTTCGAAGGCTCACAAACTTCTTAAAATAACAAAAATATAGCTATCAGCTTTCAATACAAGCTACGGTACATTTCCCTTCGAACACAGCGTTAATTCAGGCTCAGAAAGTAAACATCGGAAGCTTTCCGAATAGCAAACGATTCTCAACGCAATGGACCTGGATTTCATTTTTCGTTTTTTTAAATACTGTCACGGAAGAAATTTCTAGCAAAATCCAGCCGACCAATCGTCTGATCGAAATGTATCGAAATTTCCCGAATGATTTAGGTGTTGCCACCTTTTTACAATCTGAATTATTACTGTTTACAAATTAAATTAAATAAAAATAGAATGTTAAAATAAATACGTCAGTGTTTACAATTTTATACAGAATAAAATAGAACTATAAAATAAATACGTCACTGTTTAACAAAATTAAATAAAATGGAATTTTAAAATACGTCACTATTTACAATTATTTACAGACGATTTTTGTAACAGTATACATCATAGTGTATCTAATGGACTTACATTTAACTTCGATTCATCAACATATAATGAAGTAGATTGTTTAAATTGTAAAACTACAACTTTAGAACATTAATACATTTGTTTATTTTAGTTTTAAGGACGACGGACATACAGACAGGTCATTAATTCCCATACGGTCGGTAAGGCCCGCTCCCAGTGACCCAAAATATCTGAAAAGTCTGAATTATTGTGTAATTACCAATGTTCTGTTCAGTGCACTTGTTCAATGCTATAAAATATAGTAATTTATTTTTTATAACTCATTAGTTATTAAAATTATTAATATCTTGATATTAATTTGATGACGATGGTAATTAAAACTGTAATTAATATTTAAAAAAGGAAATATTAGTAAGGCCTATTCCCTATACTCGCTATATTACAATCTTCTAGCCCAGTGCATTTATAAATTAATTTCTGTAAAAACTTAAAATTTGGTGAGTAGGTGATTAAAAAAAAAAAAAAAAAAAAAAAAAATACCTAATGAAATAATATAAATTGTTTTTATTTAATGTATATCAATTACAAACGAAAATTAAAATAGTAAAAAACCTAACCAGGTTGAGCCTCTGCATATGCATTGACTTAAAGATTTAATAAATAAAATAAAATTTATCAGACGCCATTTTCGAGTTTTTAACTTATGCCATTTCATGAAGTTATCTTCTTCGTACCTACTCACCAAATTTCGAGGTTTTATAGCAAGTAGTTTCTAAATGCACTGGACTAGAAGATTGTAACATAGCGAGTATAGGGAAAGATCTTTACTAAGGACTTCTTCTTAAATTTGAGTTACTATTGTCAATGGGAGGCCTCTATCTGCTATTTTGTTATTTTAAGTAAGCAGTTTACTGAATCAGGCCTTGAATACAGGGCATCATTACTAGAGTTGCTTTATTAAGCTGGTACAGCTTAGAGTTACGCCGGAAAGTCGTCACAAATAGAGTTGGTTGCCGGGGAAAACAGGAATCCGTAAGTAAACCGGTTTCTGCAGTTGATCGTTCCTTTGGCGCAGTGGAACAATAGTAAGTTGAAAATGTGAACCTATTGGCTCGGTGATACATGGTCGTTTTTAAGAACAGTATAACATAAACACCGGTAGCTTATTCAATAAAAATCCAAAAGTAATCCTGATTTTTGTTTACATTTCTTCGTAAACCTGCCAATGAACTAACGCCAAAGGAACCGAAAGCTCGCCAATTTATCGCCAATAAGATTTTGTTCGAAAAACATTAAATACAATGTCCAAAAATTATTTAATACAATTAAACACCTTCTGTTGCTATAGAAAACGACATACTGAGTATCTAATCACACAAACAAGAAACATAGAGATAGAAATTGTACGCTTGTAAGACATACTAAACCATGCATACATTCTTAAAATGAAGATTACAGGGGTAAAAATTGATCAATTTGAAAAATAATACTTAGAAAAGTTAGATTGAACTTTGAATAATCGATAATTAAAGAAAATAAGTGAGTACATTCCTTTATTTTAGAAGATTATGCGGGTTTATGGACGGTAGGTAAAAGCCTTAGACGTCTTCGAATTCCGACTGGGGTGGTTGCTTTTAGCTCTCAGCCATTAGGAGCGACATCTCGCTGTGACTTATCGTACTTCACAGATGTGAGCAAAAACATCCAGGATCTTTATCGTTACCATGTCTAGTCAACACATCCTGTACATAGAGTAACACTCTACGTAGAGTTTCTTTCCATAGAGTTCAAAAACACAGTCTACTTAGAGTCTCTTATCACAGACTACCAAAATTAAAAAAAATATTTTTGCTTTTTAAACAAATAACTCATTGTTTAAGTGTAAATAAGCTATTTATCGGAAATCGAGGTCATAGCTTTTAAATTGGTATATCATTATTGGCTTTGTTTAAAGAGAAAACTAGGGGTGTGGAACATCGCACAGCTTTCAATTACACTATAGTACTGACGTGGATTTCTGTCATTTACCGGTTTTATATTTTCATCATTCATTTAGAAAAAATGTCCAGTTTGGCGATATTTTGTAAACTAATTCTTGTATGGGTCTTCAAAAAAAAAAAAAAAAAAAAAAAAAAAAAACTTCGACAAATCGGACTTTTCAATAATTCTTATATTATCCTTTCTTATAAGTGAAACTGAGGAAAGGAGAAAAAAACGATCGTAGATGAGGTAAGCTCAAGGAAATAGAAATCTGTGTTAAAGGCATTCGTTTTCCAACTTTTTACGCCATTAAAGCATTTTTACGGGAATTTCGGAGGTGGGGATGTTTAGAACACCTTAAGAGGCATTACAGCGATTCTTATCAAAATCGTTAGAGCCGTTTTTTAGCAATTACTGAAAAACATGATTTTTTTTTTTTCAATAGCAGCTGCCTTATGCGTATGCGCAATTTTGACGAACGCCTTAATGGATGGCCACTACCAATCTGCACACCAAATTTGAACAACGCAGGTCAATTTTTTCAGGAGTTATGCTGACCACAGACAGACATAATTTCTAGATCACTTTTTTTAAATCAGGGTGTTCCAAAACGCAAAGAACTGGATAAAAAAAAATAAAAAAAATCGAATGTTTTTTTGATCTATACTTCATGTGTACATATGGGTCATTGAAAGTTAAAACGTTTTCATATTTGCCTGACCAGGATAACTGAAACGCATCTAAGAAAAGTTAAGTTAAATACTCCTTTGCATGACGTATTTTCCGGATGCTCCCACATATCGGAACGGGGGGGCAGGGAGGGAGGAGTTTCAAGGGGGGGAGGGGAAGGGGGGGCGATAAGAAGGAGCGAATTTAGCGGGACATCGATATTTGGCAGTCGGGTGACCCACTTCTGTGCGGGAGTACTTTGGAGAGGAGCCAAGAGAAGAGAGAGAGGGCGGTCAAGGGCGACATCTGGGAGCAGGGAAGGGAAGCCGATGCTCACACAAATATAGGGCACTAGGTGGCGCTCCCCGGCGTGACATTTCTAAGTTGGTGGTGTTTAGAAGGGAGTTATGTCATATTCCATTAGAATTTTGTATTGGGTCCTGAATTACTTTGTGGAGTGTAAATAACTTTATACTTTATCACTTGTGTTTATGGATAAAGTTAAAAAAAGGAGAAGAATCTTAGACATGTTATGAATTACTTTTAGATAATTTTTTTTGTTGATATTTTTATGGGGGTCCGGCACATGAAATTTTTTCAGATTATTGATTTCGAGTTTATTATTGTTTATTAAAATATAAATTTTTGTCTTTAAAATGATGCCACATTTGTATTTATATCTTATTTCAAAGTATTATTAATAATTTTTTGAAGTAAACAAAATGTATGTATTTAATGCATGTTTTTTAAATTCAAAGTCGAATTTCTCAAAATGCCATTTTTTCAGGTTTGGCAGCACATAGCTTGAAATCTATATGACATAAATGCTTGACATTTTTTATACATGTTTCTCTAATGTATTTAAGTACTTTAACGCAAGGAATTATTGATAAGTAGCATACTTTTTGTTTTTAAAAAAATAATTAGTCTAATATTTTATAATTTTTCTTAAACATATTTTTAGAAAATCATAATTATTTTAATTTTTAAAAAATAACAAAAATCTCGAGTTAAAGTATTCAAAAGTATCCAAATATTATACTGTGAGAGTTTCATAATGATTGAAAAATCGGTTATCAAATGAGATGCCCCCAAATTTGTTGAATTTAACATGGGCTCCTATGGAGATGATTGGGTCCTTAATTACTTTGTGGAGTGTAAATAACTTTATACTTTATCAGTTGTTTTTATGGATAAAGTTAAAAAATGGAGAAGAATCTTACACATGTTATGAATTGCTCTAAGATTTTTTTTTTTTTAAATACTTTATATTACCTTCGATTTTGTGTGGATTGGAGGTTGTGTATGTTTGTCGATGTCGGGGAAACCTGCGGATGTCCTGTCTAGTCAACCTCCTTGACGTCATCCAATCGGGCCGAAACTTAATAGATGAAATTCGATGTCAATGACGATGCATTCTATCAAATTTTGGGGGTTATCATCGTCACTAAACGGTAGCTTTTACGGAATACTAATAAACCAAATCGCCGTTATCCAATCGTGATGAAATAGCATTTTACCGATTATTGAAGAAACTCTTTCCTGTTACCAATTTTTTTAATTTTTTTTTTTTTTAAATAAATAATAAAAATGTTTTATTCATAAAAAAAAAAAAGGAATTTGCATGTGAGTGCATAATTTCACCTTCATTTTTAATGAATAAATTTTGAAAAGTCGTTTAACACTTATTTTACCGATAGTCGTTTTTAATATTTAAAATTAGATGCTAACGCCAACACACGCTGACATCAGAAGAGAAGCAAAAATTGGCAATGCATATCAAGGATTCATATTAAAAACTTAGTTTTTATGCGTCATATTATTTTAAATCTGTTTAAAATTTTCGTGTTGTTAGGTAAACAACTTTTTTCGAAAAAACTAGTTTGTCATAAACGAATTTAGATCTATAATTATGATTAAAAATATATATTGTTATAAACATTTTGAAGTTTGGCCTCGTAAACATGAGTTCAGACTTTCTCCATTTCAGATTAAAGGGTGGCAAGTTTTATTTCATTGTATTTAATTTAAAATTATTACTTTTAATTAGATTTTATATCTTCTTTAACTCGTGTGAGTTTATCAATTTTAGGATTTAGTCGCAAATAGGAAAACGATCTCTTTAACCTAGGTCCATCTGATGGTTGAGGGGTTAGCGCTCTGGGCTCGCATGCCGAAGGTGACGGATTCGAATCCCGGGTTAGGCAGGGATGTACGTTGTGGATTGGAATCCAGGTTAAGCTTTAGCCTTCATTGTGCATTGTGTCATTGTGCATACAAAAATGCCGTTGAGAGTACAAACCAACCAACCAACCAACCAACCAACCAACCAACCAACCAACCAACCAACCAACCAACCAACCAACCAACCAACCAACCAACCAACCAACCAACCAACCAACCAACCAACCAACCAACCAACCAACCAACCAACCAACCAACCAACCAACCAACCAACCAACCAATCTTTAATCAAGAGAATGTTGAGTAATCTAGTGAAATTAATGTCCACTCTTCTTCTCAAAAGTGTATGGTTAGTCGTAAAAGAGTTTTCTTTCAATATTAAATTTCCCTAGTTCTCTGCCTACATGATGGCTGTGTGGTTAGTGCTCTATCCTCGCCTGTTAAAGGTGCGAGTACGAATCCTGGGTTTGGTATAGATGTTCTCTGTGATTCAGAGTCCACGTTAAACTGTCGATTACAATCATTTTAGCCGTTATTGGGTCAAGAATAGGTCGTTGAGCATACCAAACAACAATACTTACATTTTTAAGGAATAAGGCTTGGTTGTTAAACGTTTCTAAACTTCATTGAATCAAATTCAATCAAATCAGTAGGTTCTTTAAACTGTTGGTAAAGGGTTTCACACATTTGGGTTGTAACCGTGAATGTGAAGATTACTTTAAAACCTACTAAATACAATTTTTTGTGAAAAAATTAGTTTTTCTGCTATGATTAAGAATTAATGCTTTCATATTGGCTTTCAAATATTAAAAATTTACTAAACATTTAAAAAATAATCTTTATAGAATGCTGCTTTTATATTTTGCTGGTAAGATAATTAGGTTTCAAGAAAAAATTTACCGTTTATCAATCTGTAATTATTCACTATAAAAATAAAACATATACACTGAGAAATACTTGAAAAAAGTGTGTCAAGTTGGCAATATATGTTACGTCACTGATGACGTAACTTTTATTGCCAACTTTCTCCTGGAAGACCAGTATATTTATAATCTACTAGAAGAATTATGTTATATGATGTACTTAAACTTGGAAAATTGGACAGTATGCTATATATTTGAAATGAGATATGATATATCAAACCTTACGAATGTAAAATGGCTACAATGGTTTTTGAAGGAAATGTTTTATTTTTTATATCGCAAAAAATATTCGAAATTATAGTTAATCAAATTAAGGGACGTATTACTTCGTAAAGGAACACTGGATAGATTTAAAATTATTGATGGTTTAAAAGTGTTTTTCGGTCAAATTGTTTAAGTGTGCAGCCGGTGCCACTTAGAAACACGTAAAAATAATAAAAAAGATAAAACCGAGAAAAATATCTTAAAACTCAACTACAAAATTTTTTTAATCGATATTTGGAATTTAAAATTTACTGAACTTAACACATATTTTTAAATATATAGTAAAGTTCACAAACCTGAAGAAACATATTTATATTTTAACTTTAGGAGGTGTTTTACTACCTAGACCCAAAGAAATATATTTAGATTTATTAATATATCATTGAGGGCGTATGTTCTACATCCGTAAAAGAGAAATTTTGAATTCACACTGTTTTGATATAGAAAGTCACCCAACCAATATTTGCTTTTGAATCGTCCGCCATTAGGTCATGTTAGAGGTCAAAACTGCATTGTTAAATTATGCCATTTTAGGCATTCCAATACTTTCTATATCATGTAAATTGTCAATTGGCTGCCGAAAATTTGAGTCATAAAAGCTCGATTGTCAACACTACTGCATCATCGTCAAATTCTACAACAATACAAAAGCAAACCCACTGACATGGAAATTAATATCTTTCGCTTTCCCAGTACTGTTAATGCAAATGCTTTTGAAAATAGTCATTGGCAGGGATTTAGTCTGTTTATTCGAACAGTGTCTGACTTATGGACTGATAAATTATGCAGAGTGTTTGAGTTATGAAAGTCCGGAATAAATCGTCGAGAGATATATGCATAAGCAAATTCCGATTTGCATTCGAATAAGCAATTTTATAAATCCATATTCATGCTATAATCGTGACCGATAAATTTTGCAGTCGAGTTACTAAAATTACTAATACTACTTTGACAACGCAAGTCAAGAATGACGGTAGATCTCAACAGATTATTCCGGAAGAATAAATTAATATGAGCCAATAGCCAGAGAAGTTATTGAAATTATCATTCACTTGCTTTATATAAAATACTAACTGAATACCCGTGGTTCTCTACGAAATTTTACCATGTGTGTTTTAGCAATCAAAAGACATTCATATAATTCACATTTAGGGCGTTTGATCCAAATATCAGAGTTGTAACAATATGGGAAGTGGATCATTTTAAAATATATCGTTTAGAACACATGTTTTTGACCCATTAAGGTTGGTTTATAGAAGAGATGGAAAAGCTTACGTTTTCTATGTTTGTCTTAGTTGACATTTGTACCAAATTTTTGATTTGTGACTCTATGCAAGTGGGAGAATTAGTGGTGAGTTAGTCAGTCAGTCAGTGAGGGCTTTGCTTTTTATATATAGAGATGACCAAATGAAAAGGACATCTTAGCTGTAGAGGCGTTGGTATCACATCCCAGTCATTTAATACCTTAACATCATTTCCATATTTACAGTCATATAATAAGGAAATATATAAAAATTACTTCGGTGGTTAAAATACGAAATAAACATATCACCTAAATGCTTGCGTTTTTAATAAGGGTTACTTATAAATCAAGCATTTGAAGAAGTATTCGCATCACATTATCTTAATACTACTTCAAAATACTTGCATTCTTAATAAGGGCTACTTATAACTCATGAGATAAAAAAAACAACAACAACCTCCAAATCAATTTGGGAACATTTCCTTTTCCTAAAGTATTCATTCTTAATTTGTAAAGACTCTTTCATAAAACTGAAGAGAAAAAATACCACAATTAAAAAAAAAAAAAAATACTTCAGTTGCATTATTAGAAGATAAGATTCCAGGTATCAAGAAGTTTACTTTTTATTACATTTTATTTCCCAACTCAAATAAAAAAAAAGAAGTGGACGAAGTTGATTGGAAAAAATACGTTTAAATAAATAAAAAAAAAGCAACAAAAAGTAACATTTTCCGTCGGTACCCCCGGAGATAGATTAAGATCACGGGCAAATAAAAACTCGCGCTCCGATTTAATTTCCCGTAGCGGCACAAAAAAGCAGGAATAAGGGAGAGGGTAAACAGTTTATTTCATCCTAACTTCATTTTCCAATTTCCTCAAAAAACTGAAATCTTCCTTTATAAATTAAATCAAACGCCTGAAATCTCTGCTACCAGTATATATATTTGGTATTTTTTTTTTTTTTATATATATATAAAGTCAGGCAATGAGGGGGATATTTTTCTAATCTTATAATTTTTTGTAGTTGAAAGAATAATTTTCTATAGTTAGTGTGTTTGTGTATGCTTTGGGTGAAAGAGGTATTTAAAGATATATATTTTTCTTAATCCAATGTATCCATAAGAAAAGATATCGGTAAAAAATTTCTGAAAGAACCATAATATTTTTTATCAGAAACAACTTAGTTGGTTTATTTCTTATACGTCCTTCTATGAAATTGTAATAACTCAATCATCCATTCGTTTTCTTAATAGTTCTTAAGGAGAAATTTAATTCAATGTCATATACAACGCTTTTTAATCATCAGTATTTTTATTTTGATGATATTTATTCTTACTGCACTTATTAAGGTAATATATCAACATTACCACATTGAAATTCAAATTATTACAGTAAAACACAGCGAAAGTATTTTTGTACTAATATGCCATAGTTAAAATGTCCACAAAAATCCTATTAACACTAGATTTCCTAAGCAAGTCATTTTGACTGCTTTTGAATTTCAATTAAAAAAATAATTATTTAAATAATGACACAGCTTCTTATAATTTTGTGACTTTTTCTACTACATATAAATGGGTTAATTAATCATTATTGTTGCCCCCCCTCCTTCACTTCCAGTATATATATGTGTGTTATACCTATATTGCCGAAAAGCAGTCATTTTGACTGCTTGGAAAAGACCAGTTCGGCTCTGGATTGGAATAACATGATAACATACAAGTTCATGATAAATTGTCGATTTTGACATATACTTGATAAGTTGCAGTTGTTCAATAACTAAAGTTATTGTTATGGTTATTCGTACTTGTTATTCGAATCTTTATGCCAGGCCTGGCCACTCGCTTTGTTCCCTTTGAACACGCTGTAACGTAATTCAGATGGGAAGGAGGATCACTGAGTGTATGATCTCATACTGTAATCGATACGGCTAAAATGTCCAGATAATGTATAAATTATTTTTTTTCGAACTGAAATACATTTTTTTTATTGTCAATACTTATTAATAACTTGTTATATGACTGTAAGTGATATAAAATATATTAAAAATTACTGTTAAACAAATTTCTTTGCGCATTAGTTATTTTTTCTCAATGCAGTCATTTTGACTGCTTTCAGGCAATATAGGTATATACTAAGCTCCCGTCTTTCTAGTGTTAAAAATGTATTGAAATATATGTAATTATATTGAAATTATGGCGCCCATCCAGAATAGTGGTTATCGTATCAGATTACCAAGCTGGTCGGTTTCGGTTCGAATCTGATCTGAATCAGATTCGAATCCTTGTTCTGATCTTGAGGAATCCATCAAAAAACTAATTATAGAAGCAACTCGCCAGAAATGAGGTTATTGACGAGAAAACATTAACTACTCATGTGCAACTTGGAATATTACCACGATATCCATAAGGTATCCGACTACGTTTAGCCGATCAAACGGTGTAGTGGTTAGCGTGCTAGCTTCTAAACCGCGAGGTTGCGGGTTCGAGTCCCGTGTTGGCATGGGTGTTTGTAAATGTATGTTGGCTTGTCTAATGACGAATGTTTCGGCGCATTATAGCCCTCGTGTTGCTGACGGCGCCAGATAATCTGAAAACAACCAACCGACTAAGTTTAAAATGGCAAAATCAATGAAAATTTCATTTTTTTTTTTTTAAATTTTGTTTCATATGAATTGAACATTTCTCTTTTCAAATCAGTTTGTGTGTTTTTTTTTTTTTTTTTTTTTTTTTTTTTTTTTTGTACTTTAAATAGAAGTTTAATTACAGTCGTTCAAAAACGGTTGTTAATACGAAAATACATGCAGAGATATTCCAAATTCATGTTTTCTAAAGAATAGATTTTTCTCTGATACTGCAGTACGGCTTTTATTTTATCTCAAAAGGTATTTAAGATAGAGTTATAATTTTTTGTACTGTTGTTTGTTATATTATGTTGAGTGTGATGGACTACAGATTTGATTGTACCTATTTTTTTTCCCAAAAAGTTATTGCTATATATGCATAATAATATGTTGCGAAAATATTGAAATTTATGTGTAATCTTATATAACAGCCTATATATTTTTTATTTTTTAAAATATAACTTAGATTTTAATTCATTATACTCATGAATATCATAGAATCATGCAGTAAAAAGTAAAACAAAATATTTAATTTTTTTTTTTACAACATTAGCCATTTTGACAAAATATCGGTCCATTTCGACTAAAAATCTCCTTTTTCTTCTTTTTTTTTTAGAAAAATAAAATTAAAATGCTAATATTTGTGTCAATTTTATATTTTCATAATATAATGCACTTTTTTAATGCAATAAAAAATTTCATTAATCAGTTTTTTAAAAAAAAAAAAATTGCTCTGAAAGTAGTCGGATACTTTAAGTACGATTTTAAATTGAAATAATGTTAACATAAGTTGTATTGAATTCGGGGTGAAGAAAGAGGGTATTTTTTTACTTATCGTATGGATCTGTTAGCCTACTACTGCTACTATGGCTATGTTGAGCTACTTTAACAATTTGTGAAGAGATGCTTGGATTGTATATAGAATCATCTTGCACTGGAGATCACAAGCAAGAGACTTTGCTCGTGTTATAGAACATGCATGTGTGACAGGCTTGTGTAGATTTTTAAGCTGCATAAAAAGAAACTGCATGAAAAGAAGCTGCATAAAAAGAAGCTGCGTTTACGCAGCATAAAAAAAAATGCACTTGTGGCCCTTGGCCTTTTTGCCAATTATCACCCAAGAAAATATGCATGGAATCTGTTAAATTCTCAATACTGGTATCTTGGGTACAAACTCGGGCTGCCATTTGTTTCCAAGTTTGGAAGAAAGCATTACAGTAAATATGTGGCTGATATTTGGGAGGTGGGAAAAGATAATACCTGAAAAGCTATTACCATAACGATTTTGATATAAATTACTTCGAGCCGTGTATCGGCAAATGTTGAAAAACTTAAATTTGTAACGGCAGGTACCTTCTGCTCATGCACGATGTTGACGTAGACTTATCAGCTTTTACTCATGTCTCATTATATAGATGCCAAGCTTCTTCTTCTTCTTATCAAGGACTATGGGGACAAAGGCAACTCTGCTTCTTTCAAGCATTTTGTACCAACCCTGTATCCAGTACAGGTCAGTAGTGGGCAGTACTGCACAGGATGCCAGCACACACTCGTTCGTGAGCGAGAGAGCGCAAGTCTTCCCATAACCACCAAAGAGTTCATTTCTACCTAGTTCGGTAGCTACTCTGTAGATGGCAGCACTACCAACCGTATGTGGATCTTCCTAATTTAGAGGCATTATCAAGCAGAAGACTCCAGCAGAAGACTTGGATTGGCCACCCCTAGAGGTCTTGATTTGTATGGAAACTTGGAAGACTTGTGACCATGACTGATTTAACGTGCTCCAGTACACCATTAGCGAACACGGCGGTCTTTAGTGGGTCGCAGGCCGGAACTCACAACCTTCTGGTTTCGAGAACGATAGATACCAAGTTTAGTTCAAATAAGTTCATTTTGGCGATACTTAATGAATGAAACCAATTGGTTTTAATTTGGTTTCTCAACCTGCTTAGATTGAGATTTTCTATTTTCTATAGTGTTGCCATCTACTACATAGTATTACACATTTTGGACAATTTCTGATTCGTCCTGTGGTTGAGCCGACTAAACGGTATAGTGGTTAGCGTGCTAGCTTCTAGACCGCGAGGTTGCGGGTTCCGAGTCCCGTGTTAGGCATGGGTGTTTTTAAATGTATTTTGGCTTGTCTAATGACGAATGTTTCGACGCATTATAGCCCTCGTGTTGCTGACGGTGCCAGATAATCTGAAAACAACCAACCAACGTCCTGTGGTTGAACTTTTACTTTACGATAAATAGGCAAATAACGCAATATGCCACTGCAAATAATACATTCACCATAAGCGAGTGTCCTATTACTTAAATTGTAACCCATTTATCTATTCTGATTTTGTATAAAAGAAGAAGAATATAACCAATGAAAAAGTTTTTAAAATAAATCCATTATCTGCGTTACCAATTTTTTATATTCATTGACAAAGCGCCGTTTCTGTTCCTTGGGATTGATGTTTGCACTTAATTTTGAATTTTAAGGAGAGTCGGAAGGGCATTTATTTCATCGGAATCTATTTTGACGGTTTTAGCGCATCACAATATTTGAAATGATATCTACAAAATGGATTAACGGTTGTGGGGAATACCCTCATCTGAAGTATTTTTTTATTATTTTTCGAAAAAATAAGATCACTGAACAAAAAAAAAAAAAAAAAAAAAAAAAAAAAAAAAAAAAAAAACCGTCTGCTTTGTACTTTAAACCCTGTTTTCTCAAAATGTTATTTCATACAATCAGTGTATCTTTTTCTCAGGATCTACTAAATATTTTGCTTTGAATTTGTTTTCCTGGTGTATATTATATTGAATTTTTACATAAAAAGATATATGCTTTTACAGAAATGTTAATCAGATTTTTTTTTTTTTTTAATTCCTAACCATGTTTGTTTTGGAAAATTTTATGAAAACATTTCAAAACATCATAAAACCTAAGCAAAACTTTACTTTAACAAAAGCATAAGTCAGTCTATGTAAAAGGGTTTTAATATTGGCTACTGAACAAAATTTTTAACCAATATTGTGGGTAGTTTACGAGAAAAAGTACATAAAAAAGGCCTTTTTAATATGGACCAGATAGAGCCTTCCGACCCTCCTTAAAAACATCTCTATCATCAAAATATGCGGTAAACTACTTTTCATTATTTACTCATTAAAAATGAATGTGAATTTATTCACTCACATCCAAATATCACTTTATTCCGATTAAAACAATTTTATTATTTATTTATTAAAACAATTTGGGCAAAAGGAAAGATTTTCTTCAATGATTTGTTAAATGCTGTTTCAGCTCGAATGGATGACGGTAAGTTGATTTATTAGTATTCCGTAAAAGCGTTCTTTTAGTGACAGAGACCATCGCTGAAATTTAATTGAATGCATTGTCATCGACATCGAATCGACCTGCTAAGTTTCAGTCCTATTGGGTGATGGCAAGGGGGCTAATTTGGCTTCCGCATATTTATCCGCCATCGACATACCCAGTCAACCACCCACACACGCAAAATTGAAGTTAATATAAAGTGTTGCGTGGACGGGTTCGAAAGATTTGAAGCCAAAGCAGATCAAAACTTGCAGAAATTTATTCCAATATAACTCTTCTCAGATTCCTTTACAACTCCAGAACTTCTCGTTCTAGTAGACTCAATGCATCTCTTTACACAACAATAAAGCACAAAAAGCAGTTAAACTTGACACCCAACTGCTAAATCGCCACAAAAGACTATGCAATACAGTTCGCTTTGGAACTACTCGGAATGTTCACTGAGACTCTGTAATTCCAGTCAACTAACTGACTAACCACTAATTCAACTATCTTCAATACTCGACTAACTCACTGACTCAAAAGCAGTCAACTAACTTCCCCGCTCTCTTGGTCAGCCTCATATAGGACAGGTGAATCTTCGTGAATCTTCTAGAGGTAGATATTTGGAGAACTTTCCAGAACGTAGTCTAAAAGTCCTATACATGTACATGGGGACCGAAAATATCGCCAAATGGTCTTCAAGTTTGGCGACATTTGGCGATTTCTCGCCAAATTTGGTGACAAAAATTAGTCGCCAAAACCGTCGCCAACTTGGCTCTATCTCGCCAATTTGGCGAGATTACCATAATGTTAAATGCCCTGCTCCTTGTAACACTCGCTTCCCAGCGTTACCTCTGTAAAACCCGTTATCAAGCATCAAGAGACTCATTGCAGGAAAAAAAACTAAAGACGAACTATTGCACTGCCTTATGCAAAATGCACATAAAATTTTCCTATTTACAAAATTAACACTACGAAATATTTACAAATATACAAAAATTCGTAACAAAAGGTTTTAATAAAAATGGATTGTGTTACAAATGAAAAAAATCGGCCATAAGATGGAAGAGATTCATCGAGGATTATGATAATTTTTTACAACGTCATGTTGACGATATTATGTCATTCTTTTTTAGTATTTAAACCAGTGTGTGGTGGTTTAATTGTAGTTCTCTATTATTTGTGTAAAGTGTAGCAGATGATGTTTACTAAAGAGAGAAAATTAACCCGATGCTTTATGACTTATTTATTTTCACGGAAACAGTCGACAGAAGTTTCAATCGTCTAAATCCATTTTGTTACAGATCGTCACGAAAAACGTCACCCAGAAATAATATACACGATAAATCAGATTAACTTTGAGAGATTTTTTGTTACTTTATATTTTCAACAGACTGGCGACTAAATATTAATGCAAATCAAACATTGGCCCTTGTAGAAACAAACATAATTAATTTAGAAATCAAGTATCTATTTCCAGAAATTAATAAGAAAAATTATTATTCATATCTCTGTTAAAATATTTTTCTCTGATTGAACCGGATTATTTGAATTATATCAATAATAACGATGCGACAATATTTGGATTATATATTTTTATTAATTACCCCAAGTGCTAAGCAAATAAATTTACATGAATATCAAATTAAATCTTCTAAGTAGAAGTTGCTTGTATTTGCAATGCAAATAATATTTATTAATTGAATGTTTGAAAGGGATATTGCAGTATAAATAATCCCTAATGATTTCGTAAAATTTCTGATTCGTATCCGCTAGGGATATTCAAAAGTTATTTTATAACGAAACTCGCTGCTAAAGACGAGCTTATTTTCAAATAAAATGCATATACATGAACTAATATATTAGAGTGATACTTAAATGTTTACTCAGTTATTTGTTAGTAAAACTATGATCATATTTGAATATTTACTTATACAATATCAATTTTGGTCTTATGATGAAAAATATCGGATGCATAATTAACGTGTTTTAATCTGGATATACATTCTTTAAAATTATTATAAATGCTTTTAGACGTAATTCGGACACAATATTTAATTTTAATGATCATTAATTTTTTTTTACAAATATGCTCTTGAAAGGTACAAGTGGTTGAAGTTTTTTAACATTAAATTCATTTTGGTAGAATTTTATAACTTTGTGTGTGAACCTTCATCGACAATGCAGTTAAATGTGTTCAATGGACAGTTCCCGCATTTTTAAAAATTTTATTTTATTTCATTCTAAATGTTTCAAAAAAGTAATAAACACAAAAATTTCTGCACAATGCCCTTTTTTTTTAAAGTTCGCAATCAAAGTCCCCCTTTGGTGAGAAAACGATTCATTCGGCTCGAATTGAGTGTGACGTCACTTGATCTCTAACAATTTGGCTGGAAACGCAGCAACAGAAACCAGTTTTGCAAGTTGCTCGCGAATCGCGCCAACCTGTTGGGGATATGGCAACTATCTATCAAACCAACTCCAACTATTTGGCAGAAACCTCACGATAACCATTAGACTGAGAGGCGACTGCAATTTTTGGACCCCATCGAACATCATTCTGAAATTTTTATAGATATTGGAGAAAAAATGAGTTGATTACGAATCCACTGGTCTGCCGTGGCAAAAATGGCCGAAACTGGTCAAAAATCAACTTTTAATAAGTTAAACTAAATCCAATTGCTAAATGCGCCATAACTTGCTAAATAGTGAGCTTTTTTTTTTATTTGGTAACCCTCACTCTTTAATTTTCAATTAAGAAGGTTCCAGACGATTCGGTTGTGTGGATATGGCTTACTTGCATCTTTCACAAATGAGCCAAATTGGCAAGAAACATTACGTCACTGATGACGTAACTGATGTCGCCTATTTGGCTTACTTTTAAAAGATACAAGTTTTCCGAGCCAGATATCAGAAATCGTTTGCTCTTTTTCTCTTTGAAAATCAAAATGCAGTGAGTTGCCAGACGAAAAAGTTTGTTCTCTTTTTGGCAAGTTATGACATATTTGGCAATCGGATTTTAGTTCAACTCATTCCAAGTCGATTTTTGATCAGTTTCTGTCATTTTTGCCACGGCAGATCAGTGGATTCGTAATCTACTCACTTTTCTCCAATTTCTATAAAAAAATCAAAATGATGTTCGATGGGGTCTAAAAGTTGCAGTCGCCTCTCGGACTACATAGAAACGGAAATAAATTTTGACGTCACACCTCTAGTTGAGTGTTTTGATCGGACTGGTTTTGGCTCGATTTTGGGTCATTTTCTTTTCTCAATATTTATGAAACTAATTTTTTTTTTAAAATAACTTTTGCTTGAATATTTGGAATCAGGAAGAAATTCTTCATAATTATAAACTAATTTCACTCGTTTTTAAAAAATGCAAGAACTGTCCATTCTCTAACTGCAGTTCCTGAATAGCTCATGGTCATTTTCTTCTTTTCAAGCAGATGTTACCAATGGAATGCCCACAATACCGTTTTCAATAAAATTCTATGTAGTAGATTTCTCTAGGTTACCAGCAGACTCTAACTTAAGTTAAAAAAAAAAAAAAATTGGTTAAAATAAAATAATTAATTAAAAAATAATTGAGCAAAACGTTCTTGCAGCTATGATAAGTATTCGATATAACAGAAACGTGCAAAATATGATATAACAGCATCGAAACTGGAAGGTATTTACCTTTTCTGGGTTGGGATTTACTTGGTGACTTCTTAAAAATTGGCGATTCGGCGTCGAATGTGGTAACCCGTCTCCAAAGTTTTCCGATAACCTTAGTGACCGTTTGGATTTGGCAACACGGCATTATTTGACGCCATTTTGAATTTGGCGACTTAGTCTTATGACGTCATTTTCAGTTTGGCGATCTTTTTTGAACGGTCGCCAAGGCTGACCGTACAGTAAATCTTGACCCTTTTCTGTAACACAAGTTATCAAACAAGCAGCTGCTCTCTAACAATCTCAAATTTCGAATTCTAATTTTACTAACCGTAACAAACTCTTGGGATTCCTGAAACACTTATAAATTCTCGGTGACCAATAAATGTGTCTTTGGCTCGAATTGCGACTTGATAACCATCATCATCATCAAGACGGACATTACCCATCCTTTTCCACTTTTCCACTCGTAACTTTCGCTGAAGTAACGACCCCATCAATAGATAAAACCACACAAGAAAGACTTTGGATCAAAAGAAAAAAAAAAAAAAAAAACCACACAATTTGGAAAAGGATTTGGAAGTATGCCAGGTATAGCCAACCACACACAGCCATAGGGTACAAACATATTGAAGATGGCACGGCGTAGCATTTTTTTTTTTTTTTTTTATCTTGTTAGATTTCACACCTCTTTCCTCAAGTAAAAATTTCCAGATTTCTTCTTGTGGCTTTATGCTGGTGTCTTAGTCCTGGTAATGTTTATTGTCTTCGTCAGGAAATATGATATCGATTATGCGAACTCCAGCAATATGAACGTTGTAATGTTTTATGTTTTATATGCACAACAATGCTCTTACAACAATGTTTAATGCAAATTTGTTTTAAGCCTGCAGTGAGATCGGTTCAAGTTGTTGCGGAAAACATTCAATTAAGTGTTGTTGGGCAACAAATAATAATGGCGCCAGTTTAAAATCATCACATCAAAGTTGTATAACTCCACAAATCTCTATGGTTGGTTGTATTCAGATTATCTGGCGCCGTCAGCAACACGAGGGCTATAATGCGCCGAAACATTCGTCATTAGACAAGCCAACATGCATTTACAAACACCCATGCCTAACACGGGACTCGGAACCCGCAACCTCGCGGTCTAGAAGCTAGCACGCTAACCACTATACCGTTTGGTCCAAATCTCTATGGACTTCTGTAGTAGAGAAAGTTCTACAATATATTTTTACTTTCAATTACTCATATGTATACATAAAATAAAAATATAGTATTTGATAATAATAAAAATAAAAATTGAATTTCTCAACGTTTTGGAACATCCTCATCTCAAAAAAGTGATCTAGAAAAAATGTCTTGTCTATGTGTATGTTGATTGGTTTGGTTTGTACGCTCAACGACCAATTTTTATGCACAGTAACGGCTAATCAGGCCGGTACCTACTTGCTTAAAGTGGATTCCGAACCACAACGAACATTCATGCCCATTCCTGTATCGAACCCATCACCTTTGGCCTGCGCAGCCAGAGCGGTAACTCCACAGCCATCAGGTTGGCCTACGTGTATGTGTGTCTGTGTGAACGTGGACAGCATAACTCTCGAACAAATTGACCAACGATGTTCAAATTTGGTGTGAGGGTTGCTGAGGGTAGTTGCCATTGAAAATATCATGTTTTTCAGTAATTGCTAAAAAACCGCTCGAACAATTTTGTTCAAAATCACTGTGGTAATGCCTCTTAAGGTGTTCTAAACATCCCCACCACCGAAATTCCCGTAAACATGTTTTAATGGCGTAAAAAGTTGAAAAACGAAAGCCTTTAACACATAGTTTTTTTTTCCTGAGCATACCCCATCAACGATCGTTATTTCTTATCTCCCCAGTTTTACTTATTTCACTTATAAGAAAGAATAATATAAGAATAATCGAAAAGTATACCGCCAAAATAATTATATTCTTTCTTTTCACCCTTTACATTAATTATCGCCAAAAATATCGCCAAACTCGCTATTTTTTCTAAATGAATGATGAAAACGATAAATGACTCAAATTGACATCAGTACTAAAGTGTAATTGAAAGTTGTGCGATATTCTAGTTCAATAAAGGAGTATGGTAATAAATAAAATATGGTAATAACAGACTCAGAAGATAAAAGTTAAGAGGTGTGCATTCAAATTCCATGACATTTTACTTTTAACCCTCATATTAGGAATGCCATACATTACATTCCTCCGTCAAAACTCGCTCGTTGGATCGCAAGTCATTCTCATTTACCTCTTAAAGATAAATGCATCAATTTCCAAAACACAATTGCACCGTCCGTCTTTAAACTCTATTCACTTCAGTTCTCTCTTGAAGCAGAAATCACGAACATAACGAGTCGTCAGCCATTGTGTCCTCGTGGGCTTCATTATCCCAGCGGAAAAATTTCGAATTTTGTGAACACCGTTGCCAAAATGCACTCGCGCAATTCCTCACAAATGAGGCCTAGGTCTGCAAGAATAAATGTAAAGATTCTTCCAAATTCTGAAGTCTTCTGATAGCGCTTTAATGAGAGGTGGAATCGTTCAAAAGATGTCGCCGCAAGTTTTAAAAAAGAACGTTCTGAAACTGTGTGTTATTAAGGATGTCCCGAAGGTTTTTAGTTTTAGATCGAAGAAGGGGGAAAAAAACGGAGTTTGAAATGGAAATGACGTTTTGAAATCTTCTTCTAGTGGGAGAAATGGATACTGATAATTTATATTTTCGGCATTTTATTCATGTTGAAGTAATGAATAATGTATTTGTCATTCTAAAAAAAGAAATCTTTAGTATGTCAAAATTACGTGCGTTAAAATTATATGTATAAATGAAGATGTGTAAATTTGTAAAATTGCATACTTTTATTTTCTATGAACAACGACCACGTGCGTGAAGGCGTATTTATAAAATTCTCCATCAAACTAAGAGTTATGCGACGACATTTTTTAAATGTACTCAACCTACGTGGCACTCTTGATTTCAAAACTCGTGATTTGTAAGATCTTATAGAAAGAAATGTTTTATAAATCAAACTAGGGGTGTAGAGCATCGCACAACTTTCAATTACACTATAATACTGTTAACAATTTGTATCATTTCCCGTTTTTATATTTTCATAATTCTTTTAGAAAAAATTGCCAGTTTGGCGATATTTTTTACCATAATTTTTGTATGGGTCCTTTTTTAAGAAAGAAAAAAAAAAAAAAAAAAAAAAAAAAAAAATCGCCTTAATGAGGATTATGGAGATATACTTTTCAATAATTCTTATATTATCCTTTATTATAAGTGAAACTGAGAAGAAAAGAAAAAATTATCGTTGATTAGGTATGCTCAAGGAAATAGATCTACATGAATTTTGGATATGGAGCTGATTAAAACACATTATGAGGAATTACTTAAGAGATTTTGGACAAAATCGATAGAGACGTTTTTAGCTATTACTGAAAAACGTAATTTTTTTTTCAATGGCAGCTACCTCATGCGCATGCGCAATTTTGACGAAAACCTTAATGGTATGTCTCTGTGCCATCCAACCCGCACACCTAATTTGAGCAAAGTAGGGCAATTTGTTTCGGGAGTTATGCTGACTACAGACACACAGACATACATTTTTTCTAGATAACTTTTTTGAGATCAGGATGTACCAAAACATGGGTAATCGAAAGTAAAAATGTATGTTAATAAATACACAGCAGATCATCTTAGAATACTCTTCCCATCTATTTGGAAATTCCATGTGTTTAACTATCTAGTAAAAACGGTTGTAAAGCTTTGTTTGAACTTTAACTAATATCATTCGTTCATTCACCTCAGTTACTACCGCTCAATCTAGTAAAGAAAATTATGGATACCTTCTTAATCTCAAGATTGGTGAATTTGACAAAAAAAAAAAAAAAAAAAAAAAAAAAAAAAAGAGGAATTTTCAAAAGAAAGGCTGCTTACGGGACAATTTACCACAAATTGCCAAAAAAAAAAGAAAAAAAAAAAAAAAAAAAGAAAAGAAAAGAAAAAAGAGGAATTTTCAAAAGAAAGGCTGCTTACGGGACAATTTACCACAAATTGCCAAAAAAAAAAAAAAAAAAAAAAGAAAAGAAAAAAGAGGAATTTTCAAAAGAAAGGCTGCTTACGGGACAATTTACCACAAATTGCCAAAAAAAAAAAAAAAAAAAAAAAAATGGCGGATGTTTGAAAAAAAGGATGAAAAACACCCTGTTTTTCACTATTCTTTCTTAAGTATGTCCACTCTAATAGCCAACGTTACACTCATTACCAATACTAGCCCTTTGGAACCAAACAGCATTTTTGTTTATTCTATTTGTTTGAAAATCTTCAATAAATTTGATCCCCAGTATTTTATTCGTATTACGTGAGTAAATGAATCTGTCTCAAAAACTATGAAAGGCAGTGATAGAAAGGCAGTCATAACAGCATAATGTGGAAAAAAAGACTCTTATTTAGAAATCCTGAAATGTGTAAGCATATTCAATTCCAAAATAAAAAACGCCACTAATTCAAAAGTAAAAGAAAAGCATTATAAAATAGATAGAGCATTCTATGATATACATTTATTAGCAAAAATAACGATTATGAACATGGTACAATTTGTTTTAGTAAGAAGATAATGTACTTACGTTTTATACCGTCGACTAATGGATAACTTTTTAAAGACGGAAATGCAAACCTCCATATGGACATCCTCAGAGGTCCGGCTCGGCTGGAATCATCGTCGGGACCTTCCAGTGGAATGTCTCAGTCTGGAGCATTTATCTGGACCGGCATTTTTGACGGATTAAGTGAATTCGTATGACGAACTTTTTCTCTCGACAACGGTCGACCAGATAATACTTAAGTACCGCATGAACACTTGTAAGCAAGGTTCAAATCATTCTAATAAGAAAATGAAATGCACTCGATTTGTTAGACATAATTTTTTTTTTACTTTCGATTGCAGTTTCATGAAGTCTCATCAACAATTTATGCCGACCAAACGGTATAGTGGTTAGCGTGCTAGCTTCTAGACCACGAGGTTGAGGGTTCCGAGTTCCGTGTAAGTTGGTTGTTGATTGGTTGTTTTCAGATTATCTGGCGCCGTCAGCAACACGAGGGCTATAATGCGCCGAAACATTCGTCATTAGACAAGCCAACATACATTTACAAACACCCATGCCTAACATGGGACTCGGAACCCGCAACCTCGCGGTCTAGAAGCTAGTACTCTAACCACTATACCGTTTGGTCGGCAGGGTCCCGTGTAAGGCATGGGTGTTTGTAAATGTATGTTGTCTTGTCTAATGACGAATGTTTCGGCGCATTATAGCCCTCGTGTTGCTGACGGCGCCAGATAATCTGAAAACAACCAACCATCAACATTTTATGGCTTTTAGTTAAGTTACTAAGTGTGTAATATGTCACTTTAAATCGGGGACACATAGAACTATCATAATTTGACTTTTTCTCTTTATGACTTTCTTAGTTCTTGAGATATAATAGATAAATTAAATCCTTTCTAGGGGACCTGTAGCCACCCTTACATGAATCGTTAAATGTAAAAAAGGGGTCATGTCCAATTGAAAATCAATTGACATGTTCCTTTTTTATTTCATGTGACAGCTCATACTTGAATTAAGTAAATACCTGTTTTATAAATGTAGCTTTATTCGTTTAAAAGCTGATATTAACAGACTTACTTGACACTATGCATAAAAGTTTACTACAGGTATACTAAATATCATTAAAATGCTAATGTTTTAGAATATTAAGATGCAAACTATAGAAATCGCAGTATAATAGAAATGATGAGGAGTAATCACTGTCAACAAAAAATAGTTTTGATGCTTAATGCTCTTAACTGCAATACGTTTTGAAATTTGAAGATTGAAATGTAAACTCAACTGTAAGGATCTATTTAGAATGCAGTAACTAACGGTATAGTGGTTAGCGTGCTAGCTTCTAGACCGCGAGGTTGCGGGTTCCGAGTCCCGTGTTAGGCATGGGTGTTTGTAAATGTATGTTGGCTTGTCTAATGACGAATGTTTCGGCGCATTATAGCCCTCGTGTTGCTGACGGCGCCAGATAATCTGAAAAACAACAAAACAACCAGAATGCAGTAACTAACCTTTGGATCTTTAAGCGATATACACGATTTATTGAGCTTTAACAAAGTTACACAATGTTACTTTATTTTAAAATTGTTTTAAAAATCAATTCAACTGAATAAAAGTACTCCTCATATAAAAAATAAAATAAAAATCCCTTTAAACCTCTATAACATACAATAAATTTCATTTCAGAATACAAATTTATTCACATCATTTTTCTTTCGTTCCATATAACACAACGTATCCATAAAAATAAGTTTTTTTTTAAAAAAAACAAAAAAAAAAAACATATTAAATACCTTTACGTGAAAGGTAATGTATTTATTAAAATATTCTAAACCTAGAAATAAAATAGGAAAAACTTTCGAACGGCAGAGTAATTTGTTATTCAAGACCATCTTTGCACGAAATAGCAGGAGAAAAAAAAAAAAAAACTTTCAATTTTAAAAGTCTTTCTCACCGATTCACCGTCCAAAGGTTACGTTTGAGGTGAACATTTTAATGGAGGCCTTTAAAGAAAGCTTTTAGGGAATAAAGCTTAAAGAATTGGAGAAAAGAATATAAATAGAATTGTGGAAGTTTCTAAATTCGCATTGAGGAAGAAACAATGGTGAGTTTAGTGTCAATGAAGGAACTACCCCCGTTTTTTTTTGTAACAATTAATCCGATTAAATTCAAAGGAAATCAATGTGTTAGTTTCCTAAGGTTCCGGATATTCTGCGGAGGCGTTCAGGAAAAAGAGGAAAAATAAACAGAACTTTTTTTCCTGACATTTTCTTCTATTTAAGGGTTACTTTTATTCGATTTTGTGTCGGTGACACTATTTAGAGTTAAGTACGTTTAAGTTGCGGTATGTTGACTTTCTGTAGGCTTTTATCCGGGAAGATATTCGTTAATGGTTCTGTGCATTCTTTTTTGTGTTTTAAATAATTATTTATGAAACTTTGAAGTGATTTAAGAAAGATTTAATTGAAAGAATTTTCAGGTACTGATAAGGACAAAAAACATTAATGAATTTCTATTTTTTTTCTTTTTTTCTTTTTGTATTTTAAAGGTCTTATGAGGTATTTTTGTTCAATAATTAAGATTAGGTACTTTTAAATCCTTTATATTAACTTCGATTTTGTGTGCGTGCATGTGTGTGTGTGTGTGGGTGGGTATGTCGATAGCGGGTAAATCTGTGGAGGCCTAATTAACCCCTTTGCCTTCATCCAATCGGGCCGAAACTTGGCAGATAGATTCGATTTCGATTACAATGCATTCAATCAAATTTTTGGTGCTCTCACTGTCACTAAAAGGTCGATTTTACGGAATACTAATAAATCAACTTGACGTCATCTAACCATAACTGACATATCCTTTAACCGATCATTGAAGGAACTCTTTACTGTTGCCAAACTTGTTTTAATAAGTAAATAATAAATTATTTTAATCGGTATAAACAAAATATATTTGGAACTGAGCGTATGAATTCTCACGCAATTTTAATGAATCAATGTTGAAAAGTAGTTTACTGCATATTTTGCTGATAGAGATGCTTTTAATATTTAAAATTAGATGCCAGCACCAAGCACACGCTAACAACAGAAATGGCGCTTTGTTAATAAATATAAAAAATCTACAACCCATACAAAGGATTTATAGTAAAAACTTTGTTTTTATGGGTTATATTATTTAAACTCTTTTAGGTTTTCTTATTATGACCCTTTAAACATTTTAATAGCTAATTTTTAAATAAATTATAAAATTTTGTCATTTCAATTATGTATTTGTGTTTTGAAGAACAATTAATAGTTTTATATTTATTTACTTATATGATGTGATATTTACCTTTATACTTGTATAGTATTACTTATATTTACAAAAGTATACAATAGCTTTTTATGCATAGAATTTTACTTTTAACTAATGTGGAACCTTCGGATTTTGATAGAGAAAATTTAAACACATAAAAGGATATACCTAAACAAATTAATGCTCATGAGTTTTAGAAAATTTTAAGGTGTGGAAATAAAAGTTGTGTCACAACTTTTTTTAATTAGATAATATTTTCTTTATTTTTTATTTATCAAGCAAAAAAAAAAAAAAAAAAAAAAAAAAATTACGATGAAAATAGAGTATTTATTAAACAGTAATACACATATACTGAAAAAACTTCATCACGAAGAAAATGTTTAATGCAATTCATTTCAAGTAAGATCTGCTGATACTGTTAATATAATAAATGAGTTACATTTTGACCAAATAATCATAACGGTATAGTGGTTAGTGTGCTAGCTTCTAGACCGCGAGGTTGCTGGTTCCGAGTCCCATGTTGTCATGGGTGTTTGTAAATGCATGTTGGCTTGTCTAATGACGAATGTTTAGGCGCATTATAGCCCTCGTGTTGCTGACGGCACCAGATAATCTGAAAACAACCAACCAAATAATCATTTTTATAGTAGGTGAAGTTTGCGTCATTTTCTACAGGAAACGTCAGCCATCACACACGAGCTGTGATGAAGCCCGATGTATGGGCTCTGTTTATAGAAGTCTTGGATGGCACTGTTCACGACATCGGAGCATATGCGCATTTCTAAGCGAATGTGCCAAAGAGAGAAGCCTTACAACGTTATCGACAATGGAAGGCTTCGGAATATGGCGCAGCACCTTAGCACGTGTTCGACCTTTTGAAAAGGCCATGGATATGGCATATGTATCTGTTGACAAGGAATGTTTTTTTTTTTTTTTTTTTTAGAAAAGAATATTATTTACTTATGTTCTGAGCAGTTAAGAAGGGAATTATGGCTGCCATTTTCTCAAACCAAGATGACCACTGCGCCATTTGCGATGATTCACTTCATCATTGGGTAATCGTTTGCTCGGAGTTTTTATTTGGTGTTCCAAATTCTAAATTTAAGCAATTAAGGTTGAGTGAGGAATTGATATAAGTCTTCCTGCGCAACGGACAAAATTAAAGTTATGTTTTATTTTGATACACAATTTATTTCATTGTATCGTTTTACATTTATACAGAGTCTTTCTAAAATTCTGAATCATGTGATAATATATAAACTTGGGGGTACTTCTAAAACCCAGTGCTTTTTATGAAGAATTTCAGGCAATACTTATAAAGAATTTCTTGAAATTGAAACCAAAAGTGGCTTTATATATATATATATATATATATATATATATATATATATATATATATATATATATATATATATATATATATATATATATATATATATATGTGTATGTGTATATGTGTGTGTATGTGTATATGTGTGTGTGTGTGTATGTGTGTGTGTGTGTGTATATGTGTGTGTGTGTGTATATATGTGTGTGTGTGTATATATGTGTGTGTGTGTATATGTGTGTGTGTATGTATATGTGTGTGTATATATATGTGTGTGTGTGTGTATGTATATGTGTGTGTGTATGTATATGTATGTGTGTGTATATATATGAATATGTATTTTCACCTTGTACGCAGATCGTCCTTATTGTATTTTAGTAAAAATTATCACCTATGAAGGAAAATGTATGCATTATGGCACTAACCTGATTCGATCAGAATTCCATGCACTGAGGAAATTAATAATTTTTTTTTTAAACTGACTGAAAAATTTATTTTTACAAGATGTGTAGCCTAGTGTTGCTGATATCCGTGTATGTGTACAGATTCTAGGTTTTAACTCTTCGCAAAATAGGCTTGCTTTGATCGCTGAAAGGTTCGTTGCGACGTAAACCCTATTCCTGTTTTGAAACTTAAAAAAAATAAAAAATAATAACAATTATTATTTTACAACTCTTGCTACCCAAATGTGAATTAGAGATAAAAAATTGCTTACGTTTAAAATTATAGTGTTCTCCGAATACTGGAAGTTAGTTTCTATAAACACGTTTTGGTTTATATTTTTATTTTGTTAGAAAATGGCCTTTACTTTTGTTTAAAAATTAGAAACTATGAAGTCATATTGATGCATTTAAGCTATGGGCCTCTTTCGAGTAACGCGCAAGCTGTAAAAGTAATGCATCATTTAGATTCGATGTATCCATCAATCTATGGACATATCAGTTAATGCACAAAGTAGATGTATCAATTAATACAATCGGCTTACAGTAAAAATATTCTAACTATAATATGTCAAAGCTTTCAGAAAAGTAAAGTACCTTACTAAAGTGCTAATTCAAAATGAGCTTAGTGGTTTTGTGCATCACCACATTTCAATGAAAAAGTTCCAACTTTTACTAATTGATTTTTTTTTTTCCTGTCTTTAAACATATCAAAAATCAAATTGAGTCTAAAAATTTAAGTTTTCACCTTTTCACTCTTCGCTCAAGATGTGACATTTATATAAAAAATTATATTCACGGTAATAACATATAAGTAAAGGGGCCTGTATATCGGCTTAAATTTTTAATACCACCAAAATAAACATCAAGTTGCACCAGGAAAGTTCTCTTGCAAAAAAAAAACCCGACTCTAACTCTATTAAAGCTCAAACAACGCACGTGCGAACACTCAAACTTTCCGCATCAAACGTCTAACAACAAGAACTTACACAATTTGTGCGTGTACACACACAACCTCGGAAATTTGTCTTTAACCTTTTAAAAAGCAAGTCCTTAATAAGCGCGTTCCTTATTTCCGTGCCCCATCGTGATTAGGGGGTGTCTCGCCTTCTTAAGGGGCACTCGGCCGAAAGACGATCCGAATCTTTTGGATCGTGAGAGGAGAGAGTCGTAAATTGCATTATAAACTGCCGCCCTGCATATTGAGTTAAAAGGATGGTGGAGATCTTCTTTGGTGGTGGCACCTTAGAATCCTTTTCCGTTAATTTGTGTCGCTGTCGTAATTAAGTTCAACGTCTCACGAAACACCGCGACTTAAAAACTTGAGGAAGTTGGAGGGAGGGAGGGGGGGGGGGTGAAGTGAGGACGTAATCGCGTTTGTGTTTAGTTTGGCGAGTTGGAAACTAAATTGGTGAAATTTGTTCGGTACCAACAAAGATGGTGCTCGTTAAAGAGAAATTGGTGTTTATATATTAAATCACTATGTTGGATAATCATCTCGATGAGTGTTAGTGCAATTTTGGTGTATACTGTTGCGTGGACGAGTTCGAAAGATTTGAAGCCAAAGCAGATCAAAACTTGCAGAAATTTATTCCAAAATAACTAACTCTTCACAGATCCCTTTACAACTCCAGAACTTCTCGTTCTAGTAGACTCAATACAGCTCTATACACAACAATAGAGCACAAACAGCAGTTAAACTTGACACACTTTGCTAAATCACAGCAAAAGACAATGCAATACAGTTCACTTTCGGGACTACTCCGAATGCTCACTGAGACTCAGTATCTCAACTCAGTAATTCCAGTCAACTAATGGACTCAACTCACTAATTCACTCACGGCACGTCTTGTATAGGAGTCAATACTTCGTGAATCTTCTAGAGACAGATATTTGGAGAACTTTCAGATCGTAGTCGAATCGAGTCCCATGTTAGGCATGGGTGTTTGTAAATGTATGTTGGCTTGTCTAATGACGAATGTTTCGGTACATTATAGCCCTCGTGTTGCTGATGGCGCCAGATAATCTGAATGCAACCAACCAACCAACCTATTGCTTTTTCTAAGGGAAAACTTTTACTTGCAACAAGACATACCTAATTTCTTAAAAGTTAAAATATATTTTCAACAAGGGGATATATCCCTCCCTAGCTAAGTGTCTGCGATAACCCCCCCTCCCCCACCAAAACTGAACCTCGCTAAAAGGTTCATTGCAGCTTAAATAAGCTAGCCTCACTCCTAATATATATTTTTAATTTGCTACTGATATTTCTAAGGTAAAACTTTTATTTGCATCTAAAATTACTTCCAAACCCTATTTCTTGAAAGTTGAAACATATTTTCGGGAAGAGTATATATCCCCCAACACCTCCCGTAAACATATATAATTTTTTAATTTGCTACTGCTTTTTCTGAGGTAAAACTTTTACTTGCAGCAAGACATCCCAAATTTGTGAAAGTTAAAAGATATTTTGAGATATCGAGGGGGGATATATCCACATATCACTTCCCCTGGCTACGCACCTATCTAGGTAGGACACAAAAAAAATATTTTTCTTATTTCTAAAGATCTACAGTGAGAAATACGCTTTTTTTTACTATATGTATATTTTTAATTCACAAAATCTGTTAAGGATATTTTATTTCTAGCTCAAAAAACATTACCGTGGCGCATTTTTAGGTGTAATTACATTTTGAATTTTCTTTTAATTTCTGGTGAGCATAAAAGTTAACATTCCTGACTTAGAATATTACATTTTTGGAGTGTTTGTATAAGAAAGAACTTTACAAAAAAAGAAGTTTAATTAAGATTCTCATTTGTTTAGATTAAGGTCCATATGCATCTCGCAGTTACCCATATCTGAATGCAAGAAAATGGAAAAACAGTGTTCCTACTTTTATATATTAAATATTTTTCTTTTCTTTGAGAAAAAGAAAAAAAAAATATTTCTCCTGCGATGGTTGCCACTGAAATAAGCGTTCAGAATAAAATAGTTATTATTTTTACTAAGATAACCATCTTTGGGATATTCATGCTTTAAAAGATATTGGAGAATTGAAATTATTTTTAAATATTTTATATTAATTTCGATTTAGTTTTTTTTTTCTGGTGGGAAAATCGTCGGAAGGACCCATTTTCCGTTATTCACCCGAATTGAAACTTGGGAGATAGACTCATTTTCAATGGATTCTATCAAGATTTGGAGGCAAACAAAATTTGTCTTTAGCCGGAATTAATTGTTTTCTCCGTAATGGTTAAACACTATGAAAAGGCGGTCTGAGCCCAAAATTATTGAAATAAGCTACAATTGCACACAAAAGTTAACAATGCTTATAAAAAATATGTAGTACAAACATTTTGTTATGAGTTAATAATTTTTCAGCTTAAGTAGAACTGATAATTATTAATTCACGTAGGTAGAATATAAAACGTTATTAATACACCGAGCAGCCACTTTATAACGACAACCCCGTTACTATGCAGCTGGGACACTTTTTACCTTGAACTCAGAGTTGATGCTTGTCGAACAGTGTAATAACATATATTTTGAGGTGAACTTTTATTAATTTCTGCTGCAGTTTATTGCACTGTTGTCGCTTTGTTACCATTTATAATTTAAGTGATTTGTTCGTTCCGTCCGATTATTCATCACTCAGCGATAACCGCAATATGCGCTTCAATCAAACCCATTCTTTCCTGATAGTCCGAGAGGTGACTGCAATTTTTGGACCCCATCGAACATCATTCTGAATTTTTTATAGAAATTGGAGAAAAGTGAGTAGATTACGAATCCACTGGTCTGCCGTGGCGAAAATGGCCGAAACTGGTCAAAAATTTACTTGGAATGAGTTAAACTAAAATCCGATTTCCAAATATGTCATAACTTGCCAAAAAGAGAACAAACTTTTTCGTCTGGCAACCCACTGCATTTTGATTTTCAATGAGAAAAAGGGCAAATGATTTCTGATCTTTGGCTTGGAAAACTTGTATCTTTTAAAAGTAAGTCAAATTGGCGACATCAGTTACGTCATCAGTGATGTAATGTTTATTGCCAATTTGGCTCATTTATGAAAGATGCAAGTAAGCCATAGCCATATATTAAAATCGTCTGCAACCTTCTTAAATGAAAATTAATGAGTGAGGGTTACCAAATAAAAAAAAAATGATCATTATTTGGCAAGTTATGGCGCATTTGGCAATTATTTTAGTTCAACTTATTAAAAGTCGATTTTTGACCAGTTTCGGCCATTTTTGCCACGGCAGACCCAAAATCGAACCAAAACCAGTCCGATCAAAACACTCAACTAGAGGTGTGAAGTCAAAATTTATTTCCTTTTCTATGTAGTCCGAGAGGCGACTGCAACTTTTAGACCCCATCGAACATCATTTTGAATTTTTTATAGAAATTGGAGAAAAGTGAGTAGATTACGAATCCACTGGTCTGCCGTGGCAAAAATGACAGAAACTGATCAAAAATCGACTTGGAATGAGTTGAACTAAAATCCGATTGCCAAATATGTCATAACTTGCCAAAAAGAGAACAAACTTTTTCGTCTGGCAACTCACTGCATTTTGATTTTCAATGAAAAAAAGCTCAAACGATTTCTGATATCTGGCTCGGAAAACTGGTATCTTTTAAAAGTAAGCCAAATAGGCGACATCAGTTACGTCATCAGTGACGTAATGTTTCTTGCCAATTTGGGTCATTTGTGAAAGATGCAAGTAAGACATATCCACACAACCGAATCGTCTGGAACCTTCTTAATTGAAAATTAAAGAGTGAGGGTTACCAAATAAAAAAAATGCTCACTATTTAGCACGTTATGGCGCATTTAGCAATTGGATTTAGTTTAACTTATTAAAAGTTGATTTTTGACCAGTTTCGGCCATTTTTGCCACGGCAGACCAGTGGATTCGTAATCAACTCATTTTTCTCCAATATCTATAAAAATTTCAGAATGATGTTCGATGGGGTCCAAAAATTGCAGTCGCCTCTCAGTCTATAAGGACAGTTAGGTCACGACCTATTTAATACGCACAAGCAAATATTATTGTATACACTGGTATTCCGCAGGCTGGGACCGCGGAATATCGGTGGGTAGCGAAAGTGCTAACGCAGGAGTCGAATACGGAACTCCTAGATCAGAAGACAGGCGCGCTAACCACTAGACAAAAGTGATCTATGGTGTCTAGGTGTTGCATCTGTTATGTGTGTGTGTGTTCATCGGAAGTTATTAAAGTTGGTAAAATGGACTACCAAATATTAAATCAGCATCTCGTGAGTCTTTGGTTTTAAAGGAGTACTCATAAAGATATTTAGAGATTTAAATTAAATAACTTAACACGTAAAAAAAAAGAATTTATTTAATATTAAATGTAATAATTGATCATCATTATAAAAATCTGCTAATAGTGTTCCAATCTAGTAAATTAATGATTATTATTCCATTTGCTGTAATAGCAAATTGGTGTGTGGTGACGCAGTAAGTTCATCCAAATTTCTTTATTCGTCAACCATTTTCGCGAAGTGAAACTTTCGTTTGCGAACCAAAACTAGAAACTGTCGATCAAAATCTTCAGCAAATGAAAGTAATACTAAAACTTAACTTAGCCAATCACCGCAGAAAGTAGGTGTGGCTAATTCATTCCTCTCAGTGATCTGAACCGAAAGGACATCACTTCTAGCTCTGATTCAAATGCTAAAGGACCTGTGTTCCTTCTTTTTCAAATATTCCTTTGTCTTATATGTAGCGTGTGTTGTGTGGAGATTAAAGTCTTAAAATGCTCCTAAATCCTTCTGATACTTGACTCAAACATCATCACTAACAGTATATAACAGCCAGTCCTCCATTGGTGTTTAAATAAATTATGTTTGTTTTGTTAAAGCGTTTTTTTCTATCAGATTTCGGTCACACTTGGGTTATTGCTTGATACGGTCATTTCTATTGTTTTTGCATATTTGTGTTATTGCATACTTGTATTATTGTATCGAATTGTTATTGCCTATTTATATTACTGCGGATACTAGTTATTTATTGCAAACGTAATGCATTACCACAATCAAAAGATTATTACGGATTATTATGTTACGAATTCGATCATGGCATTTTTATGGAGAATCAAAATTTATATGTATCCTTATTTGATTATCAGTGCAAATTACACATTTTCGAAATTCAAACCTTAACAAAAGGTTTTCTCTTCAGCCACCCAACAACTTGTCTTTTCTTTCAATCTCTTACTCTTTCTTCGTTATGTCATTACAAAGTTAAATATTTTTAACGGTAAGATCCTGTAGTTCATGAATTTGATGACCACTGTATATGGTGTATTGATGAGGTCCATTTGAATGGGTTTGTAAATAAACAAAACTGATAACTATGGGGTAAATATTGGATACTGTTAGTGTATCTTTCAAACCATGGCATTCTGCAAAAGCGACTGTGTTCACTATAGAAAAGAGAAAATCTTAATGTAAATAAGTTGAGGAAACCTAAGAAATAGTAAGCAATAAGACACAGTATCTAACTCTGATCACCTTCAGAAATTCATCAAGTAAACTTAAGGGGAAGTCCTAGTAGGGATCATTCCCTATTAGAGGTTGGAAATATCGACCAAAATAAATATCGATATATCGTTGCATAGAAAAAATATCGATGTATCGATACGTTTTTTTTTAAATTTGATTTTTAATTTTGCCTGAAACGAAGTTTTTCGGAGAAAATTTCTACTTTTCAAGATTGCTTTTTGCAAGGTGACTACTTTTCCAACTGAAATGGATTATTACAAAAGAAAAAGTTATATTTTCGTTTAATTGGTGCAGTAATTTTAAGAAAAACTTCCATAATTTTCAATAGCTTTTAATGGCAACGCTGAGTATTTGGCATAATATTTTTACTATGTAACTAACTGAAAAATTAACAGAGTGATGAATATATATATATATATATATATATATATATATATATATATATATATATATATATATATATATATATATATATATATATATATATATATGTAATTAACACGTTTTTTCCAATTTTATTTTCATTTTCAAAAGTCAGGGAAGTGCAACCCCTTGAACCCTCCTGTTGACGCCCATGGTTATGAAGTGTTTGGCAAAATATTGAATATTGGTGCCATTTTAACTGCCTCTCATCCAAGTCTAAACTTTAGTTTTAAAGTTTTTGAAAAAAAAATAAAGGAAATCGAAAAAACACATGGAACTACAAAACGATCATTAAAAAACTAAAAATCTTTGAAAATATCGATATATCGGTGACTTTTATCGATATTTAAAAAAAAAAAAAATATCGATTAAATATCGTCATATCGATATATCGCCGAACTCTATTCCCTATAATCGCTATGTTACAATCTTCTATTCTAAAGTATTTATACACTACTTTGTTTAAAACCTAGAAATGTGGGGAGTAGATACGAAAATGATCACCTTAATGAAAGGACATAAATTAAAAACTCGAAAATAAGGTCTAATACATTTATTTTATATCCAAAATTTTATATCTGAAATCCTTAAGTCAATACATATACAGTGGCTCCACCTGGTTTTGTCTATTACTATTTTAATTTATAATAGATAGATCTTAAATAAAAATAATTTATGTCATTTCAATTAAGTTATCCTTTTCGTACCTACTTACCAAATTTCAGAAAATTCTTCATGGCATTTTTTGAATGCACTGGGCTAGACGATAGTAACACAGCGAGTATAGGAAATCATTCTTACTAGGTCTTAAATGTATGCTGTGCACAAGCCGACTACTTTAAGTAAAGTTTTCTCCCCAAGAAAACAAAGCCATAAGTAATTGTTAAGACCATCCAATGCTATCGGCAGTCTCTCTACACCCTCCAAACAGATTCCCATACTTCGAGTTGGCAACAGAAGCTCTGTTCCCGCCTAAATTTATTCTCTTATCATCGTAAGAGTCGTTTTGGATGGGAGAAGATAGAAGCGATCCCTTCCATCCCCATTCTGCTAAAGAATGAATTATGCATCGGACAGGGGGGAAATATCTCGTCTGATTCGGCAGTCGTGCTCATCTGCATAAGTGGGGAATCTTTGTTTTGTGGGGTGTACACACTTTCGAAGTGTACCCCCCCCCCTCTCCCTTTCTTTCTCTCTTATAACCTGGTGTAGGTATTGTAAGAGGGTGGTTCCTCGTATCCGTGAAAGGAAATTAATTGCATATAGACGCTTAAGTTCAGGAAAAGATAAGGATTTAGGTGCTTGAGAAAGATGATGAGATGTGTGGCTTTTTGAAGGGGGGGGGGGGGGGGTGAATAATTGTTACTTATGCAACTATTTGGGGAAAGTAATACTTTTTCAAACGAGGTAAAACGCTTATTTGAAGAGTGCGATAAGCAAGAGGCAAATAATTTACCATGTTTAAAAGGGGTCCGGGACTCAACATTTTTAAAATTTTCAAAAACAATTTTATTATTGTGAAAAAACATACAGATTTGTTTAAACAAAATGGCCTAACAATTTTGTTTCTATCGTTATACTAAACTCCTACTTAACTTGACATCATTAGATGATAGATCTTCACCGTGCTCATTGGCAATTAATCCATTTTAGCTCAGTGAAAACATAATTCTCGCCAAACCTTAACCTTTTGTTCTCTTCAGGGTTGTGGTTTGGCGAGCATTATGCTTTCACTCCGCCAAAATGGATTAATTGCCTATGAGCACGGTGAAGATCTATCGTCTAGTGATGTCAAGTGAAGTTGGAGTTTAGTCTAGTAGAACTTGAAATATTGAAGTTTTTGTTACATGACAACTGTATCTCAGACATGCTATCTTGAGACTTTGAAACTGTTTTTCTCGGTGATGGCTTTTTGTCCCTTTTTTGAGTTTAAATTGATATAACTTAAAAACTACTTGTTATATATCTACGAAACTTTCCACAATTATTTTTCACATATATTTCTTTAATTTGTCTTCAGGAATTAAGTTTTCTCCTTTAACTTTTTTAAAAAAAAAGCTTTTGGAGCTTAGTGTACTATGGATTTTATACAGTATTTGCACAAAATATTTTTTTAAATATTTCCTAATTACTTTATTGAAAAATCACGAAGATAATATTTTATATAAATTATAAGAAGTAGTTTTATGTGAAAATGAAGTGTTTTTTTAATAAAGTTTTTTAGATATATCAAACATAGGAAATACCAAAATTTTGAAGTTTTGAAATTTAATTTTTTTTTTCTTTTAAAATTTAAAATAGATTTTAAAGTTTCAAAGCATCATTCATTACTGCATAAAAAATGTCAGAAAAATAATTCTAAAACTAAAGATTTTAGAATTTCGAGTCCCAGACCCCCTTAAAAAGTATTTTCCCATGTGTTGCATACAATATTTTTTATAATTACTTGCACAAAATATTTTTAATACACATATTTGTTAATGGTGGAAACTCGAGTCAATGAATTACTTCTGCAAATGTGTCATTTCAATACCAAGACTATATGACATTTGAGCACAAGGCGCGTGAGAAAGTAAATTTTCACACTTGTCTGAAAAAGTTATTTTCCAGCATTTCTCTCGAAAAAGTGTTACTTTCGCCACTATTTTTTATTCAAAATGATTACAAAAAAAGTTTATTTTTTTGAACGTTGTTAAAAAAATTATACTTTTATAATTTTCTTTTAAATTAATGGAGTTCGGTATGCCCTATATCATTAATGCTAAAAGGCCCATTTTCTACGTACCTTTTCTAAATAACTAACTCTTTTGAAATTTTTTCTGAATATTATTTCAACATTCTTTTTTAATCTGAGGTTAACATTAAGAGAATATGTTTACTTTGTATTTTTAAAACACATGGATATCATTATAAACATATGGATAGTTGAAAGTAATAAATGTCTGACGTTAGTTTGTAACATACGATGCATCAACAGTTTTGAAAACAATGTATACATACCACACAAAATTCAGTACTTTTTAACTTAATTTTGTCTTGAAGAAGTTAAAGTAAACCATATTATAACTATAATTCCTTAACTCCTTTGCTTAAGAAACAGTACTTCAAAATACTTTTCAAACTTATCCATCAAAATATGTGCTCTGGTAACTGTTGGTGTTTGCGTTTCGCGTAGTCAAGAAAAAGCTGTATGGCTTCGGCTCAGACATGAATTCGGTTTCTTTGTAGAAGGCTGTAATCTCTTCTATGGAGACGAGTAAGTTTTCTTTCAGGGGCTTAATGTCAGAAGGATTTGGGAAAAAGTACTTTGTATGCGTTTCGTTGTCTATTTTTTTTTTTTTTATAAAAAGAAACCCTATAGACTGAGAGGCGACTGCAATTTTTGAACCCTATCGAACATCATTCTGAATTTTTTTATAGAAATTAGAGAAAAGTTAGTAGATTACGAATCCACTGGTCTGCCGTGGCAAAAATGGCCGAAACAGGTCGAAAATTGACTTTTAATAAGTTGAACTAAACCCAATTGCCAAATGCGCCATAACTTGTCGAATAATGAGCTTTTTTTTTATTTGGTAACCCTCACTCATTAATTTTGAATTAAGAAGGTTGCAGACGATTCAGATATCTGGCGACGGTCTACTCGCATCTATTAAAAGGGACCCAAGTTGGAAATAAACATTACGTCACTGATAACGTAACTAATGTTGCCAATTTGGCTTACTTTTAAAAGATACAAGTTTTCCGACTCAGAGATCAGAAATCGTTTGCGCTTTTTCTCATTGAAAATCAAAATGCAGTGGGTAGCCAGACGAAAAAGTTTGTTCTCTTTTTGGCAAGTTATTCCATATTTTTAATCGGATTTTAGTTCAACTCATTCCAAGTCGATTTTTGATCAGTTTCGACAATTTTTGCCGTGGCAGACCAGTAGATTCCTAATCTACTCACTTTTCTCCAATTTCTATAAAAAATTCAGAATGATGTTCGATGGGGTCAAAAAATTGCAGTCGCCTCTCGGACTACTATTATAAAAAAAGATAGAATGGTGTATTAATTTTCGAGCTATATACGTTCTTATTATGATTCCGAAAACATTTGCTCCCATTTTGGGAAATACATGCTAGTTTTGTAACAATAAAATTGTAAATATTAATTACCCGTCCTCGGTTAAATAGAAGGTGGTTTTGAATACCTTGTGGTATATTTAACATTTTATCATTGAGGATTTATCATGATGGACCTATCATTATTGATAATGAGCTGGATAGACTGCTTAATGCTGGGAAAATGAAGCCGTTGCCAGATCATTGGGTGGACAAAAAAAAAAAAAAAAGCGGATTGCCGAATTTGTTTGCGAAAAAGTATTTTTAATGAATAATTTTATTAAAAAATGTATCATAAAAATAATAATCACAACTTTTTATGAAATTCATTCAGACAAAATATTTTTCCAGTTAACAGCAAATGGCTCTTCACACGATGAATCTATTCAATAATAATTTTTTTCCTCGGTCAACAAACTATCAACATTCATTCACTGAAAATATCGTATTTGAAAGGTATATGGTATAAAAGCGCAATTTCAAACTTTTATCAAAATTGAGATTCTATCGCCATCTAGTAGCCTCCAAAGGAAACTATTGTCATTAAATAGAACTAGAGGTGTGGAACATCGCACAACTTTCAATCGCACTATAATACTGACGTGGATTTATGTCATTTACCGTTTTTGCATTTTCATCATTCATTTAGAGCAGCGTCAGCCACTACGCGGCCCGCGGGCCGGATTTGGCCCGCGACAGATTTTTCTGCGGCCCGCCGGCAACACAGAAGAAAAAAGAAAATCAAATTTCACTGGATGGATTTTTTTTTTTTTACATAATTGTAATTTATCCGAAATAATCTGTGTTAACTATGCATAACCGATTTCTCTTCTACGTACCCGAAGAAACTATATGAAGAAGCTTTCAGCGAGGCATCAAGAATAAATACAGGAATAACTTAACTGAATCTTGTTTGGATAATTTATTAAAATGGACTGTAACAAATAATTCGAAAGACATTGAATCTATCATAAAATAAACTGAACAATTTCGACCGCCATCTTCTTAAGACACAATTGATATCGACTAGACCGGAGTAATTTGGAAGTGCAGTATAAATACTTTTATTAAAAGTTTGGTCAAGTCACACTAACATGTTGAAACAAAAAAGATTCACTTCTTTTTTAGACCTTGATATACTAATAATGAGAAAACTATTATTTTTTAATTATTTGGGGAAAAAAAATTAAATATCAATTGTAATTTTATTAATATAATTTTTTGCTATATATTATTAAATTGATAATAATTAAAGATACATATTTTGGTGTATCCGGCCCGCGGAAAGTTCCAACATAAGTCATACGGCCCGCCTCTAAAAGTTAGTGACGAACGCTGATTTAGAGGAAACGGTCGGTTTGGCGATATTTTTTTGCGATAGTTCTTTTATGGGTCTTTAAAAAAAAAAAAAAAAAAAAAAAACTCCTAAAAAATGATGATTTTGAAGATATACTTTTCGGTAATCCTTATATTATCTTTTATTATAAGCGAAACTGAAGGGCGAATTAAAAAACGATCGTGGATGAGGTATGCTTAAGGAAAGAGAACTCTGTGTTGAAAGCATTCTTTTTTCAACTTTTTGCACCATTAAAACATTTTTACGGGAATTTTGGAGGTGGGGATGTTTAGAACACCTTAAGAGGCATTACCATGTCGATTTTTATCAAAATCGTTTGGAGCTGTTTTTTATCAATCATTGAAAATCAGGATTTTTTCAATGGCAGCTACCTTATGCTTATGCGTGATTTGAAGAAAACTTAATGGTAGGTCCCAGTTCTATCCCCAACCCGCAAACCAAATTTGAACATCGTAGGTTTTCTCTGTAGTTATATAGACCACAGACACACACAGACATTTTTTTCTGGATCACTTTTTTTGTAATCAGGATGTTCCAAAACGTGGAGAAATGCAAAAAAAAAAAAAAAAAAAAAAAAAAAAATCAAATGTTTTTTGACCTAATGCTATACTTTCACTACCCTATGTTATACATATGGGTAATTGAAAGTAAAAAAATACACGGATAACGTTTTGCCGTATTGTCATATATTATTTACCAGAATGGTGTGATTTATCTAACGATTATATTTTTTGCAATGCACCCTTATACCCTTGACACTACATTTCTAAGGAATCACTTTATAAATTTGAAATGACAGTCAAAAGTTGCGTCAGAAATTGGAGTTTACATATTTTGTCAGACACCCTTTCAGTCGAAACAAAGATCGAAACCGACAAAAACTTTTGCGTGTCTATTCTAAAAGGCAAATAACTTGGAACATAATTTCCATTTCCGTCATTTGATCCTCAATTACCCCCAAAACAGAACAACGTCCTTCGAACTGCGATCCCAATTGAAGAAGACATCCAAAGACTTGTTTTCTGGTTTCGTCTTTTGTGAGGGAACAATTCCCGCCAGGGAATCGTCCCGGCGTCCTTAATTTCATTAAAGGAGGTTTCATGGTTTCGACGCCAAAGACGAACCCTTTCGGTAATTCTTCTTGGATGGAAAATGGGGCCCCTCCATCGGCATTTTTGAGCTGAGAGAATTGCTAACTCGATTTTATTCCTCGGGATGGAGCACAAGTGATATCGACTCTTTGGTCTTATTTCCTGGATTGAGATACATTTTGCAGCAAGGAACCAAGACACTTTGTACTAAAATTCGAAAAACTGAGCTTTGAAAGTTAAGCATGGCTCATATTTTGGTAACAAAAACATTAAAAATATTAGAGTTTTGGTTAAGAATGATACCCTTGTAAAATATAAATGAACACAGCTTTTTCGTAAGTTTATTACTTTATATGTGCAGAAGTTAAATTTCGGAAAACCCTTACAACTTCCAATTACAATGTATTACTGGTTAGATATATTGTAGTTAGAATAAAATTGAAATTTGATATGGAAAAAAATCTCAATTTATCGTTTACAATTTCAAATTTTAATTTCTAAAGAATTTTTTTCATTTTGCGATATTTACTTCCGTAAATATCATCAAGTTGACAAGGTTAGTGGAAGTTTTGGGGGTGGTAAAAGTATTCCTCAATTTCTTGATTTGGCTGAGAAAATTGTCTCAAACAGACAGGCGTACAGAAACAGCCGTTGTACAAGCTTATAAAAAAACTATTTCAGAAGCTGTTGCATACGCTTTCCTAGTTTTATTAAAATCTATTAATAATTTTTAAAATCTCTAAAGGTATACATATACATTAAGAATAGCTAAATTTGACTCAAGTCTGCGGGTTTTTTGTCGTTTTTTTTTTCGTTTTAAAATATTTCCGAATTCATTACTTTTAAAATGATACCATTTTCTTTCTGAGACTAAATTAATTTTTTAATTACAGAGGGTTTTGTAAACCTGTTTTGTATCACATTAATTTGTGGAGTAAACTTTAAACGCGTTTTCTGAAGAATGACATTTTGGTGTTATATGACTTAACGCCAATGATAATTTCAAATGGTTCTTCATTATAAATGGTTCGATTTATAAAATTCTTATTTTGTTTTGTCGGTTGTGAATGTGTTTCCTTCTAGAATCTAATATATATTGATATAAACACATTTTTTATATATATTTTAATATTAAGTGTTTGATGAAAACTATGTATTTTTTAAAACTTTTTATTTAAAAACTTATAATTAAATATTGAAGTCAAATTCACAATTCTTTATGGAAACATGCGCCAATATAATATCATTTATTTGCAATAAATATCATACCACTAAGTTAATTACATGTTTATTTATGTCCGTTCTAATAATGTTCTAATTAGTCATTTTAATTGTAATTATCTAATTGAAAAAAAAAATTATGCAAAAAAAAAGTTTATTAATAAAAAAGCATCAATTTTAGTTTTGATATACTGCCAAAAAGAATCAATCTTTTTAGCAAGACAAACAAATGGATGGACACATAATTTTGTAAATGTGTTTTGCTATTGTGGAAGCTATGCCACAATTACTATAAGCGTTAAGCTCATCACTGACCGACTTACTCATTCTGAAACGCTTCATTTTTCATTTATTTCTGTTCACGTGTTATGGAAATTATATTGTTATTGTTACGAATTTTCTTTTCAGAAGAATGTTTCAATTTCAGCATAATTTTTTTTTCACAGTTATAATAAAAGTAGCAACAATTGGAAGATGGAATCGTCTTGATAAAAACATATCCTATGTAAAACTCTTGAGTGATTGGAAACAAAAACAAATATTTCATTTGCACGTTATTAAAACAAAAATTTAATTTTTAATAAAGACTTCGTGTATATTAAATTAAAATGCATGTTGTATTCATTATTTTTTAACAACCGCCTAAGGCACCTTACAGCTTTCTATTAGACGAATAATAAGATTAGTGAAGCTGTGTGATTGATGAGGGAAAGCTACAAAATTTCAAGCAAAAAATATCCTTTCCCGCACAGACTAAATCTGCAATGGCACAACATTGTTAATAAGTAATATAACCATTAAAAATAGAGTTTTATTAAATCTTTTTTATGCATTGCCAATTTTTATATTCATTGATATCGCACCGATGCAACACCTCCTATATAAGAAAGCCTTCGCACTGACTGCGTGACGTCACATAGAGTAGCACATTGGTAGCCTAGGAATTATCCTTTTCTTAGTTTTGCTAGTTAATTTGAATAGGAGAGCATTTAGAAAACATTTCTTTTTTATTGACAGAGGTAATTGAATTTTTTTTTTTTTTAATATTTATGTTCAGCTATTATTTTGAATTTTATTCCGAAATAAAACACCTAATCTAAGTAAACTATTTTTATTTTATTCACAAATCATAGTTATTATTAATCAATAAAACATTTTAAAGCAAAATAGTTTAGTGTTGCTGTTTATTAACTTCAAAATTACTTTAATATTTGAAGTTTCCTTTTTTTTATTTTCAACATTCTTTTGCTTCACCATTTTTTTTCCACTGACAGGTTGTCATTTTGCTGCCTACAATAACTAGTTCGATATATGTTTGCAGCATCCCTTAGAATACTTTCTACAATAAATTTAATATTATGTTCTTTACATTCATGCGGAATGTTATGTATTTCTTTACCATTAATAATATCTCAACTAAAACTTGTTGAAAGTAATCTCTGACCTTCAAAAATTGTAAAACAACTTCTCATATATTACAGAAATGAACTTTTGAATTACAACGTATAAATACAAAATAACATTCAAAACCTTCAAGTTTTGGATAGCATAAACCATCTTTATCTAGATTCAAAATATAACTATTCTTATCATTGTCAAGAAAATCAAAAGCATCATCGATGATTTCAAGTGTCAAAATATTTTTAGAGCTAGAACATTTGAAGAATTTCACAATGAAATGGTCACAATAACCAGTACTGTAAATTAGTAATGGCAATACAATCTTCTTCTGAAAATGTAATTTCTTTAAAACAAGATATGTCGATTTTTTTAAATTGACCACATTCTTTTAAATCAGTGAATGGCACATTTCAATCCTTTAGAGTCCGTTGGATAGCTTTGCTGATATTTTGTTCATTCGCTATTACCATCTTTTTGGCAGGACTTGGGTCTTGATACTGTTGCTTTAGACATGTAGCTAGGATAGCTTTCAAATAGAAGGAACCACTTCATCTCTCAGATTACCTTTGAACTAGAACTAACTACGGAAACTTTTCTCGAAACAGCAGTTATCCATCTTCTTTTAAGTTCATGATCTGTGGGAAATATAAATATCGGAACTCTTGGCCCATTTTTAAAAATTCATTTACAGCTTACCACAGAGCATTGAAATGGCATTTAATATAATTTATAGCTCTCTTAATGCAGTAGTCTTTACGTTTTCGGAACAGAAAATACAGCAAACTATACGTGTTTGGAACAGAAAACGCAGCAGACTTAACGTATTCGGTAATAAAAATGGCGATGTTGAATTTTGCTATCGTCCGTCGTACTCTAGAGTTATGCGCCAAAATAGATCTTGACGAATCACAAGCACGCAAGACGTCGCCAAACCATTTATCACCAAATCGAAGATATCTTCTTCTAAATGGCACCCCGTATGGAAGAAATTCCTAGTTTTCAAGTTTGACTATTTTAATGACGTCATATTTGAAAGTGGTAACCCGTGCAGATGCTTTCTTGTATAGGAGGTGTTGACCGATAACAAAAACATTTCTATCAGCAAAATCTGCGGCAAACTACGTTTCAAAATTTATTTATCAAAAATGAACATGAATTTATGCTCTAACAATCACATATTATTTATCTATACTGATTAAAGTAATTTTGTTATTTATTTATTTAAAAAAATTTGGCAACAGGAAAGAGTTTCAACAATGGTCAGTTCAATAGTTTTCTTAACGAGATTCGATGGCGGCAAGTTGGTTTATTAATATTCCGTAAATAGCGACCTTTTTAGTGATAGTAACAGCCCCAAAATTTGATTGAATGCATTGTCATCGACATCGAACCTATCTTCCGAGTTTCAGCCTGATTGGATGACGGCAAGAGGGCTTTTTTTAGGCCTCCTCAGTTTCCACTCCCATCGACAAACAAACACACAAAATCGAATTTAATATAAAGAATTTAAAAATGCGATATTTCTTCAATTTCTTTTTATTCGAAAAAAATATTAAGTTCTCCTTGTCTAGAGTTTCCTCTACCTTTTCAAGTAAATTTATACGACTTGGGCAAAACTTATTGAGCATTCCGAATCTCTAATAAAATAAACGTCAGGAAATAATTAAACTTCTAGTCGAAAAGCTCCTCATCTCACAAATGGATTAAATCTCCAACGAGGCAGAAAAAAAAACTCCACTACATAACAAAACGTGTATTAGATGTGTAGCTTTTACAGAAATGTCTTCAGAGACAAACGGCAAAATAAGAACAAGACGCCTCTTTAACAGTTCCAATGAAAGCATAGATGTCCCGTGACCGGTCACAAAAAAGGACATAGGAAAAGAAAAGAAAAAAAAAGAAGAAGAAATGAAGAGTTCAAACAAGGAAGTCATCTCAGGCTTCCGCAATTACTTTTGCGCCGGAATAAGGAACATAATCAAGAAGAAGAAGAAGACCAAGACCAATTTGGAAAGGGGACATGTCTCGATGTGACCCGCCCCATAATCCTCTGCGAGAAAGGATCCGATTACGGTTGGGGATAATAAAAATTTATAAATAAAAAAACAACAACATAAGTCCAATGTTGTTGTTCCTCAGGTTTTGTTTACCAATTTTTCCTAACTAATGAAGCGGCCAGAAAAGAAGAATGCGAGAAGAAGAAGAAGAAGTTTTAGTAAGAAAACGGTGTCATCTTCTTTTGGAGGAAGTTAACTATGCGGAAAAGTTTAGAAATATAAAACTTTTCCTATTTTTTTTTTTATTTTTTTTTTAGATCTTTTTTTTTTCCTGTCTTGGTACGTGTTGTTGGGCGAGTTTTAGAAAGTTTGAGTAGTCTTGTTTTTGGTGTAGAAGATTATTTTGAAAATAAATTTATAAGTTTCTAAGAAACGTCTTAAGTTATTGTTCTTTTCATAAAGAAAACTGTATTGGTTAAATATTTGTCTCCGTTATTATGTCCTCGGATGGTGTGGATCATACTTTTTACTTTTAAAAATAAACTGCAAGTCTGTCATTTATTTTTATTAATGAAGCTAGAAGATGTCTTTTATGTTGGTAACTTGTCACCCTTTTGGAATAATAGATAATATATAAGGAATATTAACTTTCTAAAGATGAAATTGTCTCTCTAGTAATTGAGTAATATATAATGTTTTTATCGCATGAAATTTTCATTAAATTTTGTAATAAATAACGCTTTATTTAAAAGGATTCGCATTAGGCGGAGATTTTTTTTTTTATTCCAAGAAAAATTTCCAGAAATCTTTCCAGACATTTGTTTTTAGAAATAAAAAGTTATAATTTTGTTAGTTTTTAACAGACTATCTAATCATACTTCTTTTACATAATGAAGTAATAAAACCAAGTAAGGATTCGAAATACTAATATGTTGACGTAATATGATAGTAAAAACACTGTCGAATGCTAAGTTTGTAAGTTTGAGGACAACTCTGGCTAGAAAACTTGTCACCTGACATCCAAGTTTTAATAGATACCTTTATTTGGAGCCAAGATATGAACTTCCCATACAGTTAATATAAAAGCACTCTTCCATTCTTACTTTAAAGCACTTCTGGTTCAATTATTCATCTGAATGTCAATGCTACTAATCTTATTAAGAACTTGATACTGATATAAGAAACATGTCTTTAGTATCCAATCTTAATAAATTTCAAATTGATTTTCGGTCACATTTCTGGTACCTCTATCTGAATATTAGAAAAGGAACTTATCTCGATAAGGACCTTTTACTTACCATATCACATGTATGTAGCATTTGTATTTTTTTCTGGTGTGTTGCTCCCAGACAGATCTGTTTTCAAAGGAACAATAAACACCTAATTTACTTAAGAACTCCAAAATGGTTTTGGGACAAGGCGGATATTCTAATATGGTTCCTCATAGCATACAAATAATTTTTAACACTCTGAATAATTTATTTATGATGTTACAAAAAGTAACAATTGCTTAAGAACACACAAACTTTTATTTATTGAATCCTTTATATTAACCATTTGCACTCGAGGCCTTTTTCGCGCGGAGGGACCAGCAACTCGAGACGTTTCGCGGCATTTTTAGTTCGGTTCGTGGTTACGGTTACATTTCATAGAAACTAAACACTGTCATTGGCCTTGCATTGAATTTCCACAACAAACCTAGTAGTCCTCTCGAGTTGCGGCATCCAATCACGTGGCGTCTGAGAGACGCCCCTCGAGCGCAAAAGGTTAACATCTATTTTGTGTGTATGTATGTTTGTTATTGGGAGTGGAATATGCGGAGGCCTAATAAATCCCCTTGTCGTCAACCAATCCTTCTGAAACTTGGCAGATAGGTTCGATGTCGATGACAATGCATTCCATCAAATTTTGGTGTTGTTACTGTCACTAAAAGGTCACTTTTACGGAATACTAATAAACCAACTTGACGTCATCCAATCGCGTTAAAAAAAGCATTGAACCGACCATTATTGAAACTCTTTCCTGTTGCCAAACTGTTTTTAATAAATAATTAATAAAATCATTTCGATCAGAACAAATAAATGATATTTGGATGCTAGAGCATAAAACTCACGTTCATTTTTTATGAATAAATTTTGAAACTTAGCTTGCCGCACATTTTGCTGATAGTAATGTTTTTGATATCAATGAATATATAAAAACTGTCAATGTATATAAAAGATTTTTTAAAAGTCTGTTTCTATAGGTTGTATTATTTTTAAAATCAAACAACATTTTAATCATTGCAGTGTGAAGCGATATTTCATGTTGTGCACGTATCAAAAGTTCCTTTGCCTGAGAAATCGCCCTTTCCGCTACTTATTAAGGGCTCCATGTCATACGCTTCTTAACAGGAAAAAGGCGGCCAATCTTATCTGTCCAACGAAAAAATAAAAATGAGATCGTGCTCTTTCTTGTCATTGGACAGGAATAATCGAGATGGTGGAACATCCTTATTACAAAAAAAAGAACGTTCATGTCACGTGTCAAAAGCAGGGGGATGCCAAGGGGTGAAGAATATCACACCCCGTCAGTGCTTTTCTTAAGACATGCATATTTCTAGAGCAACCCGCTCCAGTATTGAATAGAGATAGTGGACGTCAATTTTTTGTTGTTGTCTTCAATCTTGGATATATGTTTTGAACATCAGCTTTTGATTAAGTATAAAATAATTAAGGAAGAGAAAAAAAAAAGAGTTGTTGCTTACTTTGTTGTAAGTTTCTGAATTTAATGTTTAGAAGGATAGAGCGCAAAGACCGAATATATAAGGGCATTTATTTTGCTATGTTGTATTTAGATTACGATTTTTATTACTGATCTGCTTTCTCGGTTGGAATAGGAAATTCAATGTTTTAACATACTTATTAATTATTTTTTTTACTTTTAATTACCCATATGTATACAAAGGGTAATGAAAGTATAAGCACTGGGTCCAAAGAGAAAATTCTATTTTTTTTCTGTGCATTTTTTCACGTTTTGGAACATCCTGATTTCAAAAAAGTGATCTAGAAAAAATGGTGTGTGTCTGTGGTCAGTATAACTCCCGAGCAAAGTGACCTACAATGTTCAAATTCGATGTGCGAGTAGGTGGTGGCAATGAGATATACCATTAAGGTTTTCGTCAAAATAGCGCTCATGCGCTATTTTGACGAAACGTAGAGCAATGAGTAGCTGCTGTTACCAGCAGCTACTTAAAATTACAGCAGCTACCTTAGCGCCAGAGCGCTAAGGTAGCTGCTGTTGTATAAATCCTGTTTTTCATTGATTGATAAAAAATGGCAGTAACGATTTTGATCAAAATCGCTGTGTAATCTAAACATCCCCATGATCAAAACATCCGAAATTTCCGTAAAATTTCTTTAAGGACGTAAAAAGTTGAAAAACGAATGCCTTCAATAGAGAGTCCTCCTTGCTTGAACATAGCTCATAAACTATCGTTTATTCTCCTCTTCTCATTGAAAAGTATATTGCCGAAACCACCATTTCGGCGAAGTTTTTATTTTTAAACGATACATATAAGAGTTATCACAAAAAATATTGCCAAACTGCCCACTTTTGGCCATTTTTTCTAAGCGAATGAGGAAGATATAAAAACGGTAAATGACACAAATCTACATCAGTAACTGAAAGTTTAGCAATGTTCCACACTCCTATTTTGGTATATATACTTTCTTTTCATTTTTCCACGTTAGGAACGTCATTAGTAATTTCTCCACGTTCCAAATTACACTCTAATACTGACGTGGATTTGTGTCATTTACAATTTTTAAATTTTCATCATACATTTAGCAAAAATGGCCAAGTAGGTGTTTTGGCGATATACTTTTCAATAATTCTTATATTATCCTTTTTTATAAGTGAAGCTGAGGAGAGAAGAAAAACACAATCATTGACGAGGCATACTGAAGGAAAGAGAACTCTGTGTTAGAGGTATTCGTTTTTCAACTTTTTAAGTCATTAAAACATTTTTACGAGAGTTTTGGAGGAGAGGATGTTTAGAAAACCTTAAGAGGCATTACCACAGCAATTTTGAACAAAATCCTTGGAGCCGTTTTTCAGAAATTACTGAAAAACATAAGGTTTGAACATGAAACATGAAACACCAACCTGCACACCAAATTCGAACATCGTAGGTCAATTTGTTCGGGAGTTATGCTGACCACAGACACACAGATATTTTTTCTATATCCCTTTTGTGAAATCAGGATGTTCCAAAACGTGGAGAAATGTAAAAGAAAATTAATTTGTTTTTTGACCCAATACTATCGTTCCATTGCAATATGTATACGTATGGGTAATTGAAAGTAAAAAAAAAAGAAGCTAAATCTGGTATTAACCAACCTCATCAGCGCTTTCTCAATAACAACCCCTTAAACACATCCCACGCCGGGAAATCCCTTCCCCTGCTTCGGTTCAATTAGGGCAATTTCCTCGCAGAATGTGCCATGGCAAATGCACCGCGCCCTGTGCTTCCTAAACTCTACAAATTAGGCCGATTGGTCTGGCGATTGCATGACACACAAGGAACACTGGTCTTAGGGATTTCCTGCAATCTCTGGAGTACATTAGATTGGTAACCGTTGCAATCCTGGCAGCGGATCCACTATAGTGGATGAAGGGCGTCTCTTCATTAGTGGATGAATCGAAATCTCGTTAACCGTCGGACGCTGTTGTTAATCACAACACACGGGGGGGCTTTCGAAATGAATCCCTGAAAATTTTGAATGGTATTGGGAGTTTAAATATATTGATGCCGTTTTGGTGTGCTTATGGAGCGGTTTAACTGTATATTGTTGTGTGGATGGGTTCGAAAGATTTGGAGCCAAAGCAGATGAAAACTTGCAGACATTTATTCCAATATAACTCTTCGCAGATTCCTTTACAACTCCAGAACTTCTCGTTCTAGTAGACTCAATACAGCTCTATACACAACAATAGAGCACAAACAGCAGTTAAACTTGACACCCAACTGCTAAATCACCTCAAAAGACAATGCAATACAGTTCACTTTAGAACTCTGAATGCTCACTGAGACTCAGTATCTCAACTCAGTAATTCCAGTCAACTAACGGACTCAACTCACTAATTCCACTCATGGCATGTCTTATATAGGAGTCAATACTTCGCGAATCTTCTAGAGATAGATATTTGGAGAACTTTCCAGATCGTAGTCGAAAAATTCTATACATGTACATGGAGACCGAAAATGTCGCCAAATGGTCGCCAAGTTTAGCGACATTTGGCGATTTCACGCCAAATTTGGCGACAAAAATTAGTCTCCAAAACCGTCGCCAACTTGACTCTATCTCGCCAATTTGGCGAGATTGCATTACCATAATATTAAATGCCTTGCCCCTTGTAAAACTCGCTTCCCAGCGTTATTTCTGTAAAACTCGTTATCAAGCATTAATAGACACACTGCAGGGAAGCAAAGCTAAGATGAACTATTGCAATGCCTTATGCGAAATGTACATAAATTTTCCTATTTACAAAATTAACACTACAAAATATTTACAAATATATAGAAATTCGTAACAATATGTGTATTACTTTCAATTCTCTTTATGTTTACATATTCAGTATGTTTTGGAACATCCTGATTTCGAAAAGGGGATCCAGAAAAAAATGCGTATCTACTGGTACATGGTCAACTCTTGAATGAATTAACCTACGAAGTTCAAACTTGTGATATGGGTCAGTGGTGGCCAAGGAGCCTACTGTTAAGGTTTTCGTCAAAATTGGACATGCGTATAATGTAATTGCTACATGCGCATAATGTAGCTGCCAATGAAAATATCATGTTTTTCAGAAATTGCTAAAAAACGTCGCTAACAATTTTGTTCAAAATCGCTGTTCAAAATGCCTCTTAAGGTGTTCTAAACGGCCCCACATCCGAAATTCCCAAAAAATCCTTTAATGGCGTTAAAAGTTGAAATACGAATGCCTTTAACACATAGTTCTGTTTGCTTGAATATAGCTCCTCAACGATTGTTTTTTCTCTTCTCTTCAGTTTCACTTATAAGAATGGATAATATAAGAATGATAAAAAATTATATCGCCAAAAGCACTATTGTGGCGATTTTTTTTTTTTTTTTTTTTAAAGACTCATATAAGAATTATTGTAAAAAAATATCGTCTAACTGGCCATTTTTTCTAAGCGAATGATGAAAATATAAAAACTGTAAATGACACAAATCCACATCAGTAATATAGTGTAATTGAAAGTTGTGCTGTGTTCCACTCTCCTTGTTTTTACACGATAACAACTTTATTTATTCCAAATTTTCTTCTCATGAAACACAAAATTAAACTTACCAGTCTTCTTCCTCCCTCGATCTTAAAGGGACTGTTAAGGCAAAAATTTCAAAATTTTCGATTTTTATATTTTAGAAGGAAAATATAGCCTGAAATTCTAGCTTTCAGTAGATACCTTACTTTTGCTGATCCGAGAAGAATTAAGAATATTATTTGAGTTTTTGTAAGCGCGCATATCGGAAATCGCCTGTTTTTCATTTTCTTAAATTGCATTTTTCTCTTCATGTGTATTTTAAGATTTTTAGGGTGTTCGATTTGTTCCTTGCGATTCAAAAGTTGATGTATTTTTTTTAAACTTGGAGATATTGTTTACTATACTATTTTGAACACAATTGTGCATGGATTTTGGAATCTGGTATTTTTTTATTGTTTTACAGCAATTTTCGTAATGCTTCTATTTAAAAAGTTGACATTTTTTGCCGTTGCACCAAAGTTTTACTTTTAAATAATTAACCAATGAGTCAAATTCAAAACCCATGCACAATTATGTCAATATATATTCGATTAGCTTGTACAAAAAAATTGAGACAGATTGCAAAAAAATTTGAATCGCAAGGAGCGTTTTTAAAATTACGGAAAAAACGCTAAATTTTTCAATAAAAATTTAATTTCTTGAAAAAAAAATCAATATAAATTTTTGAAGTTTTGGGTTGTGTTTTATCTAATTGCTATTGAACTGCACAAAAAATTTCATGAATTTTGAGCAAATATTGAAGAATTTTTATTTTTGACTTAACAGTCCTCTTAAATCAGTATATCTTTTTTTTAGTAGAAACCTTTGTTACTTTGGGCCATCTAAGAGTTCAGGAATGGGTTTTTTAAAAAGTCACTTCTGAAATCTGTCTGAATAGTTATGTAATATCAGTGGTTTATGAGAACACCAAACGGTAGAGTGCTTAGCATACTAGCTTCTACACTTCGACGTTGCAGGTTCGAGTCCCGTGTAGGGCATGGGTGTTTGTAAATGTATGTTGGCTTGTCAAATGACGAATGTTTCGGCGCATTATAGCCCTCGTTTTGCTGACGGTGCCAGATAATCTGAAACAACTAACCAGTGGTTTGTGATATTATTTTAGGAAAACGTCTGATTGCTTAGGAGTAAGAATTTATTGAGTCCGCATATTGAAAACGATAGGAGTTTTTTTTTCTAGAACGGGGGGTTGCTGCAATTTTACTTGGCCGCAGCGACAAGCTGAATGATGGGAATAAAGTCAGTGAAATAATAAATAGAGCTCACTGGATGGCGCTGATATTTTTAGACTTCTCTGATTGTTCACTATTACAGGGTATCTAGCAGTAAGTAAACTATGAAAAACAGAGAAAATTCTGGAAAAATCAGTAAAATTTTGATTTTTTTTTGTTATTTACAAGCATTATATTTTGTGTTATGTTAAAGCATTAAATGTTTTTTTTTTATTCCTTATTTTAAAACTGATAAAGAAAATTTCGAATGGAAATAAATGAGTTTCTTATAATAACTTGAATGTTTTTTTTTTAAATATGGATAAATTCGTTTTTATATATAGTAAATTTCTTTAAATTTAGTTATTAACCTTCTGACGGTCCAGAGAATGGGCTATATTCTACAGTTGTTTTCCCTTTTAATTATTATTATTATTATTATTATTATTATTATTTTTTTTTTTTTTTTTTTGATAGATTATATACTATCTTCCAAAAGAAAATATTTAAAAGGTATTTTATTTTAAATTCTATTTATAAATTTAAAAATTTTGTATTGCTGGAAAAACTGGGGATTAAATGACGCATATGTAAGTGCATGACCGCCAGTGGGTTTTAATCGTTTACAATTGATTTAATGAAAAAATACAATGGCCTGTAACTATCAGAGAATATTAGGAAAATTCGAATAGTTTTCGCTGTGAATATCTTGCAGTGTATTCTGTTAGTTGGTGGAAATAAAGTTAAAAAAAATAATAAAATTGAAAGATGAATTATTTATCGAAATGAAAGTGAAAATTTCTGGTTCAATGTACTCCAATGTATTTTGGTTAATATTTTTGGGACTAGTTTTTCATTCATATGCCATCCAGAATTGTTTAATTGGTTGTCATGGGCGTTGTGCCATTTAATTTAGGTGCAATAAAAACTGTAACGTAGTTTAGAAATGTGTTTGAAAAGTATTAAAATATATTCTAAGATATAAGTTTTTTAATGTTTTGGATTTTATTTTTATATTTTAAGATGCAATTTAAAATCTATATAAATTTTAGTTTTTTGCTTTTAAAGTCATACACTATTAGTATGTTTTATGTGCTACTGCATGCATTTTAATTTTGATTGTTATCTGATTGTTTTCATTTCCAATAGAAGTTTTGAAATTACTACCAGATTCATTAAGCATATTTTTTTTTGTTCCTGTAACGACACAGTGTTTTCTATACAAAATGTGTAAATTAGATATAAAAATTTACTGTATTTTTAGATCTCTAAAGTTCTGCTTTGTTTTATAGGTAAGAACAGTTTCCATATGCTTCGAAAAATTTACATCATTTGCTTGAGAATAAAAATTTACAGGTAATAACATTATTACACGACATTTTAACATTATATTTTTTTGACGTTGTCATACTTATTAGTACTTATTCATTTATTTTTTTAATCACTAAAAATATAATTCATAAAATTGTCCTTGTATAAAAACAAAGCTTTTAGCCAAAATCAAAATTGCATCCATTTAAACTGTAATGTTTATTTCATAAAAGAAAATGTGAGACAATTCATGTTTTCCCTTAAATACATTCACAAATAACACAAGGGATGTCGTACAATAGTTAACAAAATTTCATGAATCCCAATTACTACTGTGCAGTGTTTAGTTTTAACAATTTTTAAAACGTAAAGTTGGAAATTTTCCCTTAAGAGTTGTATTAGCATAATTAAAATATTTATATTTAACGCAATTTCATATTAAAATTATATTTTAAGAGGTCTTAACTATTTTTTAAGGGAAAAATTATTTAAATTTCGAATTTTCTGCTTATTGAATTACGATAACTTCATTCCCTTTAATGAAGCTAAAGGTTAAACTTAATCACCAATTTTTAAAATAAGATTCGTGTTTTAATTTTTTTTTATTTTCCTAAGATAATACACTTCAGCATAAAATACCATTTTGGACTGTATACTGATATGAATTGTATGAAAATTTATATTATATTTGAGTGTTTTAAAAATGAGAAACATACGGTTAGAGTGTGGTTATTGTTGACAATCCAATAGTTAAGTAGTACCTTCTAAGAACATAATACAAGCATTTCCTTATATCGCCGCTTTGGTGGTTTGTTAAAACGGAGTTAAGATCTATATTGCGTGAAAGGATACGAAGCGTATCGAAGAGAATGTAGACATAAATGTAAAACTAATTGTAAGATTATAACACATGTTCCAAGATGATAGGCTAAGTTTATACGGAAAACAATTTGGCTTTCTACGTTCCCTTAAGGTATCGGAATACTTTCGAAGACAATTGTTTGAAAAGTTATGTAAATACAGTTTTTTACTTTCATACTAGGGTAATAAAAGTATAGCATTCGGTAATTTTTTTTTTATTTTTTTTTTTATTTTTTTTTGCATCCCTCCATATTTTGTAACATCCAGATTTCAAAAAAGTGATCTAGAAAAAAATGTCTGTGTGTGTGGTGTGCCTGTGGTCAGCATAACTCCCGAATAAATTGATCTACAATGTTCAAATTTGGTATGCAGGTTAGTGGTAGCCATGGGACCTACCATTAAGGTTTTTGTCAAAATTAGGCATGCGCGTGAGGTAGCTGCCATTGAAAAAATCATGTTTTTCAGTAATTGATAAAAAACTGCTCTAACGATTTTGTTCAAAATCGCTGTGGTAATGCTTCTTAAGGTGTTTTAAACATACCTACCACCGAAATTCCCGTAAAAATGCTTTAACGGCGTAAAAAGTTGAAAAACGAATGTCTTCAACACAGAGCTCTCTTTCCTTGAGTATACCTCATTAACGAACGTTTTTTTCTTCTCTTCATAGTTTCACTTATAATAAAGGATAATATAAGGATTTTCGTAAAGTATATCTCCAAAATCCCCATTTTTGCAAAGTTGTGTGTTGTGTGTGTGTGTGTGTGTGTGTGAGAATTATCGCCACAAATCACGCCAAACTGGCCATTTTTATTCAAATGCGAGAAAATAAGAAAATGGTAAGTGACACAGTGTCAAATTTTACTTCAATGACCATCAATGTTATATAGTGTAATTGAAAGTTGTGCGATGTTTCACACACCTAGTTTCCACACTATTAGTCTCGACAGTATACAAAAGGGGAAATTGAGTGAACATTTCTAAAAATTAATAAAATATTTTTAATAATTTAATAAATTTATGATAATTTTTATTTAAATTTAACGTTTACGGTTAATACTGGCAACAAAATTATTATAAATAGAATGCAATATCCTGGAAATCAGTTGCATATAACTTACTTATCTTGAAATTGACGTTCAAGTTAAAAGATATCTGTAGAAGTTACTGAGATATAGTTGCTTAAAATATATATATTTTAATAAACTAACTTTCTTAAAAATACTTTTTGTATGAATGTTGTTATAAATTAATAACTAATATTCACATGGAACTTATATCAAGCGTCATTTTATTTGAGCATTACAAAGAACTTCTACAGAAAATTTCATTGAATTATCTTTGTTACTTTTTAAGTTATCATGTTAACGGTGCGACGAAACGGTGAAAATTCCATTTTGCAGAAAATGAGTTTAAAGTACAAAGTTGAATTGGAAACCCCTGGATATGAATGCACTACATTTATCAAAACTTTTTTCGTAATTGACTTAGAAGAAAAGTAAAGGTGTTTTTAGAAACGTTAAGAAACAAGTTTTCAGAAAATCATATAAAAAAAATAATTGTGGAATTTTATGAACACTAGGGGGCTCCACCCCCTGCTCGCTAACTCTCGCCAACCCCCGGGATTGCTACGCAATTCCCTTTAGTTCGCTTCGCGAACCAGGCTCGCTTTGTTCGCTTCAAAGTGAGGCATTTAAAATATGCCCTAGCAGAAAGCTATTTCACAGTTGCAAAATCAATAAAAACCTTGAAGAGTGATATTGTGCCATGAAATTGAAAAATTGTGATTTATCCAGAATGCTGAAATTTTTATTCAATCTAATGTGAATTTTCAGCATAGAAACCGTAATATTCTTAATGGAAATTCCGTATTCAGTTTTTATCGCTATATATACGGAAAACGTTCACATATAAAAACTTTAAGTACGGTACGCATTTTGCGCCAAGAATTGTTTACATAAAACCGCGCCAAATTATGGCAACTATAGGCAATTCACTCATTATTAAAAAAAGAGTGTCTGCTTGCATTTATTGGCATAATTCTTGGCGTAGAATTCGTACCCGACTTGGAAGTTTAGCCGACAATTTTTCGGAAATACCTGGTTTATATAGAATTTTAATCCAAAAGAAATGTACACATCTTGCATCTATTTATTCCGGCATCAACGTAAATATTAAATCAATACGGTTTAAATAGTCAATAATTTGAATCAGTAATAAGAAAACAAAATACAGCGAATTCAAGTTGATGGCTACTGCCAGAAGTCAAATTTCAAAAGATATATTGTGATTGGCTGGATTGCTGAATTTGGAAACTTGTGTACTAAGCACATTTAGAAGATTTGTGATTGGTTGTTAAAGTCGTTGCCATTCTGCTCACATAAATACAGCCGAATTTGGGCGTCACGCAAGAGAATTATATATATAGATTTTTCCAATTATATCAGTTGCGATATTGTTTCGCGATATAGGCGAAATGCCCATCAATAATTCACACCTCCATTGAGTTATTGCATGGCCTTATGTAGCTAGTACGAATTATTTCGAATCACAATACTTCCGGATTTTAGTTGACTGATTGCATATATTTTATTATTTTAATTTGTTAAACTATATTTAAAGTTTAATTTAGATGATTATAAAAGAGTCATTGGTACTAATCCTATGAATTAATTTTATTTAAAAGAATTTACTTTTAGAAGAAATTCCTTGTAACATGAGATTAGTTTCAAAGTTAGATTGCATTTTTTTTTATAAGAGACTAATCTGTTTTGAGAAATTCTAGCGAAATATTTAAGGTATTAAAGATAGATACAGATTGGCCTTAATTTTTGTATTTGTGTCAATAAATAAGCTAAGGTCAAGCAATTAAAATTCACAATATTTTAAGATAAACTCGTTTTATTGAAACTATTACTAAGTTAAGCATCAATTATACTTCTGAGACACAACTTATAAACTTCTCCCATTCGCCCAGAGTTCGCTGAAATGAATCTTAGTCCCATAAAACGACATTTTTTTCATCATCCATCCCCTTGAACATGAAAGACACCCAAAATCTTCATTTCCTTCTCCCCCCTCCCCTCAACTCCAGAAATACATATCGAAATGAAGTGAAGTGACCTCACGACGCTTCTTCGACATTATTGAAAAATTTTATGCATTCCACTCGGCATTCCTCCACACAACCTGCTTTTCAAGTACGTGCGCCTGCATTTGGATCTGGAAATTGACTCCTACCCCCTTCCTTTATCCCAGGAATGCAGTTGTCAAAGTTCTTCTCATAACTCCCCCTTTTCCCAGTTATGACGTCACTGGTATGACCTCTCAAAGAGCAGTTCGATTTGACAGAATGTCACCTGGTTTGATGAAGGCTTCTCTAATGGATTTCATGCGCGATGTTATATCTAGTGGAGTTTTAATATCTAGTAACAATTATTATCAATTTCCATACACCTTTGAATATCAGCCAATCACAAACGCCTAATTCATTTTTCCTGATAGACATTGCGAATATCAGTTGCTTATGACGTCTCCATGCATGAGGTTTATTACCCATGGACCACAGCGTTATTAGGAATAGGATTGCATCGAATAGTGCCACTTGTGACTAATCGCAAAACATCTTTAAAAGAAAATTTGAATTTTCATACTCTGTTGGCCAATCACAATGTATGTTTCATTTATTCCTGCATAAAAGAATTGACTGTGACGTCACGTCGTGATGCATAACCTGAATAAAAAATAAAAGAAAAAGAAAACAACCTATGCCAAACGAACCGAAGTTTGTTTAGTAGATGTATTGTAAATATTTGGGTGATTTTTATATCAACTTTCGTTCCTGAAATCGTTTAAAATTGGAAAATGTCCAATATTCTTTAGAAAATAAAAAAATTCACGAGATTTACTAATTTAATCATTCACTTTCATCATTCACAATCATTTCCAGAATAGTTGCTTCTTGACTTGTGCTTCAGTAGCGACGGCTGCAAAGAAAAAAGTACAAATAATCAGAAAATTCAAAAGAAGTTATAATATTGATTGGTTGGTTGCTTTCCTGGCGCAAGGGCAACTCCTGGGCCATACTGCGCCGAAGTTGGAATATAAATACCACAGCCTGTTCTTGGAAGAGTTAAATTAATATAAATTAAAAAAAAATACTGTAAAATCTTTAAAAGTAATTAAATATTTTATAGGCCCAAATATTATTTTCAAAATATGCAATAAATTTCGCTTATCAACTCTGACGTCACAAATCAATCGTGACGTCACTGGTTGGTTGGTTGTTTTCAGATTATCTGGCGCCGTCAGCAACACGAGGGCTATAATGCACCGAAACATTCGTCATTAGACAAGCCAACATACATTTACAAACACCCATGCCTAACACGGGACTCGGAATCCGCAACCTCGAGGTCTAGAAGCTAGCACGCTAACCACTATACCGTTTGGTCGGCCGTGACGTCATGGGAAGAATTCAAAACTAGAGGTGGGGAGGATATGAAATATTTTGAGGGTTCGTTTCTTCTCTTTGGCCTTTTCCTTCCGAAGGCGAAAAGAGCACGAATTGATAGAAAACAAAGTAATATTAATATTTCCAAAAATATTCATCTTCGAACGAATTCGCAGAAGTCGACAGGTATTTCGCACGAATATATTACGTTTAAAGGAGTGGGGGACATTTGCATTTTTTGATGGCAACGAGAAAGTCAAATTTTCTGTGACGAAATATTGATTTTTTTTTTTTTTTTTTGTGGAAAAGGTGTTTTATGGTTTTTCACTTATTTTTTTTTTTTTTTTTTTTTGACATTGGCGCAAACAATGATATTATTAAAAATAGAGTGGGAACTGTTTTTGAAATAAGATTGAGCATGTTTTCTTTTTTAAGGTCGTTTTATCGAATACCAAGAAAATAAATGGGGATTCGAAAGTGAGAATATATTGCATATTTGGGGGAAGAAAAGTAGAAAAAAATATTAAGTTGAATGGATTTGCCGAAACGTGTTAAAATGGTTTAAACGTCATTAAAATGGGAAATAATTATTGATTTTTCATCTTTTATTAAATAAAATATTGTATCGTATTTTTTACTTGTCATTTAGTTTGTCTTACTTTAATTATAATGAAACTAAAAATATAAGCATTGCATATTGTGTAAAAGTATTTGCTTCTAAATCTACAGATTATAATAGTTAAAGTACGTCTATTTTGAGTCTGAGGCATAAAGTAATTAAGTTATACTAAAAAAAAAAAAAAAAAAAAAATTATAATTTCTATTGAGGCCATGAAAAATTTCTATCAATATAAATGTTGAGGGGAAAATGTTTTCTTTAATTACTACAATAAAATAAACAGATGTTAACAGTTTATTGGATTGTGTTATTTCTTGCCCTAAGACAACTGTTCTCCTTCAGTAAAGTTACTTTTCATACAAGTTCTTAAGGCGCCACATTCTCATCTGGTGGTGAAAATTCGAACTGAGGTATTTTTGTTTCTTGATATGTCATTCTCCCGTGTTCTCAATAGTATGAAGACTAAATAACCTTGATATATTCTCAATCTATTTTTATGCCACAAATCCCACCAGATGGCTGTATGATTAGCACTCTGACCTCGCATGCCAGAGGTGCCGGGTTCGAAGCCTGAGTTAGGCATGGTGGTTCGTTGTAGTTCGGAATCCACGTTAAGCTGTAGGTCCCGGCCTGATTAGCCATTATTGTGCTTAAAAATATATCGTTGAGAGTATAAACCAACCAACCAGCTACAGTTATACAAGGGTTGACCAGCCTTTATTAAAATTCGTTGATCTTAGTTTTCCAGACACGTGTCCCTACCACAAGGAAGAGTCAATTTTCCCTATTTAATTCTAAAAATCCCTACACTCGGGACGTCAATCTTTTATCATGCCTCGATAATTCTTTTTTCTCCGATACTCGATCTCTTTCATTTAAAATAAACGCGCGGCTTTGCGTTTTTCAAAATTAACTGAGTATACGGCTGTCTGAGCAAAGACCGACTTTTTATTATTTTTCACTTGCATTCATCTTTATGATGAGTAATGTGATCAGTCGTCCCAATTTTGGTGGGGAAGTTCCTCTTTTCCCCTCGCTGTACCACTGACCGAATGTCCCGCCAAATTGTCCCTCTTTCCCGTTACAGATCCCCACCAAAATCCTTCTCAACAAAGAAAAAAAAAATTGTCTTCAGAACTTTTTTAATTAAGAAAACTAATTACCGATGAAGTTTCTGGAAAATAGAAAAATCTGGTCACATTAGTGATGAGTCATTCTGGGCTCATTACATTTATGATGATATGTACATATATGTTGAAAACTCCCACTTTCGTTAAAATTCACTGATCTGTCTTAGTTACCTGACGCATATTTCTTTCACACAAGTATGACACAATTTCCCCTATTTAATAATAAAGATCCCTAGACTCGTGGCTTCAATCTTTCATTATGCCTCAATAATCCTATTTCTCAGATACCCTCTGAGCCGTCCATGTAAATCAACTGTTAACCCTTTTTACTCGAGGCCTTTTTCCCGTGTAGGCACCAGCAACTCGAGACGTTTCGCAGCGATTTTGGTTCGGTTCGTGGTTGCAGATCCACTTCAAGAAACTAAACATAAACAGGCCTTGCATAGAATTTCCGCATCAAACCTAATGGTGAGTGAGAATCACCTCTCGAGTACAAAGGGTTAACAATTATGTGATCTTCAAAATAAATTGCATATATGGCAGTCTGAACAAAGACTGGTTGTATCATTTTTCACGATTACATCCTCCTTGTAATGAGCCGTCCTGGGCTCATTACAAATATGATGATACACTATCTGGCCAAAAGTATCCGGACACCCAGTGGTATGGACTTAGAGCGTCCTGAGGCACTTATTAATATGATTGTGGTCCCCCTTTTGCATCGATGACAGCCTGCACACGTTTGGGAAGACTTTCCACCAATTTTTGATAGGTGACCATAGGAATTGCCTTCCAGGCGTCCATCACAGCTGAAGTGAGTGCTTGCTGTGAAGATGGTCGATTTGGCTGGCTACGTAATCTGTGCTCTAATTCGTCCCAAAGGTGTTCTATGGGATTTAGATCGGGGCTCTGAGAAGGCCAGTCCAGTTTTTGAACACCCATTTCGTCAAACCACGTCTGTGCAAGCCTCGATGTGTGAATGGAGCAGTTATCCTGCTGGAAGAGAAATGGGCCTTCCCCGAAATATTGCCATAGAGTTGGGAGGGCAGCATTGTCCAGAATGTCCACATACATCTCAGAAATCATGTTTAAAACAACAGGAACTAACGGACCCAGGCCAAACCACGAGAAACACCCCCACACCATTATGCTTCCACCACCAAACTTAACAGTCGGCACAATACAGTCACTACAGAAACGTTCGCCGGGCATCCGCCAAACCCAGACGCGTCCATCCGACAGCCAGACTGTAAAGCGAGATTCATCACTCCAAAGAACAGTTTTCCACAAGTCCACAGTCCAATGACGGCGAGCTCTACACCATTGCAATCGATGCTTCGCATTCTGTGGAGTGATGTTCGGCTTGTGAGCAGCTTTACGACCATGGAATCCAGAGTCTTTTAACTCTCGATGGACAGTCCTGCTGCTAACACTAACGCCTGATGAACTTTGGAACTCCTGAGAAATTTCCACCAACGAGGACTTGCGATTTTGTTTCACTACCCTTTTCAGAGTTCTGCGGCTGCGTTCACCAAGTATTTTCGGCCTACCGGTTCGTTTTTCTGCCGTTTCACTGCCTCAACGTTTCCACTTCACAATTACATCACTCATAGTAGATTTATGCTTCTGTAGAATGTCCGCAATCTCCCGAACTGATTTCCCACGAAGGTGGCATCCCACTATTCTGCCACGATCAAACTCACTAAGCTCCTTTGACTTACTCATTGCCTCACAAACGCATAAATACCATCTGACAAACCACTGCCAACACTTTTATAGCTTTCAATTACGTATCAAATTGCGTCACTCGCCAGAACCACTTTTTTTAGGGGTGTCCGGATACTTTTGGCCAGATAGTGTATGTACATATATGTTGATAACTCTGAATCATACCTTCATCAACTAAAACCTCCCGGTATATTGCACTATGTTTTTTTTTTTTTTTTTTTACTGTTCCTCTGAAGCTCTTTCAGCTTTCTTTCAGACACACTCAGCATTATTCTAAGTAATAAGAAATACCCTGATTACAATAACAAAGCAGCACATTTTCTTTTAATACTCTCTCGTACAAATAATATTTTTTCCCCCTGTGCCACGAAAAACAATGCCACGCCCGCTATTTAGAAACGGAATTCACGTACCCTCTCCCCATTGTGCACGCTCTATCAGGTAGAGTCCGGGATCCGGGGATCCGGACAGGTTTATGTTTTTAATCTGCTTTTCTGTGTCCCTGCTATTCTCTGGTGAGTATAAAACAGGGGACTCGCCCGACATATCAGGAAAAAGTTTCACGCCTTCGACTGAATTATGGACAGCCTTATCATGGAAGTGACCGCTTTTCTCTTTTGGTATGGGGGGGGAGGAGGTTTTTAAAAGCATTCGGCCCGGGTTTTGAAAAAGTTTAAATATCAGAGTTTATGTGTCTGAAGTTACACAAATATGGGAATAATAGATATATGGTATTCTGTAGCGATAAGAGTATCTATAAGTATGATTTACAGAATACATATATTTACCGCTTTAGTTATATACTAGATATATTGGATTTAAAGCAACTCGACTATTATCTTACTAAAGAGTTGTGTATAAGACGTTCAATTGGTACAGTGTACAAAAAATTAAAAACCCGAGCGATGGCTATGTCTTGTATTCTAAATGATGAAGCCGACCAAACGGTATAAGTGGTTAGCGTGCTAGCTTCTAGACCGCGAGGTTGCGGGTTCCGAGTCCCGTGTTAGGCATGGGTGTTTGTAAATGTATGTTGGCTTGTCTAATGACGAATGTTTCGGCGCATTATAGCCCTCGTGTTGCTGACGGCTCCAGATAATCTGAAAACAACCAACCAATCTAAGTGATGAAATAATGAAAAGCAAGTATCGTTGTAAATCGTGGAAGGTCTTTATTAATTGTACATATTTTTTTTTTTATCATGAGGGGTCATCTACATATTTTAAACTAAATCAAACTTTAAAAAGTTCAATGGTAACCCCATAATATCATACCGTATTTAGATTTAGAATCCAAAAAAAAAAAAAAATCTTAATGCCAAATTTCATAATTTTCCAATGAGTGGCTAGGAATTTAAATGATGTCAAAAAAATTATAAATTAATGTTAAAAACAAATTATTTTTTTTTGGCCATAAATTCTTATATAGTTAATATATTTTAACAATTTTTATTTTAAAGGATAGTTTGCTTAAGGCCAAACGCAAATTACATGTAACCTTTGTATTAAACAGTTTTTTAACAATTAATTATTAACTAATAAAACAAGTTTTACATTTTTTTAAATAAAAGCATAAAGATTTTTTTTTTGCTTCCATTAGAATTACCCATGGTCGAAAACCCCTCCAGAATTTTTTTCATTCCATTTTGACTTTTGGTTCTCAGTATTTTAGCAAAAATTTAAAAAATCTCACTTTAAGGGACCCGTATAATAGATTATGTCTTGAAGTACGCAAACGTTCGGTTCTTCCCAGCTTTAAAGAAATCCGCTCTCAAGATCGGCTAAAACATTTTCGCTCATAAGTGACGTGTTGCTCAACATAATGATCTGAAATTTGGTATCTAAGTACTAAGTATTCTAAATTGAATGAAAACATAAAAAATAGGGGTTCGTATTGAAATTTGATTTAAAGATTGAGTTAAATTGACTTAGTATACAGCCTCCTAAGAAAAGAAAATTGCACCATACATGTAGAAAATCGTAAACAAAACATTTTGGTTCAAACCACAAGATTATACGATAATTAGAATCGAAGACATAGCCATCGCTCAGATTATTATTATTATTTTTTTTTTTTTGCTTACTGTACAGAAATTTGAAGAAATTAGTGAACCTTACAGTATTTGGAAAAAGTGATGAATGAAGTTGCATGACAGTTTTTGTTGTTTAGTTTTCAAATGTTGTTTAATTCACCGACAAAAAAGTTGTTATATAGGAAAGTTATATGCTTTAGGTACAAAAATATGGAAGTAATAGATGTATTCTGTAGCACGGTCCCCTCATAGAATAAAAAATATATTTAACCAAAGATTAACTAAGAAAGTGAAATTTATAATTTTCTTTATTTGAATATGAACAATAATGCCTTCATAAGAACTCAACTGTTTATCGTTCAAAGAGTTGAGTGACATTTGTTCAATATTACAAAAGTTTGTGGCAATCAGTTGTTTTTATAAATACTTGTAAAATTTAAATATTACTATCATTTTAATTAATATTTTTATTTATTTATTTTATTATTTTATTTTAATTATTAAATTTTTATCATTTTTAAATTCTTTTTATTAACTTCGAATGTGTTTGTAGATGGGAGTGGAATCTTTGGGGGTCTAATTAACTCCCTTGCCGTTATCCAATCAGGCTGAAACTTGGCAGATAGGTTCGATGTCGATGACAATGCATTCTATCAAATTTTGGGGCTGTTACTGTCACTAAAATGTCGCTTTTATGGAATACTAATATACAAACTTGCCGCCATCCAATCCCGCTTTGATTAACATTTAACCGACCGTTTTATAAACTCTTTGCTGTTGCCAATTTTTTTTTAATAAATAAATAATAAAATTATTTTAATCGGAATAAATAAATGATATTTGGATGTGAGATTCACGTTCATTTTTAATGAATAAATTTTGAAAATGTAGTTTGCCGCACATTTTGTTGATAGAAAGGTTTTTGATATCGGCAGTGTGTTAATGAATATAAAAACTTACAATGCATGTAAAGGATTTTTTAGAAACTCTGTTTTCATGAGTTATGCTTCGTTTTAGTTAAACAGCAGTAATATAAGTATTCAAAAGTTATATGGAAAATTAAAAACACATATAACAACTTATTCTATTTCTGAGAGAAAATTGCTTCAAAACTAAATACTAGTTTTGAAAACAATTTCGATCAGAACATACAATTCAAAGGTATAAGAACAATATCATTGTTATGAAATTTTCTCAGAGGAAACACTGTTTTTAAATCACTACCAGACTGCAACAAAAGCTTCGGACTTCGGTACATACAACTTTGGACACAGTGATAATGCAAGCACAACAAAAATAAACAAAAGCTTAGATTCTTTCAAAGCAGCGTCCAAAACTCAACTGAATTCGCGATTGCATCCGTTGGTCTATTTTACTAGTATATAGTCTCGCAGCAGGAATTTGTAGAAAAATCCAGTGAACCAAATAAGAGTTGGAAACGCTTCGAAATTTCCCGATTGATTTAGATGTTGCCACCTTTTTTCTGTGTTATTGCTGTTAAAATAAATAAATAAAGTAAAACAGAAATTTAAAAGAAATGCGTCACTATTTACAACTACGTCGCGGTGAATTGCTGTTGACCGTTTTAATAAGTAAGTCGTGGTCGAATTCAAACAAGAACTTATTTCTAGAGAGGTAAAAAGAGAGCAAAGTGCCAAAAAGTAAAAAGTGTAGTTGATAAGAAGTATGAGGCTTTTATAGATTAAAAAATAACTGGATTGATTCACTCCAAGGGAGATCCGACTAGATTCAATTCGCAGCTAACAAATCCCGGAAAATACTAGAAAATGCAAAAATGAAAAGGGAAGTACTAAAGGGAATACTTTACAACTACATACAGAAAATGTGTGTAACAACATGAAAGGGTTAATTAATTGTTATTTTATGGACTCCAAAGAGTTAAGGCCCACCCAATTTTTATAGTGGTTAGCGTACTAGCTTCTAGACCGCGAGATTGTGGGTTCGAGTCCCGTGTTTGGCATGGGTGTTTGTAAATGTATGTTGGCTTGTTTAATGACGAATGTTTCGGCGCATTATAGCCCTCGTGTTGCTGACGGCGCCAGATAATCTGAAAACAACCAACCAAATCTAGACCGCGAGGTTGCGGGTTCCGAGTCCCGTGTTAGGCATGGGTGTTTCTAAATGTATGTTGGCTTGTATAATGACGAATGTTTCGGCGCATTATAGCCCTCGTGCTGCTGACGGCGCCAGATAATCTGAAAACAACCAACCAAATCTAGACCGCGAGGTTGCGGGTTCCGAGTCCCGTGTTAGGCATGGGTGTTTGTAAATGTACGTTGGCTTGTTTAATGACGAATGTTTCGGCGCATTATAGCCCTCGTGTTGCTGACGGCGTCAGATAATCTGAAAACCACCAACCAACCAACCAACCAACCAACCAACCAACCAACCAACCAACCAACCAACCAACCAACCAACCAACCAACCAACCAACCAACCAACCAACCAACCAAAGAGTTAAGCAGACACAAGAACTACTTTGAATTAAACCAAACACACACATCGCAGTTTGTTCTAAACAACAATCGGGTCGCCAGCAGACCACAACGAGGTTGAACCAGGTACGACCAAACAACATTACCTGTTGTCGATTAATTACTTTTGACATCGCGACAAAACCCGCTTTGTTGAACCGACGAATCAATTAATCACTTAAAATAAAGTGCTCCAATGTCCCTGTACCTTCCTCAATTGAAACCAAATGCGTGTTTGGATAATTTTTCTTTGTTCCTTGTTGGAGTTCCCCAAATGCGAGCGAAAAGGAACTGTCGTCTTTCCGAGTAAACATTTCTATTAAACCGGAGAATCTTTCTGCAACGAGGGGGGAGGAATTTCCTGTCATTGTTTAAGAACGTTTGCTTTTCCCGTTTGTTGGTAGTGTGAGTGTAATTAAGTCCCGATGGCGATTAAGAAGATAATAGGAATTATACAAATTTTTAGGTCGCCAATTAAATTTTGGCCTGTAGGGTAATGTTCACATTTTTTGTACGCTATCAAGCGAATATGAGATTCGGAGGATGGACATATTGTGAACTGAATATTTATGTGGTATAGTTTTTGTTTTAAACGTTACATAGTTGCATAGGATATTATTTTGGACTGATGCAGTTTCTTTAAGAATGAGTATGTTCAGTGCTTCTACACTATTAGTACTAAAGTACTCAGAAGTTATTCAAAAGGTTTTTCCCTCTGTCGGTGTAAAGTCAACGTTCACAAATGTAACTACAAATGCTATTCATACGCCCCTATATACCAAATGAAAGGTCTTGTCGAGATGAATCCCAAAGGGAATTTGAATATTAATTCTAAGATAAACTGAGTCATCCAAAATAGTTGACCCTAAAAACTAAAAACGTTGGAACCATTTTGTGAAAAACATGTGCTGAAATCTTAAAAAAAAAAGTTAATGCTAATGTTAAAGTGCTAAAAGCATGTGTGTAGATTCTAAAGGCATGTGTTATATATCAGTTGAAAGTTCTATATTTGATTAAAAGGATATTATAAAATAAAGAGTGTCTCAAAATTAACGCAAGATTTGAAGGAAATAAAAAACACATTTTTTTTTCTTTAAATTGTTATTTTTTATTGATTCGTAAAGTACACAAAATAAGGTTATGTATGGAATAACACTTAGAAAAAGTGGTCTACATGGATTTACTGGCAAAAACGCAATCTTGTCTAAATTTTCCATGAACATTTTGCATAAATGTGGCTGAATTTCGTTGATGAAGCGTTGAATTTCCTCTTTCAATGCACGCGTGCTTGTTAGCATAGACCTTTGACTTCAAATAACCCCATAAAAAGAAATCCATTGGTGTTAAATCACACGATCCAGCCGGCCAATTCTTATCACCTAAACGATAGAATACACGGCCAGAAAATGTTTCTTGCAGTAAATGAATTGTTTCACGGGCTGTACGGCATGTGGTACTGTCTTGTTGAAACTACATGTCGTCCACATCAATATCATCTAATTTAGAAAGAAGGAACTGTGTTATCATGTCGCGATATCGAGCACCAGTAACATTCACAGCTTGACCAGCTTCATTTTCGAAAAAGTATGGTCTTATGATGCCTTCAGCCAAAAATCCACACCAAACAGTAACACGGTGAGGATGCATTTGTTTTTCGACAATGACATACGGGTTCTGCCGACCAAACGGTATAGTGGTTAGCATATTAGCTTCTAGACAGCGAGGCTGCGGGTTAGAGTCCCATGTATGGGTGTTTGTAAGTGTATGTTGGCTTGTCAAATGACGAATGTTAGGCGCATTATAGCCCTCGTGTTGCTGACGGCGCCAGATAATCCGAAAATAACCAACCAACCAACCAACCAACCAACCAACCAACCAACCAACCACATGCGGGTTCTCTAAAGCAAAGGTGCGCCAATTTTGACGATCATAATTCTACAAATTTTTGAACTGTGGCAGCTAGACTTTCATTGTTTATGAAATATTGTTCAACAATGAAAACACGTTGCTCTATCGTGTAACTCTCCATTTGTACTAACTCTGAACTATCTGCTGTCAAATGTTTTTTTTAATAGGGTTGCTTGCCAACACTGTACTGTACGAATGGTGGCAAATTCATATCTTGCGTTACTTTTGGGACACTCTTTATAGCCTTAGTGTTCATATCTTAACGCCATTAAGAAAATATTGACATAGTGAGTCTTAAATATAATATAATATTAACTTAACTTATAAATAAGATAACGTAATTATGTATTTTAATAAGCTTTTTCATCCGATTTCACGCCAAACTCATTAGTTTGGTGACAGTTTTGTTTTGAAAGATATTTTTGTTTCGTTTCTAAGCACTCTAGTTTGACAGATTTTTATTATGCTATCCCTTCAACTTTCATAAAGTATTTCAGTCGTAAAATGTTGCAAAAATGGATACATTCTTGATATTTGGAACTGATACACTGCTATAGAAACGTGTGTAGAAGCTCTAGTTTAGTCACAGTTACACATAAAGTTCATCTGAATTACTTCAGTATTTCAAAATGAACCAAAAAGCGATTAATAATTGGTCATAATTTAGTGGTTCAATCAAATTAGTTTATCCTAATTCCAAAAAATAAAATAAAAATGTAGAACTATTTTCCGCATTCAATACGAGTTGAAATCATCAAGTGGAAGTGTTTTTTAAAAGCATATATTTCAGTTTTCTTTAGACTCATTCATAAAGAGCACCAAATGTATTATTTGTTAACTCTTTATTGTATTGTGTATGAAATAAAAGTAATATAGTTGAAAGAGGAAATACCCCATCTCATAATTTTATATAAATTAAAAAAAAAAAAAAAAAAAAAAAAAAATTAAGGGAGTCTGGGACTCAAAATTTGTTAAAGTTTTCAAAAGAATTTTTATTATTGTAAAAAATAATACAAATACTTTTAAACAAAATGGCATCAAAATTTTGTTTCTATCATTAGTAGAACTTGAAATATTTAAGTGTTTGTTACATGACAACTGTATCTCAGACATGCTATCTTGAAACTTTGAAACTGTTTTTCTCGGTGATGGCTTTTTGTCCCTTTTATAGAGTTTAAATTGGCAAAACTGCAAAACTACATGTTATAAATCTATGATACTTTCCAAAATTACTTTTCATATATATTTCTTAATTCTTTTATTTGTCTTCAGGAATTTTTTTTTTTTATTTAACTTTTTTTTAGAAAAAGTTTTTGGAGCTTAGCGTACTATGGATTTTATACAGTTTTTGCACAAAATATTTATTTTTTATTTTTTCTAATTACTTTATTGAAAAATCATGAAGACAATTTTTGATATGAATTATAAGAAGTAATTTTATGCAAAACTGAAGTGATTTTTTAAAAAAAGTTTTTATATGTATCAAGTTTAGGATACATCAAATTTCGAAGTTTTATAATATAATTTTTTTTTTTTCAATTTGAAAATTTAAAATAGTTTTTTAATTTTCAAAGCATCATACATTACTGCATAAAAAATTTCAAAAAATAATTCTAAAAATAATCAGTTTAGAATTTTCAATCACAGACCTCCTTAACAAACTTAACGACAATTATTTTAGCTATCATCACACTCACTACCGACGCCTTGCACACTCTAGTAAAAAAAAAATCCTATTTGTTCAACGCGATTGAAAAGAGAAGCAAAACCAACAAAACAAAGATTTCAATGGTATTTCCCCACACCAAGTCCATCTACCCAAACATAAGTCCCCCAGCAATAAAGACAAACGCCTGGTATGAAATTCGAGATCCTCCCAGCGGCCTTTTTCGTGCGGGGAAAATAAAAAGGAGAGAGAACTTTAATACCATCCGAAAGAGCTATCCGGTAAATCCGGCCCATGCTCCTAATGAATGCTGCCGGATATGAGGGGTTGGAGTCCTGCCAAGAAGCGGGTCGACCTTCTGGCGTCCTCTCTCCTTTCTAGAGCTCTCTTTGCTCAAGAAAAAAAGAGCACTTTGTGCTGCTGCAGCTGAAATCGATGGTTGAAAATGGATGGCCCATGTGCCTCTACGCTATTGACACAGCCACCGGATTCTTTTGGTGAAAGGATTCGAAGAATTTGAGGCAGGATGATAATAAATCGGAGGTTGGGTAAAAGCAAGTAGAATAGACCAAAAACATATGCTTTCCTACTTTCAGAGTGCGGTAACAGTCAACCTTTGGCATTTAGGAAGCCTTTGAATTGTATCGTATTTTGAGGTATTAATATTTAGATGGTGTGTTCTAAATGGTTTATCGTAAGGGAAGAACGTGGGTTTTTGGAAGGACTTTTTGGATGAACTGAGAAATAAATGTGCCGTATGTTGATTTTGTTTTCTAAAATGTTTAATAGCGGTTCACTTTACTAAACTTCAACTTAACTAAACATCACTTAGACGGTAGATCGTGACAGTGCTCATAGGTATTTAATCCATTTTGGCTGAGTGAAGACATAATTCTCGCCAAACCTTATATCCTTTTGTTCTCTACAGGGTTGTGGTTTGGCGAACATTATGCTTTCACGCAGCCAAAATGGATTAAATACCTATGAGCACTGTCACGATCTACCGTCTAAGTGATGTCTAGTTAAGTTGAAGTTTAGTATAGCTGCAGTAGAAATCAGTGGCCGAAAATGGATGAGTCAGTTTCATCCATCGATATAGATAAACAACTGGATAGACTGCTCCATTGTGAATGCAATGAGAAAAACGCGCCGGGGATTGCGAAGCTGGTGGGAAGATTAACCAATCATAGTTAACTTTTATAGTTGGATGGAAATGCGAAAAACCAGGTAAAATGCTAGAGTATATATTTTTTTGCACGTTATTACTAATTAAGCTCTACTATTGACGTTTCTGCTGTGTACAACCTAACATTTTATTTTCAATCCTCGGCAATCCGTATTTTTTTATCCCACCAACGGCATCTGGCAACGGCTTCATTTTCTCAGCGTTAAGCAGTCTATCCAGTTGTTTATTTTATATCGATGGTTTCATCTGAAGTATTGGTAAAACCACCAGATTCTGTACTTGACAGGATCGGAAGAACTTTGGGAATAAGTTGGACGAGGATAAGTTGGGTGTTAGTGCTTAATAGAAGCAAATAAGAATGGTCAAACTATGCTGCGGCTGCAAATCAGTCGTGAGCCAAAAAGTGCAAAAATGGGTTTGGAAAATGGCAAGTTTGCTGTGATCGCTGTTAAAAACTCTAAAAGTTCAAAGTCGTTGGTGCATCTGTTCCAACTAATTGTTCCCACTAAGAAAATAACATTCTTATTTTTTGCCAGTTTGTTACGTTTCTTGAATGAAAATTAAACGGCTGTTTCACTTGATTATCGTAGTAAAGAATATTGATGCATCACGAATCTTTTTCAGAAAGACTTGTCTCACAAACATACCTCAAATTTTCCTTTTTCTATAATATTCAGTAGTAGTCACTTGCTGCAGTTATGATAGACGGTTTGTTTCTGTTTGTATTTTTATAGTTTGCAGTCATTACACCAAGAAGCCTTTGGCTAAATTTAATACATCCTAACATTTTATGGAAAAGTGGTAACATTTAACCATTGCGCTTTAAGGTATAGGTATGGGTTTCAACATTTTTGTTTTAATTTTCAATTTAAAAATTAGACTTTTGCACCTTGAAAAGTACATTATTTGTTAATTGAGGAAATTTTTGAAAAAAATACGGAAAGTATTTTTTTTTTAAATTTCCTCAATTTAAATAATTAATTAACATTTAATCAACTAATTAGGCTAATTTCAATCGGTAATGACAAATATTGTAATTCACCCACAGATAAAATTTTGGTGTTTAATAATGCGGAATACTCTGCTCTATATTTTGACCCTATTAACAGAATTTTATAGTGTGTATATTTTGTGATATCGTACTTTAACTGAATCTATTAGAAAAATAAAAGTTTTTTTATACAGAATCTTATCTTTAAAATTCAATTAAAAAATTATTTACTTACAAATCACTTAGTATTTATTTTCAAAACATTCAACAATGTATACAGATTATATAGCAAAAAACAAATTTCAAAAAATATTATTTAAACTGGAGTTATTACTGTTTGAATGATATGCAAAATAGAAAAAACTACAATCCAGGAATAAATTTTAAAAAAGCATTTTGTATATAAAAAACTGTTGTTATTATAATACTAATTATTACATATTTCCTTTTTAGTATGCTCCTCCATCATAGGGTTTCCTTCTTTTGTGTGTTTTTTATTTTGCTTTTGTTTTTTACGGCCTTACAAATCTTCCCCGATTTTTGCGATTTGAAGCCTATACGTATACCTTAATGTCAGGGATTCAAGTCGGTTATCATAAACTAATTCATTCTTTCGAAAAGATGACACATTGATAAATGCTATGATGTCATCGATGATGTAAAAGTACAAAGAACTTATCGAAAAATCCTCTCTTAGGTTAGTTAAAAAAATAGTTTTATTCTTCCGAACTACTACAATCACTATATTGATAGGAATTAATTCCTAAGAATATAATACTTGCTCCTAACTTAATAACTTTGCCATTATACGATTTATAGCTTCACTAGTTTAGAACACTTTTTTTAACGAAATTTTACTGTGCGCATTTTAGCAAGTACCTAGGGGTGTGGAACATTGCGCAGCTTTTAATTATACAATAATGCTGATGTCAATTTATGTCATTTACCGTTTTTATATTTTCAACATACATTAATAAAAAATGGCCAGTTTGGGGATATTCTTTTGCGATAATTCTTGTATAGCTTTTAAAAAAAAGTCACCAAAATGATGATTTTGGTGATATACTTTCGATAATTCTTATATAATATTTTCTTATAACTGAAACTGGGTAGAGAAGAAAAACTATCGTTGATAAGGTATGCTCAAGGAAAAAGAACTCTGTGTTCAAGGCGTTTTCTTTCCAACTTTTTACGCCATTAAAACATTTTTACGGGAATTTCGGAGATGGGGACATTTAGAACACCTTATGAAGAATTACCACAGCGGTTTTGAATAAAAATCGTTAGAGCTTTTTTTTTAAAACTATTACTGAAAAACATGATTTTTTCAATAGCAGCTACCTTACGCGCATGCACTAATTTGACGAAAACCTTAATGGTAGGTTCCTGTGCCATCACCCTCCTACACGCCAAATTTGAACATCGTATGTCAATTTGTTGGGAGTTATGCTGACCACAGACTCACATACACACACATACATTTTTTCGATTTTTTTTTTTTACCGAATAGTTGAAAGTAAAAAATATTAATGCATATGTCATCTTCTTTCCAAGACATTAATTATAGATCAAAGTCTTGATTTATAACACTTCTATATATTTTTTATCCTATACGTGTATGCAAAACTTCTGTATTATGAACATTTCATTCCTCAGTGACATATTAAGGACGGTTAAATGTTTACGATGTACTGGGAAATAATATTTTCCAATTTTCAACGTCCTCAAGGGGAAATTAGACATTCGGAAAGTTGTACAAATTTCTTATTTTATAGGATTTTGATTCAATATGATGAGGATTTATTCAACTTCATGAACATTTGTGCCAATTTTCAGCGTCCTGGATTTATAGCGGCAAATTGGGTTGTTCCATATTTGGAGCGTTTGATCCCCTTTTGAACTCTGAAAGTTGGTTTATCGAGATGAATGGATTACTTTTTCTACGGTAGACCTTGGTGACATTTGTACCAAATTGTATTTGTGATTACTTTGGCACCGGGTATTTAAAATCCTTTTGACCTCTGAAAGTTGGTTATTAGACATCGAAAGAAATTAATTTAATGGACTATTCATTTTGTACATCCATACCACATTCCGGAGTCATTACATGATAAGAGGTATGGTATTGGGGTATTCCTCGATTGGAATGCTTAACCTCTTTCCAACTACTTAAAATTAGGGGGGGGGGGGGGTCCCTAAAATTTATGAAAAATCAATTTTGAATTTATTATTGCTTATTAAAATTAAAAATTTTAATTTTTATTAGTTCTTTATTTGTAATAATACCTCAATTAGAAGTATTTTTAACAATTTTTTGAAGACAAAAGCGGGAACTATAAGTGTAAGTTAAGTTTTCTTTAATATGCGTTTTTCTTAAAACTTCATTTTTACTTTCAATTACCCATTTGTATACATAGGATAATGAAAGTATAGTATTCGGTCAAAAAAAAAAAAAAAATTCAATTTTTTTTTTTTTTTTTGCATTCTCCACGTTTTGGAACATTCTGGAGTCAAAAATGTGATATAGAAAAAATGTCTATCTGTGTGTACGTGGTCAACATATTTCCGGAACAAATAAACCTACTACTATGCTCAAATTTGGTGTGAGGGTTGGTGATGGCACAAGGACCTACCATTAAGGTTCCCGTCAGAATCGCGCATGCGCATAGGTTAACTGCCATTGAAAAAATAATGTTTTTCAGCAATTGCTAAAAAATGGTTCTAACGATTTTGTTCAAAATCACTGTGGTAATGTCTCTTAAGGTGTTTCAAACATCCCCACCACCGAAATTCCCGTAAAAATGCCTTTAATGGCATAAAAAGTTGAGTTGAAAAACGAATGCCTTTAAGACAGAGTTCTCTTTCCTTCAGCATACCTCATCAGCGATCGTTTTTTCTTCTCTGCTCAGTTGTACTTACAAGAAAAGGATAATATAAGAATTATCGATAAGTATATCGCCAAAAGCACCATTTTGGCGAAGTTTTTATTTTTTTCTTATTAAGACCCATATAAGAATTATCGCAAACAATGTCTCCAAACTGTTAATTTTTACAAAATGAATGATAATGTAAATATGGTAGATGACACTGATCCACGGCAGTGTTATGGTGTAATTGAAAGTTTTGTGATGTTCCACACCCCCTAGTTCATTACTCAGATACTTTTTTTTCTCATAAACAACACACAGTAGGTACCTAAGATTTTTATCTCACATTCCTTTTAGGTATCCGTATATACTGAAAGGTGATTTTTTTTTTGTATTAACACCTAGTGTCTGCTAAATGCAATGAATTTTTTTTCTTTCCTTGTCAATTACTTTCTGAGAAAAAGGTGCATAAAATAAGGCAAATTAACATTAACATTACCTTTGTAAGGAATACCAACTCTCCTTAAGAGATCAGTACAGGTTACATTTTTTACTTTCAATTACCCATACGTATTATACATAGGGTGATGAAAGTATAGCATAAAGTTTTGCATTTCTCCACGTTTTGGAACAACCTGATTTCAAAAAAGTGATCTAAAAAAATTTTATGTCTGTGTGTATGTATGTCTGCGTGTCTGTGGTCAGCATAACTCCCGAACAAATTGAACTACGATGTTCAAATTTAGTATGCGTGTTGCTGATGGCCATGGGTCCTACCATTATGGTTTTAGTCAAAATCGCGCATGCGTATAAGGTAGCTACCATTGAATTTTTTTTTTTCAATGATTGCTAAAAAACGGCTCAAACGATTTTGATAAAAATAGCTGTGCTAATGCCTCTTAAGGTGTTCCAAGCATCCCTACCTCCAAAAATCCCAATAAAATGCTTTAATGGCGTTAAAAGTTAAAAAACGAATTACTTCAACACAGATTTCTCTTTCATTGAGCATAACCTCATCAACAATCGTTTTTTCTTCTCTCCTCAGTGTCACTTATAATAAAGGATAATATAAGGACTATCGAAAAGTATATCGCCAAAATCACAATTTTGACGGATTTTTTTTAAAGACCCATACAAGAATTATCGCAAAAAATATCGCCATGCTGGACATTTTTTTCTAAATAAATGATGAAAATATAATAACGGTAAACGACGCAAATCCACGTCAGTATTATGGTGTAATTGAAAGTTGTGCGATGTTCCACACTCCTAATTTCGTTGACAAATGTACTGCATACTGAATTTCAGAGTTGCAGTCATATGTGGTGCGAGAACTAGTGATGATTCAGTTAGTTAGTCACTGAGAGCTTTTTATATAAGGAATTTATCTGCTCGAATACACGCTTATATTCAATTTAAGATAGAAAAACAATAAAACCACGTCAGTTTTTTTTTTTTTTTTTTTCAAAGCACCCATAAAAGTTTGTATTGTTTTGATGGGCGAATAATAAAAAAAAAAGTTTCCTAACTCTCCCAATTAGCTCATAAATTCTGCTTCGACAAGCAACCTGTCATTTGAAAGAAATTGATTTCTGTCCAACAATAAGCAGACTTCCCCTGCAGTTAATAAGGTACGAACTGTCAAAAGCAGTCATCGATTTCTCTTCAGTTTTCTACTTTCCAAGTAATAATAGGTTCGCTCGTCAACTCTCAAAAGACGACGAGTTTGAGAAAGAAGAAAAAAAAAAGAAAAGAAAAAAAGGCCAATACATATGTTTCTTAACCCCTTTTTCAAACTTTATTGATAACCCGTTGTTAAGGCTAACTCGTACCTATTCAATCTAAACTAGGGGTGTGGAACATCGCAGAACTTCTAGCTACACTATAATACTGACGTGGATTTGTGTCATTTACTGTTTGTTTATTTTCATCCTTCTTTTAAAATAATTGGCAAGTTTGGCAATATTTTGTGTGATAATTCTTGTATGTGTCTTACGAAAAAAAAAAAAAAAAAAAAAAAAGGAGGGACGAGCAATTTAGGTGCTAGAATTCATCAAGTAACTCATGTTGAGTATGAGAATACTGTGCCAAGTAAATATTGATGACAGGGAAGATCATATCTCACACTAAAATTCAACTCCATGTGTTGAATGATTTTTAATGTAAATGCATCTGTACAACTGCACACTAATGGTACTCCCTTCTTTTGCATATGCCCCCGCTGTACACTTTGCATTTCAATTTGCGACTGAGTTATTTAAATTATCATTATGTTGCATAAAGATGTCTCTTTGAAGGGAATTTCAAGTGTCTATTCTGCTCCACTGAGAAGTTATTAAGGAAAACTGAATTATCCTTAATTTATGGACATGAGTGTAAGTAGAAATTAGCATCTTTTCACTCTAGACCGACGATATGGAATTTCTGTCACTACTGCTGATATTTCTGGTAGCAACTTTCTATTGAATTTTGTTATGAGAAGTTGTTTCATTACGACCTTTACAGGGACTTGGTATCCTTCAATCTTATTTTTTTTATTTAAGCCTTGAAATTATAATCTTTACATATTTGGGAGTAATACTAAGTAAAATTTTATGATAAAAAAAAAGTTCACATAGTAGTGTTCTAAATTTTCAAAATGTTAAATTAAAAAAAAAAAAAAAAAAAAAAAAAAAATCATCATATTTCAAATTTTATCTGCTTTTTTATTTTACAATATTTTTTCCTAATTTTGTTTAAAAAAAATGTTCCTGGTAATATAATCCAAATTTTTAGGCATCGGATTTAAAATAAGTAAAATAGTTTTCGAGAAAAACGATAATTACTGTACCTATAGGTATAAGAAGCGTAAAAAACGGGTATTTTTTCCCATTTAAATTTGTAAAAAAAAAAAAAAAAAAATTATTCAAAAATCCAGGCTTATTTTTTTTTAATAGATATTAAGGATGGCACCACAAATATTTCAAATCATTTCATTCATATTTGCTGAAGTTTTTAGCATTTTGAGTAAGGTGGGAATTTCAAAAATCACGAACTGAGAAAAATGCGTTAGAAATATCACCTAGCAACAATGCTAAATCCTCAATAAAAAAAATATAGTTTTTCTGCAATTGCAGTTATCGGATCAGCTCAAAAACTTGCCAGAATATGGAGAAGGTTTCAAAGATTATAAACACGCCAAAATGGAAAATTGATTTATATATTTTTTTTTATATTTTGTGAAAACAAGGGGTACCAAGTCCCCTTAATTTGACATATAGTACGTGTATATAGCATTTATAGCTTGTCTGGTAATGGTGTTCTCTGACACACATAAGCACTGACTCTTTCTTTTCCTTTATAATAACGTTGAGTAGAATTTAAAATGTATTTAAACTTTGTTTCTCCCTCTCTTTTACAAAAAAAGTCATCGGTAATCAGACTTATTTTGATAATAAGCACTTAGTTAGTTCAATATAAAATAATTACTCAGAACCAAAAGAAATAAAAATGTTCTGATATCAAATAATATTTTCAAAGTGTGCTAATTGAAATGAAAGTCAATTAGGATAATAAGTGAAAGACAATGCATTCATTGTATCCTATCTCCAATCGTTAATTGCTTTTAATTATAGCGGAAAAATAAATTTATAATCTTTCAGAATTTATTTGAGCTTCAAATATCTTTCTTTATTATTTTCTAAAGTTAGTTTCACCGTTTTCAAGAAAGTAGATTAGCAATGAAGCGTGCTTTAATTTTGAACGATTCTGTATTAAATTCAATTAGGAACCAATTCTTTGCTCCTAATGAACTGAACGTAAGTTTTTGTTCGAGGAGATTATTTTAAAAGACGTATTTGTTTTCAATTAAATATTTAATTAATTGAGGTACAAGTTCTCTTTATTTAGATTATTTTTTATAAAATACAATACGATACTTGTCTTTTTTAAAAAAAAAAAAACTGTTTTCTGTACATTGCGCACTTACTGGCCAATGGCTATATGTATTCCAATGGTTAAGGGTAAGTTGGGGTGAAACTCTAGTTTTTCTTTAGCTGACGTGTATTTGAAATTTGGCGTAATACGCTGCGAATTTTTATTTCACTAAAAATGAATCAAAAGGAAAGAAACGACAGGCATTTCACGACTAACAAAAATTAATAAGAAAACGTAATATACATTTAGATGGTGCCAGTGATGCAAGAAAAACTAGGGATGTTGAACATCGCACAACTTTTAACTATACTACAGGGTTATTACAAAAGAATCATCGGGTTTCCGAAGCGCAGGGCTCCAGAAAAATATTTTCTTCCTGCGTACACAAATACCATTAACAAAAATTTCCTGCGAGTCTGTGCAATTTAAGTTATACCGCTGCAGAAACTTAATTTTTACGTACTATTGAGGATTTAAAGTTGTTTAATTCAAAACCTTCTTGGCATTTATTTTGGAAGCATCAGACTCTGCAAGATAAACATTGGTTTCCAATGGCAAATTTTCAACTTCAATATTAGGGTCATTAGTACTGGGTTGGCTTCAAGGTTGAACTTGTGAAACGGAAGCAAACATTGATGCTTGTCCAACATGTCTCCTTTTCTAACTGTTTTAATTTTTGTGATTTCGATTTAAATGATGGGAATAGTTTTGCTCCAACATTTCTTCATTGCAAATACAGCATTTTATTTTCCTTGTTTCCTTGTCTTGCTTGGATAGCTCCTTTATATTTTAAAGAATTTTTTTTTTTTTAAATTACAATGAAATATCCTAAGAATTCTTTCAAATTAAAAAGAAGATTGAAGGGAATAAACTCTCAAGTGCCTAAAACTCAAGATGCAAATGGATTGAAAAAGTTACAGTAAAAGAAAAACTTGTAATTGCATGTTTCAATAGGTTCAGATTCCAAAATTAGGAAATGATTCCCTACGGCTGTCAACACTTCTCACTTCCCCGCCCAACCTAACCGAAATTTCTCCTTCCTAGAAGGAGAAAATGGAGATGGTGGGGAAGTATATGAGGAATACCATCTCCCCCCCCTCCCCAAACCTCTTCCCTCCCGGAGTTACGGGAGTCAACACCTCTTCCCACCTACCTAACTGAATTTTCTCCTTCTTCCTAGAAATAACTGGTGGGAAACTATATGGGGAATAGCAATCCTGCGGAACAATGTCGCTTTTGCCGGAATGCGGATCGCTCGATCTGTTAAGCGCATAAAAAAAAAAAAAAAAAAAAAAAAAAAAAAAAAAAAAAAAACCTCACGACTTTTGATTTTAATTTCCTGCAGGATATGCCGATTTCCTGCGTACATCGTACGCTCGTACGTCCATTTTATCGGACTCTGCCGAAGCGTTTATCTCGGAACATGATTGGGTTACAACAATGAGTTATACATGAAAAGAAACCGAAAGTATCCAAGATTGATATCAATACTATAGATGTTCAATATGTGCTCCTTTAGAGATACAGCAGATGTCAAGGCAATAGTTCCATTTCTCGTAACAAGGTGTATGGACCTTTCATTTTTGGTACGGACAATGTGACGGGTACTTCCTACATGCTTCAATTATGGTTGTTTCCACACTTTAAACAAGATATCAACGGTTTCATTTACCAACAGGATGGAGCTCCGCCACAAAGAGATTCGTGACTACCTTAATCAGCAACTTCCACAACGATGGATTGGTCGATATGACCAGGATGACAAGACACTGTTTACATGGCCGTCCAGGTTGCCCGACCTTTCACCATGTGACTTCTTCGTTTGGGGATATGTTAAAGACTGTGTCTACGTCCCACCATTACCTACCACTTTGGATGAGTCGCGGGACCGCATCACGACTGCATTCGCGACCATCGACGCGACCAAGCTGAGTAATGTGTGGAGCGAACTGAACTATTGCCTTGACATCTGCGGTATCACTAAAGGAGCACATATTGAATGTCTATAGTATGGATGTCAATCTTGGATACTTTCGGTTTCTTTTCATGTATAACTCATTGGTGTAACCCAATCATGCTCCGAGATAAACGCTTCGGAAACCCGATGATTCTTTTGTAATAACCCTGTAGTATACCGACGTCGATTGGGGTTATTTAGCGTTTTTATATTTTCTCTGTTCATTGAGAAATTTGCCAGTTTGGTGATTTTTTCGATGAAAATTCTTATATGTGACTTAAAAAATACCTTAAGATATACTTTTCGATAATTTTTAAATTATCCCTTTCTGGCCACCTAGTTGGCGGCTCAATTTTAAAGCAATAAGAAAGCTTGAATGAAAATGAATTCGTAGTTTGAAATATTTATTTTTATTAGAGACGATTATTTGCAGCCATATTTTCAAAAGAACAGAAAAAGTATGTATGGAAAATAGCAAGTCGCGAGTTCACTCCTCGAATCCGTCTTCTTAAGAAGTCTGGTCAGCTCCGAATATATGCATGAAGGGCATTTGCATATCAGCTGTCTTCATCGCTTGCAGTGAACCACATTAACCTGCGTCAGGCTGTGGTTTAACTGGTGAGCATTTGGCAACGCAGACTTTAACAGTTCGTGGAGATGAGCTCGACGAAGCTGTTAGCTAGGTAGTGATTTGAGATGCTTCTTGGCGATGTTTTTTGGCGGTGTTTTATCTTCTGCCAAACTTCTTCTAATTGCTACCTAGTTGTGTTTAGACAGGAAATTACTTTTGTAGAGGTAACTGATGTGGCCTCTACACCTTCTTGTGAGCGATACAGAAGAGAGGTAAAAATCAGACGTCGAAGAGCTGCTTATGGGAAGAGAACTCTGTGTTGAAGACATTTGTTTTTCAACTTTTTACGCCTTTATAGCATTTTTATTTTAATTTCGGAGTTGGGGATATTTAGAACACCTTAAGAGGCATTACCAGAGCGATTTTGAACAAAATCGTTAGAGCCGTTTTTTAGCAATTACTAAAAAGCATGCTTATTTGAATGTATATCAAAGTTTCAACAATTTTTACGAAAACATTAATGGTAAACTGCATGGCCACATCTAACCAATATACTAAATTTGAACATCGTAGGCAAATTCGTTCGAGAGTTATGCTGACCACGTACACACAGATATAACATAAATTTTTTCTAGACCACTTTTTTTAAAATCAGTAGGTTTTAATACATAGAGTAATGCAAAAAAAAAAAAAAAAAAAAAAAAAATGAATTTATTTTGGACCGAAAGCAATTTTTTTAGTACCCTATGTTAACAAATGGGTAATGGAAATTAAAATAACTTTACTGAGCTGAAGTTTACAAACACATTTAACTATACTAAACTTCAACTTAAGTTGACATCACTAGACGATAGATCTTCACCGTGCTCATTGGCAGTTAATCCATTTTAGCGGAGTGAAGACATAATTCTCGACAAACCTTATAGCTTTTTGTTCTCTACAGGGTTGTGGTTTGGCGAACATTATGCTTTCACGCCGCCAAAATGGATTAAATGCCTATGAGCACTGTGACGATCTACCGTCTAGTGATGTCAAGTTAAGTTGAGTTAACTTTATAGAGTTATTCCAACAGTGGTGAAATGTTTTTATTATTGATTGTAAAGTGAAGTAATATTTTCAAAGATAGATGTTAATAGTTAATTTAATAGATACTAATATATTAATTTTTTTTTTAAAGGGATGTTCTAAATTTTTTTTTTGTCGCGACTGATTTGAAGCAAGTTTATGGAATATTTATTGTTCATTAAAAAGAACACATTGTGACTGCATATTAAACGGTTTATCGAAAAAAGACTTGTAAAATATTAAATATTTTTATAATCTTATTTAAAAAGGCTGCTATTTTTGTATGCCGGTTTTGAAATTTACGAAGCGATTTAATTAAATTACTTAAAAAAAGACGCTTTCTCTGTCATTTAATTTAAAAGCTAATTTAAATCTCGTTATAGGATTTTTTAAAAATTAAAACTATTTTAAGCTATTACTTTCAAAAAACACGTTTTTGTAAATCATTGGCCTTTTGTTGTCGTTTTGTGCAAAAGAGTTTATAAATTACTGCTGAATTCTCTTTAATGTGTAAGAATAAAACGTGAATAAAGCTTGTATGTGAATAATCCAATGAGAAAGAGTTTTTTCTATTCGAAGAGTTAATTGTATGTAAAATGAAATGCTTTATTCTTTGATCACAATAAAATAATTGTTACAATGATCGAATAAAATTGTATTTATAAGATATTTTCTACAAGAATGCATTTTCCTGAATAATCCATTAAGTTGTTTAAAATTTATGATTTTTTTCGTCTATTTCAAAATTTAATATGTACATTAAACTATAAACATATTTTAAAAATGTATTTAATTTAAGAAACAATTGTTATACAATTCAAATTCAATGAAGTATTTAAATTACATTAAAAAGTACTGATTATTTTGAAAATTATAAAATTTATGTAGTTGAACTTTGGTTTAACTAATATTTTCATCGTATAAAGAACAAACTGTAGTTATTTCATTCGTAAATTCCATTGTTAAAATATTTTTTTTTTACGTAAAACAGAAAAGTGATGCAATAAAACTTAATTAATATAACACATAAAAAAAAGATTTTAATAGAAATCCTGGCAACACATCGGCGCATTAACATAGCACCGATGTGTTGTCAGCCTGTGCTTGGTATATTAATAACTTCTCTATCACCAAAATATTTTCAAAAATAATTAAAAATCAATGCGAATTTCTGCATTCATGTCGAAATATATTTTACTTATTGTAATAAAGAAAAATTTTCCAACAGGAAAGAGTTTTAACAATGATCGGTTAAAATTCTTCACTTACAGAGTTACAACGCAAAGCAACATTGAAACTTGGGGCCCACTATCGCTAAGCAGAGCAGATCAGAGTGGAGTGGATTAGAGCCAATTACAAGGCTGTCAACGTCCACTGTAGCTCGAGGCTCGTGCTATAGTAGACATGGGCAGCCTTGTAATTGGCTCTAATCCACTCCACTCTGAACTGCTCTGCTCTGCTTAGTGATAGTGGACGCCAAGCTTGAATTGGCTTGACCAATCCTCGTTATAAGTTTATGCATTCACGTCTAATTATCTTTTATTTATTCGTATTAAAATAATTTTGGCAACAGTAAAGAGTTTCAACAATAATCGGTTACAGGGGATTCTAAAGAGATTATGGAAACCATGTGTAAAAGCGACCTTTTAGTGACAGTTACAGCCCCCGAAACTTGTTTGAATGCATTGTAATCGAATCTATTTGCCAAGTTTCAATCCGATCAGATGATGACAAGTGGGTTAATTGGGCTTTCGCAGATTTGACCGGCAGCCACATATAAGCAAACAAAATCAAGTTAATATAAAGTTTTAAACTAGAGGTGTGAAACATCGCACAACTTTCAATTACACTACATTTAGTGTAATCTAATTTGCACTTGTTTCATTTACATTTTTTATATTTCCATCATTCGTTTGGAAAAATTGCCCAGTTTGAGGATATTATTTGTAATTATTCTTGCATGGGTCTTTTTTAAATATATATATATATGTATATGTATACACACTTTTCGTGATATACTTTTCTTTCGATACTATCCTTTCTTATAAGTGAAACTGAGGAGAGGAGAAAAAACGATCGTTGATGAGCTATGTTCAAACAAAGAGAACTCTGTGGTGTAGGCATTCGTTCTTCAATTTTTTACACTCCATTAAAGCATTTTTACGGGAATTTCGGAGGTGGGTATGTTTAGAACACCTTAAGTGGCAGCCGTTTTTTAGCAATCATTAAAAGACATGATTTTTCAATGGCAGCTACCTTATGCGCATGCGCGATTTTGACGAAATTCCTAATGGTAAATCCTTGTGCCATCACAAACCCGCAAGCCAAATTTGAGCATCGTAGATCAATATGTTCGTTAGTTATGCTGACCACGTACACACAGACACACATACACACACTCATACAGACATTTTTTCTACATCTTTTTTCAAAAATCAGGATCTATCAAAATGTGTAGAAATGAAAGAAAAAAAAAAAAAAATCGAAATTTTATTTTAAACGAATACTATATTTTCATTACCCTATGTATACAGATGGGTATTGGAAATTAAAAATCATAAGGAATCCGATTAAAATTAAGTTATTTTCTGGATAAATAATTTTAAAATGCGCTAAACATACTTTCCCCATATGAAGTATGCATGATCTCATTTTTGTGTGAGTCATAACTTGTGAAGGCAAACTTTTTGTCACTTTTACGAAGGCAAAACTTTCTCAATACATTTTACAGCCATTTTGTGAAAGCTCTCATACGGAGTTAAATAATCTAAACAACAGCGAGAAAACTTAAAAACTTGAACTTATGACAAATTAACGAGTTTGAAACTTGAGTATCCTTCGGGACGACCGCATGAAAAGTGAATATTTACTTAACCTCACCTAACAAATATTAATGACCTCTTTTTGAAACTGAGGGTCGACAGTAATTGGCGGTCATTAACAAAATTTCGGTTGCCATGGAAACAACACATTTAAGTGCTTGTTTTCTAATGTGTTCTCTTTTGAGAACTTAAGAGTTTTTAAATGGGAGATGGGGACACTGAAATAAACAAAAATTACGTTTTTGGTTTGCGTTCTATAAAAATTGCTGACGTTACTAGCTTTAATTTCGCGTTTGAATAATACGATTATTTTAAGTGGTAAAATCTTTATTTTTACTAACTATTTTAACGTATCGTACACTTGTTGGCAAAAGTTAAAAATGCATTTTTTCACATCTTCGCTTTTTCAAATTTTACGTATGTTCGAAAAGATCCTTGCTATTTATTTTTTGACAAATGCACCCAATTTTTTTGTATAAATAATTTTTAATGTACAATAAAGAAATTCACCACCAATGCTTTTTAAGGTATACATATACAAATGAGACGATTTTACTTAATTTTTAGTTAAAAATTTCAAACTTTTTGTCAGTGTATCAGTATTAAAAATGATGCATTTATATATCTAAACTTTATTTTTCCGTCAATTTTTTAATCAGCTAATTGCAATTAAAGTTACTAATTAAGACATTATTTGAACATACATAAATAAACTTGTAATTAGCTTAGAGGTATAATTTTTACTGCAAATAAAATATATTATATTGACGCATGTTCTTATGGAGAATTTTGAATTTGGCTTCAATATTTATTTAATTATAAATTTTTAAATAAAAAGTTTAAAGAAATACATATTTTTTAACAAGATATTAAGATTAAAATATTCATAAAAATGTGTTTATAACAATATATGTTAGATTCTGCATTGAAAACACATTCACTATTTGTGTCTTCAAAACAAAATTAGAATTTTGTAAATCGGACAATTTATTATGAAGTTATGACCTTTGGAGTAAAGTCATATAACACCAAAATGTCATTCTTCAGAAAACGCGTTTAAAGTTTACTACACTAATGAACGTGATGCAAAACAGGTTCACAAAACCCACTGTAATTTAAAAAGTAAATTGAGTCTCAGAAAGAAAATGGTATTATTTTAAAGGTAATGAATTCCGGAATATTTTAAAACAAAAAAACAAAAATGCAGACTTGAGTCAAATTTTGAAATTCCTAATGTATATGTATACCGTTATTACATAATTTTTTCTATTTTTTTTTTTTTTTTTCATGTTGAGAATTTCAAATATGTGCATTTTTTAATGAATAATCACAATCGCCAAATTTGAAATTTTATTTCTGTTCAACTATAGCACCTAAAGATAAAAGCATATTTGAAAACGCTTATAATATATTGATAAACAACTTCCAGTTTTTCTTTCATGTTCGTTAAAGTATTTTGTCACGAGGAGCCTTTTTAAAAAAAGTTAAAATTTCGCATTATTTTAGTTCATTTTCTCAATAATTTACTATATATTTAATACTATCTGCTCAAATTTTTGTTGTTGTGTTTTAAGTCACATTTTCTACGTTTGTGCCAAATTTTATTTAATTCTAAGCAAAACTAAGGAATTTTGGAAAAAGTGTCCCATGTCCCCTTGATGAGGGAATGATGTTTCTGAACATTAAAATAAAGCAAATCCAGTGTCAATATTTCAGTTGTATCAGTAACCAGGTAGAGAAAAATATTTTTGTCATTTTAAGATTCTTAATAAGTTTAATGATAGTTCGTCTGTAATTTATGTTGTTATGAATTGTAAACTGGAAACGAAAACAACAAAGAACTGCATTCTGTCTTAGTAATAACTCGTTTTGATTAGTTTTTGACAACGATACTTTTTGCTTCAAGATATAGAATGCGACTACAAAGTCAACTTTTATAAATTTGAAAGTTATTTTGATTTAAGGGGGTCTGGAAGTCAAAATTCTAAAATCTTTATTTTTAGAATTATTTTTCTGAAATTTTTTATACAGTAATATATGATGTTTTGAAACTTAAAAAAAGTGTTTAAAATTTTCAAATTTAAAAAAATCACTTTATTTTTGTATGAAATTACTTTTTATAATTCATATAAAAAAATTGTCTTTGTGGTTTTTCAATAAAGTAATTAGTAAAAATTAAAAATATTTTTTGCAAAAACTGTATGAAATCCATAGTATGCTAAGCTCCAAAAACTTTAAGAAAAAGTTAAATGAAAAAACATAATTCAAGAAGACAAATTAAAGTAATATATATGAAATGTAATTGTGGAAAGTTTCATACATGTATAACAAGTAGTTTTTAAGTTATATCAATTTAAACTCAAAAAAGGGACACAAAGCCATCACCGAGAAAAACAGTTTCAAAGTTTCAAGATAGCATGTCTCAGATACAGTTGTCATGAAACAAAAACTTAAATATTGTTACGAATTTTTGTATATTTGTAAATATTTCGTAGTGCTAATTTTGTAAATAGATAAATTTCTGTACATTTCGCATAAGACAGTGCAATAGTTCGACGTTAAATTGGTTTCCCTGCAGTGAGCATCTCAATGTTTGATAGCGAGTTTTACAGAGGTAACTCTGGGAAGCGAGTTTCAAGGGGCAGGGCATTTAACATTATGGTAAGGGGAATCTCGCCAAATTGGCGAGATAGAGCCAAGTTGGCGATGGTTTTGGCGACTAATTTTTGTCGCCAAATTTGGCGAGAAATCGCCAAATGTCGCCAAACTTGGCGACCATTTGGCGACATTTTCGGTACATGTATCCCATGTATGTACATGTATAGGTATCTGGAAGGTTATCCAGACATCCATCTCTGGAAGGTTCGTGAAGATTCGCAGCCTCCCCTATATAAACCCGGCCGTGAGTGAGTCAGTTAGTTAGTTGATTTTGAATCATTGAGTGAGTTGTCTCTCAACGTTCATTGTGAGAGCTGTATTCCTGACTTGAGATACTGAGCATTCTAAAGCGAACTGTTTTGCATTGTCTTTTGCGGCGATTTAGCAGTTGGATTGTCAAGTTTTCACTGCTGTTTTGTGCTCTATTGAGGTGAAAAGAGCTGTATTGTGTCTACTAGAACGAGAAGTTCTAGAGCTGTAAGAGAACTGTGAAGAGTTATTTTGGAATAAATTTCTGCAAGTTTTGATCTGCTTTGGCGTCAAATCTTTCGAACCCGTACAACGCAACAATATTTCAAGTTCTACTAAAGATAGAGACAACATTTTTATGCCATTCTGTTTAAAAAGTATTTGTATTATTTTTTTTACAAGTTTTTTTTTTTTTTTTTTTAGAATTTTAAAAATGCTGAGTCCTAGACCCCCTAAAAATTCTGAAATTACAAAAAAAAAAAAGCCTCACCATCGAATGCATGAGTACTGATGTCTTATCATCTACTAGTACTAAAATATGGAAGTTAACACTTGCAATTAAAACAACTCACTTTTAAATTTACTTCTGTGAAATTTAGTGTTATAACTCAAAATCATGCAGCTTTCATATATTAATGATGGCAGTTCAAATTCTAGCTTGACTTTATAAGTAAATTCAACTGCCAAATAGTTATCATTTTTATTAATAAGATACCGCAATTATTTAAAGTATTTTTCAATTTAAAAGATTAATAATTTACCTTAAAATAAAGTTTAATATATAGTTATAAAATGATAAATTTAGTTGAAGATTGTGGTACTAATGGGATTATATTAAAGAACTTATTTCTAATCCTTAACGATTATAATAGTTTCACTTATTTCATTAAAACAATCCATTTTTCTAATCTATCTCATTTGAAATAATTACGAAGAATTTAGTTTCACTTAAAACATAATTGACTAAACAAATTATAAACATGTTTTGTCGTAGGAACAACATTAATTTGTGTATTGTTCTTTTAGTAAATAGAAATTGAAGATATTATTTTGAAAAATCACGTTTCAATTAAGAGAAAGTCTTACTAAGAATCATTTCCTTTACACATAGACTGAGAGGCGACTGTAATTTTCGGACCCCATCAAACATCATTCTGAATTTTTTATAAAAATTAGAGAAAAGTGAGTAGATTAAGAATCCACTGGTCTGCCTTGGCAAAAATGGCCGAAACAGGTCAAAAACGACTTTTAATAAGTTGAACTACATACCATAGCCAAATATGCCATAACTTGCCAAATAATGAGCATTTTTTTATTTGGTTATCATTACTCTTTAATTTTCAATTAAGAAAGTTGCAGACGATTCGGATATCTGGCGACGATCTACTTGCAGCTATTAAAAGGGAGCCAAGTTGGCAATAAACATTACGTCACTGATGACGTAACTGATGTCGCCAATTTGGCTTACTTATAGATGATACAAGTTTTCCGAGCCAGAGATCAGAAATCGTTTGCGCTTTTTCTCACTGAAAATCAAAATGCAGTGGGTTGCCAAACGAAAACGTGTGTTCTCTTTTTGGCAAGTTATGCCATATTTGGCAATTGGATTTTAGTTCAAATCATTTCAAGTCGAATTTTGATCAGTTTCGGCCATTTTTGCCACAGCAGACCAGGGGATTCCTAATCTACTCACTTTTCTCCAATTTCTATCAAAAATTCAGAATGATGTTCGATGGGGTCCAAAAATTGCTGTCGCCTCTCGGACTATCACTGTGTTACAATGTTCTATCTCAGTGCATTTTCACCTAATGAATGACACAAATTGTTTTCATTTAATGTCTATCTATTATAAATGAAAATTAAAATAGCAAAAGACAAAACCAGGTGGAGCCACTGTATATACATTGATGTAAGGCTTTCAAATCTAAAATAAAATATATTAGACGCTATTTTCGAGTTTTTAATTTATGAAATTTAATTAAGTAATCATTTTCGCACTTAATCACCAAATTTCAAGGTTTTATAGAAAGTAGTTTCCAAATGCACTGGTCTAGAAGATTGTAACATAGCGAGTATAGGGAATAATCCTTACTAGGACTTCCTTTTAAATTAGTGTAACCTTAGATGTTTGAAATTTAGTATAATATTTAATATTTTCCAGGACATTCTATGCTTTCTGAAGTGTTAATTTTTGTATCCTAATATAATTTCGTTTGTTGATTGTTTCGCTTGATATGTATTTAGGATGTACTTAAGAGTGCTGTGTTCATATATTTTTGGATAAGTTTTACCTCATGTGATTTGTAAGCTTAAACACTGTAGGAAAATTAGTAGTCTATGTGTATTGGTTGGCTCGTTTTTGAAAAGTTGGCGACAGTGCCAAAACGTCTCTTAATCAATGCAGCGACTGATTTCAAATCCAGATAGACTGAGAGGCGACTGCAATTTTTGGACCCCATCGAACATCATTCTGAATTTCTTTATTGAAATTGGAAAAAAAGTGAGTAGATTACGAATCTACTGGTCTGCCTTGGCAAAAATGGACGAAACTGGTCAAAAATCGACTTTTAATAAGTTGAACTAAATCCAATTGCCAAATGCGCCATTACTTGCCAAATAATGAGCATTTTTTTATTGGGTAACCCTCACTCTTTAATTTTTAATAAAGAAGGTTGCACACGATTCGGATGTGTGGCTATGGCTTACTTGCATCTTTCACAAATGAACCAAATTGGCAATAAACATTTGGTCACTGATGACGTAACTGATGTCGCCAATTTGGCATACTTTTAAAAGATACAAGTTTTCCGAGCCAGAGATCAGAAATCGTTTGCGCTTTTTCCCTTTTAAAAATCAAAATGCGATGGGTTGCCAGACAAAAAAGTTTGTTCTCTTTTTGGCAAGATATGGCTTATTTGGCAATCGAATTTTAGTTCAACTCATTCCAAGTAGATTTTTGATTAGTTTCGGCCATTTTTGCCACGGCAGACCAGTGGATACGTAGTCTACTAACTTTTCTCCAATTTCTATAAAAAATTCAGAATGATGTTCTATGGGGTCCAAAAATTGCAGTCTCTTCTTGGACTAAGAAGATCGAGGCTGATTCAAAATAAACAAGACAGTGGGTGATTAAAATCCACCAAATAGCGGTACTGATCAATGGGCATTAATACTAAACGATGACTGAAAACAGAAGAAATAAGAAAATAATCAATAAAATACGACAATATACATTCACAAAAAATTCCGTTAATAGAAGTGCATGTTTGGGAAGAAATATTGTGGTAACCATGAAATCGCTGTTGCGCATGGGCGGTCAAAAAAAAAAAGGTTGCCAAATGTGAAACATTATCTATTTTAAAAAGGCGCCAAATTTGCTTGGTGATATTTACACTTGCGCTAGCTATAGACCACTATAATCTTACAAGAATTTGTAGTGTTATTGAGGACTATTTTGTCAGATGTAATATTTAAATCTCTAATCGACCTAAATTAAACCAAACTATTGTTTTTCCATTTTTATTAGCTTAAAAAAAAAAAAAAGTACCATAGCTACTTTGGCTTCATTTTAATGTAACTATGAATCGATTACAGATAAAAAAAAAAACTTGTCAATAATACCTATACATTTTCGTTAAATTTTCGTTCACGTTGGAAACTAATACAATAGTTAACCGACTTCATATAAAAGCCCGACAAACCGAATATACTTGTTTTTCGTTTGTCAGAGGTTTTTCCCCATTTTATTCTATCAGATAGCGCATGGATGAATGACTCGCGAGTCGGGATTGGTCAGTTTGAAGCTTTTAGGAAATTAAAAAGGGACAACTCCCCGTACTTTTCCCCATTTCTTTTTTGTTCCCTTCGGGGAAAAGGGATTAATTAAGAGAAGTAATGGCGATGTTCCCTAGAACGAGAACCAGATAGTGGAAAGGGGGGGGGGGGACTTTAGTTGCTCTGTGAGGAGTGATTCGTTGAAATTGTGTGTGTTGGTACATTAGAAGAGAAAAAAATAAACTTTTAATGGGAGTGGTGCGAAAATTTCAGATTGGGTATTTGATCAATAATAGTTGTATTGTTTTGTGTCGAAAAGTTGGTTAAAATGGACTTAAAAAATGAAATAAGTAACTTTCAGTAAAATTTCAATTATTTCAGTTTAATAATTTTATTTATAATGGTAAAAGTTATAGCTCAAAATAGCTATTTTCTTCGTATGTTCTATAAAAGTTTACTAAGTCGACCCCCCCTAACGTTAAATCGTTTAAAATGAAATCCCGTTTAACTCGCCGCGAGGTTGCGTGTTCGAGTCCCCTTGTTGGCATGGGTGTTTGTAAATGTATGTTGGCTTGTCTAATGACGAATGTTTCGGTGAATTATAGCCCTAGTGTTGCTGACGGCGCCAGATAATCTAACCAACCAACCAACCCAAGGTACTTAAAACTTAAAGTTAATTTATTCGTTTAACATGAAATTCGGTTAAAAGCCAACAATTTCGGCGACCCCATCGACTTCGAGTTAACGGGGTTTGTCTGTACTTATGTATTTCCTCAAAATGAAAGTACATAACACTCCAAATATCCCAAAAATAAGAAAAAAAAAAGTTTTTTCTTTTTTTCTGAAAAGTAACCTCTAAACATCAATAATTTCCAAGGATAACTTTTTTGCTCATAATAAAATTAAAATTTGAGGGTACCTATTAAAAATATGATAATTAACGGGTTCAATATTAGTTAGCTAATTAATATTTGCGTAAAACTGATTTTTTTAGTGTAAACATGATCATTAATTATGTACTTTTAAGTACTAACAATCAGATTTTTGAAATCATGTTTAAGAAAAAAAAAAAAAAAAAGGGGGGGGTGTACGTACACACTTGAGCTTTAGAAGCATTTATTTATTTTATTGGTATAATCATTTCCTGTGTAGCTCTCAAAATTCTAGGAAAATGTTTGTTTTTTTAAGTCATCAGATATACTACCATGAAATATATTTTTAGAATTCAATTGAACATATTCCAATACCGCTTTCGTGTTTTTTTTTTTTTTAATTTTTTTTTTTTTGATTATATCCGAAACTTGGAAGAAATAAAAAACAAATTTTACTCTTCTGTATTTTTGCATCTTTGAGTTCCTCTATACTAAGCACTGTCTCTTGAATGCCTTGAGATCTAGTTGGATAATAAAAAAAAAATTAAAAAAAAAAAAAAAATCATTAAAAATATATATTATTTAATATTTCTACTATTTTGTATTTTTTTCTCTTTAAAAGGGTTGCACTTTCAAAAACATGTACCATAAATTTTAACTATTCTCAAAGAGTATAATTTATAATGCATAATTATTAATTAACATGTCTAAAAAAAATTAGTTATTTTGATAAAAATCTAGTCTTGCACCCTCTTGCAAATATTCCTGGCAAATATTCCATGGACAAACTGTATCGTTTCTGGTTTGAAACTTTAAAAAATATATTTCTAACTGAATATATATAACTATTTTTCAGAATAATTTGACGTTGCCAGTTCTAATTTCAAAAACAAAACTGAAAAACAAAATAAAATTTATAGTCTTACTTTTTAATGGAATTATTTCAACTAGCATGCAGTCATGGCAAAATTTTCTGCAACAAATACTTCACAATAAAGAAAATACATGTTTCCTATTAGTGACTTTAAGTTATTACTAGTCTTAAAGTTTCTCAACTCTAGCACGATTCAAACTAATGACTTCGTCAAGTCATTCAAGCAAGACCGAACACGGTCAGAAAATTTTCTTTTATCAACTGCATCGGTCATAAGTGTCTAGACTTTATATATGAGTAACCATGGCAACGTAATTCTTTCAAAATTCCACACCAGACGTACTAAATGGTAAATATCAAGCTTCGAATGGATCTCGAAGAAATCTGCTCTGAAGTTCTCTCTGTTTTGAAATCGCCGTTCGGAGATTTCGAAGGTTGTTTGAAGTCGACTTAGTAATGGAGGTTGTGTCGAAAGAATTCTTTTTTCTGTTTGATGGCAGTGTTCGAAATATATTTTAAGTGAAGCTTTTAGGAAAGCGCAATTGAATTAAGTGTTCGAACTTTTCGTAGGACTTGGTCGGTATCTGGAACAAAAGGATATAAAAGGAATTAGAAATTTTACCAGTAAGAATTTTTTTCTTTCTTATTCTTTAAGGGGCAAGGGTTGGAATTAAAGCCACTAATGGCTTCATTTCAGTTCTTAGTTGGTGGAAGTGGAAAGATTTATTCGCCCAGGAGATTGACTTCATTAGTGAAACTCAAGCGATTGCCTGTAAAGCTTCTTTGCGGTTTAATTGCATAGAATTGCCGTTATCCTTTTCATTTTAGTTTTTATTTTCAATCAAATCTTGAAGAATTGGGAAAAAACTGAAGTTAAGAAGTTTATGCAATTCCTTTGATAACAGAGGAATCTAAATATATATTTGTAAAAAAATAACTCAATAGAAATGTTAAACTTCACTTCTTTACTAGAACTGTTACGCTTTTAAACTGGGTAAACTATTTAAAAGAAATTGGTTAAAAACTAGAATTTAATGGAATTAGGATTAGATTGTCATAATTAATTTCAAATTAAAAATGCATTTAAGGAAAAATTAACATTGCAGCTACATTAAATAAAAACTTTATTTAAAAATATACTTATAAATACAAAATGCACTGTCCTTTATACAAGGTAAGACTAATTTTATTTATTTAGATATTATAAATAAAATCCTATTATTTTACAAAATAACTATAACGATAGTTATTTTTGAAAAATAATCAATTATTATTTATAATACCCAAATTAATCAAATTAACCGTAACATATATATTCCGTAGACTTTACAATTAACTTTCCAGTAGTAGGTACAACCTCTACTTACATTAAAGATCATGTATATTTGTGTATCAATTCATTAACATGCATCTTTGAAACTAAAATATTAAACTAAAACTGAATGCTAAACTAAAAATGTTAACGCTTTTCTAAATATTAACTACAAAGTATATAAATAGTACTCCAAGATCGTGTTGTGATGCAATATATTCCCACTGGTGTAGTATATGTGCGTGAAGAGCTCATTACAACTAATAAAAACTCTCATTAATGGTTATTTTTCCTCATGGATTTAACTTTCTGTACTTGTGCGATTAAAGAGAGCGTTAGTTTCGTATTTCATTGATTTTTTGGTCAAAGAGACAGTGTAGATCAAACATTCACTAGATAGAACCAAAGAGGACAAGAGCAGTTATCAATCATTTGGTAATGGGAGCAATAAATTACCGGAACAGGATATTCATTTTTATATCTAACACTGGCATAGTCATACATCAAATCTGTAATATTCATAGTATTTTAGAATATTATATTGGAATTTACGTAACGGTTCAATATGAATAATTTATTATGCCTCTAACAACCTTTTATTTATGTTTATAATGTTAGAGATTGTGTTGTATGTGATAATTCATTCTTAAGCAAAACGAGTATTTGAGTTTTGATTAATTATCGTCTTTATTTTACTCGTACTTTGAAACAATCTTTATTTAAACTTAAGATAAGACTGCGATTATGCCGACCAAATGGTATAGTGGTTAGCGTGCTAGCTTCTAGACAGCGAGGTTGCGGGTTCGAGTCCTGTGTTAGGCATGGGTGTTTGTAAATGTATGTTGGCTTGTCTAATGACGAATATTTCGGCGCATTATAGCCCTCGTGTTGCTGACGGCGCCTGATAATCTGAAAACAACCAACTAAGACTGCGATTACAACCGTCTAGCTTCTTACGTAAATGTTATAATTTGTTTTTAATTCTAACTTTTACTTTTAATTACACATATGTATACATTGGGTAATGAAAGTATAGTATTCGATTTTTTTTGCATTTCTCTACGTTTTAGAACATCTCGATTTTTAAAAGAGTAATGTAGAAAAAACGTATGTCTGTGTGTCTAAGGTCAGCATAACTCCCAAAAAATATTGACCTAGGATGTTCAAACTTGGCGTATGGGTTAGTGGTGACCATGAAAGCTACCATTAAAGTTTTGGCTAAAATCGCGCATGCGCATAAGGCAGCTGCCATTGAAAAAATTACGTTTTTCAATGATTGCTAAAAAACGGCTCGAACGATTTTAATCAAAATCGCTATGCTAAAGCTTCTTAAGGTGTTATTGACTTCCTCACCTCCGAAATTCCCGTAAATATGCTTTAATGGCGTAAAAAGTTGATAAACGAATGTTTTCAACACAGAGTTCGCTTTCTTTGAGCATCTCTCATCAAAGATTGTTTTTTTTTCTCCCTTTCTTAGTTTCACTTATAAGCAAGATTAAATAAGATCGCAAAGAATATCGCCAAACCTACCATTTTTTCTAAGTGAAAGAGGAAAATATAAAAGCTGTAAATCACACCAATCCATGCAAGAATATAGTGTAATTGAAAGTTGTGTGATGTTCCACACCCCTAGTTTTCAATCAAATGCTTTCAGTCCGTTCCAGTTTTAAAATAATCGTAACTTGTTTATAGCCTCTAAGCTATTATTAGTAAAAATATAAATAAGTAAATAAAATAATTAAGTTAATAAATAAAACAAAGGTCAAATTTAAAATAAAGCAAACATAAAAATAAAAGTAACAAATTACTGCTGCAACATCCCGATGATAGTCTGGCTCCTGAAAGTGTTATATAATTTCTTGATTATGGCAGAAGATAGCGAAAGAGTAATATGACCATGGGCAGCTTTTGCTTTTCAGTATAGAAGCATTTATCTTCCAAAAAACTCAATCCATATTTTTTATTTTCAAAGTAGTATTTAATATTTTCCCTAAGTGTTCAATGCTACATCACCTAGACAAGCAGTATTGACGTAAAGTGATTCATTCAAGACTAAAATATGATTTAAACATATGGCATCTGTCCAGAGATGAAGAATGGCTGTAAAACTTTTTTTTGGATTAAGACGATATCTTAAGACGATATAATATCTTCAATTTCTTCTCATTGTTGATACTCATGGATGCGTGGATAAATTGGCTTCAAGTTACAACGTGCTTAGTGTCAGGAATCGAACCCGTGCCCTTTCTCTTGAGAAGCTCCAATCTCTTGAGAAGAGTCATCCAATCCCTAACCATTGAACTACAAAGAAGTGAAAGTTACTAATTGCTGATAAACACATTATTATGTTTTGGGTTCAATGACTACTTCCAATGACTCTTCATATGACCATTGATAAAATTTGCCATTTTGGATAACATTAGATTTTAATTTTTATATTACAACTTACTAATCTTAAAAATATAATTTTAAAAAAACATTAACTAACACAAAGCAAAATTATTTTTTAAAAATTTAACTAAATACTTCGATGAAAGCTTTTTAATTCATTCCGTATCTTTTTTAAGTACTTATATTAAAAAATTCTTTAAAAAAATGTATTTATTACATACACAATATGTTACTCACAAATTTACAAGAGTAGAATTACTAAATAGTAACATACACTAATTTTAAGTTAATTATTTAGAATAGAAAATTGTGTATTATTTTTAAATCTTTTATATTAAATTCAATTTTGTGTGTATGTGTGTAGTTGTGTACGTCAATGGAAGGCAAATATGCGGAGGCCTAATTAACTCCCTTTCCGTCCTCCGATCGGGCTGAAACTTGGCAGATAGATTCGATATCGATGACAATGCATTCTATTAAATTTTAGGGGCTGTCACTGTTCTTAAAAGGTCTCTTTTACGGATAAACCAAATGGCCGTCATCAATCGCGCTGAAATAGCATTGAACCGACTTTTGAAGAAACTCTTTCCTGTTGCCAAAATTGTTCTAATAAATAAATAAATAATAAAATTGTTTTAATCAGAATAAATAAAATACATTTGGTTGTGAGTGCAGAAATTTAAATTTATTTTCAATGAATAAATTTTGAAACGTAGTTTGCCGCATATTTTACTGATAGAGATGTTTTTAATATTTAATATTAGATGCAAACACCAAGCACATGCTGACTCCAGAATTAAAAATTGGCAATGCATGTAAAGGACTTATATTAAAAACTTTGTTTTTATGGGTTATTTTATTATCAAACATATTGTGATCATCAACTAACTTAAGAAACCATAAAACTGCTCATATGAATAATGTTTAAAAATGGCTTTTTTTAATTTAATTTTTTTAGCAAGATCATATAAAAAACAGATTTAAAAAATGTATTCTATCTTTTTATTAAAGACAATCATTCATAAAAAAAATTCTTCCATTTTATTTTTTGAAGTTTTTCGATGAAAATCGTTAAAAGAAACTTTTCCTCGAATCTCATAAATTATTCAGCACTCGTTAAAATAAAAATCTTTGCCTAAATTTGAAAAAGCAAAAAGAAATATTTATCAGTGAGGATTCAGGTATAAGAAATACGATTAAACAAGGAAATTCGGGACATTACGTATTCAAACTGATGAATGGACTAAAAGTAAACATCGGAGCGATCAAGATTACTCAATAAATATACCGAGGTACATACTACGTATCAATGCCAGGTAATTGTTAACGTCCTTTGACATTTTGAATAGACGGAACAATAAACAAATGTAGGTAGATATATTTTCTACGGATGTCGATATATTCTTTAGTGGAGAAATAATGGAAATTATATAATTGGACTGCATCGTTAGTATCGTATAGAGACGGTTTTATTCGCATATCTTCATAACATTTGGTATAAATACTATTTAAATTTCCGATTGAGAAGCGATCGCTAGTTTAGGTGCCACATCGAACATCATTCTTAATTTTTATAGAATGTAGAGAAATGTTAGTAAGTCTTGAATCCATTGGTCTTCCGAGGCAAAAATGGACGAAACTATTCAAAAATCGACTTTCAAACAGCCAGATCACGCGTTATCAAACAGACATCTGCTAGTCGTCTGTGGTTTGTTTGTGCGCTCAACGACCTATTTTTGTGCACAATAATGGCTAATCAGGCCAGGACCTACAGCTTAACGTGGATTACGAATCACAACGAACATCCATGTCTAACTCAGGATTCGAACCCAGCACCTTTGGATAGTCGTCTGTGAGAGTACGGAATTCAATGCTAATCATTCTAATGACAAACATTCCCTTCAAATTCAATCAGTTATCTTTAACAAAGGTCCGTCATTAGCTTGATTGGTTAATACAGTCAATCTCTGTTACTCTTTATTTGGTTCATCATAGATAGACTCGAATTGGTTGTCGGACTGCATGATAGTTTTCTGGGTTTTCCTGCAATCAATATGAAAATGCGGTTAAATTTTCCCCACTTAAAACCTCTTGAAGGCATTCTTTCCTACATACTGATTTTGAAAAACGATTCTCCGAGCATTTTTGCCCTCATTTACCCAATTACCATTAGTTTTCGAAAAAGTTCTTTTTGCCAAATATGTTAACAAGAAACTTAATCAACCACTTTGTCAACAATGTCGCAATGTTGCATGTTCGATGCAAGCTATAGCATACTTTCGATCATACTTTATTATTTTCTTGCATTTAATAGTAAATCTAATCACTTATGCATTATTAAATTATTAACTTACAATTAAGTACTAATAACTTGCCGAATATCCTTGTTTGGTTGCGAAATTTTGGAAAATGTGTATTTTAGCAATCAAAAGACATTCAGGTATTCCATATTTTGGACTTTTGATTTTACTTTGTTCCCTGAAAATTGGTTTTAACAAATTCAGAATAGCTTATTTTATGTGTTGATATTGTTGCAAAATTTCATAGTTTAGACTACATTGGAAGTGAAACATTTGAATATCCCATACTTGGAAGGTTTCGAGCACTTAAAATTTGTTAATCAAGATCGGAATAGCTCACTGTCTCTATATATGTCTTTTTCGATAATTGTACCAATCTAAGAGTAGCGACTACATTGGAAGTGGAGAATTTCAATATTCCTCGTTTGTGGAACATTTCGAGCTCTTAAAATTAGTTAATCGAGACTAAAAATATCTTCCATTATCTATATATGTCATCGTAAACTCAAATTTCTGAGTTGTGACTAATACGACCCTTCCTGTAGTTGATCAAATTTTTTAAAAAACCTTACCATAATCATACGAAAATAAGTTTTACACGTAGCATTTGACATAATATTTTTCTTTGAATATTCGGATTACAGTTTTTGCATTAATTTGACGTGTCTGCTATTGAACCAGTCATTTAGGAATTTTATTTACCAGGAAAACTCGTGACTTTGAAGTGTTGCAATTAGTTGCTGGTAATACGTCAGTGGAAGATTATCCAATTGCATCTTGCGTTTTACAAGCAATATTTTCAGTATTTTGCACTGTTTGTCATAACCCTGGTGAAAAATTGTCCTGATCAAGTATTGGAGAAATTCCAATTCCAATAAAATGTTTGGGCAATTTTATTATTTTATTCCATTAGACTTTATTCTTCCTCAAGATAGAGAAATAATTAAGGATTGCGGTAAATATTTCAGTTTACTTCTAAAACCTATAGTAGAGAAGCTATAGTAAAATATTCGGAAGCACTGACTTTATTTGATGAACAACTTGGTGGGGTCACCCTGTATGGAAATTGTGAGAATTAGTCAGTGAACATTTTTTCGCATTTATATATAGGGATTATAAATACTATGCATTTTCATAGTCACCTGGAATTTATATTTATTGTTACTGATGAGTTAGTACAATTTATGATTTTGATTGATTTGAACTTAACGCATCATTGACATTTTTTACTGTATCAAATTTACTATATAACTTGAATCTCAAAATTATCAGCTTGTCCATATTAAACTCATGTCTATATTATTTTGACTGTTATATATTTAATTGAAACTATTGATAAAATAATGCGTTGCTTTAATAAAACTTAGAAGTTATTCAAGATTTTGAATTTTTTTTTCTTTTTGCATTTTTGAAACTTTTGAACTACTTTTTGAATTATTAAAGATATTGAATATTCAATAATTCTTTCTGACTCTTACATTTTTGGACTCTTGAAAATTTTGATTTTTGGGACTTTTCAAGTACATGGGGAAACTATGGAATTAGCAAAAAAATTAGAAATTCATGACGCGTCTGAATAGATGAGACTTTTTTGCTCATTAAACTTCCGAATTGTTGAAGTCAGAGAAACGAAACTGTGTGATAAATTGATTTGAATAATAAATCTTTTGTTTACACTTTGAGAAAATAAATTATCAGTTGTTAAATAAAAGTCAATTTTCAAAATCATTTTATCTAATATGGATTTGTAAATTTTTTACAGAAAGGTTTTGGTATCAAAACTTGGTTGCAGAAGCCCCCAAAAAATGTATTACCGAGCTTAAAACTTTTGGAATAGTTTAGAGCTTTGTAAGAGTTGGGAACTTTTGAATTAGCTAGGAACTGTTCAATAAGTTGGGTTGGTTCAAGTTTAACGGCGCAATGAATTAGTTGGGAACTTTTGAACTATATTAGAACTGTTGAATTAGTTTGGAACTTTTGTATTAATTTGGAATGTTTTAACTAAATGGAAATTTTTGAGTTAATTCGGGACTTTTGAATTCGTTTCGAGCTTGCGAATTTGTTTAGATTGATTGGTTGTTTTCAGATTATCTGGCGCCGTCAGCAACACGAGGGCTATAATGCACCGAAACATTCGTCATTAGAAAAGCCAACATACATTTACAAACACCCATGCCTAACAAGGGACTCGGAACCCGCAATCTCGTGGTCTAGAATCTAGCACGCTAACCACTATAACGTTTGGTTGGCTGAATTTATTTAGATCTTTTGAAATAATTCGGAATTTTGGTGTTAGAAGGGGACTGTTAAGGCAAAAATGTCAAATTTTTTGATTTTTACATTTTCGAGGAAAAATATAGCCTGAAATTTTAACTTTCAGTACATACCTTACTTTTGCTGATCCGAGAAGAATTAAAAATATTATTTGAGTTTTTGTAAACGAGCTTGTCAAAAATCGTCTGTTTTTCATTTTCTTTAATTGTATTTTTCTCTTCTTGTGTATTTTAAGATTTTTTGGGTATTTGATTTGCTCCTTGCGATTTAAAAATTAATGTATTTTTTAAAAATTTGGAGATATTGTTTACTATACTATTTTGAACAAAATTGTGCATGAATTTCGGAATCTGTTTTTTTTTTGTTTTTTTTTATTGTTTTACAGCAATTTTCGTAATGCTTCTTTTAAAAATGTTTAAATTTTTTCCGTTTTACCCAAGTTTTACTTTTAGAAAATTAACCAACAAGTCAAATGCAAAATCCATGCACAATTATGTCAATATATATTCGATTAGCTTGTACAAAAAAATTGTGAGAGATTGCAAAAAATTTGAATCGCACGGAGTGTTTTGAAAATTGCGGAAAAAACGCTAAATTTTTTATTACAAATTTAATTAAAAAAAAAAAAAAAAAAAAAAAAAAAACCTTATAATTTTTTGACATTTTGTGTTGTGTTTCATTTAATTGCTACTGAACTGCAAAAAAAAAAAAAAAAAAAAAAAAAAAAAATTCTTGAATTTTGGACAAAAATTATAGAATTTTTATTTTTAAGTTAACAGTCCCCTTTTAAAACTTTAGAATTAGTTTAGCACTCTTGAATTCATTTAATTCTTTCGAATTAATTCGAAACTATTGAATTCGCTTAAAACATCTGAATTTGTTTGGAGCTTTTGAATTCGCTTAGAACGTTTGAATTAATTCGGAACTTCAGAATTAACTTAAAACTTTTGAATCAGATTGGAAATTTTGTATTAGCTTGCAACTTTTGAATTACTTTAAAAGTTTCAAATAAATTTCAAGCTTAAATTAACTGATAATTATTCTCATCAACATGGAATAGCGACTCATAAACATTTATCAATCAAGAAAAACAAAAAGTTTGCATTTAAGTAATAACACACACAAAAGAACATCACACATTTATTTTCTACTACATACAATAAATCCCTTCCCATATCCAGCAATCAAACACAAACATTATATCCGATACCCCCCCCTTTGTCACTAGCAGCCCCCCCCCCCATTTTCTCTCGAAATCCTTTGTGACGTGAATGCCAAACAAGTCCTCGAAAGCCAATCGGTCATTCTCGCCCAATACTCCTCTCATTAGCGTGATTGGTCGGTTCCGGAGGATCAATGCTCCGGCGAATAAGAATAGATTCCCATTACTTTTCAAGTACGAGCAGCAGAAAGTACGTCATCTACGTTCGAATAATTAATACGGAGGAATGTGGGGTGTTCTCTAGTGATCGGTCTGACAGGAGCCATCGATACTGGGGCTGTGTTAGTGGGTTTTTTTTCGTAGTTAGGGTGTTAAAGTATATGGAAGTAGGAACTGCTACTGTGGTTTAGATTTTACATGGCTTGTTTTTAGTTTCAATTACCCATATGTATTAGACTGAGAGGCGACTGCAATTTTTGGACCCCATCGAACATCATTTTGATTTTTTTTATATAGAAATTAGAGAAAAGTGAGTAGATTACGAATCCACTGGTCTGCCGTGCAAAAATGGCCGAAACTGGTCAAAAATCGACTTTTAATAAGTTGAACTAAATCCAATTGCCAAATGCGCCATAACTTGCCAAATAATGAGCTTTTTTTTGGTAACCCTCACTGTTTAATTATTATTTAAGAAGGTTGCATACGATTCCGATATCTGGCGACTGTCTACTTGCATCTATTAAAAGGGAGCCAAGTTGGCAATAAACATTACGTCACGGATGACGTTACTGATGTCGCCAATTTGGCTTACTTTTAAAAGATACACATTTTCCATGTCAGAGATCAAAAATCGTTTGCGCTTTTTCTCTTTGAAAATCAAAATGCAGGGTTGCCAGACGAAAAAGTTTGTTCCCTTTTTGGCAAGTTATGACATATTTGGCAATCGGATTTTAGTTCAACTCATTCCAAGTCGATTTTTGATCAGTTTCGGCCATTTTGGCCACGGCAGACCAGTGGATTCCTAATCTACTCGCTTTTCTCCAATCCCTATAAAAAATTCAGAATGATGATCGATGAGGTCCAAAATTTGCAGTCACCTCTCGGACTATAAGGAAGCAGGAACTGTTACTGTGGCTTAGATTTTATATAGCTTGTTTTTATTTTCAATTACCCATATGTATACATAGGGTAATGAAAGTACAGTAAAACCTCGATTAATCACCCTTCCTTTATCCGGAACTCTCTGTTGTTAACCGGCAATCATTTAGTCGACATCAAAAATCTCCCAAATGAGTAATAAATCATTCGTTCCTTTTTAAACTGTAATCTTTTCCCTTGCTCTAAAGTTACATAAGTAATGGTGAGGCTTTTGACTGTTTTTCTAAAGAACTGACTTGGTTAGAGCAACCTTCGGATGCAGATCAAACTGAACTATAGCCTTCAAAAAGACTCCGGAATAGAGCAGCGAAAGAAAGATTATCAAGATTATTGCAACAAAAACTCATTTCCAACAATTATGTCATAAAAAAAACATTAAAAGTCCTGTATTCAATAAACGAAAATCATTTACTTTTTATTGTTTTTTACAATTCTCTTCTATCCGGAATTTTCGCTTAACCGACCTACCTTTGGTCCGAATTAGGTCGGTTAATCGAGATTCTACTGTATAGGATTCGGTATTTTATATATATATATATATATATATATATATATATATATATATATATATATATATATATATATATATATATATATATATATATTTGCATTTCTCTACGATTTGGAGCATCCTAATCTCAAAAAAGTGATCTAGTAAAAATGTATGTATTTTGTAATGTAACTGCCAATACAATTTGGCATTACATAATATTAGGAACTTTTAGTCGTAACTGGAATTTAAGAAGTGATAGATGAAATTATGGTACTTTTTTCATATGATAGAGCTAAGTTCTTTGCAAGTTCCTCGCAAATCGCACCAACTTGTACGTGATATTGCAATTGTGTACCAGCGCCAACTATTTCAACGCCAACTATTTGGCAGAAACCCCATGATAACCATAGAAACAGTAAGAATCCTATATCCTTCTAGATCACTTTTTTGAAATCAGAAAGTTGCAAAACGAGAAGAAATGCAAGGAAAAAAAAAATATTTACCGAATGTTATACTTTCATTACCCTATGTATACACATGTGTAGTTGAAAGTAAAAAGCTATAGTTATAATTGAATGTTATACTTAGAATCCAATGGGGAAAAAAATAAAGTTTTGCCACTCTTCTAAAAAGTTGATCAATTGCGACTCAGTAAACAACAATAAATGTTAGTTTACAAAATCCTGCTTTAGTAAATAAATTGGTTTCATTAATGAAACCGGCCTAACAACAACAACAACTATGAATGGTCTATCTAATCTACTCCCCGTATAATCCTATATTGGCAGTTTGCTGTCCTTTTTTTCAACTACATCAGGGATATGAATCGGCAAGATAAATTCATTTGATTGGATATCCGATGTCTACACGTCATCAACTCAATCAGTGATTCTTTATTGCATTGGTTGCAGACTATCGGGATCGTCCAATTGCACTTTTTTCTAGGACAGCGCTTTTAGATCGCGGGAAAAAAAATCATATTCATAAATAATTAGTTTTATGTCTTAGGTCGACCTACAATAATATGGTACGTTTTCTGGAATTTTTTGCGTTATTTCTTCGGAAAAGGAATAGTTCTAAGATCATGCTGGTAAGATTTTTTCACATTTCAACTTTTGTACTGGTAGGTACTATCAGTAAATAAGCAACTTATAAAAGCGGTCAACTTATAAACTTAAAATGTTATAGCATACTTTTAATAACTTGTAACGCATCAATGAATATGTCCCATAGATGTGCATTTAAAATTTATCAAATGGGATTAATTAAAAAAAATTCTGAATTTTCTAGAATTTTTTTTTTAATGTTTTGAAATTAAATTAAAGAACATTATGTACGTGGGATTCACATACACTTTTAAATAATCATAATATAAGTATAATAAGTATCTTATTTTAACCTTGGGCCTTAAGCCCAAGTGTATTGTTTTCTATTGAGTCAGCCGACCAAAAGGTGTAGTGGTTAGCTTGCTAGCTTCTGGACCGCGAGGTTGCGGGTTCCGAGTCCCGTGTTAGACATGGGTGTTTGTAAATGTATGTTGGCTTGTCTAATGGCGAATGTTTCGGCGCATTATAGACCTCGTGTGGCTGACGGCGCCAGATAATCTGAAAACAACCAACCAATCTATTGAGTCAAAAATGTGGTCCGGTGTCGGTCCCCACTTAATGTTTGGGCATGCGCATTAAAGGCATTGTGTGCGCATGCGCCTGCTTGTATAAAAAGATGCTATGCTGATGTTGTTCAATTGTATTGATGAATAGATGTTTTATAAAATTTAAATAATAATAAAAACAACAACTTCGTAATGGACTTGGACTTTAAGGCCCAGGGCCTAAGGCGATTTTTTTTTTTATGTAATTTACTTTTTGATTTGAAGTATTAACTTAATTTAAGTAAGAAAACAATCTTTTAAATCATATTTAATTTTTATTTTTGTTAGTGGGCACACAAAATCTGCGGAGGGCTAATTAGTACACATTTCTTTATAAAATCGAACTGAAACTTGGAATACACGTTGTCGATGTGAATTCAATTTATCACGTATAAAAAAAAAGTCAATTGTACGTTGTGTATGTTTTGTTTTTTTGTTTTTTTCGTAGTAGTCAAACGTTCTGAAAACTTGATTTGAGCACAAAATTGCTTATAATAGTTGTAATTGCACTTAAAAGTTAACAATGCATATGAAAGATTATTTAAAGGGCATTGTTTATTTATGGATTATTTCGTTACAATACTAATGCGTATGTTCTCTTTATCCGATTATTCCATTTTACATTGAGTCCTACAGTTCCTAAATTCAGCGTCCATTCGTTTTTATTTAAATATCAACACTTATTCCCCAAAGATCTGAGAAACATAAGCATTTATAAAATGAATAACGTAAGTAGGATTTTAAAATCATTTTATTTTTATTGTTAAGCAAGTATTGTTGTATTGTTTAACAAGCATATATATTAAAAGAACTATCCTCATAAGCATTTTCTAAGGAGAATAAATTTCGATTCCGGATCTGTTCAATTCAAATCAACTTTTTGTTTTACTGATTCCGATGTAATCAAATAGAAGTTTTATCCAAAATATATATATTACTGAATCAAATCATCAGAAACTGCTTATTTGATTTTATTTATGCATGAATCATTCAATGAATTGCTTAATATTTTGTTTTGTTTAGTTTTGAAAGTAAATTTAATCTCTTTTCATTCAATTTCGTTTGTTTATATTGAAAACCCATCCCATATGAGACGGGAAAGCTTATTGGAATGCTTGAAATGAAAAGTATAGGCATTTTCTGATGGGCTTTAAATTCAGAATGCAACGGTACAATTTGTTATCAATACTTTTTTATTTGTACTTTAGATAATCCCTTATATCAACTTTAATTTGATTTGAGATCTTTTTGATAACCCTGTTATGGAAGGATTTTCGATTTGATATTACAAGTTAAAATCAGATTTAGATTGATTTATAAGCCCCTTAGGCTGGTATTTTATTTTCGGTATAGTAAAAGAACGATTTCAAAGTTCCCTTGCTAAAACATATATTTGATTACTTGATTTTATTATATTCCAGATGTAGATTTTTTTTTTCAATTTCATATTAGAAAAGGGAATTTAATGTGTTCTTTCAAGTGTTTTCAAACTACACTTTGCTGGACTAGGGTCGGATATGCGAAATGCTCATATAGCAGGAGAAAGTGATACTAGGGATACTAAGGATGTCATTACACTTAATGAAATGACATATATTGTTTTCATTTAATGTCTATCCATTACAAATGAAAATTAAAATAGAAAAAGGCAAAACCAGGTGGCGCCACTGTATAGGCATCGATGTAATGATTTCATATATATAAAATAAAATATATTAGACACAATTTTCGAGTTTCGAATTTAAGTCGTTTCATTAACACGTTGAACGCCACGCGAATTCTTAAGGAAATCCCATTCAGTCCACACGCAGTAGTGCGCTTCGCATTGCTATACCGCAATACCAGCGCATCGCTGCTAACAGATTGAAATTTACTATAAACAATTGGAGTGAATATATTAGAGCCATTGTTTCTTATCGCAGTAGAAGATATTTATGCTTAAAATGAAACGCTTATAGACCCTCATTCCACACGTTTACTCAGCGTTGCCAGACCTCGGACTTAAAATTCTTAGGTAGGCAATTTTTCACAAGCGCCTTTTGGACATAGTATATTTAATAATATTTTCATCTTCTTGAAATATCAATAGTATATCAAAAACTAAGACTTCCTGCACTTTAAAAAGTACTAAGATAGGTACAATTATCGTGTGTTATCGTGTTAATTATAGGTAGTACATTATTTATATAACACATATCGTGCGTTATCGTGTTAATTATATGTGTATAAAAAACAAAAGCGTACTGTCAGCCACCGATTGCTGATGCGGATTAAACGGAAAGTTCAGTGTCAGCCACCGATGGCTGACGCGGCACTGAATGTGTTAATGATACTATCCTGTAATAAATAAAAATTAAATAAATTTTCAGTAATAGCTGATAACAATGTATTTTTTTAGTTTTATATCATATTTTACACCGATGGCTGACGCGGCCTAAACGGAAAATTGCTGGTAGAATACTGTAACTTAACGAGTATAGGGAATAATCTTTACTAGGACTTTCTTTTAAACAGTTTCCATTCTTTTTCGAGGCCTACCAAAACGAACCTTACAACCAGCCTGAATTTATAACCAATCCAGTTCTGACTTCTCATTCCAATGGGCACGATATCTTCAACGGACAGTTTGAACTGCCCTGTCATTAGGCTGTCGGGATTGGACATTGTCCTCCTTCATGACGGCCATTCGATTGGGTTTCCCTGTCGCTCCGCATCTTGATTGGCGGAGAGAACAAGGCATTATAATTACAGGATGTTTGCGTGATTGGGAAACGTCCGAGTTGGTTATGGAGCGTTTCGACATTTGGGACGTCCTCCGCTTCATTTCGGATGTCTTCCGATAAACCGATCATAACGCTTTTGTCTTAAAACCTTATTCTATCCGTTTAGAGTGGGCCAAATCTGTGGAGGTCTAAGCAACCTCTTGCCGTCATCTAATCGGGCTGAAACTTGGCAGATAGATTCGATGTCGATGACAATGGAGTCTATCGAATTTTGTCAGCTGTCACTGTCACTAAAAAGACTCTTTTACGGAATACTAATAAACCAACTTGCCGTCATCTAATCGCGCTGGAATAGCATTTAACCGATCATTGAAGAAACTCTTTCCTGTTGCCTAAATGGTTTTAATGAATAAATAATAAAATTGTCTGAACCAGAAGAAATAAAAGATATTTGGATGTGAGTGCATAAATTCACATTCATTTTAATGATTAAATTTTGAAAAGTATTTTACCGCATATTTTGCTGATAAAGATATTTTTTAAAACCTAAAAGTAAATGCCAACACAAGCACACGATGACAACTGAAACGACGGTCTGTTAATGAATCTAAAAATTGGAGATGCATAAAAAAGGATTTATATTAAAATCTTTGTTTTTATGGGTTGTATTATTTGTAGGTTACTGATAATTCTATCTTATACATAATTTCTGGACAGTGTCCTTGTTTTGTGATGATTCTTTTTTATTCACTTTATGTGAAACCAAAATTGATAAATTATTGAATGATTTAATATAACCGCTTCCGACGAAGTGTTTATTTAAAATTTCACATTGCGTTATTTATTTGAAAATCGGAGTTCTAAAAATCAGAAATAGTTCAATCACTTTAGGAAGTTTTTCGGGTTAAATCGCAAAAAAAATGTGGCTTACAGCATTAAAATAACCAAGCAACAAGGATTTGATAATGTTGCCTAATTCTAAAATGGTATAAGTTATTCTAATGCATTCTATTTGGGTCACATCAATGCAACAAAACCTGGATTTTTCCCGTTAGTGTAATTAGTAAAATTTAAGAACATTTTTATCATTGATCTATCGCATTTACAGGGTCTGTTAAATCCATCCAATTATCATTATTACGTCACAGATTGTGGATACAATTAGATGATTTTATTTCTTTGGCAATGTAAAAAATAAGATTATCCCTTCATCTTAAAACTCTACTTTTGTATATATATTGAGAATCTAAACTTCATCCATTCCCTTATAAATTCGATCAAGTACAATTTCTGTTCGTTTATATCATTTTTTTTTTTTTCAAAAGTAATTTTAAAATATTTTCAAACGTTTGAAATGTGAAAGGAAACAAGAAAATCATTATTTCAAAACATTGATAAATACAACTGATAAAACACAACAAATGCACACAATAAACAAAATACAAGTAATATAATAGCTTAAATACCACAACTAAATTCAAGGCTCATATTTTAAGAGAAAACCTACATTTGGAGAAAGTAAAATATATACTTTTTTTAAAAAATTCACTATGTTTGCCAGGGCAAGCATGTACTGTCACCTTAGAAAAACTAATCTTATCCATTCTTCTTATCAAGTGCTTCTTTAGAATATACAAAATCATTTGGATGGAAAGGTAGCTCGCATTCCTTAATAAGAGCACAAAAATGTGTAAACATCTCTATAAAGTTTTTAACAAAACAATATATTGAAATAAAAAAAAGTTTCCGCGTTTAATTTTTATTTTATGTTGGTTATGTTGAAAGGCTAGTCAAGATTGGGTAAAACTTCAAAGTACGGTAAGGATTATGCGCTAAGAATTGTTTATGTAAAACCGCGTCAAATTTTGTCAACCATAGGTAGTTCACTTTTTATTAAAAAAATGGTTGTGGCGAAAATCACTTTGGCTCAGAATTCTTACCGTACTTGGAATTTTCACTAAAGATTGTTTTCTAAGTTTTCATTTGAAATATAACAATAACAAAATAGTTGAAGTCGAAGAAAAGTTATCTCTATCGTAGATAGTTAGCATTTCTTTCAGCACTTAAATAACTTTTCAAACAATTATACACTTATATTTAAAAAAACATTAAAGATTTTTTTAAAAAGTTACACTCGCCTTGCTGTATTTTGTAGGGACAAAATTGTTTTGATGTATCGCACAGTACCATTTTTTTCTAACACTGCCATCGGAAGGGAATTTGAACACATAAACCTTAGGACCAATTCTGGAGTTCCCGTTGCACTTTAGAACGGAACAAGAATTCAGCATTTTGTAAAATGTTCACCAAATATTAAACGTATAAATCGCAATATTTGGTAATATCGTAACATAATAACCATCGAATGACTAATAAAAGCAGAATTTGAAGATCAGTGTATCCACCACTGATGACGTAGAAGGTAAAGCATGACGGAGTTATGTGGCCTTCTACAATATCGATTGTCATGATCCGTTTGAAGAAAAAATTGTTTAACTTTATTAACAAATTTACCATGTAAATCACCTAATCTTTTAGTGATATCCTATAATATTTTGAAATTTTTTTTTTTTTTTTTTTTAAATTTATACTGATAATTATAATTTAATAGTTTGAGAAATAAATTACGTCCCCACATTTGAGAAGCTCGTTTCAGAATCATTACGGAATTGCATTACTACTATTGGCACCGAATTTAACGGAATTAAAAACAAATTATTTTCATGATTATACGATAAAAGTGCTTGTAGTGATTTGGTAAAGCGCCACCCAATTGTTTCTATCTAGTTTCATTTGAATTCTTAATCTAATTTGAAACCACGGTAGTTTAAAATTAAAACCATTCTCACAGTTAAGATACTGCATTAATTCTCCCCCTTTCATTAAAATACGCTGGTATGTCTTAGCTCCCAGACATGCGTTTCTCTAGCACATGGGTGAATCAATTTTCCCTATTTAATACTAAATATCCCTAGACTCATAACATCACTCTTTCCTTGTGCCTTAATAATCCCTTTTTCTTAGAGACTATCTCTGCCTTCCATGTAAATCAAACACTTGGTGCTGCGCTATCCAAAATAAACTGCGTATATGAGTTCCTAACAAAGAACTATTCTTTATTATTTTCCACTATTGCCACCACCTTCTGAAGAGCTATTCCTGAGTTTGATACATGTATATGAAGATGCATATATTAATTCTCCTTTTAGATCCTTAATCAGGAATTGTGAGTTTTTACTTTCAATTATCTATATGTATACATAGGGTAATGAATGTATAGCATTTGATAAAAAAAAAAAATTTCGATTATTTTGCATTTCTTTTCGTTTTGGAACAATCTGATTTGGAAAAAAGTGATATAGAAAAAATGTCTCTCATAACTTTCGACAGCATAACTCCCGAACAAATTTACCTACTATTTTCTAATTTGATATGCGGACTGGTGATGGCAAAAGGACCTACCATTAAAGATTTCTTCAAAATCGCGCATGCAGATAAGGTAGCTGCCATTGAAAAAATCATGTTTTTCAGTAATGGCTTAAAAACGGCTCTAATGATTTTGTTAAAAGCTTCTGAAGGTGCTCTAAGCATTCCCACCACCGAAATTCCCATAAAAATACGATAAAAGCGTAAAAAGTTGAAAAACGAGTACATTTCACAGAGCTCGTAGCCTTTGAGCATCCGCCAACAACAATGGATATTTTTTCGTTTCACACATAAGCAATTACAATGTAATAGTCCAAGAGGCGACTGCAAGTTTCGGATCTCAACGAACATCATTCTGAATTTTTTATAGAAATTGGAGAAAAGTGAGTAGATTAGGATTCCACTGATCTGCCGTGGCAAAAATGGCCGAAACTGATCAAAAATCGACTTGGAATGAGTTGAACTAAAATCCGATTGCCAAATATGTCATAACTTGCCAAAAATAGAACAAACTTATTCGTCTGGCAACCCACTTCATTTTGATTTTCAATGAGAAAAAGCGCAAACGATTTCTGATCTTTGGCTCGGAAAACTTACATCTTTTAAACGTAAGTCAAATTGGCGACATCAGTTACATCACAAGTGACGTAATATTTTTTGCCAACTTAGCTCCCTTTTAATAGATGCAAGTAGCCCTTCGCCAGATATCTGAATCGTCTGCAACCTTCTTTATTGAAAATTAAAGAGTGAGAGTTTCCAAATAAAAAAATAAATGCTCATTATTTGGTAAGTTATGGCGCATTTGGCAATTGGATTTAGTTCAACTTATTAAAAGTAGATTTTTGACCAGTTTCGTCCATTTTTGCCACGGCAGACCAGTGGATTCGTAATCAACTCACTTTTCTCTAATTTCTATAAAAAATTCAGAATGATGTTCGATGGGGTCCAAAAATTGTATTCGCCTTTTAGTCTATAATGTTTATCGAAAAAAATTAAATTTTTTGCCATTTTAGCAAGGTATTTTTTTTATTTTTTTTTATTTTTTTTTTTTTTTTTTTTTTATTTTTTTTTTTTTTTTGCTTATAAATATTGTCAAAAATATCGCCTATCTGGCAATTATTAATCAAGTGAGAGAAAATAAGAAAATGGTAAATAATACAATGAGAACTGAATGAACAATGAGATTTTACTGCAATGGCCAATGTTATAGAGTGTAATTGAATGCTGTGCGATATTTCACACCCCTAGTTAGATATGTAATGCTAGCTCAGTAAGAGATATAAAATACTTCACAATAGATATTCATTAAGTAATAGAGTATAAAAATTATTAAATTAGCATTAATAATTAATTAAATAATAACTAGGGGGCTTCGCCCCCTGCTCGCTAACGCTCGCCAACCCCCAAACACCTCGCTGCGCTCGGATTGAGCGGCTTTGCCGCTCGAATTTGTGGTTAAAACATCTTGCTGCGCTCGAATAGGTTTGCCAGCCATAAAAAATGTAACCAAATTTTTATAACTTTAATGGAAGGCCTAATAGAGAAAACACCCAAATTGCAAGTTTCATAATAGAAAGTTAAATATACTATCCGCCAACATTCTGACTTAAAACTTCATTAGTTATGCCCTTACATTGAAGTCCCAATATCTTTTATTTATTCTGATAAGTCGCCCCGTTAGAGAACGACGTCCAACGCGAAGCATTTTCTGGATAGAAATACTTCAAAATAATAATTACTCTAATACAAAAATGCTTCAGAAAAACAGAAAAAATCTACTTTGAAAAGAAGAGTTTAAAAAGAGCTTTAAAATTAACAACGGGTTTGTTGTTTACATACGTAAGGATAGCTTTAAAATTAGCAACGGTTGGTTGGTTGGTTGAACCCCCGAGCAGCGGATTTGTTTACTTAAGGATGTTGCCATTCTTATATTCAAAATCATTGAGGCTTTGTAGTAGCTTAATGATGAAAAATATTGAAATTTAACTAATTAATAAAGTGTTAATAAATTATTTTGGCACGTTTTGGCAAATCTACAGCTTATTTCCTTTAAAATGACACCTTGATCATTGAAATTGGTTGAGTAGTTTAGGCGGACGGACTAACCCCAAAAAACGTATTGCCTATTAAATATATAGATATTATTTTGTAGGCGTTGACCTTAATTTTCAACATTTCATCATTTTAACGGAGATTTACGTAAAATACTGAAATCATTCCTATAACTCCCCCTATAAATTTTGATGGAAATAATATTGATAAATTGGTTTTATCTAAGAAATATTGGACTTTTTAAGTAACTTTCGAATCAAAAACTTTATAATATTGCCTTCAAATACTTTTCAATTGAAATTAGAATTGGTGATCAATCACTCAATATCCATAAATGAGTTTTCCAAAATATCGATATTTTCAAACTGTGGAAGTTTAGACGTATTTTTACACAATCGGCCATTTGTTAGCCTTAGACTTTATTTATGCATAAAATGCAACACTGTAGACGAAAAAAAAAAAAAAAAATGTATGTTATGAAGTCATTCATCACTCTTTTATTCTTTAATGGCTTTAACTTGTCCATACAGCTATGTGAAAATATTTTGGATCGTTGCCATTCGCAAAATATAAACTCTTGGCATTATTCCCTCGTTCCAACATCTTTTGAGAATGAAAAAGTAGGTTCTTAGAAGATGAAAAAGTATATAAAAAAAAAAAGTTGTAACTTTCAAAGCTAATGTAAGGAATGTAGTTTTTAAAATTATGTAACTTTAAAAAATGTAATAGTATGCTATGAAGAAAGTGAAATAGTCTTACCATAAAGTGCGGTACAAATGATGTTGAAGGAATTGGTATTTAAACGTCGGAACTGTGCATTTTAGGTTTGATAACTGATGTAATATTATTTAACGCATCTATTTACTATCAAATTATACAACATTCATATATCCATGTAGAATACTCATTGGCATATAAAAGCCTTTTATTAATGCAGAGTAGTTTCGTTTTTGAGGACATCCCGGAAGGCATTTCTTTCATACATAGAGAAATGCAAGTATAGTGTTTCGTAAAAAAAAAGGGGAGGGGGGGGGGGGGAATCGATTTTTTTTTTTCCTTTTGTATTTTTTCACGTTTTGGAACATTCATATTTAAGAAAAGTGGTCTTGAAAAAATCTCTGTCTGTGGTCAGCATAACACCCGAACAAACTTACCTAGGATGTTTTTAATTTAGTGTGCGGGTTTGTGGTGACCATGAGACCTACCATTACAGTTTTCGTCAAAATCGCGCATGCGTATAAGGTAGCTTTCATTGAAAAAAATCATGTTTTTCAATGATTGCTAAAAACGCCTCTAACGATTTTGATCAAAATCGCTGTGGTAATTCTTCTTAAGGTGTTCTTAACATCACCACCTCCGAAATTCTTCTAGCAATGCGATCATTGAAAAACGAGTGTCTTTAGCACATATCTCTCTGCCATTGAGTATAATCAGCAATTAATTTTTTTTTCAGTAATACTTACAAGAAAGGACAATGTAATGTCTATCAAATAAGATCGCTAATTTCACCATCTTGGAGTGTTTGTTTTTTAAGTCCACGTAAAAATTGTTGCCAAAAATATCGCCAAACATGCCATTTTTATTTCTATGAATGAAAATATGAAAACGGTAAAGAATACCATAAATTTTATCGCAATGACCAATACTATAGTATAAATGAAAGTTGTGCGATGTTCCACACCTCTAGTTTTTTTTTTAAAGTTTTTTTTACGAAATGGTTCATCTGTTACGATTATTTAAAAATTAGTACGTATATTAATTTAATGGTGTCCTGTACATGCACTCATGTAGTTCGTTCTGAGAAAATCTATAATACAAAACTTCATGAGAGTTCAGCCTGTCTGTAAGCTGTTATCTGTACTCAAAAATTGCAATTAAAAAATATTAAAAATCAGAAACAGAAATTTATCTAAAATATAAATATTAAATGTTTTTGTAGCCGTATATGGTTTATAAATTTACGCTGAATACATTTGACTTTCCGTCCGTTTCTGCTGGATGCGTTGGGGCTTAAGGGCAATTGATTAAATTTGTCAATTGCTCTTCAGAAGCGCATCCAGTGAAATTCCGATTGGGTTCCGGCTTTCTGGAGAAGGAAACTCTTTCGGGATTTCATATTTAATATTTCATATTTATTATTTCATGTTTAATATTTTCTATTTAAGTTTTGATATTTTACATTTATATTTTAGATGAATTTCTGATTCTGGTTTTTAATATTTTTCGATTGACATTTTTTTTGGGATTGAATTGGAAATTCTACTTTCATGTAACAATGCGCTGAAAGTGTATGTGAAATAGTTTTATAATAGTTTTAAAATTTGTATAATAGTTTTGGTTTTTGAACTATAGATTATTTTTTGTCTTTCTTGTATATCATTTTACTAATTTGTAGAATTTTAAATTTAAAGCAGGGAACTCATTGTACATCTATCTCTATGAAATGTTGGTTGGTTGGTTGCTTTCAGATTATCTGGCGCCGTCAGCAACACGAGGGCTATAATGCACCGAAACATTCGTCATTAGACAAGCCAACATACATTTACAAACACCCATGCCTAACAGGGAACTGGTTAGCGTGCTGGCTTCTAGACCGCGAGGTTGCGGGTTCGAGTCCCGTGTAGGCATGGGTGTTTGTAAATGTATGTTGGTTTGTTAAATGACGAAATGTTTCGGCGCATTATAGCCCTCGTGTTGCTGACGGCGCCAGATAATCTGAATACAACCAACCTAACAGGGAACTCGAATCCGCAACCTCGCTGTCTAGAAGCTAGAACGCTAACCACTATACCGTTTGGTCGGCTCTATGAAATGTTAATAAGAGCACCAGAGCACTGAAGTATTGAATGTTTGTTGTATTATACGGAATTTGCTGGAATAAGATATCTTTATTTTACACTGCTGTTAAGGTAATTTTGTACCTTGCATTTTGTATAAAACCTACAAAACTGTGATATGTTTAACGCATAAAACAACACTAAATCTATTGATGCAGACACGGGCAAAATATCAAAACTCTACGGCCTTTTAAACATGTTCATTTTCGTATTTTCATTTTCATTCAGCCATATTGTCGTAGGTTATGGTTAATATTTTGCCGACCAAACGGTATAGTGGTTAGCGTGCTGTGTTCTAGACCGCGAGGTTGCGGGTTCGAATCTCGTGTTAGGCATGGGTGTTTGTAAATGTATGTTGGCTTGTCTAATGACGAACGTTTCGGCGCGTTATACCCCTCGTGTTGCTGACGGCGCCAGATAATCTGAATTAACCAACCAATAGTTAATATTTAAATTCATTTCACTTGGAACTTTTTTTTTATATTTGTGACTCGGAAAAAGTTCTAAGGTTTTTCCCATACGGACTTAACACTATAATTCTTTTTTGTCAAACACATTAAATATTGTGCTGAACAAAATTATGAAGAGCTTTTTTAAGTTATTAAACTTGTTACTTCCAATTACCCATATGGAAGTATAGTATTCGATTTTGATTTTTTTTTCATTTCTTCAGGTTTTGGAACATTTTAGAAATTTTTTCTGTCTGCGTGTACTTGGTCAGTACAACTCCCGAACAAATTGATCTGCGATGTTCAAATATGGTGTAAGGGTTGGTGATGCACAAGGACCCACCATTAAGGTTTTTGTCAAAATCGCGCATGCGCATAAGGTAGATGCCATTGAAAAAAATCATGATTTTCAATGATTGCTAAAAAACGGCTCTAACGATTGTGTTCAAAATCGCTGTGGTAATGCCTATTAAGGTGGTCTAAACATTATCACCTCCGAAATTCAGGTAAAAATGCTTTAATACCGTAAAAAGTTGAAAAACGAATGCCTTCAACACAGTTCTCTTTCCTTGAGCATCGCTGACGATTGTTTCTTCACCTCTCCACAGTTTCACTTATAATAAATTCGAATATAAGAATTATCGAAATAAATATCGCCAAAATCCCCATTTTGGCAAAGTTTTTTTTTTCTTTCTTTTCTCAATTAAGAACTACCACAAAAAAAATATCACCAAACTGGCCATTTTGTCTCAATGAATGAGGAAAATATAAAAACAGTAAATGATGACACAAATCCACATCAGTAACATAGTGTAATTGATAGTTGTGCGATGTTCCACACCCCTAGTTTTTTAAAGCACTTAATAGAAACGAAAATAATTATATCATCCCAAAATTTGCTTGTGCCATAGATATTTAAAAACAAGTTGTAAGTTGTAACTTTTCTTTAAAAAAAAAAAAAAAAAAACACTTTAATGATTTTAAAATATGAGTTTTCTAAGTTGTATCGTAAAATGAAAAAAGAAAAAAAAAAAAAAGATTAAGCTTTTAAAAAAACACTTACAATTTTGTAAAAATTAAATAGAAATTAAAAGAAAAATTAAAAATAAATTGTCAGTGAATTAAATGACTAATTGCAGAATATCATGAATATTAGAGTACTTTAGAAGTATACCAAGTTTTTATTATGATTTTACCTACGAATGTAACTTTTCCTTAAAAAACGAAATTAAAAGAAGTAATGCTTATAAACAATGGTAAAACATCTTTCTCCCATAAGAATCCGAATTTAATTATTAATGTTTAAGAATATATTTTAGACATAACAATACGACATCGCCATAACAAATTCAATTAATTAGATAGCCAGCAATTACGTTAAGACATCTTAATGATAAAGTGGTTCGTATTTCCTAAAAGTTCATTCGAAATGAGAATTCCCTAGAGTCGAAAATATTTTTTAAACACAAAAAGTTATTCACTCCATACCCGAAAGAAAATTCTTGCTGCCGTTATTTTTAAAAAACTTAAATTAAAAACACATTCTCAAAGTCTGAAAGTCATTACAAATGCACTAAAAAATTCGGAACTTGTTAGTCATGAGATGTAATCATTTCTAGTATTCCTTTCCCCCAAACTAAATAAATTCTGGAACAGTGTACTTTTCATTCGAATTAGAACAGAATCCTTAGCTTAAAAAAGAATGCCTGTTATTTTTTTTTATTTCATCGTTTCAATGAATTATTAACGAGCTGCAATCCTTAAAGTTCGAGCAATTCCATCCGATGCCAACTTTCGTGATTAAATTATGCAAATAACCATACTTGGAAATCTAGCATTCCTTTTTCCGTAGGGAGTTTGATCTACACTTTACTTATTATTCATTCGACTCCAAGCAATATACGAGATCTGGCAACAACACACAAGCAGACGATATCTTCTAGAGCAGACGTCTTGCTCGAAGAAATATTGGCTTTGGCAAGAAATATGGAAATTCTTTAAATCAACATTCTCTCTCGTTAAGTGATGGAATTTTAACTGTATCCGTGTTTGTTTGCAAGATGCTAATGAAAGTGTTCTATACACCTCCCAGACATTAAAAAAGTGCGCTCAAGTTGTTATTCAAGTTCTTTTGTGAATTCTGAAGATGAATTATTTAGAAGAATTCTTGTAACTGAATATTAAATTCTGACAATACTGCCTCGGTATAATATATGGTAATTCTTCTTGCTTACTTACTATAGATGTAGACTTTAAAAATATAATCTTTTTGTTACAAGAACACTTTTTAAATTTTTGTCAGTGTTTACTGAGCTGCTGGCAAAACTTTCAATACAAAAGTTCAAAGAAAAGTATTTAGATGGATCTACTATATATTGCATACGTTGTGGTTCACTCAATAAGCATATTGTAGTTAATATAGAGTTTAATAGAGGCGTTGAGAACTAAGACAAACTCTACTACAATTAGAGTTTTGGCTGTTTATACCCAGTTTTTTAAAAACCATTCTTGCCTGAACGGATTAAATGCAGTTTATTTGATTTCTAACTAAGTAGGCCATTAAAAACACCACATTTGGTTCATTCTGGCTTAAATGGTTTTGAAAAAAACAGACAAAAATCAAATTGCTAGATGATCCGTTTTGGCGCTCAATCCATAGCATCAATTAAGCTGATCAACATGAGTATATGAATATACTACATGATAGATCTTAAAGTATAGAGTGTCCGTTTCAAATTTTTTTGTACTTAAAAGTAGAAAATATTCTAAAAAAATATTTTTAATAAGGAACATTGTATTTATAGTTACTAGCTGAATACCCGTGCTTCTCTACGAAGTTTTAACATGTGCAATATTTTAGCTAGCTGTGAGGCCTCGCTTTGAAGAAATCCGTCATTGGTGAATAGGTCCTAGTTTTTGGCGCTTCGCTCGCAGGAAGGCTCTTCGCTACGCAAAATCGAGCTCGCTTCGTTCGCTGAAAAGTTCATTGACACATAAGTACAGGCTTACTTCATCCGTTGAAAGGTGCATTACTATGCAAGAATAGGCTCGCTTCTCTTGCTGAAAGGTTCATTGTTGCGTAAGCATCAGCTCGCTTCACTCACTAAAATCTAATTTCTACATAAAGCCTTAATATTAGAAGTCTCTCCTCTGTCGAGACACACACACAAAAATCCCTTTTAATACAACACCCCTTTAAGATTATTTTAACACGTGTTTGTAGAAAGCAAAATTAGAAGGCAAAAATTACTTATGTTGATATTTTCAGAGCTCTAGGCCTTTTCGAAGTCGCTTTTCGTGAAAATATTAATTAAAAAAGTTAATCAAAAAACAAATTTAAATTTTGAAATTTTTTTTGTCAATAGTCCAAGTAGAATGATAAACTATTTGTGTTGAAAATTTCAGAACTGTAGCCTAAGTAGAAATCGTTTTGTAAAATATTTGTTAATTAATTGAAAAAATTAATTAAAAGAGGAGTAAATAAAAATCTAAAATTCTGTTTTCCAAAAGTCTAATTAGAAGGTCAAAACTACTTAAGTTGAAAATTTCAGAGCTGTAGCCCTATTAAAAATCTTTCTGCAAACTATTTATTAATTAAATAAAAAAAATTAATTAAACAATAACTAATTAAAATTTTAACATTCTGTTTTTCAAAAGTCCAATTAGAAGGCCAAAACTACTTATGTTGAAAATTCCAGAGCTGTATCTCAATTTGAAGTCATTTTGTAAAAAAAAAAAAAACATCAATTAAAATATTAATTAAAAAAGAACTAATTAAATTTTAACATTCTGTTTGACATACATAAAATTAGAAGGCCTATACTTCTTATGTTGAAAATTTCAGAGCTCTACTCCAATTTTAAATAGATTTCTATAGATCCACAGACAGACACGCAGCTTGTTTTATTATTATAGATGTTAAAATACTTCTGTACTTGCTCCTTTGTTCCAGAAAAATACAGGTATAATAGAATTCTGCAGTTGTGCTCTGCTACTGACAGTACGAGTACGTCCTTCGTTTCCTGTAACTCCTACAGTCAGTAGGGCACTCTTCGGCATTCTATTATTCCTGTATTATTCTGGCACATGTCTGGCAGTTTATGAATTCTTTTTCTGTAAATGTAGTCTTTATACCCCGGTTATTTTAGAGAAAAATATATAGGTAAAACCTTCCATAGGTTGCTATGGAGCAGACATTTTTTTCAATAGCTTTATTTCATGCCCTATGAAACACACCGAAATTCTTCTACTATCCCCTCCACCAGAATAAAATTTAGTGGACAGAAAATCGTCCCGTCGTGTCCAATCCATCGGTTTCGATGACTATGAAGTGTCCCGTCGATTATTGCTAGTCTTTCTTTTAAAAAAAAACACACTTCTAAAGTTTCCAGAAAAGTTTTGTGCTACTCTTTAAATACACTTGATGTCATATTTGTTTATTTTTTACACATTTGAAACTGTGTTTGTACATATATATGTAATGTATTCCCTTTGAAACTTTCTTTTTCGCCTTAGTATTTATTTTCTAGCGTTTTTCGGCTTTAGCAAGAAGCTTTTTGAATTTAGTCGAGGCTGCTTCAAACCGGCTCGAACTGGTTATTTGGAGATCACTAGTTCATACTCCTCCCCCCCCCCAGTTTTCTGTTCGGCTATGTCCTTTTTGACATAATTTTACTTTTTGCTTTAGCCTAGCATCAACTCCGGTTATTACCTCCTCGTCTCTGGAAATAAACTTTTGTTTTAATTCGACCACGACCTGCTTATTAAGACGGTCAACACCTGCATCGTTATATATATGAAATTTTAAAGTACGAAAGTTATTTTGAGAGGAGACGGTTAGTGTGTACAAGGGAGACAGTTCTTCCCTAACCTTTTGAACTTTTAGTGTTTTTGGCAGCAATATCGTCATAAATTTGTAGTTTGTCATCTTACCTTTTAAAGCATTTTGACATGCAATCGATAAAACTGAAAAATTTTGAGTTTGAGAACGCATTTTTATTGGAATTAATTTGTAACATGTCTAACTTGGTAAAACTCAAAATAAAACTACGTTTTATTAAAGCACTACTGAGAAAAAATAAATCTTTAATAAAAATCAAATAACTCTACTGAACAACTATTAGGGGATTTTTCTTCTGAAAGTCTACGTCTGGAGAAATCTACTTCAAGAGAAAGAAAACTCTTTCGAAAATCACCCAAGTATCACCGAACAGAAAGGTGATCAAAGTTAGTGATGCAGGAGAGAGGAACAATAGAAGGCAGCCTATAAAGTCCCCGGTCGCAGTTAATGGGAGTTCAGGGATTGTTGCAGAAAATCCGGCCTCTTTGTTTGGGAGTCATTTGTATGCCCCCGAAACACAGTGGGAAAAGAAGAAATGATAGCTATTGGGCGCGAAACGCCATCTTGCTTGATAATGCGCGCCAAAAACCTTTTTGGACATGGTCATTATGGGGATTTCTTTCTCATGATTTCGACGTGTTTTCTTTGGATAGATAGTTGTTGGGATAAGAATTGTCTTTTTTTTTCTGCGCTGTTGGGTTCTTGTGTTTCTGAGGGAAAAGTTTAAAAGTGTTGGTTGTTTGGTTTGAAGATAGAATTGTCGTGATTGAGACGTCGTTACGTGAATTGTTCTCAATTGCTTTGCGTGCTTATTGCCGTTTGAATTTAAAGAGGCTCAATTTTATAAAATGAGCTATAGCTTTTTTAGGGAAGACATTTATTGATGTCAACAGCATTTTAAGCCATGACATAACCATATCATTTCAGAAACAATTTCAAGTAACATTGGATGAAATAAATCGTACGGGATAATATTATTAGATGAATTGTGGGAAAATATTGGCATATAAACACATTATACAGGTTGTTAAAATTAAACTGACAGTAATCTGAGGCTCGTAACTCTGGTTCTACTGAACATATCCAAATGAAACTTGAAATATATGCTGTGTAGATCATGCGGTCGATGTTGGTTGGTTGAACTCCCGGCTGGAAGTGGAAAGGAAGGACTTTGTGAACTAGCATCTGCCTCCGCGTATACATGGGAGAGACCATCTCTCTGGAACAGGTTGAGGTAAAAAATAAAAAATAAAAAATATAAAAAAAAAGGGGGGGGGGGGTGTCAAATCATTTTGGGGCAGAAGGAATTCTGTGATGTTGCCATTTCAATGCTTTCTCCGTGTGAGAACGTGGAGACACAGCGATCGAGGTTGTCGACAGAAAAAATAGGTTACGGTTACAGTTATAGTTATAAAAACTCGATGGTGGAAACTCACGATGAAAATTTGCATACGACAGAGCCCAAAGTTCACATGGGTGCCATCACAGGCAATTTTATCGGCTTTTTACACTGAATATGTGACGAACGGCCTCCGTGTGCCCCGATCGTGTTTTTGTTGGCCGTTCGCAAAGCTGGTTTTTTTTTGTTTTTTTTTTTGTGCGTGCATAACGCGTCTGTTTTTTGTGATACACGTACCGATCCAACCCTCATTAGGGTTTTTGCATAAGCTGAGCATTTTGTGACATGAAAAAGTAGGTGTTGCCATTCGAGAATTTCGAGTTTCTATAACTGTAACCGTAAATTATTTTTTCTGTTGAAAACATCGACCGCACAGCATTTATAACAAGTTTCTTTCGGATCCGTTCAGTAGAACCATAGTTACGAGCCTATGAGTACCGTCAGTTTAGTTTTAACTACCCTGTATTTAGAGTTTTGTACACCCTGGACAAATGTGAATCAAGTTGGTCTCACAAAAATAAATATAAATGTTTTTATCAACCATTTATGATGGTAGTAGAAATAACCATATTCCATTCTCAAGTAGTTCGACTAATTTCTTTACCATGCTACAGGTTAGACCCTTACTATGCAGAATTACTCTGCTGGCAAATGAGAGCCACAGCAAAGACGCCCTCGTTAGCCACAGATGTGGCTCAGTTTAACACGTTGAGCACTACGCGAATTCTTAAGGAAATCCCCATCAGGCCACACGCAGTAGTGCGCATCGCATTGCTATACCGCAATACCAGCACATCGCTGTAAACAGATTGAAATTTACCTTAAACAGTTGAGTAAATATATTTGTGCCATTGCTTCTTATTGCAGTAGAAGATATTTACGCATAGAATAAAATGCTGATAGATATTCATTCCACACTTTTACGCGGCGTTGCTGGACTTCGGACTCAAAATTCTTAGGTAGGCAATTTTTCACAAGGACATTCTGGTTGGTTGTTGTTGTTTTCAGATTATCTGGCGCTGTCAGCAACACGAGGGCTATAATGCGCCGAATCATTCGTCATTAGACAAGTCAATATACATTTACAAACACCCATGCCTTACACTGGACTCGAACCCTCAACCTCGCGATCTAGAATCTAGCACGCTAACCACTGTACCGTTTGGTCGGCCAAGGGCATTTTGGACATAGTATATTTCATAATATTTTTATTAATTTACTATTAATTTTATTAAATATACTATTTTAAGACTTCCTGCACTATAAAAAGTTCTAAGAAAGGCACTATGTCAAATTATAGGGGTGGGAAAAATAACAGCGTACTGTTAGCCACCGATGGATGACGCGGTACTCAACGTGTTAAAGATATTATTCTGTAATAAATAAAAATTAAATACATTTTCAGTAATTTCTTAAAACAATGCAACTTGCTTAGTTTTATATCATATTTTACACTGTCAGCCACCGATGGTTGACGCGGCACTCAACGTGTTAATGATATTATCCTGTAATAAATAAAAATTAAATAAATTTTTAGTAATTGCTTAAAACAATGCAACTTGTTTAGTTTTATATCATATTTTACACTGTCAGCCACCGATGGCTGACCGGGCGCTCTACGTGTTACTAAGCTCCACATGATTGTATGTATTGCTAAGAGTCTGAGTACCTCAAGTGACAGATGCAACCTCTAGCCACATCTACTTTCAGTTTTAGAAACAATCTAGAAATTAAAAAAAAACAAAAAACAAAAAAAAAAAAAAAAACTTAATGATTTACTAGCTAAGAATAGTAGGGGAAAAAGCAAAGGTGGCTGTTGTCAATAGGAAGAAGTAGAAATCCACTGTATCAAGTTTAGCATGAAGTAAAATCAAACCATTATCTTCAAATTAGAAATTGTAAGATTTTATTTTCAATCAGTTTATAATTTTAAAAAAAAAAATACTGTTTTAATTTTTAAAGCATTTCAGTAAATAATATTTGGTAAATATATTTGATTCTTCTTTAAATAATCGGTTTATTAAATCTGTGCTTAATGAAACTTCTCAAGGTTTAATTATTTTTATTTGTAGGAAAAAAATTATGTATCTAATTTTCGAACTCGGAAATCTTGTTCTAAAATAAGTGCTCCACTGTGTAACACTGATTTCTTCCAATAGAGATTGACTGTAGATTCAGTACTATGTTATTTAGAACTGTACTTCAGACTCCAGTGGGCTAGACAGCGAGGTTGGGGGTTCGAGTCCCGTGTTGGGCATAGGTGTTTTTAAATGTATGTTGGCTTGTCTAATGACGAATAATTCGGCGCATTTTAGCCCTCGTGTTGCTGACGGCGCCGGATAATCTGAATACAACCAACCAGACTCCAGTGGCCTGGTGAATAAAATTACCAAACTCATGGGCGGTTGATCATGGGTTCGGTCCTGCCTCGTCGAATTCTGATGTACATAATATTGGAGGCTGGTATAAATCTTGGCCTCAAAGTCCTCTTATTGGTGTGGTGGGGCTGGAGAAAGAGGTATGCGTGATAATGTTTCTTCGTAATCTTATCGTAGCTAAAAATTACGATGCGTGTTGGCTGTCATAAGCACTTTATAGTGGCAGAAATAGGCAGCCGTTAACGTTCGAAATAGGCAAAGTACACCGTTTGTTTGTTATTAAGAAGGCAGTCGTCATATTTCAGAAAAACTACATAGAAAAAAAGAAAACTCAATGAAAAAACTAGATGTGTAATGGTAATGTGCTTTGTTCGACTAAACGATACACTGTTAAATACACCAGCCTTCCCATCTTGGAGATTTATTGTGATTGAATCAGATTTCATCATCTAGAGCGTGACTTGGCACACTTCCAGAATGCATCTTTCCCAGGTTGACTATTATTCTACTTATTGTTCTTAAAAATCTTTCGTTTTTATTGTGGAATAGTTCTTATTCTGTACAAATCGGGAATTGTTCGTATTTTAAAAAATAATTCTTTAAAATGTTTGTGGTTTGCGAATTATAGCGTAAAGTGTAAAACAATTTACAACTAACAGTTAATAATTCGTACTGTAACGGTTAACAGTTCTTAGCTAGGGGAATACAAGGTCAATATCATGCCGATTATTGATGTATTGAACATACAAACTATTGTAGTTCAGAATTGTTCAGCATTGTATACCAGCATATTTAGAGACATATTACTAAGTATTGTTTATTATACCAGTATATTTAGCAACATATTATTAACTATTGTATATTATACCAACCTAAAGTATATTAGGATATAATGATAATCCAACATATAGCGCCGACCAAACGATATAGTGGTTAGCGTGCTAGCCTCTAGACCGCGAGGTTGCGGGTTCGAGTCCCGTGTAAGGCAAGGGTGTTTGTAAATGTATGTTGGCTTGTCAAATGACGAATGTTTAGGCGCATTATAGCCCTCGTATTGCTGTCGGTGCCAGATAAACTGAAAACAACCAACCCAACATAAAGCTACAGAAATGAGACAATTTAATATTCATTTTGAGTGTGGATCTATTTCTAGTTAACATAGGAATGTCGCCAAGCGAATGTGTCGCCAATTGGTATGCGATAAAATTTCATATTTAGCAACTCTATTTTATGTGTTTTTGGGTAAGTCTTCCGTTGGACCGATACCAGATAAGAAATCGCCAAATTGCAGTGATGCCTCATCTAAATTAACAACCTTCAAATCATACGTAATTCATATAATAAACTTTAAACATGTAATATTTATGTTTGGCGATACATTTACGCGTCACTTAAAGTTGTTACCATTTAGGCATGGCGAAAACTGCGCCAACTGGTACCCAACAGAAAAGTACATGGTTTTGTTTTGCCATTTTTATGGTTGGTTTTTTAATTGTTTAATTTTCTTTAATTGCTTATTTGCCTATTCCTTATGCCTTAAGTCATCAGTCGTCAAATAATATAACGGTTGAATTAACCGCCGTCTTGAAGATTTCGAATCAGTCGCCATGTTGACGTTTTGGCCTTGAGGCCAACTTTTCAAAATCGCGCCAACCCATCCACGTAAACCAGGAATTTACCATACTGTCTAGCCGACCAAACGGTATAGTGGTTAGCGTGCTAGCTTCTAGACCGCGAGGTTGCGGGTTCCGAGTCCCGTGTTAGGCATGGGTGTTTGTAAATGTATGTTGGCTTGTCAAATGACGAATGTTTCGGCGCATTATATCCCTCGTGTTGCTGACGGCGCCAGATAATATGAAAACAATCAAATCAAATCAATCAATCAAATACCATACTGTCTACAAAATCACAGACTGGCTTCAAGTATTTGTAGCTTGTGAACTGTATTCACATTAACTAAAAAATTAGGAATATTTTGTTACTTTTGTAACAAGGGTGCGTTATCTTCTCGCACAATAAGCGGAATCTCGACTGCATCGGAGTTGTAGAACGAACACCTTTCATGTGGAAGATCTTGGGATCAAATCCTACGAATAGACACAAGGGAGAGTGTGACTGATAGTCGTTGTCTAACGTCCATTCTTGACTTGTTTTGAGTTTTCTTCTATTCGAGACATAAAATAATTTGCATCTTTTGAGCTGCTTTAAGACTTACGAAAATATATTCTTTTAAACAGCTGTTTTTACGTGAGATAACTTTTATAGTTAAAATTGACTTTATTTATTTGTTGTGTACTTTTCTATTATCTTGATTTTCTTTCTTTTATAGGTAAGAATACGTGTAATCCGTATCTAATATTTCACATAACGAAAAGAATACTTGAATCTTTCCAGGTAATACCTTCTAATAATCTAAAAATGTACTACTTGTTCTTTGAATTATTATGCCACCGTAAAAATTCAATGAATATGCACTGAATATATTAAGATAACTCATTATCTAATAAAATAGTATCTTCAGTTATACATCCTAATGTCTATCTTTAAACGATAATTTTATCAGTAAAAATATCAAATTAATTAGAATTCATTTGAAATGAAATACATTTTAAAATAATGTAATCTAAAATATTCCCCAGAGCTCTTTGTATAAAATTTTAATTGAAATTCAAAAATATTATAAAATGAAAATTATAGTAAAAACATTATTATTTGAGAACATATAATTGAATTAGCTTCAAAATAATGTTTAAAAATAGTTATTTGAATAAGCGAGAATGCATTTCGGATGTTTCGTTATTAATATATTATTTGATTTAATGAAGTTTTTGACTGCTTAAAAATTGTATTCTAGTTATTAGAATCTTACAATCTTTTGGCACCTTATTATCTTAAATCTTTTTGAGTTTTATTGAATTATTATACAAATATGCATGATATATTTTTTGTTTTTTATGCTTGCAATCCGTGTTTTGATGTTGAGCTTGTGGGTATTTTTTCATTTCTTTAGATAAATTAGACTAGATTCAAATTTTCTATATTAGACTTTTCCGTTAGACGGGTACCAGATAAAAATTGACAAATTGTAGCGATATCTCATTCAAACTAATTATCTTTCAAATCATTTATAATTCCCATAACAAACGTTTTTTAGGGTTGCTATAACAAAACGTACATATTTAGGTTTATTTAGGTTTGGTGGTACATTTTTGAATCATTTAAACATGTGAACATTTAGGCTTGGTGTCAACTGGTACCCGTCCAACAGAAGTGCACCAGTAGATGTGATGCCTATCTGGTTGAATTGTTCTGCATAGGTTGCAGGGTTTCCTGATTGGAGGTTTTTCGGGATTTCTCTATGCTAGACCTAAATACTAGACTTTCTTTTCGAAATATTTCGTGTAAGACATTTCCTCTTCAGTATTTTGCCGATTTAGTCGTACCACTTGGCGATAAATTTCTAACACATGATCAGGTTTCTTGATGACACTGTAGTTTCATTAAACTCGATTGGAGGAAACCTCTTATACCGATTTCAACTTCAAGACACGCGCCGAAATAGCTTTTTCGGGTTTTGGTGGGCATTTGGGTTATCTTTCGAAGGCGCCAAATTAGCAAACAGCGTTGCAGTTGTCTAAAAGGAGATTACCCCAACTTCACAAAAATAATGATTTGGAGAAGCTCGGCACCTGTTGTTGCGACAGAAAATATCCACTCTAACAAACCCTACACGAGTGAGCCGACCAAACGGTATAGTGGTTAGCGTGCTAACTTCTAGACAACGAGGTTGTGGGTTCGAGTCCCGTGTTAGGCATGGGTGTTTGTAAATGTATGCTGGCTTGTCAAATGACGAATGTTTCGGCGCATTATAGCCCTTGTGTTGCTGACGGGGCCAGATAATCTGAAAACAACCAACCAACCAACCTACACGACTGATACCGCAATCTTAAAGGCAAATTTTCCCTTATTCAAATGCACAATGGAAAGAAGATCCATATCGATATATGAGAATTTTCCAATGCTCAAATCTCAGAACTTGTTAACCCTTTATTAACTGACGAGATCTAATAATTCCAGCTAAAATGGACAAGCACTACTTTGATTGACACGAAATGCTTCAAGTAAGTAGCTGTATGTTGATTCATGAAACAAAACAAAGAATTACAAACAGAGATAAAAGAAAAATATAGAAATTTCGTAAATTGTAAGATAGCGTCATATTTTCTTCATTAACAAACTGAAGTTTAAATTCAAAACAAACAACAAAAACCGATATTAATAGGATATGTGAGCACCCCTCACCTACATACGAAGCATGCAGAGTGTGATCAAGCTTGTTACGAGATGATCAACCACCGCACAGTCCAGTAATCGAAATTCCTGCTGTAGGGCAGTTTCTAAATCTCTGAGAGTGACTGGAAAACGTCTACATACAGCATGGCCAAGGCCATCACAAAGATTTTCAATGGATAATTCCCGCATTTTTTTAAAAACGAGTGAATTTAGTTTATATTTACAAAGAATGTCTTTCTGATTCCAAATATTTAAACAAAAGTTATTTAAAAAAAATTAGTTATTTAAATATTAAGAAAAGAAAATGCCTCGAAACCGAGCCAAAGCAGTCCGATCAAAACGCAGAACAAAATCTGTGACGTCAAGGGTTCCCATTGTTTTTATGGTTATCGTGAGATTTCTGCCAAATAGTTGGCGCTGGTAGACCATTCCCATATCACGTACAGGTCGGCGCGATTCGCGAGAAACTTGCAAAACTGGTTTCCACTGCCGCATTTCAAGTAAAGTTGTTTGGGAAGCCTTGACGTCACATTCGATTCGAGCCGAATGAATAGTTTTTTTGCAAACGTTTAACTTTTAAACGGGAACTTTGATTGCAAATTAGAAAAAAGAAAAAGCGCATTGAGCAGAAATTTTTCTGTGTATGGCCTTTTCAAAACATTTAGAATTGAATTTAAAAAAAAAAAAGTTTAAAAAAAAATGTGGGAATTGTCCATTGCATTAATGTCCGGTGAGTAAACCAGCCCTTCCACACGCGCACTCTCCAGGAAGTCGTCAACGATGGCATCTCTATGGAGACGCGCATTATCATCCATGAAAAAGAAAGAAGGACCAACTGCTTCAGCGTACAGTTTCACAATAGGGTCTAAGAATTCATTTCGATACCGTACGGACATCTATAAAATCCGTTCTTCAAATGTTGGATGTCAGCACAAGCCTGTTTTTTTTTTTTTTTTGTTGTTGTTGTATGCTAACACATGGGCGATTTTCACTCTACTACGCAATCTATCTTGACCTTATATCGTCTTAACCCTTTGCACTCCAGGGGCGCCTCTCAGGCGCCACACGATTGGATGCCAAACCACGAGAGGACCATTAGGTGTGAGGCGGAAATTCAATGCAAGGCCAATGACTGTGTTTAGTTTCTATGAAGCAAATCCATAAACACCAGCCGAACCTAAAATGTCTCGAGTTGCTAATTCCTCCGCGCGAAAAAGGCCTGGAGTGCAAAGGGTTAATATACTTGCCTTTAGCAAGCTACCAAAGAGAAATAAGTTTGTGCTACCATCATAAAATTGAAGAACAAACTTCAAAGAAGTGAATTTCAAAGTTCCAATGATTATCAAAAAGTTTAAACTAATAAAGTACTATAATAAATATGACGAGATTTACAAGTTCCGTCAGTAAAGTATGCAAAATATGTCTTAAAGGGGTTAAATTAATGCAGTTTCATGAGAAAACTGATGAAACTAAAAGAGAAAGTAGTAGGACTCTTTAGTATAGAGCTTGAAATATTTAAGTTTTTGTTACATGACAACTGTATCTCAGACATGCTATCTTGAAACTTTGAAACTGTTTTTCTCGGTGATGGCTTTTTGTCCCTTTTTTGAGTTTAAGTTGATATAACTTAAAAACTACTCGTTATAAATATATGAAACTTTCCACAATTATTTTTCATAAATATTTTTGTAATTTGTCTTTAGGAATTATGTTTTCTTATTTAACTTTTTTAATTAAAGTTTTTGGAACTTAGCGTACTATGGATTTTATACGATTTTTGCACAAAATATTTTTAATTTTTTATTCTAATCACTTTATTAAAAATTTACGAATACAATTTTTGACATGATAATTATAAGAAGCAATTTTATGTGAAAATGAAGTGGATTTTTTGAAACAAAAGTTTTTTAGATGTATCAAATTTAGGAAATATCACAATTTTGAAGGGTTTTTTTTTAAATATGAAAATTTGAAATAGTTTTTTAAGGTATACGTATAGGCTTTCAATCGTAAAAATCGGGGAAGATTTGTAAGGCCGTAAAAAACAAAAGCAAAATAAAAACAACACAAAAGAAGGAAACCCTATGATGGAGGAGCATACTAAAAAGGAAATATATAATAATTAGTATATTAATAACAGTTTTTTATATTAAAAAATACTTTTTTGAAAGTTATTCTCAGATTGTAGTTTTTTCTAATTTGCATTTCATTCAAACAGTAATAACTTCAGTTTAAATAATATTTTTTGAAATTTGTTTCTTGCTATATAATTCGCATACATTGCTGAATGTTTTGACCCTAAATACTAAGTGATTTGTAAATAAGTATTTTTTTAATTGAATTTTAAAGATTAGATTCTGTATAAAAAAAACTTGGATTTTTCTAATAGATTCAGTTAAAACAAGATATCACAAAATATACACACTGTAAAATTCTGTTAATAGGGTCAAAACATAGAGCAAGGTATTCCGCATTATTGAACACCAAAATTGTATCTGTGGGTGAATTATAATTTTTGTCATTACCGTTCGAAATTAGCCTAATTAGTTGATTAATTGTTAATTAATTATTAAAATTGAAGAAATTAAAAAAAAAATAAAAAAATATTGGAAACAGTTTAGAAAATAACGTACTTTTCAAGGTGCAAAGGTCTAATTTTTAAATTGAAAATTAAAAAAAAAATATGTTGAAACCTATACGTATACCTTAAGTTTCAAAGCATCATAGATTACTGCATAAAAAATTTCTGAAAAATAATTCTGAAAACAAAGATTTTAGAATTTTTATGTCCCAGACCCCCTTAATTTTGCCAATCCAGATTCTGCAACGGTTTTTCGGGGTTATATAGCTCTCGAGTAGCTCTTGCACCAGAACAATTCCCATCCAACACCTCCTTATGAATGCCTGGTCGTGAATTCCAATATGGTAAACGACATATGGCGTTTCCATGGCAACTGGGGCGTCCTTGAGGCGGATAACCTATTATCCTCCTCTTGACCCCTTTTCCTCTATCAATCACTCACTACTCAACTAAGGATTATATCACTCGTTAGAGGACGGCTGTTAATCGCGATTAGTCCGACTAGGAAAGGATATTCCGAGTGCATATGCCTGCTGAATAAGATTTATTGGGATTGGTGTGAAATGGTGCAATATAACTTGATGATGCGCGGGAAAGAACGTTGGCCTACTTTTTGGGATATAAGTTCAATGATTTTTATTCCCCCGTAATTGTGTTGCAATTTTTCCATTCTATGCTTGCCTCGTTCATAAAATCTTTTGCTAGCTTCTAGACCGCGATGTTGCGGGTTCCGAGTCCCGTGTTAGGCATGGGTGTTTGTAAATGTATGTTGGCTTGCCTGATGACGAATGTTTCGGCGCATTATAGACCTCGTGTTGCTGACGGCGCCAGATAATCTGAAAAACAACCAACCAAACGGCCATGAGGGTTGCCGGAAAACCAAGTCGCGCGCCAAATCGACAACTTTCAAAAAGTCGTCAAGAACTAAAAGTCGTTTACTTCCGACACTGATGTTTTCTTTGAATATTCAGGAACACAGCCCCTGTCTTTCATACATATTTCCCTCCATTTTCTATTCTGAAATCTATCTCTCGTCAAGTTTTTTTTCCCTCGTGCAATTGAATGTTTTTAAACTACATGCAATGTAATCGTCATTAACTTTATCTCTAAAGAAATACAAAGATTTCTTCGCTCAAATTAGTATCAAGCAGGCTTTAATAGTGCTAAGTTTAGTTATAAAATATTTCGCAACGTCTAAGTAGGGCAAAATTACATACTTTTAGAAAATTAAAAGTAAGGTGAAGAATTCACAGAATAACCTACGTTTAACATATATTTCAAACTAGTTGATTTTTTAAGTGCATTATTAATATTAATTAGAAAATCTAACCGACATACTTAAAAATAAAGGTTTGAACACAAGTTGTGGTACTTTCGTATTAAACAGCCGATCTTTTTGGCGTATCGAAAATCTCACCAATTGTTAAATTTCTTTCCTGTTGCAAATCTAATAAACTGTTATAGAAAATAATGTTATATCATCATCAATCTTATTGAATGCATAAATAAATGCAGCCTTTCGCTTCCTTCTTGATCTTTAAATGAAATGCATGCATGATCAATTGGAATTGACGTTCATGGCCAAGTAATCAGTAAGTTTATATTTTTTTCCTTTTGGCAACAGGAAAAAAACTATCGATGAACAATTCACGCACTTTTTAAAAACGAGTGAAAGTAGTTTATATTTATGAAGAATTTCTCTCCGATTCCAAATATTCAAACAAAAGCATTTAAAAAAATTAAATATTTAAATATTAAAAAAAAAAAAAAAAAAAAATTGCCCTCATCCCCGTCCGATCGTAGTCCTATCAAAACGATCGGCTGTGGTTGTGACGTCATGACGTACTTTCGTTTCTATGGTTATCGTGAGTTTTCTATCAAATAGTTGGTGTAAGTTTGGTAGACAATTGCCAAATCCCATACCAGTTAGTGCGGTTAGCGAGAAACTTGCAAAACTGGTTTCCGCTGCTGACTTTCAAGTCAAGTTGTTTCAAATATAGTGACGTCACATTTGATTCGAGCCAAATGTGTCTTTTTCTTGCCGAAATCTAACAGGCGATATTAGTTTGAAAATTTTGAAGAAAAAGGAAAAGCGCAGTGGAGCAGATATTTTCGAAACATTTAAAATTGAATAATAATAATAATAATAATAATAATAATAATAATAATAAAAAAAATAAATAAAAAAAAGTGCGGGAATCGTCCATTGAAGTGATTTTTATCACGACAAAAAGGTCGACGTTTTAATACGAAAGCTCCCAATTGGTAATCACTTTGCATCCTTTCTACACGAACTTTTCATTTGTCAATTAATACTCTTAATTCATTTAAGTGTGCTTGTTTTTAAGTGAATTAAAATAAATGTTTCATTTTAAAACTTGTACAGAATTAAATTTCGCTTTCAAAGTTACGTTGTAAAGTTTAAAAACACTACAGTGCATAGCTTAATTCATAATTTATTTGCAGTCAAAGACTTACGCTGAAACACTTGTAACACGAAGTTTTAAAACACAAAATCAATAAACACTTTGTAACATTCTGTTTTTCTGCAGTCTTCTAAAAATTATAATTTAACTATCTTAATTAGATAACAATAATGAAAACCATTCGATTCCAGTTTTCTCTGTGATAATTTATTTTTCTCTCTAAGGCAAAGATTTTTTTTAAAACAACTGGCAAAACTAAATCTAATTTATACGATAAAAAAAAAAAAAAATACAGTCCTTTGTCATTTCCACCATGGCATTGCATTTTCTTATAACATAAACTTAAAATGATAAGAATAAAAATCTCTTTTTTCTTGACATTAACATAATTGGGTAGGACGTGCTAAATGGCGCCGAAATCCGGATGTGACGTCCATCCACATCTCCGCGTGTTCCGCGAATCGGAAAAGACGTGTTTGGAAATCGTTTCCTGCTTTCCACTCGGAGTAACAATCGAACATCGATATATACGCCGATTTCTTCACTTCACTTCAGTTTCTTTTTCTTGTTTTTTTATTTCACTTTGATCGTGCCTCGATCTTTGATTTGTTTTCGAGTGAGAACTTCGATTTGGAGATTCTATTTCGGGAAATGTTGATTAGAATGAAAAAATAAAAATAAATTGAGTTTCGTTGCCACCGTCAAAATTAAAAAAAAAAATAAAAATAAAAAAGGAATGGAAGGAATGAAAGAGACACAAATAAATTTAATGCTGTGATAGAAAATCTTTTTTTTTCTTAATATTTTTTATTTTATGCTAGTCGTTTGGCAGAAAATATTTTTTTGTGATTTACAAAAAAAGCAGCCCTGCTTTTATGTATTTTGTTTATTTATACAATTGACATTTTGTAAAAATGGAAATGGCGAAAAGATAGATTGAAATACTTACTAACTACATTGGCATTTATTCAATTCGATCTACAAACAATGTATCTTTTTCCTAAATAATATTAATGAATACTGCATGTGTTTAAAGGAGAAGTAACCTTCCGGGAAGACTTTTAATAGTAAAACTTTCTTGTATTTACATCTAGTAGGGGAACAAGTATAGAAACTTATGTATTCTTGCAATTCTGAGATTAACAGCCCGAATTGGCATCTTATCTAGTACTTTTCTCATCAGACAATACGGAGTTCCTGCATTGCACTTTTTCGTGAATTTTAGGAGAGAATTTTGCAACTCGGATATGAGGCTAAATAATTTATTTCTATAATGTCTTACAAAAGTAAATATTCGCTAATTGAAATTCTAAAAAGAATTCACACTACGAAAATAAGAGTGCTTTGTTCGCTACTGTATTTTTATATTTACAATTTTGTTAAATTTTCTTCCAAAAGTAAATAAAATCTTGCTAATTGAAAGTTTAACAAAACTTTAATTTTTCAAATTCACTAACGAATAAAGAGCACTTATTTTTGTTGACCTTTAAAATTCCCCTTACATTTAGTCACAAAACATTTTAAATCGTATTACGCATGGAAACACATCTAGACAAAGTTTAATTGTCAAATTACAATTTTCAAGTTTTGCAAACTGGTTTTTATTAGAATTGCAGAGAAAAATAATTAAGCAGCGTAAAGCGTTGCTTTAAGATGAAAACACGACAAAATTAACTTTATTACTTTCAAAGCTTCTTCTGACTGCCCTTCTGGGTATTAAAGTTCTATTGCAAGGAACTGGTGTTCCTTTAACGAAACGATTTAATTCCCTTAACATCATTCATTTGGAATCTCATTAAAAGAGTTTATTTGATACTTCCCCCCCCTTCTTGACGAAAAGTTTTAAGATATCGCCCTCGGTTACCCTTTGAGAGTTTGCCACCGAATTCAGTAAAACTTCTTAAAACTCCGAAGAGGAACAATTTTTCAAACGGAATAAACGCTCGCGGAATCTGTGTACTTCGAAAAGAAGTTCCCGCCTCTGACTTTGTTAAAAGACTTGATGCCATTTCCGCGCTGATCATTAGTCAAGTAGCTGACGAACCACTCAACTCAGCTTCCGGTATCAACGCCAGAAAGAAAAAAAAGAATTCGAATTCCTGGAATGTATACACAGATCTGTGCTTGAGAGGAAGCAGAGATTTAATTTGTTTGAGATACAAGAGTTTTAAGAGAGTAGGATACTTTTGGAAATGAGAAGTTGTATTTAATTTAAGCTTATAATTTCCTGGCTTCTGAGAGTTATTAGAAAGTTCTTACAGTAAGAGGAAAAATATCTTGTAAACTAATTCGGTTAAGAGTGCTTTCTAATTTTAATGAATATGTCTAAAGCAAAGCGATCTATTGTTAGTTTCAATGTTTAGATGTTTAATCTGACTCCACAATCTTGGCTTATTTGATGATGATTATCAGCAAACAGTCGCCATGTTGGCGATTATAAAAATAATTTTGGATACAAAATTTGCTTCCAAACAATCAAGTTTAATATGGAATATAATTTAATACTGAATGAATTTCCCCTTTTTAGGAATATCCAGATATGTTGTAGAAAGTACTATCCAGGACAATATCCTTAATTTGGCAAATAGTTTGGTGGTTTCGTGTACAAATAACAAATACAACTAATAGACACCAGAGATCTTTTTTTTTTGTCTAGTGGATAGATTATCTGGCTGGGTAACCGAAGGTCGCATGATCGATCCCCAGCGACCGCAAAAAAGCTATAACGTTTTATTGGTGATTATCCGACAACTGAATCATGCTGCCATCTATCGGCGCCTTCTGAAAATACTGCACGACTTCCACCCTATCATCTCGGCATCTTTAGCGACTCACTACCAAACAGCAAGCAACTCAATCGTTCGTCCTTTCGCGACTCACTGGGAAAGGGCTATGTGGTAGGCTCCCGTACAAATAACGAATAGAACTCCTAGATACTAGAGATCTCTTTTATCTAAAGGATTGAGTATCTGGCTGGGAAACCAAAGGTCGCGCAATAAATCCTCAGCGAGCGCGAAAAAAGCTATTACGCTTTAATAGGTATCGTTTTAGAAACTTAGATCTTCGTTGAGGAGTTTCATTGTCGTGTTTGTCGCCAAACTCAATAACAATTTTTCTGATAGAAAAATAAATTTTAAAGGCTTTTGTTCCGTGTCATCATCCAAACCAAAACAAGGTTTCAGTCATTTATTGCGCCAAATTGTACATGTGTGGCATTTTGGATGCTTGTAGAAATGGTTTTTCAGTTACAGTTACTTTTATAATGCTATTTCTTTATCTTTATAAATTGTTTGCTTTTGTTACACTGTTCGTAAAAGAGTTAAAACCAGGGTGTGGAACATCGCACAACTTTCAATTACTGTATTACACTGACGTGGTTTGGTGTTACTTACCGTTTTATATTTTTATCATCCATTTAGAAAAAATTGGTCCATTTGGCGATATTTTTGGTAATAATTCTTATATGGGAATTATCTTATATCAAAATATATAAAAAAAAATAAAAACATGGCCAAATTGGTGATATACTTTTTGACAATTCTTACAGTATCCGTTAAAAAATAAGTGAAACAGAGGAGAGGAGAAAAACGATCGTTATCCCTGTATAAATGTGCCTACATATGTTTAATTAATGAATCCCCATTCTATTATATAGAATTAAATGATAGCACACTAAAAAAAGTACTGTAATAATTATTAATATTAACTTATATTAAACTTTTCAAGCAATCTTATTACAATAATTTAACATTTACTCCTCCTTAAAGAGTCAATAATAATGTAACTTATAAAAACAAAGTTTTTAATATAAATCCTTTATATGAATCGATATTTTTTATAATTATTAACATAGAGTCTATTCTGTAAACAGCGTGTTCATGGTTTTTGCATCTGATTTTAAATATCAAAAACATTTCCTTCAGCAAAAAAAACTACGTTTCAAGACTTATTTATTAAAATGAACTTGAATTTATCACTCACATCATAATATATTTTATTTATTGTGATTGAAACAATTTTCTTATTTATTTATTAAAACAATTTTGGCAACATTAAAGAGTTTCTTCAATAGTTGGTTGAATACTATTTTAGAGCGATTGGATGACGGCAATTTGGTTAATTAGTAGTCCATAAAAGCGATCTTTTATTGACAGTGACAGACTCCAAAATGTGATAGAATGCATTGCCATCGACATCGAATCTATAAGTCAAGTTTCAGTTCGATTGGCTGACAGCAAGGGGGTTAATTAGGAGTCCGCAGATTTGCCCGCCATCTACAAACCGACCAAATCGAAGTTAATATACAGGATTTTAAAAATGAACATCAGAAATTCCTGTAACATGTCACCAATCGCTTTAAATAAAGTGGTTTTCATGAAGGTTAACTGCGCATCCATCTAATTGCCGAACCAAACCTATCCAACAGAGTCGAGTGGCAGAAATAAGGTTTCCACAGTGACAAAACACATCCTTAAACAAAACGACTGATCAAACAGACATCTAATTCCATTAATCGCCAACCTTTTTCCGAACTTGTTGACTCACACATCTAACAACGTGTCGGTAAACACGCCAAGTTTTAACCAAAAGTGATACGGGTGGCCACTTTTAAGTATTTAACAACGTTTGCTATCTTGTGTTAGAGAGCGCGGATAAAAAAACAAAATGGCGGATTTTATCAATTGGCGCGAAATTTACTGGGCTGGAGAAGGAAACTCTTGGGTTAAAGGAGTCTCCTCTGAATCAATGTTTGAACACCTCTGTTGATGCAGGGAGTGTGAGTGTTTTTTTTTTTATTTTTTATTTATTTTTATTTTTTAAGATAATGTAGTTTTTGTTTTGCTTTTCTAGTCTGTTTCTTTGTTGTAGTTTGTCTTTTAATTGGAAGTTACATTTTGTGTTAGAAACCTGCGCAACTTGGGAAATCTTTGTTAAGAGGGAGACCTAGTAAGGATAATTCTTTATGTGTAACAATATTCTAGCCGAATGCTTTTGGAAACTAGTTTATATAAAAGTATTAAATTTTTGCGAGTAGGTACGAAAAATGTCACTTAATAAAATGACATAAATTGTTTTCATTTAATGTTAATCTATTATAAATTAAAACTAAAATAGCAAAAGAGGATAGCAGGTGGAGCTCCTGCAAATGCATCGACTTAAGTCTTTCGAATATAAAATAAAATATATTAAGCGCTGTTTTCGAGGTTTTAATTTATGTCATTTCATTAGAGGACACGGGACTTTGAAACTACAAAAATGTTTACGTCCTAAAAAAAGTTGTTGACACCCCTAACTTTAATTTCTTGTTTGAATTTTTGAAATCCAATAATTTTAAGTGGTAAAATCTTGGTTGAAATCAACTATTTTAACGCTTTGCAAACTTGTTGGCAAAAGTTGAAAATGTATTTTTCTCTGCTTCGCTTTTTTTTAAATTTTACGCATGCTCGAAAATCCCCTTGCTTATTACTTTTTGATAAATCAATCTAATTTTTTGTAGAAATAATTTTTAATGTACTATAAAGAGATACACACAAGTTTTTATAAGTCACATATTTTCTTCAATTTTTTTCATCAGGTAAAGTTGAAATATGTGCCTTTTTTTTTAAAAAAAAAAAATTGCTAGCGCCAAGTTTGAAATTTTATTTCTGTTCAACTATGGAGCCGAAAGATAAAAGCATGAGAGAAAATCTTTTAAATATATTGATAAACAACTTCAAATTTTTCTTTCACATTAGTTAAAATATTATGTCACGAAGAGCATTTTGAAAAGTTAAAATTTTGTATAATTTAATGCATTTTTCTCAATAATTTACTATCGATTTCCTATGATCTGCGCAAATTTTGTTGTTTTCTTATAAGTAATATCTTTTATCTTTGTGCCAAATTTCATTTATTTCTAAGCAAAACTAAAGAATTTTGGAAAATGTGTCCCATGTAAGTGATCATTTTCGTACCTTCTCACCAAATGTCAAGGTTTTTTATAAACTAGTTTATAAATGCACTGTGCTGGAAGAATGTTACATAGCGAACGTAGGGATTGATTCTTACTAGGATCTTCTTTTAAGAGTTAGTGGCAGCTTTGTTTATGGAACACGATAACTTATTTGGATGTAATTTCGCCAAACGATTTTCCCTATTCAATTTTAGGGAGTTTTTACCCAAAGTTGGTACCCAAAATTTTTACAAAATTTCATCAAAGTTGGTAAAAAATATTTGGGGTGTTGGTACCCCAAAATATTATAAATAATTAATTTTGAGTTTATTATTGTTTATCAAAATTTGAATTCTCCTATTTAAAAAGATACCTCATATGTAACGATGCCCCAACTAGAAGTATTTTTTAAATAATTTAAAAAAAATAAATAATTGGTAACTACTCCTTTAAGGGTAAGTAATGTTTTCTTTAAAATGCATTTTTCTCAAAATTACAATTTTCATTCTTCATGTACCGTTTTCTCAGAAACTGAACGAACTATCTTCCTTAAATTTTTACCACCTATTCTCTTTGTGTGTCTGTATATACTGAAGTGAGGTTTTGTTATTTTAAAAATACTTTTTGTTTTGGCTTTTTTCGCCGAAAAATTCTTGTGATTTTTTAAAAAATTGAGTGACTTTCACAAAAAATTATTTAAAAGAAGAAAGTAAATTAATCACAATCAAATGCTAACTTCATTAGAATAGCAAGTGTCTTCTAAATACACTGAACAAAAAATCAGGCTTCTATGTCAAATACTTTCTGTGAAAAAGATACATAAAATATGCCAAATTAATTTACCGGTACAGAGAGAACCAACTCCCTTTAAAATACTGGACAACTTTATACAGAATCTTTCCAAAAGGATCTTTTAAATAACATAAGGCGTCTTCTCACTTTAGGCACCTCGAAAATAGGCTATTTTCACGATTTTTTTTCGAGGATTTTTGCAAACAATTATGGGATAAAATGGATCCTGTATAATAAACACATCTTTCAAGTACAAGAAATTTTTTATTTTTTTATTTTTTTGAACAATTATTATAATAAAACAGTAGCATCGAAAAACCCGTGTAGAAATGTAATGTTCGTGGCTTGTTGATGAAATTTCGGAAACTATCCGGCCGATTGTCATGAAATTTGAATGACATATTCTTCATAGTTATGGCTATAGCGCATATAATCAGATTTTTGGAATTTTAATTTGAAGTATTTTTTTTTTTACAAAAAACTGCAAAAAAACGCGTTTTTTCTTTTTTACTTTTTCGAAAAACGTGCGCCATTTTGTTATTTTCGTGAATATCAAAAATCTGATGACATGCGCTATAGCCATAACTATGAAGAATATGTCATTCAAATTTCAGGACAATCGGCCGGATAGTTTCCGAAATTTCATCAACAAGCCACAAACATTACATTTCTACACGGGTTTTTCGATGCTACTGTTTTATTATAATAATTCTTCAAAAAAATATTTTTTTTTTCTTGTACTTGAAAGATCTGTTTATTATATAGGATCCATTTTATCCCATAATTGTTTGGAAAAATCTTCGAAAAAAAATCGCGAAAATAGCCTATTTTCGAGGTGCCTAAAGTGAGAAGACGCCATAAATGAGAGTAGTAAGAGACAAAGAGAAGAGACTAGTGGTGTGTTGGAAAGACAGGTATAGAATTTTAAATAGACTGATTGGCGAAATTGTTTGACGGTAGAAATGGAAAATTCTCGTTTATTTTAAATATTTTTTCAGTCAATTCTAAATGTTTCAAAAAGGCCATAAACACAAATTTCTGCTTTTTTTCATTTTTTTAATTTGCAACCTTAAGTTCACCTGTAAGTCTTTGGCGAAAAGCGATTCATTCGCCTCGAATTGAATGTGACGTCACTTGATCCGAAACAACTTGGCTTGAAACGCAGCTCCGAGAACCAGTTTTGCAAGTTTCTCGCATAACGCGCCGACTCGTGGGGGATATGGCAACTGTCTACCAAAGCCAACTGCAACTATTTGGCAGTAACCACGCGATAACCATAGAGAACGGAATGATGTCGTGACGTCACTGCTAAAGCGGAGTGTTTTGATCGGACTGATTTTGGCTCGGTTTCGGGGCATTTTCTTTTCTTAATCTTTTATTAAAAATATTTTAAGAACTTTTGTTTGAATATTTGGAGTCAGAATGAAGTCCTTCGTAAATATAAACTAATTTCACCACCATCCCGCATACCAAATTTTGAACATCGTAGATAAGTTTGTTTGGGAGTTTTGCTGACCACAGACAGACAATTTTTCTGGATCGCTTTTTTGAAATCAGAACGTTCCAAAATGTAGAGAAATGCAAATTTTTTTTTTCTTGTTTTGATCGAAAACCTCTGTTGTATTTTACCTTTGTTAACCTACGAGTAATTGAAAGTAATAAGTCTTTGTTTCGTATTTATTAGAGCTAAGAAAATTAAACCACTGTGTATGTAGGGCACGTCAAAGTACTGCTTAGTTTAAAGAAGAAAACCAATTTGGTATATTTTCTTTTGGAGGAATACAATCCGTTCTTATAATTCCAAAACTTCGACTTCGAGTTGAACCGCAGAATTGGAACGCCATTTCATTTCCTTTCGGCGGAGAATACTTTTCCAAGAAAACTTCAAGAGATACGGTTCCAGTTTCAATCGAATCTAAATAAATGGAACTTGTTTTATTTTTCGCCATGAAAATTCTATTTTGTTTTGGATGGAGTAACAAAAGAGAAGCCGTTTTATGGTTGTTTTGTTAACGCACTCTTGTCTTCCGGGATATTCCCAAGTGAAGATAATCAATCTTTTTTTTTATCTATACTGAACTGAGAATACTGACATGGAAGAACTGAAGGCCAAGAAAAATGTACTGTACTGGTGTACAAGGTAGTTCGCAAAATATATTAGGGGTTTATGAGTTATTTTATACAGTAGAGATAAAAATAGGAATTTCCATATTATAAGTTTTTTGGTGTTGGAGGATTTAAAAGAATTCTTTTTTTTTTTTTGCGGGTACTTGTTAAATATTTGTAGAATCGTTTGTAAATAAAATATTGTTAAAAAAATCGTCTGTACATAATTATAAATAGCGACGCATTTATTTTAAAGTTCTATTTTATTTTATTATGTTAAACAGTGACGTGTCTATTTTAAAGTTCTATTTTATTTTATTGTGTACAAAATTGTAAACACGGATGTAGTTATTTTAACATTCTATTTTTTATTTAATTTAATTATTTGTAAACAGCGATAATTCGGGTTTATTTAAAAAGGCAGCAACATTTAAATCATTCGGAAAATTTCGAGGCATTTCGATCAGACGATTGGTCGGCAGGATTTTGCTAGAATTTTCTTCCGTGACACTAAGGAAACGAAAAAGGAAATCAAATTCATTTGCGTTGAGAATCATTTTTTTTTTTTGTTTGTTTAGGAAGCTTCCGATGTTTACTTTCTGAGCCTGAATTAACTCTGTGTTTGAAGTTGAATGTACCGTAGCTTGTATTGAAATCTGATAGCGATTGTTTGGTTGTTCGAAGAAGTTTGTGGGCCTTCGAAGAAACATTAAATTTATAGTTTTTATTAAGTAAAAGCTGTGTCATCATTTCCTCTGAGAAAAATTCATAATAATATTTTGTTATGTATATTTCTGGATAGTTTGTTTAGTGGTGATTATTTTTTCTCCTTTAATACAAAACTAGCTAAATACCCGTGCTTCGCTACGAAATTTTAACATGTGCAATATTTTAGCTGGCTGTGAGGCCTCGCATTGCGGAAATCTGTCATTCGTCAATAAAACCTAGTTTTTGGCGCTTCGCTAGCAAGAAGGTTCATCGCTACGCAAAATCGAGCTCGCTCCGTTCGTTGAAAAGTTAATGGACACATAAACACAGGCTTGTTTCACTCGTTAAAAGGTTCATTGCTATGCAAGCATAGGCTCACTTCGCTAGCTGAAAGGTTCATTGCTGCTTAAGCATAAGCCTGCTTCACTCAATAAAATCTAATTGCTACGTAAAGCCTTAATATTTGAAGCCTCTCCCTTGTCAAGAAAAAAAAATCCCCGTTAATACAATAATACAACGCCTCTTTAAGATTATTTTAACTTATTATTAGAACTTATTATTTTAACTTATTTAAGATTATTATTAGAGGCTAAAACTTTACTTATGTTGAAACTTTCAGAGATCTAGGCCTATTTAAAGTCACTTTTTGTGAAAAAAATTAATTGAAAAACAAATTAAAATTTTAGCATTCTTTTTGTCAGTCCAATTATAAGGCCAAAACTACTTGTGTTGAACATTTCAGAAATGTAGCCCAATTACAAACCATTTTGTAAAATATTTGTTAATTAATTAAAAAAAAAAAAAAAAAAAATCTGTTTTTCAAAAATTCAATTAGAAGGCCACAACTATTTATGTTGAAAATTTCAAAGCCGTAGCCTTATTTGAAATCGTTTTGTAATATATAAATTAATTAATTAAAAAAGAACAAAATAAAAATTTAAAATTCTGTTTTTTAAAAGTCCAATTAAAAGGTCAAAACTACTTATGTTGAAAATTTCAGATTTGTAGCCCTATTATAGATATCGTTTTGTAACATATTTATTAATTAATTAAAAAAATTAATTAAAATTTTAACGTTATGTTTATGATGTATACAATTAGAAGTCCAAAACTACTTATGTTGAAAATTTCAGAACTATAGCCCTATTAGTAGTCGTTTTGTAAAATGTTTATTAATTAATAAAAAAAAAATAATTAAAAAAAAACAAAATAAAAATTTAAAATTCTGTTTTTTAAAAGTCTAATTAAAAGGCCAAAACTACTTATGTTAAAATTTCAGAGCTGTAGCCGTATTAGTAATCGTTTTGTAAAATGTTTATTAATTAATTAAAAAAAATAATTAAAAAAGAACAAAGTAAAAATTTAAAGTTCTGTTTTCTAAAAATCCGATCAAAAAGCTAAAACTACTTATGTTGAAAATTTCAGAGCTGTAGCCATATTAGATATCGTTTTGTAACATATTTATTAATTAATTAAAAAATTAATTAAAAAAGAACTAATTAAAATTTTAACATTCTATTTGTGATGTATAAAATTAGAAGGCCAAAACTACTTATGCTGAAAATTTCAGAGATCTACTCCAATTTTAAGTAGGTTTCTATAGATCCACAGACAGACAGACACACAGCTTGTTTTATTATTATAGATCAAAATTTATAAGCGATATATCAAATAAGAGCTTCGCTTCTAACTAATTGTTTATTTACAATTGTACAGTGTTTTATTTGTGTAAATAGTGAGGCTATTTTTTACATTCAATTATCTATATGTATACATAGGAAAATGAAAGTATAGTATTCTGTAATTTTTAAATTTTTTTTCCCCATTTCCTCACTTTTTGGAGTATCTTGATTTCAAAAAAGTTGTTTAGAGAAAAAAAAAAAAGTCTGTCTCTGTTTGTGTGTGTGTCTGTGGTCAGCATAACTCCCGAACAAATTGACCTACGATGTTCAAATTTGGTGTGAGGGTTGTTGCTGGCACAAGGACGTATAATTAAGGTTTTCGCCATAATCGCAGAAGCGCATTAGTTAGCTGCTATTAAAAAAATCTTGCTTTTCAATGATTGTTAAAAAACGGCTGAAACGATTTTGATAAAAAAAAAAAAAACACTGTGTTTATGCCTCTTATGGTGCTCTAAACATCCCCATCTAGAAAATTCCCGTAAAAATGCTTTAATCGCGTAAAAAGTTGAAAAACGATGTACATGAAATACGTACTGAGGGAAATTCTTTCTGTGCTCCACTTAGACTACTCTAAGTTGTGATATTTATGAATACAGCCCTTGTGTAGTTTTAGTGCCCAATCCTACCAACATACCCACGTTAAATTCATAGAAGACATTACCATTTTACATATACTCTGTTTTAACCATGTTCCAGCGCATTATAGTTATCCTACAGTTCTTGCGCCAGAAAATATAATTTAACACTATTCATCGGATTTTCCCCGATGTACATGAAATACGTCCTGAAGGGAAATTCTTTCTGTGCCCCACTTAGACTACTCTAAGTTGCGATATTTATGAATGCAACTCTTGTGTAGTTTTAGTGCCCAATCCTACCAACATACCCACGTTAAATTCATAGAAGACATTACCATTTTACATATACTCTGTTTTAACCATGTTCCAGCGCATTATAGTTATCCTACAGTTCTTACGCCAGAAAGTATCATTTAACACTATTCATCGGATTTTCCCCGATGTACATGAAATACGTCCTGAAGGGAAATTCTTTCTGTGCCCCACTTAGACTACTCTAAGTTGCGATATTTATGAATGCAACTCTTGTGTAGTTTTAGTGCCCAATCCTACCAACATACCCACGTTAAATTCATAGAAGACATTACCATTTTACATATACTCTGTTTTAACCATGTTCCAGCGCATTATAGTTATCCTACAGTTCTTACGCCAGAAAATATCATTTATCACTATTCATCGGATTTTCCCCGATGTACATGAAATCCGTCCTGGGGGAAATTCTTTCTGTGCCCCACTTAAACTACTCTAAGTTGTGATATTTATGAATACAGGCTCTTATGTAGTTTAAGTGCCCAATCCTATCAACATACCCACGTCAAATTCCTTGGCGACTTCCAAATCGGGCGATAAAACCGGGAGAAGCAGCCCCTCCTTGGCGACTTTTTCTCCGGGACTCCCGGTTTCTCCGCTGCGGCAACCCTAGCGAGGGTGCGCGATCTTCCGCCGTCGGTCCGTCAAAAGGGTCTCAGCGAGAAAACCTGGAGCAGAACTGATACGGAGCGAGCATCGAAACAGCCAGGACAGACACCCCCCGTGTGCGTGCCACCCCCCGCCCCCTCTACACCCCCCACTGAGTGATGTGATCGTCTGAAATTATTTCTACACCCCCTACACAAAGTAAGTTTTGCACACTTTGATGGTCTCTTTTTAGAGTAGAGGGAAAGTTGACCTATTTTTTCGGGGTCCGGAAAACGACGCGGAAAAGTTTCCGGAAACTTTCCGCGGAGTGAAAGTTTGAAGGAGTTCGCTCCTTATTTTTGGAGAGATTTTTTTTAAATGTTGGACTGTGTTTGGAGCTGTTTCAATTAATGCAGTTTTGGATGTCGGGTTTTTTTTTCTTTGCTTTCTTAGGCGTATTTTTGTAGGTTGTTTTAGTATGCGATTCCGGAATATCTTTGGAAAAGTTGGGTGCGTAGAAACTGAAAACGTTTCACGTTCCTGCGCACTGCGCCACGAAAGACGCGACTTTTGTTGGAAAAAAAATTGCTGAAAGTTTATAAATTTTAGCTTTTAGTTTTATAATAAAGAACTTGAATTTGAATAGTTTGCTCGTTTGAATGGAAACCTGTAATTTAATTAGAATTGATGCATTATGCATTTCATTTAGAATTCAAATTCGTTTGCGGTACTACGCCCTTTCTTGACCTAGAAAAAAATAGCTTTACTCTTTGCAAACTTTTTCTTAATGTAAAAAACTTTTTTTGCTACAGGAATTTATAAGCTGTATTGATATATTGAAGTGAAAGTACTAAAAATGTAAATATTAGTTAAAAACATTAAAATAATGTGATTGCTTAATTTTGTGGCCCTATGTCCTTCCTTGACCTAGACGGGATCATCTCATAATTATAAAGTTTTGAATGCTTAGAAATTAACAATAATATTATGTGTATTTGCTATTTACATTTAGGTTGCAAATGTTTTTCAAAACTAAGCTTTTATTTGATGTAGAAAGGAACAATGCACACAATTTAAAAGTTTTAATTTCGAGAAAACTTTCCAAACTTAGATATCAGTAATTTCTATTGAAACATATACTGGAATTATTTAATTTTTTTTTAAGAATTAATTTCCATTACAATTCTATTCATAATACTGCGTCAATTTACTAACAAGAAACGAACTTAGCTGTAATAATAAAATTTAAAACTTAACAATGCAAATTTCAAATTAAGAAATTTTTAACTAAAATCACAAAATTTAACGTTTGTTCTAACTTGTGTGTTTTGCTAGACTTTATTGATTAAAATAATCATGTAAGTTTATAAACAATCAATTTACTAACCAAAAATAAAAATAGCTGCTAACTGAATTTGAAAACACAAATTTTAAATTGTTAATATTAATTCCACTAATTAAAATAAATATATATGTTCAATTATGAAAGTCAATTATTATCTACTAAGTAAAATTCACCTCTCAACGTAATTTTAAATACGTATTTACACCTCTTTTTTAATTATGAGAATTTAATCACTTTTACATAAATAATTAATTTGTAACATTTATTTGCAATTTTTATAAACAATGTTTTATAAATTATCATTATTTTTTGTCTTGTTTATAATTTGTTTTTCTGAAAAGTGCAAACATTTGTTGAATTGTATTTCTTGTAAATTTAATTGTTTTAATTGCTTCGTAATTAAATTTACTCTACCTAAAGTTAATTAAAAAATGCAAGTAAACAGTTTTAAAAATAGAAAAAAATATATTCTTACCAAAAACGAATGTTTTGAAAAATTAGATCGAATTAATCCAACAATTCCTAAAACTTTACTCACATTTTGAAACTTAATGAGGGAAAAAAAAATTACGATTATACATCTTTTGAAGAGGCAATTTTTTTTAATAAGTGGTCAATTTATAAATATTAAGATTTTCACTACTGATAAATTTATTGTTAAATTTTTCAGAAATGCGTTTGTTATTTTAAAAATGCAATGGTGTTTGAATTGAAGAACTATTGAATTGATTGAATTTAATGCATTTTCAAATTCAAATTTTTTTTTCATAATAATTAAATATATTTTTAACTTCAAATATTAACACTATAAGCAGACAGCGGAATGTATTTTCCATGTATAATATGAACTATTTTATTCAATTTTAATACTGTATTATATATTTGTACATGTGCTCTAGCTTTAAATAATCCACCCTAATTTATTTATTTTTAAACATATAAGAATATCTAAAATAAAGATATAGATATTATAAGAATAACTTTCTAAAACTAATTATATAATACCTTTTTAAAATTGAATATATAAATATATTAATTATATTCTAAAATATTGCTTAAAAAATTAAAAATATGATAATTTTTAAAATATAAATCATTGTAATATATTTTAAAATTATCTGTAATGAAATTTCTGTTAAAAATAAGTTAGTATGAATGATTATTATTTAACTATTTAGAATGTCTTATTAAAGCAATATATTTTTTAATTTTTTGTGACACAATTTAAGAGTTAAAACAGGACATTAAAAATGCAATAAAAAGCTCTTAATATATCAAACATATTCTGAGAGTCAAATTACTTCTTCAACAGTAATATTAAATAAATACTTTTTCTTACCGCTGCTAGAAGATTAATTTATCTCCTAAAGCATCCTAATTTATATTGACTTTCCAACATTCACCATTTTTAACATTGTTTTTAACATTTAAACACGTATGTTTTACATAGTATCGATGAATTTATCACTTCTAAAAAGTATAAAATAGTAAATAAATACTTTTTCTTATCGCTGACAGAAGATTAATTTATTGTTTAGTTTAAATACTAGGTAAAAATATACCTTCCAGTCAATATTTAAAAAAAAAAAAAAAAAAAAAAAAAACTAAATCAATACATTTCGTTTTTTTACATGTAATTTAGTGACTTGATTTCATCGTCTTCTTAATAATCAATGAAAAGCATTACTTTTTGATTTTTTAACGTTAGGTTAGTTTTAAAATGTTTAGATAACCTTTTATAACGTACTTTTAATTAATTATCTTAACGAAGAAAAATATGTTCATTAAAAAAAGTTGTTTAAGTTACAATGAAAAAAAGGATAAATAATAAATTATTTTTTAGAATGTCAATTACTAATTTTCTTTGATTTATTATTCTATTTTCTAGATATTTCTTTTTGATAAGGTTAAGTGTTTAAAGATTGATTTCTTAAGTGTTTGCAACATTGTAGGCAATTCATCGTGAGGGTAATATTATTAAGTCAATTAAATGGAATGTCTTCAAAACACTCCAAATATAGAAAGTAAAAAATCCAGTATAAATATATAAAGCACAGGGTGTCTATAAAATATTGTACACATTTTGATGTTGAATTATTCATAAAATAACGAAGATAAATTTAAATTGATAACACTAATGGTTAGATAGAAACACAATATTTTATGGCCCTTGTCAATAGACTTTCACTTGTGTACTGTTCGTCGCATATAAGGCGATCTGGTTGTCAAAGAGAGAAAAATATACAATTGATAAGGTGCGCAGATGATATTTACAAAAGAAAGGAGAAAAATATAAAATTAATAACACGGGCAACTGATATTTACAAAAGAAATGATATTCAAATGGGAAAAAAAAATTCTATGACAACGATAACTATAAGTGAAAATATATGAGTTATTCTACGTATAAATTCCACAAGTTTATTTATACCTCCATTATTTTATGAATTATTTAACATTAAAATGTGTCAAGCATTTTATAGACACTTTGTACATTACTTTTTATACTGGTACAAGGCGAATTGAAAGCAAATCCCTAATGCCAAGGAAAACTGTCGTACCATTTATTTATTTTTAAAATTAAAGAAATAAAATAGAAATATTCAAATCACACATAGATATATATTGATACGTAACGTGTTTCTTAAAATTAGATTATAAAAATAAAGTAACAAATTTCAGGAAGTGATAAGTATTCTGTAAAAAATTCTTTCTTACACATTTACTTTATCAGTTGGAAAACGAAACGATCTCCTAAATTGGCTCCCCTGACAAATCTGTAAAACGATATTTCTTACCATAGCACTCTTCCAGTAGAGAAACACTATTCAGAAACTAAATTTAATATTGCCGTCTAAATTGTTCGTGTTGGACTATTTCAAAATAATATCAAGTTTTATTGGAAAAATTTGAAATAGCAATATATGATCAAAGGATAAAATTTAATTTTATGAGAGCATATTTTACTGTACAACTTTATATTGGGAAAGGATCAAAAGGATAGTGAAGAAATTGAAATAGGATTGAATGTATTGAAAATATGGTGAGAGTTCGTCTCCTGCATATTTTTCATTAAAAAGGGATATTTGTTTGCATTTGAAAGTTAGTATTTGCAAATGTGATAGATTAAATATATCATTTCACACTCAACTTTGTGTTGGCTCTAACATTCCAGCACCAGAGATTTATTACATTCTGACATTTAAAATTGAAGCTTTCGTAGATTTTTTCTGATAAAAACAAAAGTTAGTGGTGTTTCCTATGTGTGTTAATGCAAAATATACTATGGCGAGATACAATAATTTATCGCACTTGAATTTGTTTAATGATTTGATTACTTAGTTTATTTACACAAAAAGTATTGAATATGAATAGTGGATATATAGATTACAAACATACTAAATATTTTTGTGTAAAGCATCAAAGCATTAAATAAATTGAGTTACAAGAAGTTATTGGATTTTTAGTTTAAATACACACAAGAATGAATTTATGATTTTCTTTAAAGTCTCACATTGAAAATGCATATAAATTTGAATGTTTAAACTACCAGATGAATATAAGCTAATTACGTTCTTTTCCTCACTTGTACATATTTTATTAAAAAATTCTCGCCAGTAAAACAAAGAAATTGATTTCAAGATGAAAATATTATAGTTATAACGTACTATTTCGGCACAATATTTACCTAAGTACACATACAATGTGATCTTTAGATATACTTTAAGTAATTTTTTGTTTTTCTTTCGATATAGTTTAAACCGCATAAAGTTTGTAGCAGTTTTAAAAATAAAATTCTACTGGATTTCTAGTGATTCATTACAGACAAGGAAGTATGACTCAGATGACTTTTTCAGAATATACATTAACAGTTTTATTTCTAGCTTTATTTTAATTAATTTGGTTTGTATAGTCCCCCACACTGCTGTTAATCGCATAACTTTAATTACCTCATTATTTACTCCATCCTAAAAACTTATTTTAAGGGAAGTCGGTACCCTTTGTACCAGTAATGTTAATTTGGCATATTTCATGTAACTTTTCCTCAGAAAGTATTTAGCATAGAATCCTAATTTGTTTCAGTGCATTTAGCAGACGCTTGTTATTCTACTGAAGTTAGATTTTGATTGTGATTCATTTACTTTTTTTTTTTTTAAATGAATTTTTGTGACGGTCACTCAAATTTGTTAAAAAAAACAATAGTTTCTTTTGCCGAAAAAAGCCAAAATAAAAAATATTTTTAAAATACCAGCAAAATCTCACTTCATTATGTGCAGATACATAAAAGGAATATATGATAAAAATTTCAGGAAGGTAGTTTACGCAGTTTCTGAGAAAAAGGTATGTGAATAATGAAAAATGCAGTTTTAAGTAACATGCATTTTAAAGTAAACTTGACTTACACTAATAATTACCAATTTTGTCTTCAAAAAATTATTAAAAATACTTCTAGTTAAGGTATTATTACAAATGAGGTATTCTTTTAAATGGGAGAATTTAAATTTTGATAAACAAAAATATACTCATAATCGATTATTTATGAAATTTTTGAATACTAACTCCCCTTAATATGTTTAAGGTATACATATACATTAGGAATCGCGAAATTTGACTCAAGTCTGTGTCTTTGTTTTTTGTTTTTAAAATATTCCCGAATTTATTACCAATAAAATGATACCATTTTCTTTCTGAGACTCAATTTACTTTTTAAATTACATTAGATATTGTGAACCTGTTTTGTATCCCGTTCATTAGTGCAGTAAACTTTAAACGCGTTTTCTGAAGTATGACATTTTGGTGTTACATGACTTTACGCCAACGGTCATAACTTCATTTAAAATGGTCCGATTTACAAAATTCTAATTTTGCTTTGTAGACAATAGCTGTGAATGTATTTTCTATGGAGAATCTAATATATATTGTTATAAACACATTTTTTATGCATATTTTAATCGTAATTTTTAAAAAAAAACTATGTATTTTTTCAAACTTTTTATTTAAAAACTTATAATGAAATAAATATTGAAGCTAAACTCAAAATTCTCCATAGGAACATGCGCCAATATAATATCTCTTATTTGCAATAAAAATATTACCTCTAAGTTAATTAAAAGTTTTTTTATGTATGTTCTAATAATGTCCTAATTAATCACTTTATTTGCAATTAGCTGATTAAAAAATTGACGGAAAAAAAAGTTTGTATATAAAAATGCTTCATTTTATAATTCTGATATACTGCTAAAAAGTTTGAAATTATAACCTAAAAATTAAAGAAAATTATCTCAATTGTATATGTATACCTTAAGTGAAAGCCCAACTTAAAAAAATCCCCATACTAAAGCAAATTTCCATTTGAAATATTTAATTTATATGCATAACGCAAATATAAATAGTATTGTTTGCACTAATTTTGAAAATAAGTTTTGATAAATATTCAACAAAAGAGTGATACTCAAACAAACAATAAACCAAGGGAATATCCCCGTTAATCGAAACAATCCCACCACCCGGGGATTCAAAATATACCACGAGAATCCTTTCTAGAATTTCTCGTCTCAAAACTTTCCTTCATTTTGCGCGTCCCTCATTTCGGATGGAAATTTATTCTCTTTGAAAATGCCTTCCATCCGCAGAACTCAAACTCACTCGTTTAAAACTATTCCCTTCAACTCGTTTGAGAGTTTGAACATCTCTTTGGAATTCTGGGACGACTATCAGTGCGGATTAGAGCTTTTGTGTATGCGACCGCGTTTTGAAGCGCGTTTCTCAACTACAACAAAGAAACAAAAGGTTTAACGCGTTTTTTTTTTAAATACTGGGGAAAATAAAATAACGGCTTACACATTGAATAAAAGCGGTTGTGTGATGAATCCTCTGTCATGGTATTTTGTGAAGAGGTATGAAGAAAGGAAGGTATAGTTGAATATATTACAAATGTAATGTTTCTAAACCTTGGCATTTTTGTTATGAATATTTTCTTTCCCCAAAGGATTTTTTGGCATAAAAAAATAAACTATTAAAATGAAGTTCTTATTGAAAATCCTTTTACAATTCTATAGCACGTTTCATGTAACTATTCGCATAAAGCATTATTTTTAACCCTTTGCACTCCAGTGGCGCCTCTCGGGCGCCACACGATTGGATGCCAAACCACGAGAGGACCATTAGGTGTGATGCGGAAATTCGATGCAAGGCTAATGACTGTGTTTAGTTTCTATGAAGCAAATCCATAAACACCAGCCGAACCTAAAATGTCTCGAGTTGCTGATTCCTCCGCGCGAAAAAGGCCTGGAGTGCAAAGGGTTAACTATGAATTCCACCTAAATCATATGAATCAAAATAGAGCGTGAAAAATATGCGAAAATTACCTCTCTGAAAAAAAAATTAATGTCAAACTTTCATTCATAAAATAAATAAAGAATCTTAACTTTTTTTTAACAAACTAAAGTAAATTGACTGTTTCTAATTATGCATTTCCTTTTTAATAACTGTCGAAAAAGTTTATTAGAGTACTGAGATTTAATGGACTTTTAAAAAACTGTCGCAAAGGAAACTGACAGTGCGGAAAAGTTAAACGCATTTTTTTTATATTTTAAAGACCTCAAGATATTACATAAAAAAATAAAATATGCTTGGTTATTTCACAAAATATTCCAGCTGATAAATTTTAATTATTTTAATATTTTTCGAAAACCATTATGTTAATATTCTTTGAAGGAAATTTATGGAGTCCCTCGCTCAACATCAGACTTATGCAAAGTAGTTATCTATCTAACATGCCCCTCTGAAATAGCCATTATCTTTGCATAACTGCATAATTTTTAGATAACTATGTTGTCAATTAAGTTCCGAAATTATTCTGTCCATTAAATGGCATGAATAATGTAGAATTCATTGAGCTTAGCTTAACTGAGCACGCCAGGCTTCGCTTAGGAAATATTTTTTTTTGTAATTTTATTATTTTAAATGTGGTTTATTAGCATTTTAAGTATTCTTTTTCTCAGCATTCCGTGGAAATATACTAAATTCTTAAATATATGTATATTTTTAATTACGAATTATAAACTAGTTGGCTTGTATGAAACTTGCGCATTTAAGACCGCTAGATAAATGGCTTTTTGATTTCCTCAATGTGCTTAAGATATCCGACTACGTTGAAAAGTCAATTTTCGAAGAAATTTCTCAATCTTTTTTTTATTGCATAATGTTATTGTCTACATTATCTAGTTTTCAAAACATTCTTCACTTTAAGTTTGTGTCAATTAGAATAAAAGTATGGGTAAGTGTTATTAACACAGATAGCTGTAAAATGACGATATTTTCAACTTAAAACATGTTTTTCTCATGGTTCAATTTTATGCATAAGTTCCTATATTTGAAAAATTATATCTAAAAAAAAAATTATCAATGAATTATTCTTTATTTTTATTTATTTATTTTGTGAAAAATTATCTAGAAGATATACTCAAACAATGGAATAAATTATTTTTTTATGTATGACTAGGAAGCATTATTTAAAAAAAAATTACTCGTTAAAATTGTTGAAAATGAAAATGCCATGCTTTAATGACAGTTAACAAATTGTATTTATTGTAGTTTTCTTTTGTATATTACCATATCTTCTAGGTATAAGCATACAGTTCAATTGAGTCGCATACTTTTTTTTTTAAGTAAGTTAATTAGTTTTTCATCTAACATTTTTGAAGATTTGGAGAAATGTATTCAAAATTTCATACATAACTACTATTTTTATAAAATTATCAGAATATAATTAAAGTTTTTTGCGTGAATCACTAATGTTTAGTAGTACCAATTTTAGAAATACAATTAAATTGTTTCGTAAAAACATTTTTTTTAAAAAAGTACTCCAAACGTGTATGAATACCTTAAAGTGTAATTTTCTCTTATACATAGTGAAGTTATCTATTGTAGGGGGAACTAGGGATACTTGACCCAATTTTTAGGTTTGAGTGTTTAGTTTTTATTTTACATTACTTATGGGTGTGTAAATGATATCTATTTATACTTCATTAAGTATTACACAGCATTTATGAACATCTTTCTGAAGTATTAATTGTTAAGGTGATAAAATATTGAAGATAAAAAAACCTTCAACTTGAGTCAAGTATCCCAATATATAGGGATACTTGACCCACCCCTAGGTATACTTGACCCAAGTCATATATTTGTGAGTATACAATTTAAAATTATAAATGCAACACTTTTACATAATGAAAACATAACTCCCATTAATAAGTCCAATGTTAATACTTTTCTATACTTGTTCAATGAGGTCAATACTTTTTATTACTACCTACATAATGTTAATATGGTGTCCACTTTTAATTTTTATTGAAGAAAGCTACAAATATTAGCAGTTTGAAAGCCATTTCTGTTCTTATACATGTTCAACAATCAGGAAATAACTATGCATTTAAATGCAAATGTAAACTCACATTCAAACCTAAAATTTTTAATTCTATCATTTTTCATTGAAAACTCAGATGGATGAAGAATAGCTTGAATTTAGTCAGGTTTGTGTATCTTCAGGTGATTTGTGCTTTGAACATTATAAAATCTTTATAAAAGGGAGTAAACTGATAATCTAATGATTGTATTCTGTGAAATAAATGTGGAGGCAATTATAATACTCATTAACTATTATTAACTCATGTAACATCGATGGTAAGCAACGACATACAGTTTTCAAGAATATCCATCAGTAAAAATATCTTTTTATCAATTGAACATCTTACATACTTAGCAAAATGGTGTAGGCAGAATTAAAAAAAAAAAAAAAATCAATAAAACCTGCCAAATGCATTCGAATAGTATCCCTATCTCTTGAGTCAAGTATCCCTAATTGTATATTTTCTATTTAACCTTAAAATGCAACCATTTGCAAGTTAGTGGATAAACACTATTATATAAGTAATTGTAGCTAAAAGTGTGCACGAAAAATAAACAATTAAAAAAAGTCGTACTTTTAAACAAAATCCCTTTTCTCATCAGCGTTTATAACACAAAGATATTACTTTTGGAGCTTGAAAATTTAATTTGTCTTATAGTTTAAAAAACGGATGCAAAGATTCAGTTGCCATTTTCACCATGTAGTTACTTAACTGAAAGGCAAAAAGTGATACCACTTCCAGCTTATAAAACCTTCCCGATTCTGAGAAAAAGGCATTGGGTAAAGTATCCCTAGTTCTCTCTACACTAGTAAATCTTCTCAAAATGTGGGGACTAGTTTTTATTCTTTTTTAAAGATTGTCAAACAAAATAACACAGTGAACAATTTTAAATAAGCAATTAATCAGAAGCGGAGGTGCATGTAAAGTATTATATCATTTATCAATACTGGTTTCCTATCATAAGAGAAAAAGGGATTGTCAAATAAAACTTCATATCCTTACGAGAATGGGATGTTCATGAGCCTGGTTCGATTATCCATGCTAGTTCTCTGCAATATCTTAATTAATAAACATAAATAGCTATGACGGCACTTGAGACGAAAAAGTGTTGACGTAGGCAGGATCCATGGTAGATTTTTGTTTCTTTACTTTTTTTACCACTTGAAACATAAATGCCAGAGTGTTTTCTTTTTTTAAATACCACTGATAAAACTTTTCCCTTTTCTATGAAGTATATAATCATTAAATGTGTATCATAAATGTATAGTTCATATTCTTACGATACTACATATTCTAATAAAAAAATTATATTATTCTATACCGCAGGAATTTTGAGTAGATTCTCTTTGAATTCACCTCATGGAAGGCATGCTATACTTCATGCAGATCTTGATCTAAATAATTTGTGTTGACGCAGCATAAATGACGCAGCATCTTCTAATGATATTACATCAAGCAATAGAAATGATATTATTCTATATCTCAAAACCTTAGACGTGTTTCTCCTTGAAATCACCTCATTGAAGGTACACAATCATTCATTCAGATCTTGATCTAAACAATTTCTGGCGCAGCATAGCCCTGATGTAGCTCTTGGTCCAACAACCTCTGACGAAAAGTATACTTGTCTCTAGATATTAAATGTCTTTTATCTGCATAATACAACTTGTAAAGAAGTAAATGCGGAATTGTTATCTTCTAAAAAGACCTCCCAGAACGTTTATCCTATATCTATGAAAAAGTTTCTTTTCAATAACTGTGTATTATAACTGTATAGTTCATCTTCCAATGATGTTACATCTTTTATTGAATAATGATATGATTCTATGTCTCAGAAATTACAAGGCACACAGTCATTCATTCAGATCTTGATCTAACCAATTTCTGGCGTAGCATTGCCTTGACGTAGCAGTTGGTCCAACAACCTCTGACCAAAACTGTATTTGTATCTAGTTATTAAATGTCAGATTTGTATAGTACAATTTCGTAAGAAGTAAATGCGGAATTGTTATCTCCTAAAAAGACCTCCCAGAACGTTTATCCTATTTCTCTGAAAAGTTTCTAGTCAATAACTGTGTATTTTAACTGTATAGTTCATCTTCAAATGATGCTACAACTTCTATTGAATAATGATATGATTCTATATCTCAGAAATTACAATGCACACAATCATTCATTCATATCTTGATCTAACCAATTTCTGGCACACCATAGCCCTGACTTAACTCTTGGTCCAACAACTTCTGACCCAAACTATACTTGTCTCTAGTTATTAAATGTATTTTATCTGTATGTTACAACTTCTTGAGAAGTAAATACGGAACTGTTATCTCTTAAAATGACCTCCCAGAGCATTTATCCTATTTCTATGAAAAAGCTTCTAGTTAATAACTGTGTATTATAACTGTATAGTTCATCTTCAAATGATGCTACAACTTCTATTGAATAATGATATGATTCTATATCTCAGAAATTACAAGGCACACAATCATTCTTGCAGAACTTGATCGAACCGATTTCTGGTCTCAGCCTAGCCCTGACGTAGCTCTCGGTCCAACAACCTCCGACCAAATTTATATTTGTCTCCAGTCATTAAATGTCCAATATCTGTACAGTAAATCTTCTAAAATTATATTATGAATAATGATCCGATCATAACCATTATTCCAACGAGAGAAACGTTTCTATTGTCGGGAGGAAGACGGAAGTGCGTTTCGTAATGCCCCCACGGAAACCAAAAGCGGGAAAAACAAGATTTGTGCATTTGCCAAATTGCACCCCACTCTCCGTCTTAACGGGGATTCATCGGAGAAGTCTAATTTGAAGTCTGTTACTTATCTTCATTTTCTTTTTCGATTGAGAGAAGATTCGGGCAGATGAGGGCGACACAAGTTTTTAGAGAGCTCTTAATCGACATTAGAGAACTCCTGATGAAGGGTTTCGCAATCGGGCTCGTTTTTCGAAAGAGAATCTGACCATTTTAAAAATATGGTCATAATTCTGCAAAAGTAGTTTGAACCAATTTATAGATTCCTCACTGCTAAAATAATGGCCGGTGCTTTATCTGGTATACTTTTAACGTGGAAATCTAGAACTTTTGTTTATTGCCGTTTTAAGAAAATATACAGTATCTGCGATTTTTGGAATTTTTAAATTACTCATATTTATTTGTTTCGGGGCAGATGAAGATAGATGGCTGGATGAGGATTTGGGTAAATGGTATCATTATTCTTATATGTTTCCATCAAATCTAAAAATTCGTAAGAGAAATCATTTAACACTGGTATCCTTTTTCTATTACGCGTGTTACTCTAATTCTCTGTTTACAAATTAAGATAAATGTGGAGGTGCTGTGTCTCTTTTGTTTGAACAACAAAACTATATAAAAAGTACGATAATAGTGTCGAGAAGAACATATCCGTAAACAACGTATCCGTATCCAACAGCAATCAAGCTATTTTTGAACATACAAAGAATTGTTTGATTAAAAAAATATTTCCAATGGATTGAATGAATATTTCGAATAGATTGAATTAATTTTTCGAATATTCATTCAATTATACAATTCTTTGGGCATAATTCTTTGGATATCTAAATTCTATGTTCATTCAACCAAATTCTAATATTCATTCAATCAAATATTCCTTAGATATCCAAAGAGTTGTTTGATTGAATGAATATCTATAATATTCATTCAATCAATCAAAAACTCCTTTAGATCCAAACAATTCATTGGACATTCAAACAATTCTTTGGACATTCAAACATTTCTTTGGACATTCAAACATTTCTTTGGACATTCAAACAATTATTTGGACATTCAAAGAATATTTATAATATTCATTCAGTCAGACCACTCTTTGGACATCCAAAGAATATTTATAATATTCATTCAATCAAACAATTATTTGGACATCCAAAGAGTATTTACAATATTCAATCAATCAAACAATTCTTTGGATGTCTCTATCTTTAAGGTTTTGTTCTTGTCAACACTAGTAGGGTACTTTTATTAGTTTTATACAAATAATTAGGAAGATATTTCTAAATTCTATTAAATCCTAATGGCTTTCGAAAACAAGAAGAGTTGTCTGGAACTTCTGGGTTTCTCTCTTTTTACACAATTATGAACTAGTTAGCATTTAAGAATTCTCGGGAGGAATTTTTTTTCTTGGAAGTACTGTCTATTTTGTAATAAAATATCACAAATATATATTTTAATGATATAATAAAAAGAGATTTCCAATCGAAAGATAATTATGAAACTCTCTCATTGTCGATATTTAAAAATAAAGTTAACACTACGTATATCTTAGATATTTGTTACTACATCTGATATCCAGTTTTTTTACAAATGGTTGATTAAATACGAATTTTACACATGTTGAAGTCAAGGGTATTCTTCTCGTATTGTCTAACCAAAATAAAAATAAAATGCCCGTTTGCGATCGGTGGAGTAAAATTTTAAAATTTAAATTTATTCTTAACTTTTAACTCGGATTAGTCACAAGTTCTAGTTAATGAGAGGACGACAGAAAAGTTGCACTAAGTAATGCCATGCATAATATAAATCCATTGTTGCGACTTTATCTGACTGATTCATCAGCGGCATAAGTTTCTTTGGACAGTTTCTAAATATTGAGTTCAAATTATTGCTTTTAAAATGCAGCAGATATAATTCCTAATAAAGGAAAGATTGTGATTTTTTTTCTCTTTTTTTTCAGGCTTCTCATTTTTTCGAAGTTTTCCACTAATGTATATATTTGAAAATCCTCCGACAAAGCAGTACTCCTTAAGAGTAAGTCCTAGTTAAGAATCATTCTCTATACTAGCTATGTTAAAAATCTTCCATCCCAGTTCATTTAGAAACTACTTTGCGTAAGACTTTGAAATTTGATGAGTTAGTACGAAAATGATCACGTAATGAAATGACATAAATTAGAAAACTCTACAATAACGTCTTATAAATCCTATTTTATATTTAAAATCCTTTTATAATGAATGCCAATGCGATGACGCCACCTGCAACTGTTTTTTTTGTTGTTTTTTTTTATTGTTATTATTATTATTATTATTATTATTATTATTTTTTTTTTTTATTATTATTTTTTTTTTTTTCATTTATAATAGATAGACATTAAATGAAAACAACTTGTGTCATTTCATTAAGTGATCATTTTTGTCCCTACTCGCCAAATTTCAAGTTTTTATACAAAGAAGTTTCTAAATAAACTGGAACTAGAAGATTTCAAATTACCTAGTATAGAAAATGATCCTTACTAAGACTTCCCCCTCAAAACTAATTATGGATTGTTTTCTTCCAACTGTCTATTTCTAACACTTATAAAGTGCTTAACACAGCCAAATACGTCTCGTAATTTTGAGCATCTAGAAGAATACGATATCGAAATCTCCTTGTGTAAAACCCTCTCTCCGTACCCACCACACCAACGAGAGGACATTGAGGCCACGACAGATTTAATGTGCACCAGCCTCCATTACGTACACACCGATATTTGGCGGCCGTCGAGGATCGAACCCCCAACCCTCTAATCACGAACTCGTTACTCTAACCACCAGGCTAGGAAGCCCTCTTAACACATTGTTGACCGGTCACGAGTTAACTTGTGTTTTCATGGCCAAACGTTGCCGACAGGCCACGAGTTATTTTCTCAGTACACTGTTCAAAGTCTGACTTGCATCCCTCAGAGCCCAAATCACATCATGCTTTAGTTGGTTGGTTGTTTTCAGATTATCTGGCGCCGTCAGCAACACGAGGGCTATAATGCTCCGAAACATTCGTCATTAGACAAGCCAACATACATTTACAAACACCCATGCCTAACACGGGACTCGGAACCCGCAACCTCGCGGTCTAGAAGCTAGCACGTTAACTACTATACCGTTTGGTCGGCTTCATCATGTTTTAGAGGCCCTATGCAAAAAATTTGTGAGGGCGCCCAATAGTTATATTGACAATGTTTGACGGAAGGATTTTCATCTTTAGTCTGCAAGTTTATTGATAGCCATTTTCTAAAGTCCAAAATCACACAATAAAAAAAAATCAACCACAATTTAACTCGCCCTAATTTTACTCTTTTTTTTTCACCTCCGATATTTACTTGTTTAGTGACTACTACTTAAAATCAATTTAAGTGTATTGTTGATTTGTACTCAAAACGTAATTAGCCGACCAAACGGTATAGTGGTTAGCGTGCTAGCTTCTAGACCGCGAGGTTGCGGGTTCGAGTCCCGTGTTGGGCATGGGTGTTTGTAAATGTATGTTGGCTTGTCTAATGACGAATGTTTCGGCGCATTATAGCCCTCGTGTTGCTGACGGCGCCAGATAATCTGAATACAACCAACCAACCAACCAACCAACCAACCAACCAACCAACCAACCAACCAACCAACCAACCAACCAACCAACCAACCAACCAACCAACCAACCAACCAACCAACCAACCAACCAACCAACCAACCAACCAACCAACCAACCAACCAACCAACCAAAACGTAATTAAAAATGTTAGAAAAAGACCCAGTGTTCAATTTAACTACACAACTTGGAAAATGTTGGGGCCCCAAGCCTGGACAGTTACGAAATAGTAGACGGTGACCTAAAATAAACTCTCAGTAAAATTGCCGGTCAACAATGCGTTAAAACTCATGTCTCTGTCTATTAATGTTGTTTGTCGAATATAATCGACCCTAAAATAGTAACAATTCCTTTGTAAAAGACTTTACAAATACAAAGAATCATCAAACTCACTCACTCTGATACCTCAATCCCAAAAATATCCCTGACGGCCGCTTCGATATCGTCAGTCTCCGTCAACCCCCCTTCCCCCAGAACTTTCCAGAAAAGAACACTCCCAGTATGACTTAGCGATCCCCTCACGCGAAATCGCGTGACAAACTTCCCAGAAGGTAAGGCACCAAGCGAGTTTGTGCAGCGGCAACTCCTTCCACGCGACGTTTCATTTTGTCCACTTGCTGAGTAGATTGGTATAATAAAGGGTTGCCCATATCGATTCAACTCTTCTTTTCCTTTCATTTTAACTGTAATCGCCCGTTTTAGTGAGATTGTTATCCAATAGTTGGAAATGTGGGTCCTGCGTTGAAATCAATCGGCAAATAAAGAGAGCGGTGTTTTTGATGGTTTTTGTGTATTTTGTGAGGAAAAGTGATTGTGTTTGTAGTCTATGAGTTTTGAATTGAGTAATATGTTGAAGTTATACGAGAAGTAGGCTTTACTATTTGTTATGATCGAAAAATAAACAGAGCTTATTTTTTTGTGTCAGGAAGTGGTAGCGCATGGTACAACTTTGGGTACTGATATCCACCTATCACGATTACGATACCATATATTATACGAATATTTACTCACTGGAAATTGTTGCGCTCGAAAACACGTTAACCAAACAATATATTTTTCATCGATAATTATTTTTTAAACACTTTTACTTTTTGCATAAAAACTTGATAATACTTTTGATTAACCAGTGACATTCAGTAAACTTAAAACACTTGCAAAATTAATATAATTAGATTACTTAGACGTATCTGCATAAATACCGTAACAAGTTGTTTATGTAAGTTGAAAATGTTTCTAATGTTTGTTTATGCAAATATAACACTTTTCAAATTTATATTTATTTACTAATTGGGCAATGTAGTGTCCAAAAATAAACACAAATTATATTTTTATCGAAATTATTTTTAATTTTTCTGCTTTTTACCTAAAAACTCAATAATTCATGATTGCCATGAAGAAAAATATGCTTTTGATCAGCAAAAGACATTCAGGATATTTAAAACTCTTGGAACGCAATATGAGTAAAATTATTAAAACTTATCCATATATATACTGTGGTGATTTGCTTATCTAATTGTAGATGTCTTACGTTTTTGGTTATGTGCAAAAATGATTCATACTCTTGTTTATCTAAGTAGTTAATGCTTTTGAATTGATTGATTATTGGTATTCTGTCAACAGGCGCTTTATTTTGAACCAGTCCAAACGTCGTACTGTATCGTGTAAATAAAGCGTAGAAAGACTAGTATCGCAAACTTAACATAATTTATTAAAACTGTAAATGACTAGATAATAACAACTACTTCCCTGAAGGAAGTGATCCTGCTCTTAAACAGAAGCAGTTAAGACAGGTGCAAAGACAGAGATTATAAATACTCATAACGCACATAAAGGTTACAGTAGACTGGCGTGAAATTTACATAAAGGCAGTTCAATGGCAGACCAAAAGTTCTACATATAGGCAGGCAGTCTGATCAGGCTTGGCGGCAGTCTCAGCAGGCTCCATGTGCTAGTCGCCACAAACCATTATTAAATAGCCAGATAAATTTAAACAACTTTGATAAAATTCGTAAAAAAGTTTACTTAACTATAGTAAATTTTAACACTTGGGTATTAAACAAAAACACTTCCGTTTGTCCAGTTTAGCAACCCTCTAAACCATATCTTAATTACCCCATACCATATTCACCTCAGATATTGTATCTCATTTTCCCTACCACTCATTTATCCACCCTTATGTTCCCCGCTTCCTTTATTCCCTATAACTCATCCCTAAGACGGAATTAAAGTCCTTTTCCCTATAAATATCCCTCCGCGACAAAGGATAGGGGGAAAACCCTTATTCCCAAGAGTGGCCTTAAGGCTTCGGGATTAATCCAAAGTGAGGTCTTTCCATCACTGGAAAGACAACTACGATAACTTCTTCGCCCGGCCATCACTTAAACCCTTTTAGGCCCCTATGCAATAGATAGGGATTGAACAGAACCGAGTTTTTTGTCTTTCTGGAAGACTATGGGGGGTTTACTTTGTCGTTTTTTACGAAGGGGGGGGGGGGGGCTAAGACGGTAGGTTTGTTTTGTCGTTATTTTTTTTTTTTTTTTAGATGGAATCGGATTAGAGGGTTTTTATACCATTAAATCGGATCAAACGGGTGTTTAAAGCGCGTTTTAGTGGTTGGTTTAATACGCTCCATGGAGTAAATGGAGGAATGAAACAAAATGATGTCTGTGACCTTAGAGAAGTTGAGGTTCGTTTAGAGAAAGATATTATATTGTGGTAATATAAGTGATATATAGTAACTGTTATGACTGCTCTGTATCTAAGAAGCTTAAGGTTTAACTAGTATTATAACTCTTAATAGACATAAAGACTGTATAAATGAAGATTATGGAATAATACAATAAATGTGGTTACTATTATTATATAATCTAATCTACTAACTTAAATAAAATGATTATTTTTGCAGCTCTGATGTATTTGCGATGACTATTGTGCTAAATAAATGCTAAGTTTATTTAATTTGAAATCAGAATTGATAAATCTTTTAATAAAAGGACAATGAAAAATAGTGTATATTGGTAACTGCAATACGTTGTCTTGAATAATAATACGAAGTATAAAATGATTTAATAAATAAAATCATAATATAGTTTTAAATGCAATTAATTATTTCCTTAAAAATGATTTTCAGATCCAATCAGTGCAGCTGATTAAGCCATAAAAATGTGCTTACCAATCGAACCAATATAATATTCAAAATAAATAAATTCAAAGAATTATTTTGTAGTCACTATTGCCAGCTTAGAGAACTTCATACTTCAATACTTTAAGAAACTTCAAATTTCAAGGTACATTATTTTAAGTAACAAAATACACAATTAAAATTTATTTCTTCATTGGCAAGTATATGCAAGTTTTCTCTAACGTACTGTGCGTTGATTATGAAACCAAACTTCATAGCCAATTTACCAATTCCAAATTATAATACTGACATATTATCAAGATTAAAATAGAACATTGTTCATTATTTATAAAACGCACAAGAAATGCTATTACTATTCAGTAACATTAATGGAATACGAAGTTTTCCTTTAGCTTTATTATTTTTAAATAAGTATTTCAAACCATTCATCGCATCTAAATCACTCCTTACTACATAGCACTGTTGTCCCGGGATATGATTTTAAAAATTGACTGTCAAATGTTTATTTAAGAAATGTAATATTCTCTCTTCGATAAATAATAAAATACATAGTTTTCCTTCAAAATATATTTATTTCATTTAGGTAAATATATTTGGAACTGTTACAAAAGATTAACTTCTCTTGAAAACTTTGTTGATACAAGATGCGTTTTCCGAAAGGAATCAGACTATATAAGTATATATGATTCTTCAGAGAATATACGTATATTTTTGATTATACAGATAATATATATATTTTTGATTATCTAGATAAAGTATATATATGATTACCCAGACAATAATATACCGATTTATGATTATCCATATAATAATATATGTATTTATGATATTTCAGTTGATAATTTATGTATTTATAAATATCCAAAGAAAGAATATAAGTATTTATGATGTTTCAGATAATAATATATGTATTTATAAATATTCAAACATGAATATAAGTATTTATGATAAATATGAATATATATATTTATGATAAATATGAATAGATGTATTTATGATAAATATGAATAGATGTATTTATGATAAATATGAATAGATGTATTTATGATAAATATGAATAGATGTATTTATGATAAATATGAATAGATGTATTTATGATAAATATGAATAGATGTATTTATGATAAATATGAATAGATGTATTTATGATAAATATGAATAGATGTATTTATGATGGATATGAATAGATGTATTTATGATATATATGTAAATATGATAGATATATATGTATTTATATGTTGCACAAATTGTCTGTATATATTGTAAATAGTGACGTATTATTTCAAAATTCTATTGTAATTTATTTTTATCCTATTTTATTTAGTAATTAATAGCGATTATACAAGTTAGAAAAGGTGGCAACACCTAAAGTAATCGAGAAGTTTCGAGATATTTCGTTTCCGATAAATTGGCTGGAAATTTCGAGAATGCTCACGCGCTTGTATATAAAGGACTGGAGAACGGGAAAGTTTTGAGATTGACTTCGGATTTCGTTGAAAGCTGATCGCTTTGTTTACCTATTGGAGTGAGCTTGTATAATCGCTGATTTCGAAGTTATTTTTGTTGAAGCTTGTGTTGAAGCTTGATAGTAATTAAACTGTTGCCTGTGAATAAATTTTGTGAGTTTTCTGAAGAGAGAATAAATATTTTTATACCGTGAAAACTGTACCATCATTGCCTCAGCGGAAAAATTCGTAACAGTGGTGTCAGAAGTGGGATCTCGTAATTTTGAATGCCGACAACTAGAGGAATGATGGAAGACCAAATGAAGCAGTTGATGGAAATGATTGCTGGAATAAAAGCCGGACAAGAATCCACGGCCGCTGAAATGAAAGCCGAAATAAAAGCCGGACAAGAATCAACCGCCGCTACAATCGCCGAAATAAAAGCCGGACAAGAATCATCTTCTGCGTCCGTTGATAGATTTATGGAGCGCACAGAGAGTGTTCTTCAATCAATGAAGGCGGATATTTTGGATGTCAGAGAAGATCTTAAGACAGTGAGAAATGAAGTTGAAGAAAAAGTTTCCACCGTGCAAGAAAAAGTTTCCACCGTGCAAGAAAAAGTTTCCACCATGCAAGAAAAAGTTTCCACCTTAAAGGAAGAGCAAGACAAATTCATTGACGTTGTAGAAGAAAGGCTGCGAAAAATAGAAACGCGTGAAGCTCTGGCCATAGCGTCACCTAATTGGGATAACGCTTCCATCCCCTTTATGGCGCCGCGCTCTAACATCAAAGTGGCCCCTTTTGATGGGAAGTCGTCTTGGCGCGTTTATCAAACGCAATTTAAAATGATTGCTTCTGCGAATGGTTGGGACGATACTTCGAAGGCATTCCATCTCGCAGCATCTCTTCGAGGTGAAGCTGCTGCCATTTTACAGACACTACCTGAAGAGAAGCGGGGAGAATTCGTGGTGCTGGCAAGTGCGTTGGAGTTAAGGTTTGGGGAGCAGCATCTAAAGGATTACAACAGACTACAACTGAAAGTGAGACAGCAGAAGGCCAATGAAACTCTTCAAGAATTGGCATCGGATATAGAAAGACTGTCGCTCCTCGCTTTCCCTGACTGTCCCCCGGATGTACGAGACGATCTTTCTCTGCAGTATTTCATCGACGCTATTCAAGATCCCGATGTGCAGCAGGCGGTAAGGTTATCCCAAAACAAAAACCTGAAGTCTGCCCTCGTGTACGCCATGAGAGTGGAAGCCGCGCAGCTAGCTTCTGGAAAAGACCGACGATATGTGCGTGGTGCATTAGCCGAGGATTCTTCTGACTTTGTCACCAGTAAGCTTCGAGAACTGGAAAGCAAAATTGATAGAATGATGAGAAGCTATCCCGGAGCCAGGGATCGAAGGACCAGAGTCGTTTGCTGGCACTGCAAACGGGAAGGGCATCTACGACAAAACTGCCTTGATTTGAAAAAGAGAAGGGATAACACTACCACGGATTCTCCACAACTGAATCTAAGAAGATGTCATCTCGCAGGGCAGAAGCTGCAATGTAGAACAGGTGAAGCCCCGACCAGTCGTTTCCACGTTTCATCCCAACAAGGAGGAAACCAGGGTTTATTCGTGAAGGGGGAGATCAACGGAACTCCATGTCGTCTAATCGTCGATTCGGGAGCGAACGTAACGATCGTAAGGACGGACGTGGCTCGTCGCCTGAACAGCCGACTCCTCTACACAGCGCCCTCTGTTTCTCTACAAACTGTGTCTGGTGGTAATATCTCTGTTCATGGGAAATTGCAAGTGGACATTGCCCTTGGATTTAACACCTACAAGCACACCGTTTATGTTGCCGAAATTGTAGATCCGTGCATTCTCGGACTAGACTTTTTGAAGAAAAATGGAATTACGCTGAATTTTGAGAAAAGCAAGCTGCAAACATGGAGAGGCGAAGTTCCTTTGCACGATCTAGACACGAAAGAGCTGTGCGTATATCGGATTGTAGCTCATGAAAACAATGTCATAGAGAATGCTGAAGAGTCCACATCTATGAAAAGTACCTCTCCAGCCTCGGAAAGAGAACCGAAGAAAGCGACGTTGATGAAACCCTCCCAGGAAGTGGTTCATGTGGAAATGGACAAAGTCAGTGTAGAGGGAATCGACATCCATGCTCCTGTTACAAGCATCGAACGGAGGTCCCGGGATCTATCAGCTGCACCCGCGGATGATTCGGACGCAATCTCAGAATCATATAACGAGCAAGATGGGGATCAGAAACTTTCACCGCTTCTGTTTGCATACGGGAGTACAACTCACGAGACCACCGGATTTTCTCCATCTATAACGATGTTTGGAAGAGACCTTACACTCCCCAGCAACCTCCTCTTTGGACAACCACCGGACACTCCTTCCTCGCCTGTCCAGTATCTAGATGATCTGCAGGCACGTTTGGAAGCCGTACATCGGTTCGCCAGAGAGAGAAACAACATCATGACGGAGCGCATGAAGATCCGGTACTATGCCAAGGCCATGGACCGTTCATTCCAGGAAGGTGACAAGGTGTGGTTAGGGAACCCTAAACGTCGGAAAGGACTCTCCCCTAAGCTCCCGACGAACTGGGAAGGGCCGTATGGGGTCCTTAAGAAGATCAACGACGTCGTGATGAAAATTCAACGGACACCTTCCTGTAAACCTAGAGTAGTACATCACAATAGGCTATCCCCATATTATAGTAGAAGTGATTGAATTGCCTTTCCTCTTAAGGACTTCACTGCCCGGGACGTGCAGTCTTTAAGAAGGGGGAAATGTTGCACAAATTGTCTGTATATATTGTAAATAGTGACGTATTATTTCAAAATTCTATTGTAATTTATTTTTATCCTATTTTATTTAGTAATTAATAGCGATTATACAAGTTAGAAAAGGTGGCAACACCTAAAGTAATCGAGAAGTTTCGAGATATTTCGTTTCCGATAAATTGGCTGGAAATTTCGAGAATGCTCACGCGCTTGTATATAAAGGACTGGAGAACGGGAAAGTTTTGAGATTGACTTCGGATTTCGTTGAAAGCTGATCGCTTTGTTTACCTATTGGAGTGAGCTTGTATAATCGCTGATTTCGAAGTTATTTTTGTTGAAGCTTGTGTTGAAGCTTGATAGTAATTAAACTGTTGCCTGTGAATAAATTTTGTGAGTTTTCTGAAGAGAGAATAAATATTTTTATACCGTGAAAACTGTACCATCATTGCCTCAGCGGAAAAATTCGTAACAATACGTATATTTTTGATTATACAGATAATATATATATTTTTGATTATCTAGATAAAGTATATATATGATTACCCAGACAATAATATACGGATTTATGATTATCCATATAATAATATATGTATTTATGATATTTCAGTTGATAATTTATGTATTTATAAATATCCAAAGAAAGAATATAAGTATTTATGATGTTTCAGATAATAATATATGTATTTATAAATATCCAAACATGAATATAAGTATTTATGATAAATATGAATATATATATTTATGATAAATATGAATAGATGTATTTATGATAAATATGAATAGATGTATTTATGATAAATATGAATAGATGTATTTATGATAAATATGAATAGATGTATTTATGATAAATATGAATAGATGTATTTATGATAAATATGAATAGATGTATTTATGATAAATATGAATAGATGTATTTATGATAAATATGAATAGATGTATTTATGATGGATATGAATAGATGTATTTATGATATATATGTAAATATGATAGATATATATGTATTTATGATAGATTTATATATGTTAATTTATGATAGATTTATATATGTTAATTTATGATAGATTTATATATGTTAATTTATGATAGATTTATATATATTAATTTATGATAGATTTATATATATTAATTTATGATAGATTTATATATATTAATTTATGATAGATTTATATATATTAATTTATGATAGATTTATATATATTAATTTATGATAGATTTATATATATTAATTTATGATAGATTTATATATATTAATTTATGATAAATATGAATATATGTATTAATAATAGATATGACTATGCATTTACGATAGTAATTAATTTATATATTTATGATTACTCAGATAATTAAATCGGATAATCATAAAAAAACATATATGTCCTTTTTAGTAAGCAACTAATACAGTTCAAAGTTTTTTTTTCTTGCATACTACTATAGTATACTCCAATGCATATTTTAAAACTCAGAACCAATTACATCCTTAAGAAAGTTACTTTCATTGATCACTATTCAAGAGAAACCATATTTTATTATTTTAAATAAATACGAGTAAATACACTCACCAAATCCTCCAAACGCATTAACAACCTACTAAATTCTAAAATACAAATTTTCCTTCAACTTATAAATTTGCTACAACTAAATAAATATTCCGAACCCATCATCGCAGCCAATTAACTTGTCTAGAAGAAAGCTGTTGACCCAAGATAACCATTTGCGAGAGCGAGAGAGAAGAGGATGGACAAAAGATATAATTGGGGGGAGAGGCGACGATGAGTAATGGGAGGGTATCTTGAGGAATCGTCCTTAATCCCTTTCCTCTTCCTCCTCCTCCTCCTTTTCGAGCTGTTTACCGTTCGGGATGATATCATTCCTCAATCATTTATTCCCTCCTCTCCTTCCCATCTTCGAGAAAGTTTGGCGAGAAAGTTTGAGGGGAAGAATCTTCGGGGGCATTCGTCATCCTTCCAGATTGGGACGCTGATGGGAGGCTCGAATTATTCTGTAGATATGGAACGGCGCTTTTAGTGAGGAGGAAGATGGAACGGACGCAGTCTCAAAGAATTAATTTGTTTTCCAACAAGTGCAAGTGTAGAACACACATTTATTTTAAGGTATACATGTACGTTAGGAATTGCAAAATTTGACTCAAGTCTGCGTTTTTTGTTTTTTCCTTTTAAAATATTCCCGATTTCATTACCTTTTAAAATAATACCATTTTCTTTCTGAGACTCAATTTACTTTTTAAATTACAGTGGGTTTTGTGAACCTGTTTTGTATCACGTTCATTAGTGTAGTAAACTTTAAACGCGTTTTCTGAAGAATGCCATTTTGGTGTTATATGACTTTACGCCAACGGTTATAACATCATAATAAATTGTCCGATTTACAAAATTCTAATTTTGTTCTGAAGACACAAGTTGTGAATGTGTTTCCTATGGAGAATCTAAAATATATTGTTATAAACACATTTTTATGAATATTTTAATCTTAATTTTTTGTTAAAAACTATGTATTTTTTTAAACTTTTTATTTAAAAATTTATAATTAAATAAATATTGCAACCAAATTCAAAATTCTCCATAGGAACATGCGTCAATATAATATCTTTTATTTGCAATAAAATTAATACCTCTAAGTTAATTACAAGTTTATGTATGTTCTGATAAGGTCCTATTAGTCACTTTAATTGCAATTAGCTGATTAAAAAATTGACGGAAAAAAAGTTTATATACATAAATGCATCATTTTTAATTCTGATATACTGCCAAAAAGTTTGAAATTATTACCAAAAAAATTAGAGAAAATCATCTCAATTGTATATGTATACCTTAAGCAGTCTATTTTTTATTTAAAAATAAATCGAGTTTGAGAACTTTAAATTAATTTTGATTTTTTTTTTTTGTCAATGAATAATCTTTAGAGGGATAATTAACAGTTTTGTCGTTATCCATTCGAGCCGAAACTTGACAGATAGACTCGTTGTCGATAACAATCTATCGAGTTGTAGATTCTTCTCAAAAATGCCATTTTTACATAGGTTTCTACTACCGTTTGTCATTTCCAGACATCAAGTCAATTTCAACCATATGCAATATTTTCATCATTTAATCAAGCTGAAACTTGACAGATAGAGTGCATTGTCATCGATAATTAGTCTATCAAGTTTTGGTTGCAAATTTTTTTTAATGGTACAGAATGTATTTTCTCTGTGTAGTGGTAATATTCTATGAAAAATTTGCCTGATCCTAAAATTAACTACCTAAGATATAGTTAACAATGTAAATAAAGGATTTTAGAAAACATTGTTTTTAAGGTTAGTATTTTTAGAGTTTCCAGATACATTTTTGTTAAATTAGCTAACGACCAAAAAAAGCTAAAATTTAAAAAAAGTTGGTTGTGATCAAATTTTTACTGTGCAAGAACTAAACGGAGGCTGTACTGAAGTATGAAGGCTTTTGGGAAGAATTTTCAAAGGGAAACTTTCCTGCATTTGCATCTCAAATGGGAGAAAACCCAAGGTAAAAGTAGGCATGGTATTGTGTAGTTTGAAAATTTCAACTTCAATAAAAACTCGGAAATGTTTGTTAACATGCTGAGCTCCACCCGAATTACTCGATACAGCTGTGTAGATGTATTAGTGCCATTGTTTCTTATCGAAGTAGAAGATATTTACGCTTAGAATGAAAAGCTTATAGGCATTCATTCAACACGTTCTGCGCTAAGTCTGTTTTGTCTTGTTTATCATGCATTTTGCGGCCGGGGTTCCTTTTACGACAAAGCAATATGTTATGAAAAAAAATGTGACACAATATGTTACAGCAATGGCCAGAAATATGACAAAACGAGTTGTCACATTTTGTAATACCTGCGAAGGACAACTTGTTTTTAGTTTTACCATGTTTCAATAAAGTCCAACAAAATGCCTTGATGATATAATCCTGAAATGAATGAAAATTAAGTAAATTTAAATAAATTTTCAGAAATTACTTAAAACAATGCAAATATTTTTAGTTTTATATCACATTTTACACTGTCAGCCACCGGTGGTTGACGCGAACTAAACGGGAAAAATCAGTTTCAGCCACCGATCGCTGACAAGGCACTTAACGTGCTAACTATACTAAACTCCAACTTAACTTGACATCACTAGGCGATAGATCTTCACCGTGCTCATAGGCAGTTAATCCATTTTAGCCGAGTGAAGACATAATTCTCGCCAAACCTTATAGCCTTTTGTTCTCTACAGAGTTGTGGTTTGGCGAACATTATGCTTTCACGTCGCCAAAATGGATTAAATACCTTTGAGCACTGTGACGATCTACAGTCTAGTGATGTCAAGTTAAGTTGAAGTTTAGTATAGTACTATTTGGATGTGTCACATTTACAGTGTATTGAGTTATTTTTTTTTATTTTAAAATTTTTGAGTTTTTTTTTTTTAATGTAACTAAATGTTGCTTTAATTTGTAAGATTTCCTTTGGATATAAGAAACCTAAAAATACCCATTTTAAACCTGTCTGTTGAAATCCGGCTTGGAAGAAAATTGTTTATTTAATTTTATTTATCATTTTAGAGAAAAAAAAATTATGTTAAACTAATTTATCTTATGTAAAGAATGTAGAAATTAGTTCTTCTGAAGCAATAATTAAAGTAAATTAAGTTATCGTAATAATGTGAAAACAGAGTAGCTAGAATTAAATAGATTTATATTAAGATATTTATTTTCAAGTAAGTTTGCTAATTATCTGAGTTCTGAAAAATGTTGTTTTATTTTGGAGAAAAAACAAACAAGCTTATATATTAAAATCAAAAAGAAAATAAGTTATTGCGTTGTACGCTGAATTTTTAACCACGATTCTTTTAATTTCTAATTTATTGTCTTACCCCATGTGTGTACAGAAGGCAAAAAAAAAAAAAAAAAAAATTGAACGATGGTTATATTATCGGTTCTAATTATCGTAGAATTTTTGCGGTTTGGAACAAAATGTTTTATTTACAAATTTTCTATATGTCTGGTGCAAAACATTTTTCTTAAAAGGCTGTACAAATAAGTAAATTTAACTCTATCCTTAAAAATTTCAATTTGAACACCTATTTTTCATGTTTTCATTCGATTTAGAATACTTTGTTTACCCTAGATAGCAAAATTTAGTTCATCATGTTGAAAAACACGTCATTTATGAGCACAAATGATTGGCCGATCTTGAGAGCAAATTTCTTTAGAACGGAGAAGCAAACGTTTTGCGTGCTTCAAGACGTAATCTATTACACGGTTCTTTAAAGTGAGTCTCTTCTTTTTTCTTTTTTTTTAAACATTTTCGCAAAAATTTTTGAGAACCAAAAGTCAATATGGAATGAAAAAGAATTCTGGAGGGGTTTTAACCATGATAATTCTAATACAAAAAAAAAAAAAAAAACATATTTCTATTTAAATCATTTTTAAACTTGTTTTATTAATTAATAATTATTTATTAAAAAATTGCTTAATACAAAAGTTGCATGTTATTTATGTTCGGCCCATTATAAAATATCTTTTGAAACAAATTTTTTTAAAATATTATAACTATTTAAGAATGTATGGCTAAAAAAAACAAATGTTATTTTTAACATTAAATTGCTTTTTTTTTTTTCTTTTTTTTTTTACATCATTTAAATTATTAACAATTCTTTGAAAAATTATGAAATTTGGCATTTAGTCTTTTTTTTTTATTATTATTCTATATCGATATACGGTATAATATTATGGGGTTGCTATTGAACTTTTTAAAGTTTGGTTTAGTTTTTATATGTAGATGACTCCTCTTGATAAAAAAAAGTATCATACAATTAACAAAGACCTGTCACAATTTACAACGGTACTTGACATTTTTTATTTTATCAATTAGAATATAAAATATACCCATCGTTCTATTTTTTTTTCCCTTTTTTTTTTTTTTTTTTCTTACTGTACCATCGAACTCGTTTATATTATTTTCAAAATTATTAAAAAAAAATCAAATTTAAAGTTACAATCGTTTTGCAGAAGTTAAGATTTCGTAAACATCTGTCGTGAAAGAATGAATTAAATTGGAACGGATAAATTTCTATTAACTAAATATTTGCGTAAAATATTTTGTTGTTGAAGTATACATTAGAAATCAAATAATATGGGCCTTCTCGTTTTAATTAAAGTCGGGTAGTAAGATTTTAAGTTTTTTATTACTCATCATTAAATGGTTAGTTGCTTGCTTTGAATTTCCATAGCGCAAGGGCAACACAAGGGTCAAACTGCGCCGCAACTTTAAAGGAGTTCTAGTTTAAATTAGAAATTGTTTTCAGGTTTTGAAGGGAATTTTTCATTCTTGCACTGCAGTCCCCTTTTGAAAAACTTGGCTCATATATACAAAATTTTTAGAAGAGTTGGTGCCTTAAAATTTATAAATAATATATTTTGAGTTTGATATTGTTTATCAAAATATAAATTCTCCCCCTTTAAAAGGATACCCCATTTGAAATAATACTTTAACTAGAAGTATTTTTAATAATTTTTTGAAGACAAAATTGGTAACTACTAGTGTAAGTAAAGTTTTTTTCTTTAAAATGCGTTTTTCTTAAAACTACATTTTTCAATCTTCATGTACCTTTTTCTCAGAAACTGCACAAACTATCTTTCTAAAATTTTTACTTCATATTTCTTTTATGTACCTGTATACACTGAAGTGAGATTTTGTTGTCATTTAAAAAAAAAAATATTTTTTGTTTTGACTTATTTAAAAAAAAACAAGAAAACTTGTGATTTTTAACAAATTTGAGTGACTTTCACGAAATCGGTACATTATTGTCACGATTCCATTGGTACGCGATTGTTATATGAACCTGATACGAGTATTAATGAGTTCCACTGTCGCAATACAACTTGTTTACTTGAATAATTTTACACTTATAGCAGTGATGTCGATGAGATAACAAACTTGTAAATGGTGAAGTGTTTACGATTCTAATAATACGAAACGGTTTAAAGAAACAACTTTATTAGTTAACACGCCATTCTCCAAACTTAAACTGGTATCTTTAAAATCTATAGAACACAACTAGCAAGGTAAAGCGCGAGGATATCTAGTTGAGACGGCACGAGGAGTTATTCATCTAGCTAGAGATGCACGAAGATATATTTATTCCGCTACACACTATCTCATTCACTTCCTTAGAAGATATATTTTCTGCTTCACTGTATTAATTTTATAGCTATAGAATTCAGACATTTTTACGACATAAAAAGATTATTTTCTAATGATGTATCCGATGGCGATACAACATTCTTTTTTATAAAAACTTGAATAGACCTTTCAGCTGAGGCCAGTATTAGCCCTGCCTTAAATTCTCCTATCACAACAAAACATCTCGCCGGTACTCATCGACCAATATTTGACCAGAGATCGCCATTAACAACATCATCAAAATGGCCGCTAAGGGGTGTCGTCTCGCGTGACTTGTAAGAAAATGGGTCGTAAAACTAAATTATGGTCAACAGAAGAGTCATTAGCCGCAGTCATTAGAGTCACTCCGTTCAAAGTCATTGTCACCAAAAGCCATTATCCCTTTGACACAGTCCGCAAACACTTCCTCGCATTGGTTGGTGAGCTTTTGAGCCCCGCACCGATAATGAGGCGCAAATTGAGGCGGATTTGGCGTGAAATTTTTGTTTCTTTCGGAACTTTGCTTGACGAGGAAATGGATTAGATGAGTTGGTAGAGTCTGGCTAGTAAAGGGTCTCATCATCGAAAATTAGAAAGGTCAAACTCATAAATTGGAGGCATAAATAAAAGCGCCTAGCATTCAAAACGTCTTGGGATCAATTCCTTGATTTAAAGTACTGTAATCTTCATTTAAAAAATATAGCAGATATGATGGAGATTGCGATGATCTCACAAAACAATGTCATTTGCTTGATGGTAGCTGCCCACTTAATGGCTGTTTGGTTAGCGCTCTGACTTCGCATGCCAAAAGTGCCGGGTTTGAATATCGGTTAGGCATAGATGTGTTCTGTGGTTCGTAATTGACGTTAAGATGTAGGTCCCCTGATTAGCTGTCATTGTGTAAAAAAAAAAAAAAAAAAAAAAAAAAAAACAGGTCGTTGAGTATACAAGCCTACCAACTTGATGGTAGTTTTCCTTTATTGTCTCATTCGAAACGTTTTTCCTTAAAATACCTCCCAGAATTTATTCCCTCCTCAGCCTTTAAATTCGTATCTTACTGTAACGATGATTCGGCACAGTATATCCCTCTTCTAGCTCTTGCGACTATTATACTTTAAAATAACAAACCTTGTTATTTAGATTACCCTCTAGATAGTGTTACTGTGTTTTGGTCCACTGCGTAGCTCTTGAACCATGAATAATTCAATATGATTCATCATAAATGTTATTACTTAATTAAATTTGTAATAACTTAGAGTAGGATTTCAATAGTTTTTTATTATTTATTCTATGTATTATGGCTGTGGGGTTAACGCTCTGACCTCGCATGCCAAAGGTGTAAGCCACTGATGTTCGTTGCGTTTCTGAATCCACGTTGAGCTGTAGGTTCTGGCCCGATTAGGCGTCTTTGTGCAAAAAAATAGGTCGTCGAGCGTACAAACCCACCAACCTACCCTATAAAACCAATAACAATAATTGAACACGCCCATAAACAACTTGATTGAATACAAATTACACCTTGGCTATGAACTGCAATAAAACTATGTAATTCTATCTGTTTTATTGCTCCTCCACGAAATAGTTCTCTGCAGACGATACTTGCGCAATACATAAAAACATTCCAAGTAAGAAGAGTCGTAAAGAGTTCCCCCACGAGATCCATCGCAATTCATCCAGATCCGGAAACTTTTTCCCTTTTTTCCCGGATCTGTCATAAAACATCCAGAATACGATTCTCAAAATATCTCCACGGATCCATTGTCAATAATTGATCGCTCTGGACCAACAATGGCCATCGCTCAACAACAAAAAGTTCTCGAGGTCTTTCTTCCCAGGAACAGGCAAGACACATTTTCGGACAGATACAGAATGCATCTCGTCCATAATAGAAAACCGGGGATGATCATTTTTCGTGGTGTGACTCATGATTTTTCGAGTTTTATCTTTTGGGAAGAGTTTCGGGGGGGCTGTGGAGATAGATGATATTGGGGAGAATGACTCGGAATTCATACACTATTCAGTTTGGTTGTGTACTCTATCAATGAAAATATAGTTGATGGGACCGACTTGTGAAGTTTGTCATTAATCAGTGATAGGATTTCACTCGATTGTAGGGTTTGACTTAGTGAGGGTTGTCATTAATCAGTGATGCCTTGGTCTATGGCCAACTGTTTCTTTTCCTTTTGTTTTGCAGTAAAAATACAGTTTATTAAAAGAATATGGTTTTTCTATTAGCAGGAATGAAACCAACTCTTATTCCACATATATTGCGGTATAGATCAGACTATTATGATAGTCAGTCTTTAATTAGTGATAAAATTTAACTCTATTCTAGGCTTGGATTAGGAAAGTTTGTTATTAAATTAGTGAAGACCTTAGCAATACCACTATTCTTTTAAAATTTTAAATAAATATATAGTTTAAGTTTAAGGCAGATAGTCTTTCAATTAGCAAGTACAGACCTGACTATTATCTAGCAAACTGTCTAGTCATCGATAATATAGGTTGAACTCTTGTAGAGATTATAATTAATCAGCGATAGTATTTCACTTGATTGATGGATTCCTGTTGGGGAAGTTTATTATTAATCAGTGTTGAGCTGTCGATACCACTCATTTTCTTTTCTGTTTAGATAAAATATAGTTGGTTGCAGACATATTGTCTTTTAATTGGCAAGAATGGACCTAACTATTATCCCACGGACTGTCTATTCATGAAGAATATAGGTCAAACTCTTGTAAAAAAGTGGTATTTAATCAGTGATAAGATTTCATTTGATTAATGGGTGAGGAAGTTCATCATTTATCAGTGATTCGTGGACAATACCACTCACTTTTCCCTTTTTAAATAAATATGTAATTGGTTAAAGGCAGATTGTCTCTTTAAATTAGTAAAAATGGATCTGACTATTGTTTCACAGAATGTCTAGCCAGACTATAGGGCAGACTCTTGTGGAAAGCTTGTCTTTAATCAGCTAAAGGGGCTCAATTGGGGAAGTTGTCTTGGGGAAGTTTGTCAATGTCTGTCAATGTGATGCGTTGGTATAGAACACACTTCCTTCTTTTGAAATAAAAAAATGAAGATAGTCTATTAAAAGTAGATGGCTTTTCTGTTAGGATAAATGGACCCGACTCTTGTCCCATAGATTGCTTACTTATTGAAAATATAGGGCACATTCTTGTGAAATCTTAAGATTACACTGAATTGTTGGATTTCACTTGGGGATATTTGTTATTATTCAGTGAAACATTTGAATAACTTCCTCGTTTTTTATTTAATATAAACTTGAGTCTGTTAGATATTTTAAGATATCTGTGAATCACAAGGCGCATTTTATGCAAAACATTCCACAATTTTATTCAGCGTTCAAAAATATCGTCATTATACGAACACGAACAAACTTAAAACTGAAAAAACGGTGTTCTATAATCACATCGTGGTGTTCTAAAAATAAAACACAAACTGTTGCCACAAAACAACCGACAAAACAATTATTTCAATAATCGTTACAATTTACATAAAAATATCCAAAAACTAAATAATTATCTAACAGAGTCAAATAATGAAATTTTTTTTTTTTTTGTCAGTAAGATTGCATTTGATTATTTTAAAATAGACAGCTTACTCATTGGGAAATTGGTTCAGACTCTTTAAACAGTGATACGTTTGAAAACTTAAAGCAACGACCATCTAAATAGACTTAAAGTACATGGCATTAACTTTTATATGCGATAGTATATAATTAGTCGTTTGATAAATTATAAACCAATTTAAAGACTAAGAACTACGCTTCTGACGAATAGTTTATTTGTAATTGCACATTGTAATATTTGCTTGTAAATCCAAAATTAAAAGAAAAACTATAAAGTCTAAAAAGTTATAAAAGTTGTTGTAGTTTGCAGTAAATGGCAATACTATAGAAAAGGGCTCAATTTGAACACGTTGAGGAATTACGAGCAATTTTTTATGAATCATCAATCGAATAGAGTACCGAACTCTGATGAACTTATTGAAAAGAAAATACTGCAAACTACACTGCGAGTGGGTTCATTTGGGAAAGTTTGTCATTAAGGAGACTTGGTACCCCTTGTTTTCACAAAAAATAATAAAAATATCAATTTCTTATTTTTTGCGTGTTTATAATCTTTAAAACCCTCTCCTTATTCTGGCAAGTGTTTGAGCTGATCCGATTACTGCAATTGAAGAAAAACTATAGTTTTATGGAGAATTTATCATTGCTGCAATTGCTCCTTTGATGTTTCGAACTCATTTTTCTCAGTTCAGGATTTTTGAAGTTCCTATCTTACTCAAAATGCTAAAATTCAGCAAATTTGAATGAAATCACTTGATTTTTTTTTTTTTTTTGTAACATTCTTAATATCTCTTTGAGAAAAATAGGCATGGATGTTTGAATAAAATATAAACTTTTTATTTACAAATTTAAATGTTGAAAAATACTCGTTTTTTACGCTTGTTTTACCTGTGGGTACAGTAATTATCGTTTTTCTCAAAAACTATTTTACTTATTCTGAATCAGATGCCTAAAAAGTTAGAGTATATTACTAAGCACATTTATTTTTAAAAAATCAGGAAAAAATATGGAAAAATTAAAAATGATAGAATTTAAAATTTTATGATTTTTTTTTTTTTTAAATTTTAAAATTTTGAAAATTTAGACTATTATGCGAACTTTTTAAATAAAATTTAGTTTTTACATAGTAATGCTTCCAAATATGTAAAAAAATATAATTTTAAAGGCTTCAACAACAACAAAAATGTTCGAAGGTTACCTAGTCCCCTTAATTAGTGCAATGCCACTATTCTTTCTTTTTAAATAAATAGTTGATTAAGGGCATATTCTCTTGCAATTATCAGGAATGGACCTAACTATTGTCTCACAAACTGTCCAATGATTGAGAATATAGGTCTGAATCTTGTGAAAAACTCGTGTTTAATCAGCGATAGGATTATTCCTTTGTAACGCAATAGATCACAAATTCATTAAATTTAACACAGTCCCTAAACCAGTCCCCTTTACCCCTCTAAAAGCATCATTAAATTTCAAAGTAGCGTTTTCCCCCAACTCTTTTAAAGCCCCGTCCGAAATTCCTGTCGCCGGTGTGCTTTATCTCCGATGACATACCTTCCCGAAAAGTCCGCACGCGTCAGCGATTTTAAAGCGTTGATGACACTCCCAGTTACAGCTACAAAAGACAGAATCTCAGATAAAAGCTTCTCCCCCCCGTTAAAAGGACTTTGTGAACACGAGAATCCCTCCAGAGCTTAGTCTTCTCCTTGTAAAGCGGGCTCTCTTTGTGCGTGGGCAGTTCCTCCCATGGGAGGAAAAGTGTCGCTTTTGGTGTTTTAATTGATGACTCTGACGTTACGAGAACGTCTTTGAAGTTGGTGTTTTAAGTTTATCCCACTACTTTGTTGTAATGCTTTTCTTAAGGTACGTGTATTTTACGTTGATGGATGTATCTGGGTACGTTTGAAATAAATCTTATTAGTAGGACGTTTGTGTAATTTTATATTTGATGACGAATATTAGTTGTGGTGTTTTATTTTGGGATTTTCCAAGTGACTGAAACATATTTGAAGTTAGTGCATTTGAATTAACATACACTTTACTGTCATTCATCTTAAGGACATATTTTACGTTGATGGATGCATCTGGATACGTTTGAAATAAATCCTATAGCAGGACGTATTGTATTTTTCTATTTAATGATGAGAGTTGTGATGTTTTATTTTGAGATTTTCTAAGTGACTGAAACATATTTGAAGTTAGTGCATTTGAATTAACATACACTTTACTGTCACTCATCTTAAGGACATATTTTACGTTGATGGATGCATCTGGATACGTTTGAAATCTATCCTATTAGTAGGACGTTTGTGTAATTTTATATTTGATGACGAATATTAGTTGTGGTGTTTTATTTTGGGATTTTCCAAGTGACTGAAACATATTTGAAGTTAGTGCTTTTGAATTAACATACACTTTACTGTCATTCCTCTTAAGGACATATTTTACGTTGATGGATGCATCTGGATACGTTTGAAATCTATCCTATTAGTAGGACGTTTGTGTAATTTTATATTTGATGACGAATATTAGTTGTGGTGTTTTATTTTGGGATTTTCCAAGTGACTGAAACATATTTGAAGTTAGTGCTTTTGAATTAACATACACTTTACTGTCATTCGTCTTAAGGACATATTTTACGTTGATGGATGCATCTGGATACGTTTGAAATATATCCTATTAGTAGGACTTTTGTGTAATTTTATATTTGGTGATGAATATTAGCTGTGGTGTTTTATTTTAGGATTTTCTAAGTGACTGAAACATATTTGAAGTTAGTGCCTTTGAATTATCAAAAACTTTGCTTTCATTCTTTTTAAGGATATATATTTTACGTTGATGGATGCATCTGGGTACGTTTGAAATAAATCTTATTAGTCTGACGTTTGTGTAATTTTCTATTTAATGACGAATATTAGTTGTGGTGTTTTATTTTGGGATTTTCTAAATGACTGAAACATATTTGAAGTTAATGCCTTTGAATTATCAAAAACTTTACTGTCATTTTTCTTAAGGATATATATTTTTTACGTTGATGGATGCATCTGGGTACGTTTGAAATAAATCCTATTAGTAGGACGTTTGTGTAATTGTCCATTGGATGATGAATATAAATTGTGGTGTTTTATTTTGTGACTTTCTAAGAGACAGAAACATATTTGAAGTTGGTGCATATGAATTAACATATACTTTACTGTCATTCATCTTAAGGATATATTTTACGTTGATGGATGCATCTGGGTACGTTTGAAAATTCTTTTGAAAGATCAAAGGAGCTATTGCAGCAATGCTAAATTCTCCATAAAAACATAGTTTGTTCCGAAATTGCAGGTATCAGGCACGATCAGCTCAAAAACTTGCCCCAGAATAAAGAGAAGGTTTCAAATATTTTAAACACCGAAAAAATAGAAAATTTATGTTTTTTATATTTTTTGTGAAAACAAGGGGTACCAAGTCCTTTTAATCAAAAATAAAAGTGAAAATGTTGGAACGAGAACTTTTGTATAACATATGACACTTAGCCTTTTGCTATGACACACAGAAAAATTCTCGTATTTTGGCCTTGATTATAGCAGTCACACCCTGGAGAAATTACTATATACTACAAATGTGCCTTTTCCAGATGTTTTTCCATTTGTTATTTATTTATATGCTATAATTTGATATAATTATTTTACTTTGATGTTCTCTAGAGATCTGAGTTTGCAAAGAGATTTTTTTTTTTTTCAAATTTTTCGGTGTTTTTCCCTTTTTTGGGAATCAAATAACATAAAAATAATTGACCTAAAAAAAAATTACTGCGCAAAAAGTTTACAAAATTTCCATTTGGTCTATATACAGCACAGCATTTAAATCTATTTGAATGACTTTTTAAATTGATGTATCACATAAAAATCACATTTGAGATCAGTCTTAATTATTATTACTCGATGAATGACAAAAAGAAGGAAATTATATTAATTAGTTATAGTAATAATATCCTAGAAACCGTATTTAGTTCAAAACAAGACAAATTTATAAACGAAGCAGTATAATAATGTAAACACTAATAAAGCAGTGTTGTTCTCTAGGTCTAAAATAATGCAAGGAACAAGGCATAAAGTTGGTATCAGTTGAGTAGAGAAAGTAGTGAGAATTCAAAAGTGTTGCAGTTGAGTGGGCTTCCGGTCTCTGTAGAATATATCTCAACTACTCTGATTGGTTGGATGCCTTATAAATGTATGTATAGCTAATTGTAGCCACAAAATTGCAATTCTTGCTACTTATTACAAAAGAAAGGCTTTCCTTAGCTAAGTCTTGTATTATATATCCTTTTATGGAACAAGAACACTATTTCAATCCCAAATCGAAAATTTCAAAAATATAAATGGTATTTGGGGAACAGACATAAAACGCATTTAGAATTTCATTTCAACTGGAATTACAAAAACATTCCAACCTGTCTTCGTAACAATACTAGTCGCAAAACGTTTGAAAGTAATTTTGTTCCAATGAATATCACATATTTTAAAGGGGGCATGTGACACCCGAACTACAAAAATGTTACCAAAAATGATATTTTTTGTTTTCGTTCCATAAAAATTGATGACGTCTCTAGATTTAATTTCACTTTTAAATTTTTGAAATCCGATGATTTTAAGTGGTAAATCTTTATTTTAACTAACTATTTTAATGTATTGCACACTTGATGGCAAAAGTTAAAAATGCATTTTCTCAGCTTAGTTTTTTTTTTCATTTTACGAATGTTCAAAACGCTCCTCGCGATTCATTTGTTGATAAATCCAACTAATTTTTCGAATAAATGATTTTTAATGTACTATACAGAGATACACTCATGCTTTTTTATGTCACAGAATTTTTTCTATTTTGTTTCATGTTGGAAAGTTGAAATTGGTGCATTTTTTAATAAAGAATCAGTAGCACCAAGTTTCAAATTTTATTTCTGTTCAACTATGACACCTAAAGATAAAAGCACGTGTGAAAATGTTTTTAATACATTGATAAACAACTTCCCATTTTTCTTTTATGTTCGTTAAAATATTGTGTCGCGAGGAGCATTTTGAAAAAGGTTAAAATTTCTTATCATTTCAATGCATTTTTGTCAGTAGTTTACTATCTATTTTATAATTTTCTGCTCAAATTTTGTTGCTGTCTTATTAGTCATATCTTCTATGTTTGGGCCAAATTTTGTTAAATTCCAAGCAAAACTAAAGAATTTTGGTAAAAGTGCCCCATGTCACCTTAACAACAGTCATTGTTACTAAATTACACTATTTTCCAGAATTTCTGCCCCATACACATGAGGCATTAGCATTTCATCCTACAAACAATGGCAGTGCCACCTGCGCCTTAATCACATTTTCATTAGTATCCTATTACCCACCAATTACCCTCAGGCATATTTAGTTAAGTATTCAAACGAGAGAAGAAGTCTTTCTTTGGCGACATTTTTCTCTGTCGCCGCCAACGACGGAGTTGTTGCCAACCCCTTCGTCTTAATTAAAGGGAAAATATTTGGAAATTTTTATGGGGTGAGTAGAAAATTTAATTGCTTTCTCGTCGAGGCCGCTAGTAGCTGTCACTGAGGGTTAAGTGCATCGGATGCAGGAGTCGGAAATTTCTGGAGTTGATTTTTAGCGGGGGGGGGGGGGGGGTTGGCAAACGGTACTTTGGAGTAATTTTTCTGGAAGGACTTGGTTTTAAAGTATTAAGATTGGTTACTGTTTGTTTTCTAGGGGTATTTTTATGTCTGGGAGAAAATTCCGAAGGAAATTAATTTTAAAAGACATTGCCTGAATGTCAGAATTTATTCTAGCTAAAATTTCACACGGGTAATCTATTCTGCAAATTTCTTCTGATGTATGCCAAATATTGTTATCAATATTCTCGATACAAAAAACTTAAAAGTTTTTTTTTGTATCGAAAATATTGATAAACATATTTTTCATCGTCAGTACACAATAGTTATCTTAATAAACCACATATATTTGTAATAATAATATAGTTTAGAATCTCCTAAATTAATTTATCCAATTCAAAGCGCGCTTATTCTATTTTCAATCCTTCACCTATCTTCACTCTCATTTCCGCATTTTATGTTGTCAATGATATTTTCCCACTTAAACTATCGTGTTGCTGACGGCACCAGATAATCTGAAAACAACCAACCCACGTAAACTATGTATTGAATTCACATTATTGTACGTCATTGTGTCTTACAGATTTAGTTCTCACGCCCTTGGTATTTTAACTTTCTGCTGTGCTAGTTACAGCACCCAAACATTAAAAGTTAACTTCCATGATTCTTACGAAGACGATTCGTTCCTTCGATTGATATTCATAGTCCTCGTCACTCGTAACATCCCCCCCCCCCCAACCCGAGTAACGAATAAACGTTTCTGACTGTAACTTTAAAGAATGTTGACTTCTCACCACGTACCGAATAAAGTTTAAAAATGATGTAAATATTACAAATTTTTTCTCTGAATTTAGTGTATAAAATTAACTGTTGATATTGTGGCAATCGAAAACGTGAAAACTTTCTTCTTTGCAATGTTATCTTAACCACAATGCAGTGTGGGACGGTACTGTATTGTATTTTAAGGGGGTTCAGGACACAAAATTCTAAAATCTTAATTTTTAAAATTGTTTTTCTGAAAATTTTATGCAGTAATGTATTTTGCTTTGAAATACAAAAAACTATACTTAAATGTTCAAGTTTAATTTTTTTTTCTTTTTTTAATTAATAAACTTCAAAATTTTGAAATTTTTTTCAAGTATGATATATTTAAGAGAATTTTTAAGAAAATCACTTTATTTTTGCATTAAATTACTTCTTATAATTCATTTCATAAATTGGCTTCCTGATTTTTCTATAAAATATTTTTTGCAAAAACTATAAAACACTTAGTATGCTGAGTCACACAAACTTTTTTTTTTCCAAAAAGTTAAATCTAAATATATAATTCCTGAAAAAAATTAAAAGAATATATATGAAACATAATTGCGGAAAGTTTCGTATATTTATAACAAGTAGTTTTAAAGTTATATCCATTTAAACTCAAAAACGGGACAAAAAGCCGTTACAAAGAAAAACAGTTTCAAAGTTTCAAGATGGTATGCCTGATATACAGTTGTCATGTAACAAAAACTTAAATATTTCGAGTTCTACAAATGATAGAAAAAAATTCGTATGCCATTCTATTTAGACATATTTTTGTTATTTTTTATAATAAAAGAAAAATTGAATTTTTTAAATTTTTAGTTCCAGATCACCCTTAAAATGTGTTTCTGAAAAAATATTTATACATTGTTTCACACGGAGCTACAGCAATTTTATTAAACGTTTATCGTAAATTTTAACACGATAAACAAAATGTTCGGTCTTGTTTATTGTTTGTTTCACTTTTTATATGAGTGATCCTGGCAAATATATTAACTTCTTTCTTTTCCTTTGTAGAAAAATAAATTTAAATTATAGTTTGTCATAGCTTTTTTCAAATAAGTATTATTCAAGTAATAAAAGATGTAGTTTAAAATAGAGTGATTGTTGAGTCTTAAGCTCCATTTCGAGTTTTGTTTGGTACTGGTGATTTTTGTCGTTGTTTCAGCTTCTAAATAAAATACATTAATTTATCACGAATTGTTTTCCACCTAGTATTTTGAATGATCGTAAAAATACGATAAATCAAATCTAAGTTATTGTCGTCATTTGGGAAAAATAAAAGCTATTGTTTTAAACACTTTCAATATGTCTTGATATAAACCGATCCGAAAGTTACATTGAATAATCTAAGATGGAGATACGGGATACGATTTATCACCAGATCGACCAGAAACGCAAGCCAGGCCGTACCGAGTTCTGCCTTCCAAATTAAGTTTCATTACATCTCTAAGCAATAGAATACGTTATCTAACTCAAATGAACCCAAACTAGTAATTTCTTTTTGATATCTTAAATGCTCAACAACCCACTTCTTATATTTAATGTCCTATACTTATGCTTTCATCTTTTATTTTTCTTCTTCTATGTATTCCGCAAGTCGTACAGTTATTCCTCTAAAATCTTCCTTGGATTTTCTTGTCATGCGCAGCTGGAAAATCTCATGAGATATCGCCCTAACTTTCAAAAGCACTTCTTCCAATATGGCTTTAATCGCAAAACTTTGCCATTAAAAAAAAACGGAGCTAAGTAACGTTAAATAGGCCGACCCCAAACACAAACAAGTGCAAGTCTCCATCCGGTCTTGCTTTTTTATACTCGTTGCCATGGTAACGCAGTAATCCGGCTTCTCGGTTTGGCGCCAGTTGCCAACAAGAAATAGAAAAGTCGGCGCCAGAAGTCGTTTAAGTCGCGACCGCGTACACAAATTCCGCGCTCGGATGACAGCGTTGAATAATATTTGTTTCACATTTCTCTCGATCGAGTGGCATCAGTGATTGTTATTTTGAAGTTCTCTTTTAGAAGTTTTGTTATTTATGATTTAGGATAAGGTATTATGATCGTAGACGGAGACATATAAAGTTTGGAGTTGTAGTCTGTTTGACCGAAAGTTGTTTGTTTGAGGGGTATTTGTTTATTATTTATGGCTGTGGGATTTTCTTCAAGTTGACAGAATTGAAATAGGGATATCACTTTCAATAGGTCTCGCTCTCCATTAGCTTTTGATTTGTGTTGTTGACTTTTTTGGAGACTCTTTTGTTGTTTGAATCACGATATTTAAGTCTAATTTGTCTGAGCGATCATTAGAGTTAACTTTGATTAATGAATAAAAATAATCTACTTAGAAGTATTGTGTTGTATAGTAAAAAAAGTTTTTTAAATTTATTAAACGCATACTCATTTGAAAAAAATACAATTTATTATTGAAAACTTTTGGTCGAACACTATATTAATAAAATATACATACGTTTATAAAATTTCCAAAATCTCTGCTATTTTGTTTTAGTTTTTAACCTTAAATTATAATCGGTCACTGGAAATATTTTGTTTAACTATACCAAAGTCAAAATATTATTGTAATTTTCCAAAAAGATTTAAACCACTTGAACCAATTCCCAACCAATGCTAAATTATCATATTTTTAATTCTTAAAGAATTTTTTACAACCTTAATATTACATTTTAATAGTTTGATCAATTCCCTTTATCATTTACAACTTCAAATATCTTATTTGATTCGAAACTTCTCACTACTTCTACTTTATTCAACTTTTAATTGTAAGTATTGTTGCACAAATTGTCTGTATATATTGTAAATAGTGACGTATTATTTCAAAATTCTATTGTAATTTATTTTTATCCAATTTTATTTAGTAATTAATAGCGATTATACAAGTTAGAAAAAGGTGGCAACACCTGAAGTAATCGAGACGTTTCGAGAAATTTCTTTCCGATGAATTGGCTGGAAATTTCGAGAATGTCTCACGCGCTTGTTTATAAAAAGACTGGAGAACGGGAAAGTTTTCAGATGTACTTCGGATTTCGTTGAAAGCTGATCGCTTTGTTGACCTATTGGAGTGCGCTTGTATAATCGCTGAATTCGAAGTTATTTTTGTTGAAGCTTGTGTTGAAGCTTGATAGTAGTTAAACTGTTGCCTGTGAATAGATTTTGTGAGTTTTCTGAAGAGAGAATAAATACTTTTAAACCGTGAAAACTGTGCCATCATTGCCTCAGTGGAAAAATTCATAACAGTGGTGTCAGAAGTGGGATCTCGTAATTTTGAATGCCGACAACTAGAGGAATGATGGAAGACCAAATGAAGCAGTTGATGGAAATGATTGCTGGAATAAAAGCCGGACAAGAATCCACGGCCGCTGAAATGAAAGCCGAAATAAAAGCCGGACAAGAATCAACCGCCGCTACAATCGCCGCTGGTCAAGCCCGTCAAGAAACGACAAATGCCGAACTCGCCGCTACAATCGCCGCTGGTCAAGCCCGTCAAGAAACGACAAATGCTGAACTCGCCGCCGCAATCACCGCCAGCCAAGAAGCGACATCATCGGATATTAAAGCTTTAGCATCCAAGCAAGAATCATCTTCTGCGTCCGTTGATAGATTTATGGAGCGCACAGAGAGTGTTCTTCAATCAATGAAGGCGGATATTTTGGATGTCAGAGAAGATCTTAAGACAGTGAGAAATGAAGTTGAAGAAAAAGTTTCCACCGTGCAAGAAAAAGTTTCCACCGTGCAAGAAAAAGTTTCCACCATGCAAGAAAAAGTTTCCACCTTAAAGGAAGAGCAAGACAAATTCATTGACGTTGTAGAAGAAAGGCTGCGAAAAATGGAAACGCGTGAAGCTCTGGCCATAGCGTCACCTAATTGGGATAACGCTTCCATCCCCTTTATGGCGCCGCGCTCTAACATCAAAGTGGCCCCTTTTGATGGGAAGTCGTCTTGGCGCGTTTATCAAACGCAATTTGAAATGATTGCGTCTGCGAATGGTTGGGACGATACTTCGAAAGCATTCCATCTCGCAGCATCTCTTCGAGGTGAAGCTGCTGACATTTTACAGACACTACCTGAAGAGAAGCGGGGAGAATTCGTGGCGCTGGCAAGTGCGTTGGAATTAAGGTTTGGGGAGCAACATCTAAAGGATTATAACAGACTGCAACTGAAAGTGAGACAGCAGAAGGCCAATGAAACTCTTCAAGAATTGGCATCGGATATAGAAAGACTGTCGCTCCTCGCTTTCCCAGACTGTCCCTCGGACGTACGAGATAACCTGTCTCTTCAGTATTTCGTGGATGCCATCAAAGATCCCGACATACAACAAGCTACCAGGATGTCAGACAGCAAAGATCTAAAGTCCACCCTCGTGTACGCCATGAGAGTAGAAGCCGCGCAGCTAGCTTCTGGAAAAGACAGACGATATGTGCGTGGTGCATTAGCCGAGGATTCTGCTGACTTTGTCACCAGTAAGCTTCGAGAACTGGAGAGCAAAATTGATAGAATGATGAGAAGCTATCCCGGAGCCAGGGATCGAAGGACCAGAGTCGTTTGCTGGCACTGCAAACGGGAAGGGCATCTACGACGAAACTGCCTTGATTTGAAAAAGAGAAGGGATAACACTACCACGAATTCTCCACAACTGAATCTAAGAAGATGTCATCTCGCAGGGCAGAAGCTGCAATGTAGAACAGGTGAAGCCCCGACCAGTCGCTTCCACGTTTCATCCCGACAAGGAGGAAACCAGGGTTTATTCGTGAAGGGGGAGATCAACGGAACTCCATGTCGTCTAATCGTCGATTCGGGAGCGAACGTAACGATCGTAAGGACGGACGTGGCTCGTCGCCTGAACAGCCGGCTCCTCTACACAGCGCCCTCTGTTTCTCTACAAACTGTGTCTGGTGGTAATATCTCTGTTCATGGGAAATTGCAAGTGGACATTGCCCTTGGATTTAACACCTACAAGCACACCGTTTATGTTGCCGAAATTGTAGATCCATGCATTCTCGGACTAGACTTTTTGAAGAAAAATGGAATTACGCTGAATTTTGAGAAAAGCCAGCTGCAAACATGGAGAGGCGAAGTTCCTTTGCACGATCTAGACATGAAAGAGCTGTGCGTATATCGGATTGTAGCTCATGAAGACAATGTCATAGAGAATGCTGAAGAGTCCACATCTATGGAAAGTACCTCTCCAGCCTCGGAGAGAGAACCGAAGAAAGCGACGTTGATGAAACCCTCCCAGGAAGTGGTTCATGTGGAAATGGACAAAGTTAGTGACGCGGGAATCGACATCCGTACTCCTGTTACAAGCATCGAACTGAGGTCCCGGGATCTATCAGCTGCACCCGCGGATGATTCGGACGCAATCTCAAAATCATATAACCAGCAAGATGGGGATCAGAAACTTTCACCGCTTCTGTTGGCATACGGGAGTGCAACTCACGAGACCACCGGATTTTCTCCATCTCTAACGATGTGTGGAAGAGACCTTAGGCTCCCCAGCAACCTCCTCTTTGGATAACCACAGGACACTCCTTCCTCGCCTGTCCAGTATCTAGATGATCTGCAGGCACGTTTGGAAGTCGTACATCGGTTCGCCAGAGAGAGAAACAACATCATGACGGAGCGCATGAAGATCCGGTACTATGCCAAGGCCATGGACCGTTCATTCCAGGAAGGTGACAAACGTCGGAAAGGACTCTCCCCTAAGCTCCAGACGAACTGGGAAGGGCCGTATGGGATCCTTAAGAAGATCAACGACGTCGTGGTGAGAATTCAACGGACACCCTCCTGTAAACCTAGAGTTGTACATAACAATAGACTAGCCCCATATTATAGTAGAAGTGATTGAATTGCCTTTCCTCTTAAGGACTTCACTGCCCGGGACGTGCAGTCTTTAAGAAGGGGGAAATGTTGCACAAATTGTCTGTATATATTGTAAATAGTGACGTATTATTTCAAAATTCTATTGTAATTTATTTTTATCCAATTTTATTTAGTAATTAATAGCGATTATACAAGTTAGAAAAAGGTGGCAACACCTGAAGTAATCGAGACGTTTCGAGAAATTTCTTTCCGATGAATTGGCTGGAAATTTCGAGAATGTCTCACGCGCTTGTTTATAAAAAGACTGGAGAACGGGAAAGTTTTCAGATGTACTTCGGATTTCGTTGAAAGCTGATCGCTTTGTTGACCTATTGGAGTGCGCTTGTATAATCGCTGAATTCGAAGTTATTTTTGTTGAAGCTTCTGTTGAAGCTTGAGAGTAGTTAAACTGTTGCCTGTGAATAGATTTTGTGAGTTTTCTGAAGAGAGAATAAATACTTTTAAACCGTGAAAACTGTGCCATCATTGCCTCAGTGGAAAAATTCATAACAGTATTGTTAGTTATTCCCCTTCTTTGAACCTTTCACATTATTCAGAAATTCTTTCCATGATTCTGATGACATGGTTTGTTTTAAAATGTTCAATGTAGATTTGAACATTCTAATACACCCGTATGCAGCCTGAGCATTTAGGATTCCTTAGAGGAAACCCTTTTAGGAAGTTCATCATAGTTGTAAATTGTGTTCTGTTGCTGAGAGGTACAAAATTGCGTAAGTGCTTAAATTGCGATATTCTTTTTTCTACAGTTTATAATATCCCAACTTCCTAAAAAATTAAAAATATTTATACGTTTTTTTAAGTTTGATGTAAGCGTAAGTGCTTAAATTACGGTATTCTCTTTTCTACAGTGCTGCCATCTATTTTATACTATCCCAACTTCCTAAAAAATAAAAAATATGTATACCTTTTTTAAGTTTGATGTAAGCGTAAGTGCTTAAATTACGGTATTCTCTTTTCTATAGTGCTGTTATCTATTTTATACTATCCCAACTTCATTCAACTAAAACATTAAAAATATGTATACCTTTTTTAAGTTTGATGTAAGCGTAAGTGCTTAAATTGCGATATTCTCTTTTCTACAGTGCTGCCATCTACTTTATACTATCCCAACTTCCTAAAAAATTAAAAATATGTATACCTTTTTTAAGTTTGATTTTCAAACGGTGTCTTTTAAATTGAAGTACCATGTATCAATTTTGCTTTTGTATAAATTAATAAAAACGAATCATTACAATAAACACCGCCCAGAAAAAAATATTCAATATTGTTAACTTAAAACTTTAAAAAACAATGTCCTACTAACATTATAAACGAGACGTACAACCCTAATCTTTTTAAAATATATAATCACCTTGAAACACTTTCTAAACCCTTCACGATTCTTAAAATTTCCTTTAACCTCATAAATCCCAACAATCCTCAGACACGAATTTTTCACAACATTTTTCGAAGTTTACAGACGTGGAATACTTATCTCTTGACTTTACAATTCCCAACGCTCTCCCCGATATTTCAGACACGAGCGAAAGAAGGCGACCACTCTCAAAAATGAAGTGCTGCCACCCGAAGAATCGGAATGTTTTCCACACCCCTTTTCAAATCGTCTGCCCGCAAACGACATCTGCAACAGGTGTCGTCGAAACGAAGGGTATTGAATAATGTATGAGGTAAAAAAAAAGTAGGATACTAGGGGAAAATTTGTTCCTGGTAAAGGAAAAGTTGTAATATGTTGTTGATCGGCAAAACTTCAAATTTTTCCAAGTTAAAAAAAAAAAAAAATGCTTTTAAAGGAAAGGATATTTTATTAGTATGCTATGCGGGCTTTACTTTTGTTGAATATAGTTTATTTGTAAGTTTATATAGAGATAGTTGATAGGTAGTATATATATATATATATATATATATATATATATATTTATTTATCTTTCTTTGGTAGAAATAGTATTTTAACCGTTAGAAGCCTGATTTTCTAAATTAAATTTAAAAAAAATATCAATGTATTTATTGCAGTAGCCAGATAGAAGGAAAAATAGTTAAAAAATCACAATACATATTTTTTATATTTATTTCGAAAAAAAAAAAGCAGGTATTAATTTTGATACTTTAGGCATTAAGACCATAAGTATGTTGTACTAACTGTTAATGTTACTTAGGCATGAAATAATGCAAAACATTGATTATTTTTTTATCACATAAAGAAGCCTTACATTTCTTGCAAACCAAGCAGAGAAACAACAAAAATGCAAAGACACCAGCAAAAAATATTGTTAGCCAAATAATAGGTAGGAAGGTTTCTGGAATGCCTGAATTATCCAAATTGATGCTCACAAAAATAGCAAGATTTTCTTCAAGCAAAAAATACACTTAATAAATAAATAATTAGATTATATTAGAAATGCGATATTCACCTACCTCAAAATTATTTTTATTTTTCGGAAAAATTAAAAAAGATTTATTTCGCTAAATTTTTTCGAAAAATATGTCACTCGTTCAATGCGGTGGGAAAACAAAATGTCATATTATTTGAACAATTTTGACAGCTGACGTTTATTTCTTTAACTTTTCTTCAAAAGAACATTATGTAATGATAACATGCATATAGCCAAATATTAAAAACAAACCAATTGCAAGTGTACAATTCGGTATCAAATTTGAAATTTGGGGCATTTCAAGATTAAAATAGGCGTCGAATAAGAACTCGAATGATTCATAATTGACACAAGGGATTTTATTCGTGGTATCTGAATTACGATTTATTTTGTAGAAATTTTCGTATATACAATCTAATATAAACATTGGTTATGTTTCTATGTAGATGTATATTAAGTTTTTAAATTAATTTTATAAACACCTTGTTAAATTTCTGTTTGCACATTTTTGTTTTTCACTAGCTCATTTCTTAAGCTGATAGTACTTCTGAGCAACACATATTTTACCTTAATTACTGGGTTCACAATTGGTAAAATAAGTGAAATTTTTTTTATAAAACGTAATTGCCAAATTAATAATAAAATTTTGATGTTCTGAATATTGGATGATTAGGAAATTAAACTTTAAATTTTCTAAAGCTAGATAATATAAACCTAATCTTATTCGCATATAAAAATGTCCTTTTTTTAAAAAAACTTTTCATTCGTTATTTGAATCGATTCTTTATAAACCCAATAAATCGCATCTATCAAATTTGAGTTTCTAGCACTAGTATCCATTTTTAATTACATGATCGGTAATTATGTCATTAAGAGTCTTGTTCGGTGCTATTATCATAAAGTTTGGAGGCTTTATTTCGTTAAATAAAGTTCGTGTTAAAGTTGAATTTATTAAATAAAGTTTACGGTTTGTTTTAAAAAATTCTATTTCAGATCTTTTTTTTTTTTATTTTCTAATAGTTCTCTTTGTTAATGTATGAGGTTTTTCAAAATAAACTATTAATTTCTTAGTTTATCAATCTTGCTTATGTTTGTGTTTTCATTAAAAATAACACATGTTACAGAGCCATTCATCAAATAAGGTTTACCTAATTGGATATTTGCTTATTCTCTTATAGTAAAGTAATCAAAATAGACAGTGTTAAACCTATGCATTTATAATAATTTAATATATCACATGTCCTTAATTCTAAAAATACTATGTATTATTTCTCTAATAATCTTATTTCATTAATATAGTATCAAATACAAGCAAGACAAATATTAATTTATTTTCAAAAAACCAAGACTATTGTACAAAAAAAAAAAAAAAAAAAAAAAACCGGAAGGATTGCTACATGAAAACAATGTTCAATACAATCCTAAAAAAATATTACAATTGCAAAATATTAAAAACCAGAACCAGAAATTAATGGCAAGATATTAAATATTAAATTCCGACTGAGTTTCTTCGAAAGGGTACTTGAATTTTCATTGGATGCGTTTTTCTGGCTTTTAAAATTTTTCAATTGCAATTTCATAGGATTCTCTAATATAGTCTATATATTTTCTAACAATGCAAATTTCCCCAAAAGTTTCAAAGCCACTAGTTAAAAAAATAGTACACTTTTCAGTTAAGTTCATACACCATAACTAACCAGCCATTACTCTTTACGACTTCTAACCTAAATAATCCTTTTTATATGACCTAAAAACTAACCACGTACCCCATTTGATGTTCCCTTACAAAAAAAAAAAAACCCATTTTACTCAAGCGTACATTCCTTCCAGAGGTTAAAATACCCCAACCATATACATTCTCGAACGTGAAGTCCGGTATAACTCCTCTATTTCATTACGTTTTTAGCTGTAACCGTCCGGCTGTTACCCATTTGATTATGGAGCCGAAGCAATGTTTAGAGCCTCATCTTTTATGTCGTGCTAATCCCTTAGTTTTACATTTGCTGGAGTAACTCGGTGCTTACGTCTTATTAAGAAACTGCATTTGGCATACTCTATATAAAAAAAAAAAAAAAAAGCGGCTCGCTTTCAGGTAACGCTCGTCAATGACTAGTTTGGCGATGATTCGGTTGGCTTTAAAACTCGTAAAAGTCATTCTGGCGAAACTTTTCTCGTTTAGAAGTTACTTTCCAAAACAGCTACTGGGAGAATATTAAGTGGAATTTAGGGGCTTCTTGCGCGAAGTTTATTGACTCCTTGGGCGGTTTCTTCGAAGGGTAAGGGGAGAAAAGTGCCATGTAGATAATTTTCAATGAGAAATGAGAAGGTTTCACTTAGAGGGTTGTTTTTAAAACAGTGTATCTTTTTAACTGTATCAAAATAGCCTTTGCATCGTATTAAGATTAAAAAAAAAAAAAAAAAGAGAAAGCTGGGGGACATTTGAGGTTATGAATGCATCAAGTAAAAAAATAATTGTATCACAAAAAAGCTTTAAGAGATTAAAACAGGCAATTGATTCTAGAAATGGTTTAAAAGTAGTCAGAATACATTTTATATTATTTTAAACATTCATATTTATCAATTATCAGTTTAATTAATTACAGAATATCTTGTGGAAATTGTACATATATTGCTCAAATAATAATTATAATTACGTATTAATATTTAAAACAACCTATAATATAAAACACACGCTTATTTTATTTAGAATGTTGTTAATTACTGTAAGAGTTAACTTGATCACTGACTTTGCACTGTACTCTGTAACGCTGTAAATGAAATAATTGGCTTTTGTTAATCGTTATTGAAATTCTTTCCTGTTGCTAATATTGTTTTAATGGAATGGGATCCACTCAGTTCAACGTTGTTTTACGTGGTAACGCTGTAAGTGAAAGAATTTTAACTGATTACTATTGAAACTCTTTCTTATTTTCTAAATTTCTTTCATCAGAGTAAATAAAATACATTTAAACGTGAATGTATAAATCTCCGTTCATTTATACTTAAGTTTGAGATGTGCTTTGCTGCACATTTTGCTGATAGTGATTTTTTTTTTTTTTAATTTTTTTTTTTTTTTAAATTATTTATATTTTATTATATGAAATTTTATTATTTGAAATGAGAATTCATTAAACCTGGTATTCGCAAACACCAAGTACACGCTGACTTCAGAATCGGTGCAATGTCAATGAATAGGAAAATAATCGATTTGATTGATTGTAACTCTCAAATAAATTTTCGCACCGATTTTGTTGTCATAGATGTCTTCTCGTATATTAAATTAAAGTGATTGTTATATTTATAATTTTTCAACAGGTGCATTTAAATTTCTAGTGAGGTTATATAACTGTTAGCATACCTGATATAAGTATTCATAAATTTTAAAACAATACTCTAGCAGGTACAGTACGCAAAAAAAAAAAAAAAAAAAAAAAAAAAAAAAAACCTGAACGATAGCTATATCTCGTATTCTCATTGATGAAATAACAAAAGTCAAGTACCGTTGTAAATTATGGAAGGTCTTTATTAATTGTATATAATTTTTTTTTTTTGTCTTGGTGAGGTCACCTGCATATTAAAACTGAACCAAACTTTAAAAATTCAATGGCAACCAAATAATATTATACAATATTTAGATTTAGAATCCAAAAACGCTTCCAACTTTTGTCATAAATTTGTATATAATTAATATATTTTAGCAATTTGTGTTTCAAAAGATAGTTTGTTTAAGGCCAAACATAAATAACAAGCAACTTTTGTATTAAACATTTATTTAATAATTAATTGTTAAATAATAGAAAAAGTTTTAAATTTTTTTAAATATAAATATTAATTTCGTTGGCTTCCATTAGAATTATCATGGCCCGAAACCCCTCCAGAATTTTTTTTTCATTCCATTTTGACTTTTGGTTCTCGATATTTTAGCAAAAATGTAAAAAAGCTCACTTTAAAGCACCGCGTAATAGATTACGTCTTGAAGCATGCAAAACGTTCGATTCCTCCCCGCGATAAAGAAATTAGCCCTCAAGATCGGCTAAAACATTTTCGCTCATAAGTGACGTGTTTCTCAACATAATGAACTGAAATTTGGTATTTACGGTAAACGAGGTATTCGAAATTGAATGAAAACATTAAACATCGTGGTTAACATTTTTAAAGATATATTTACATTTACTTAGTATACAACCCTCTAAGAAAAATATTTTGCATCAGACGTGTAGAAAATCTTCAATAAAACATTTTGGTGCAAACAGCAAGATTCTACAATAGTTAGAACCGAAGATATAGCCATAGTTCGGATTTTTTGTGTGTGTACTGTACTATTGTGACAGATAAAAAAAAAAGCAATAAGTCATTGGGACAAAATTAGACTGACTGATAATTTAGTGCACTTAATTTCAAAAATTACCAACCGTGAAACAGACTTAGTAGCCAATAAAGAATAACTACTTAACATGGCACTGTCTAAGAAACCATGCTTCCCAACATCTGCAACTTAATAGGAAGAATTTACAAAACGGCTATTATATAAAATAAAACATCCCCTCCACAAAATAAGAATGCGATGGGTTATTTTTCTAACAGCGCATTTCCCTATTTTAAGTTCGCCTCATGAATCTCTGTAGAACTTCTTTCACTACGGGGGCTGTTGGTATGCAGGGAAGGTTTCGTGCCGCTGATAATGGGGCAATTCGCAGCTGTACGCCTAATTACAGAAATCTGCGTTGTTCCTTAATGATTACATGCTTTAAGGAGACGCTTAAAGCCGTAAATCATACAAATAACTTAAACGAGCATTCGTTTAAAAGTAATGTTATGGTTTTTCAGAAGGAGGGGGGAAAAAAATTAAAAATCTGCTGCACTTGCAGTTTGGGGTTGAGTTGAAGTTACGCTGGTAACAATTTCGTGTAGTTATTCTGGTTGTTGAACACGTAGGTTTTCCCTTGGACTTTTAACGGGTGTGTGATTAAGAAATGTGGGGGGTTTGCTTTTTTTAGAATGTTCTATAAGGTACTGTACTTTAAACTTTTGAATTTTCTGGGGGGGGGGGGGGGTGAGGGGGGCTATCTGAGAAAAAATTAAAGACTCAGTGAGGACTTGAAAAACGAGAATAAATTGCTGGTTTAGGTATCAATATACATTGAAAAAAAAAATAGTCATTTTTTATTTAATTGGACTCACAATTTCTTTTACATTTAATTATAAGTACAAAGAAAAGAAATTTAAGTGGGAACCTAATATAATTTCTTCATTTAATGGTATTTAATTGATTACTTAATTAAGGTCTCAATACGCCAGTCATAACTCAATTTATATTTCAGCTAGAATTTATAATCACAAATGATACGCAATCATTTGCTACAGGAAATCAACTAGAATTTTGAATGTTAGTTAAATAGATTTTTTCCAAATTTTTTTTTTTTAAATATTTAAAATACAATACTTTTTAAATCCTTTGTATTCACTTCGACGTTGTTTGTCGATGAGAGCGGAATCTGCGGAGGCCTAACTAACTCCCTTGCCGTCATCCAATCGAGCTGAAACTTGACAGATAGGTTCGATGTCGATGACAATGCATTCTATCAAATTTTGCGGCTGTTAGTGTCACTAAAAGGTAGCTTTTACGAAATAGTAAAAAACCAACTTGCCGTCATCCAATCGCGTTAGATTGGCATTGAACCGATTATTGTTGAAACACTTTCCTGTTGCCAAATTTTTAATAAATGGATAATAAAATTATATTAATCAGAGTGAACGATATTTGGATGTGAGAGCTTAAATTCACGTTCATTTTTAATAAATAAATTTTGAAACGTAGTTTGCAGCACATTTTGCTGATAGAAATGTTTTGAATATCAGCGCTGTGTTAATGAATATAAAAATTGAAAATACATTTAAATGATTTTTTTAAAAACTCTGTTTTTATGGGTGTATCATTATAAAATCGTCAACATAAAAATTAAATAATTATTGTCTGTATCCTAGTAGATTCCCTGCCCTGTATTATACAATTTAAATAACATTAAATGTTATTTAATTGGTGGTTCAAATAGAGAATATCAGTATTAAAAAAAAGTCTTACACTGACAAATACTAGTTCCTCGCAAATCAAGTTTAAAGTTTGCGATATGGATATTTTAATATTTTGTACTTACACAAAAATGAACAAAGTTTAGAAATCATTAGGAATATTATTAAAAAAAAACACCATATTTTTAAAGCTATTAAGTTCGTAAAAAATTTTAGATTAAAAAAAAAAAGTTTTTTCAGCAACATTTTCAATTTCCATTTTATACTAGTACCTTAAAACGATTCAATGTCGCGATGATTTGTAAACAAAATATCACAAGAACATGAATAACACTGGTATTAAGTACAAACCCAATTAATATTCGTTTACAACATTTAGTTTGATTTGAGAAATCTTAAAAACTGTTACATAACATAAAACTTGTGTACTAAAAGAAATTCACAGTATCCCATTGAAATTTCATTTATTATAATTACGATAGTGGTATTTATGATTACGTCGAGTGCCACTTCATGAAAAAAGCTTTATAAATATTAACCATTAGAAAAACATCTAATTAGCACAGTAATCCTAAGTAACGATAAACTTCTCGAGTCTGGATGTTTCTAACATAAACTAACATTTTTATTATGCATATTACTCTTCATGTGATAGTTATAATGGAATTCAATAACACAAGTGGGAGATATGTTTGCCCAAACAATCGAACCACGTTATTTTTTTTATTGAGTAATTTTATTAAGAGTTTTAACACAATCTTTTATCATATAAATATTTAAGATTCAAGAGCAATTGAAAAAAGTTTTGTCATCGTCAATTTAAAAGATAATTAATTTTGTAAAACTTGGTGTAATATATGTAAAAGTAAAAAGGTTTTTTTTTTTTTTTTTTTTTTTTTTTCCGTTTAGCATGGAATATTTCGGATAACTTAATTTAGAACTTCGTAATTGCAAATAACATGCTACATTTTCCAACTTTTTCTTTATTTTTATGATCTAATTTTTGTTAAATTCTAAATAACTTTTATAAGTTATATTGTGAAACAAGTAAGATTTAATACAAAATATATTACTCAATGATATTTTATAAATATATCAATTCATATAATAACCTGCATTAAAATGTGAATCATTGGCTTAAATAGGAAAACATAACTGACGAAAACATTATGGAAAAAAGAAAACACGAATTTTTCAATATCCTGTTCAAAAATTAATCAAACCACAAAGAAATATTAGATATAAAAAAATTTTGTGTTATGATTAAAACTATATACAAGGGAACAAAAATCTGCTGACTTTTCCGTCCAAGTTGTAATAATTTATAAAATGAAACAATTTGTGGTGGCGGAAAACTGATCTAGCTCGGAAGAACTCTTATTAGTGGAAAACTATGGTCTCATATATAATAATGTTTTTTGTTAAGTACTTTTCAGCATTTATGCTAGTAAATTTTACTTAAATTTTTAATCTTAAAATGAAGGTTTATAACTTTCATCTGTTCCCAACGTTAATCATGGATAGTCACATCCCGGGTTAGGCATGGATGCTCGTTGTGGTTCGGAATCCATATTAAGCTGTCGGTCTCGGCCTAATTAGCCATCATTGTGTATAAAAATAGGCCGTTGAGCGTACAAACCAACCAACCAATCAACCAACCGAATGGGATTACTGGTCCCAGTATTTGTGGAATATATTGACTCAATCGTTTTTAGCTGTTGGACAATATAGTTCATCAGTGATCAGATCAATTTCCTTCTTTTTTATTAAACCTCTGCTTTTTTGAAGCATTTTGCATCAATCCCATTTCCTGAAGGTCGGTTGTGGGTAGTACTGCGCAGGATGTTAGCACACACTCCCTCGTTAGAGGGAGTGCGCTAGTCTTCCTATAACCACTGAAGAGTTCATTTCTACCTCGTTCGGTAGCTACCCTGTAGATGGCAGCACTACAGACCGAATGTGGAACTTCTTAATTTTAGAGTGATCAATTTACTACGAGGCTGTATATTTATTACAATATTCCATACGATTGTGGTAAATAGTCACAGCCGACTGTACGATTGGGATAATGTTGTACCAGGTGCTTTCCAGGAAGCGGGAAAAGTGAAAAAATTTAAACTCATAGTGTACTTCTCACCTGATGGCTGAGTTGTTAGAGCTCTGGTCTCTCATGCCAAAGGTGCCGAGTTCGGATCCCGGGTTAAGGATAGATGTTCATTGTAGTTCGGAATCCACATTGAACTGTAGGTCTCAGCCTGATTACCCGTCATTGTGCATAAAAATAGGTCGTTGTACGCACAAACCAACCATAGTGTACTTTTTTTAGTATATCAACATTATATTAAATTACCTTTCATAGTTAAATTTTTATCATGAAAAAATACACCTTCCTACACAAACTACTTTCCACAAATTAAAACAAGAGGGACATAGTTAAATGAGAGAAACCCTGTGTCTAAACGGGTTAATGCAATATAAAGCAAGTTACATAGCAACCCTATTCATCCATTCATTCTCATCACAAGCCCAATATTATCGCTTTTCGTTAAAAAGGCAACCTCCTAAAGCCAGTCTTCTCAATACGTGGGCATGGGCTGCTGAACAGGGAAGAATGCATCGGGTATCATTAACGTGCTAATGATGCCGGCGAACCAAGAAATAGCCTCTCCTATAAACGTCGTAAAGTCACCAAATTCGGATATTCTTTTGTTCGGCAAAGGGGCGATTAATGGATCGTTTGGAGCAACCCCCCGCTGCCACCTGATCACGTTATCACGCCTTTTATGCAGTGCTGCCCGTGGATTCGGAGAAGGGAATGTCTGCAGTGTTATTGTAGAGTAAGGGAGAAGGGGGGGGGGGGAGGATGTCGTATAATGTTTGACCTTTCAGAAATTAGTTCTATATATTCATTGCTTTTACGAAATGTGAATTTGATGAGTTTGTGGATGGAAAAGGGCATGCGAGTATAGTTATTTGGGTTAGATTACCGGCTTTCTGAAAGTGTTTACAAATTAACCCATACAAACAAAGCTCTTAGTGAAAATGTTTTATATCCGTTGGAAACTTTTATGTGCAATTGAAACTTATTTTATACATATACATTAGGAATCGTGAAATTTGACTCAAGTCTGCGTTTTTGTTTTTTTGTTTTTAAAATATTCCCGGATTCATTACCATTAAAATGATACCATTTTCTTTCTGAGACTTAAATTACTTTTTAAATTACAGTAGGTTTTTGTGAACCTGTTTTGTATCACGTTCATTAGTGAAGTAAACTTTAAATGCGTTTTCTGAAGAATGACATTTTGGTGCTGTATGACTTTACGCCAACGGTCATAACTTCATAATAAATGGTCCGATTTACGAAATTCTAATTTTGTTTAGTAGACAATAGTTATGAATGAGTTTTCTATGGATAATCTAACATATATTGTTGTAAACATATTTTTTATGCATATTTTAATCTTAATATTTTGTTAAAAACTAAGTATTTTTTAAAACTTTTTATTTAAAAACTTATAATTAAATAAACATTGAAGCTAAATTCAAAATTCTCAATAGGAACATGCGTCAATATAATAACTCTTATTTGCAATAAAAATAATACCTCTAAGTTAATTACAAGTTTATTTATGTATGTTCTAATAATGTCATAATTAGTCACTTTTAGACTATGGGACAAGAGAGAAAAAAACGCTTACAAAAAGATTTCGTTTGCCATGAAACAAAACTACAAAAATTTGTTACTTAAGCATTTTAATGACTACATTTTAACGAAAATGACGATGTTCCCACATTTAAATATGCACATAACTTATAAAATAACAACTATATTGAAAACTATTTTTCCCGACTTGTTTGCAGACATTATTAGAATCTCCATGAGATGTCGCAGTCAAAATTATATCAAGATTTAAAAAATAGCATTTTTAACACTTTAAGTTATTTTTTTATATCACCCATTATCATGAAAAGTATTAATACGATCTTAAACATCGTTTTATATTCATTTTTTGATTATATTTTCCCTATATTTAAACATCCGTTGTAACCTTCCGCCATTTGTTATTGTTTACATTCTGCCATAGAGACGATAGACGAATTCAAATCGCTATCTGAAAACTGCACTTCAAGCTTTATTTATGGAAATCATTTGCTTATCAAAAATAGAAAATTATAAAAATGAGAAAATAATTATTTCATAATACATGTATGAAAAACGATCTAAGTATAATTACTGAAAATTGTGACAAAATTGGGGTACTAATACTCTTATCAGGCTTAATCCTAGTATACGTTACATGATGAATTTGGCGACATTGGTGATGATGCATATGCTATTTTTCATGATATGTTTTATTCCAAGAGTCCAGAGCGATCAGACATAACTTATTTTCACATGGATGAATCCTTAACTACTCAGTAGCGTCTAGCGTACTTTTAATACCTGCGTGCTTGTGGAGCTTGCCCTGTGACACCTGGGCAGGTACCAGGTGAGAAAGGTAACTAAAAATAAGAGTTATCTAACTGAAATTTGTATGGCTGATCTTTATATATATTTTGTAGAATATTATTCTAAACTAGCATCATAAAGTGTCAGACACTTTTCATGGACCAGAGCTTTTGTCAGACGCTTTAAAGCTCGACAAAAAATTAATGAACTTTACTTATTTTTACATGTCTGATTTTTAAATATGTTATTAAAGCAACTATTACAAAGTTACATTTTATCAGTCAGACAAATTCGAGTGACCAAACATCCCCTAAACACAAAAATTATTCAGCCGGGAGTGCGAGCGCGTGAGCACTATGCGCATGCGTCTGAGAGTAAAAAATTTAAATATATTGAAAATACTTACTAATTTCAATCCAAGATTTTCGCATCCTTATTTCAATAAGATGAGCTTCAATATTAAGTTGTTAATTAATAAATATTGTTACGAATTTTTGTATATTTGTAAATATTTCGTAGTGTTAATTTTGTAAATAAGAAGATTTATGTACATTTTGCATAAGGCAGTGCAATAGTTCGTCTTAGTTGGTTTCCCGGCAATAGGGGTGTTATCGCTTGATAACGGGTTTTACAGAGGTAACTCTGGGAAGCGAGTTTCAAGGGGCAGGGCATTTAACACATGGTAATGGGAATCTCGCCAAATTGGCGAGATAGAGCCAAGTTGGCGACGGTTTAGGCGACTATTGGCGACCATTTGGCGACATTTTCGGTACATGTATCCCATGTACATGTATATAGGACTTTTCGACTACTATCTGGAAAGTCCTCCAAACATCTACCTCTAGAAGTTTCAAGAAGGTTCACGTATGTTCTCAGGTCACCCTATAAAAGCTCAAGAGAGCGGGTGATGGATTTAGTTGTCTCTCAACGTTCATTGTGAGAGCTGTATTCCTGACTTGAGTTGTTGACTGATTTTGAGTCACGGAGCTAGTTGTTAGCCGAGTTCGATAGTTGACTGAAGTCAGTTCTTGAATTTTGAGTCACTGAATTAGTTGACTCAAGATACTGAGCATTCTAAAACGAACTGTTTTGCATTGTCTTTTACGGCGATTTAGCAGTTGTTTGTCAAGTTTTTAACTGCTGTTTTGTGCTCTATTGAGGTGAAAAGAGCTGTATTGTGTCTACTAGAATGAGAAGTTCTGGAGCTGTAAGAGAACTGTGAAGAGTTATTTTGGAATAAATTCCTGCAAGTTTTGATCTGCTTTGGCGTCAAATCTTTCGAACCCGTACAACCCAACAAGATGAGCTTCAATATTAAGTTGTTAATTAATAAATATTAAAGTGAATTCATTTATTTTGGGATAGTGAATATATGAGGAGCCATTTTATTTTATAAGGAATAATCTTTATTTTATTGTAAAAAAAATACCAGTTAGAAAAATTTTAAGAAAAAATTATTCTACCAAAAAATATATAACTATGATTAATTATAGCAAATATTTGTTTATCTCTTAATCATCGCAATCATCGACACAGTCATTAGAATTTTCATCGTTCATCCAATCATGATGTTGTCCATTTAAGTCACCCTCGTCATCATCAGTGATGTTGTCGTTTCTGGCAGCGTCCTCTGCAAAAAACAGTTTAAAGGAGCGCTCGCAGTCCCGGCTGAATAATTTTTGTGTTTAGGGGATGTTTGGTCACTCGAATTTGTCTGACTGATAAAATGTAACTTTGTAATAGTTGCTTTAATAACATATTTAAAAATCAGACATGTAAAAATAAGTAAAGTTCATTAATTTTTTGTCGAGCTTTAAAGCGTCTGACAAAAGCTCTGGTCCATGAAAAGTGTCTGACACTTTATGATACTAGTTTAGAATAATATTCTACAAAATATATATAAAGATCATCCATACAAATTTCAGTTAGATAACTCTTATTTTTAGTTACCTTTCTCACCTGGTACCTGTCCAGGTGTCACAGGGCAAGCTCCACAAGCACGCAGGTATTAAAAGTACGCTAGACGCTACTGAGTAGTTAAGGTTTCATCCATGTGAAAATAAGTTATGTCTGATCGCTCTGGGCTCTTACTCTATTTCATGTATTTGCCATCTTCGGGTTACGATTATCTATGTTTTTGCCTACGCAAATTCTTGGCGACAATCGTAAAAACGTTACTTCGGCGTTGGCAACAGTTTGGCGATAAAGGCATCAAGTCATTTCGGCGGTAGCGATATTTTTCAAAATCGCGCCAAGCGTGTAACGTATACTAGGATTTTACCCTCTTATCATTCTATACCATTATTATTTTATTGCCCAAATTATTATTTTTGTAACTGATAAAACAGTAAGGTTTTTCTTTATTTTTAAAATACACTGATGTTTTATAATTTATACTTGTTCTTATAATACAATAAAATGATGACTAACTAAACACTAATAGCTGACAATAACTAAATGATGACAACCGTAAGCATTGAACTGAAAGGTAAACAAACGGTGGAAGAATACAAAATTCATTCCTATGCGAACTAAATAAAAATAAAACACAAATATTAAGTGTATGAAGACCCAAATTAATATTTCGAATAGTATAAAATGAAATAAAAAGTAGGAAATTATTATAAAGAAACAGTTTGTTAAATTTTTAACTGAAATTTGACTGCGCTATCTAGTAGCAGTTTTACTAATGGCTGTAAACAGAAACCAAAATATAGTCCTCTATAAAATTGTTTTTCTCTAAATAATGTGCACATTTAAGTGCGGGAACATTGATATTTCTGATGGAATTAGATAAGTACAATAGTTTAATAAAAAAATTATGTAGTGACAAAACATGGCAAACGGAACTGAACGATATTGGTGTTCGTCCCACGGACTATTTAATTGCAATTAGATGATTAAAAAATTAACGGAAAAAAAAAGTTTATACATAAAAATGCATCATTTTTAATTCTGATGTACTGCTAAAAAGTTTAAAATTATAACCTAACAATTATAGGAAATCATCTCAATTGTATAAGTGTACCTTAAATTGTTTTTTGAGACAAAATCAAGTTTTTGTAATGTTTGATCCCTACAGAGAAAACCATCGATTCCACGCCATTTGTTAATTTTTTTTTTGGCCAAAAATTGATAGAATGATGTGCATGTAAGTTGCAGCTAGATTGCATTGATGGAAAGAATAGCTCGCCGATTATTTTCCCGCCACAAAAATACGTACAAACACACACACAAAATATAAGTTTATATAAAAGAGTTTAAGGTATCCGAACACGTTCGGTGCACTTTTAAAAATATATATTTTTAAGAAACAATTTAATTGCATTTTTAAAAGTAGTACTAATAAATTTTAGTGATTCACGCCAAAAATTTTAATTATATTCTGATAAATTTATAAAAATGGTAGTTTAATATGAAATTTTTATTAAATTTCTCAAAGTCGTCTTGAATGTTAGATGCAAAACTAATTAACTCATTCAACAAAAATAATGCTACTAAATTAAACTGTATACTTATATCTGTAGGATATAGTAATATACAAAAGAAAACTGCTTATATATATATATATATATATATATATATATATATATATATATATATATATATATATATATATATATATCATATCACCAAACTTGTCATTTTTATCTAAATGAGTGGTGAAAATATGAAAACGGTAAATAACACTGTACATTTTAATCAATGTCCAATATTATAGTACAATTGAAAGATGTGCGATGTTCCACACCCCTAGTTTTCCTACTAATACACATACCGTGTTATAATAATATTTTTAAGAAATTTTAATATCCCTTAGGAATTCTTTGTTTGCAACAATTTTCCACCAACGTTTTACTTTTTAAAAAAAATGTCGTTTCAAGTAAAATCAGTTAGAATATTTGTCTTGGGAATTGAAAAATTATATCATCCATACTTGCAGACAAATGAAAAACATTTATATCAAACACTGCGTTCTTTTGTGGATAAAAGAAAAAAAGGTGCAAAACCCACCCAAGCAGAAACACAAGAAATATATCTTCTCGAAAATTCTCGCACTTGGATCATCCCTAACAAATAAGGATTTGTGAAAGGGATTTCAATCGAGAACGTATTGCCAATATCATTCCAGTAATCATCGGTATTCTTTTCTCAGTACTTAGGGTATAAGCTATTCCCCCCCCCCCCCCACGCCCAGCATTCACCGGGAAAGAGTACCGAGAAATCCCTATGATTGTGACGTTTTAAGGAAGGAAAAAAAAAACAAGAAAAGAATCGATCTTTTTTCGATTCTTTTCTTCAAAATAAATCGCCCGACTCCTTATACTTCTCGTTTCTGGATATTGTTCCGTTTGCTGCTCCAGGGCGATCAATGGAAGAAAATATTTCCATTTTCTTTTCTACTGCAAATAGCGACAAAAAAAAATGTAGTGAAAATTTGAAATTCCTTTCTCCTGTTAAAGATTCCGTTTTAAGGCAAGGCCTTCGGACAAAAAAGAAGTCACACTCATAAAAATGTGTTCTTCTCCTGATATTACGTCACAAGAATACCTGAATACCTCTGTAAGTGTAGAATTGCATTAATAAATAGTGTTTTTTTTTTTTTTTTTTTTTTTTTTTTCATTGATGATTAGTCGCGTGGTTAGATAGATTTGAAATCCGAATGCTAAGCATAAACGTAGTACAAAAGTATTTCAAAATATTTTATGTCATGAAATTATGAACACATTAATTCTTGAGTTCACCTTTGAACCATTTTCGAGGTAACTATTATTTTATATTTCTCCAGCATTGTACATTTAACACTGATTAAGTATGTGAAGGCTATTAACTCAGTAATCATGGTTGAAGTTTTCTGATGCAAGCGCCACACTTTGGTTTATACTGCTACAGAAAGATCTTTAGATTATGTTTTATGTAAAACAGCGCTCGCCACTGACTTTTAGAGACCGACCGTGTGATTTATATTGTACATCTTCGCGGTTCGCAGATTTATATCGCATACGACAATACGTAGCTTTAAAAACAATAAATTCAACAGTATAAAAAAATTTCTAAAACCTGAACAAAATATTAACTTTTTTATTTTATTTTAATACAGTTGGTATTTGATTCTTCTTTTTCAAATAAATAAGAAATAATTTTCCTTATTGCGTCAACCAATGTGTAAAAACATTTAATATTTTTAATAAAGTGGCAATATTTGACTTGTCCAACCTATAAATAAAGATATCTGAACCATACCTCAAGGTTCCACCATATTAGCCGATATCTCTTTTGAGACGATGACGGTAAAATGGTTTATTTTTTTTTAATTTTTTTTTTATCTGATGTATTCATATGTCAGACGCGGTATTTGTAGCATCTAATCTTAATAAATCATGAGCATCAGTTAAGTTATTTCTGTATTTATTCTTGATAAAAACCATCTTGTTAAAAGTTTCTTCTACCAAGTAGAGGAGAATACTGTTCCAGATAGTAAACACATACTATTTTGGACAAATCAAAATTATATAAAAAAAAAAAAAAAAAAATCAGTAAATTTAATTTCTTTTTGTTGAATCAGCGGGCAGCGTAGTGGCGAAGTCTTCCGGATGGTCTTTTAAGGAGAAAACTGTCCTGTTTTTATCTACAGTGTGAAAAACCCCAAAAATCTCAACCTAGACAGCCCTAAAACAATCTATTCTAGATCATCTGCCTCAATCAGTACCCGGTGCACAAAAAAAAACTACTCGTTTTAACAGGGGCGGCACAGAATATTGAGACTACTTTATACCGTATCTTCAACCTTAGTTTGGGGAATATTTTATTCCATGAAAAGGAATGGGAGAGTGTCACTGACGTAGGAAGCGTGTGGTGCAATTCAGAAATGGCTCTTATTGGTAGTATAGAAGGCGAAGAAGTCCTTCTGAGGAAGTGTACCATGTACCAACAGTGCCCCCCCCCCCCCCCCCTAAGGACTGGTTGGATTTTTTTTCTCTCTTTTCATACGCTACAAATGGAGATGAAATGAAATTTCGGATTATGATATATTTCTGAATGATAAAGGATCGTCTGAGAGAAGACTTCTTCACTTCGACGGAGATTTTCAGAGACGAAGAATTGAGAACGGAGTGGTCTCTCTCTGCTCCTTGAATGCTTGTAAAGAAGAGCCGAGAGAAATTGCTTTTCATTGAAATGACAGCCTTGTGAATTTGACTTGGAAACTTATATTTCCTTTTGTGAAAGAAGACGGATTCTGTGATAAAGGAGCGATTCGTAAGATGGTTCTTTAGAAATAGGTGGTAATGGATCATTTAATGATACGTCATATGTAGAACCACTTATAAGAGAAACCATATGCTTTAAGGTAATCGGCCGAACATATACTCTGATTCCTATTTAACAAAAATCTTGTTCTTTCTGTCAGCAATTTGAGGCGTTAATTCCCAGAACGGACCATCTCATAATTTGATTTTTGCTCTTTCTATCACGTAGATTTTAAACCACTCATATGCCAGAACGAAACGAGGGGTGTGGAACATCGCACAACCTTCAATTACACTATATTACTGATGTTGATTTGTGTCATTTATAGTTTTTATATTTCCATCATTCGTTTAGAAAATATGGCCAGTTTGATGATATTTTTTGCAATAATTCTTATACAGGTCTTAAAAAAAAAAAAAAAAAAAAAAAAAAAAAAATGAAAATGAGAATTTCTGCGATATACTTATCAATACTTCTCATATTATTATTTATTGTAAGTGAAGCTTAGCAGAGGTGAAAAAACGATCGTTGATGAGGTATGCTATAAAAAAAAGAGAACTATGTGTTAAAGGCATTCGTTTTTTTAACTTTTTGCGCCATTAAAGCATTTTTACTCAATTTCAGTGGTGGGGATAACACCTTAAGAGGCATTACCACAGCGATTTTGAACAAAATCGTTAAAGCCGTTTTTTAGCAATTACTGGAAAACATGATTTTTCAATGGCAGCTACCTTATGCGCATGCCAGATTTTGAACGAAAACTTTAGTGGTAGGGTCCTTGGGCCATCACCAACCATCACACCAAATTTGAACATCGTAGGTCAATTCTTTCGTGAGTAATGCTGACAACATACGCACGTACAAGCATTTTTGATAAGGTAATATTTATGAAATCGTGATGTTCCAAAACGTGGAGAAATGCAAAAAAAAAAAAAAAAAAAAAAAAAAAAAATCGAAATTTTATTTTTTGCCCGAATACAATACTTTCATTACCCTATGTAATACGTATGGGTAATTGAAAGTAAAAAATCTGGTTTATCTAATGGTCAACTTAGTTGGCTCTTAAATAAGGCAAATTTGGCTCATTCTGGCATGAATGGCTTTGAAGCAATTAAGTAGAAACAGCAAAAAATCACAAGGTGGAATGGTCCATTATGGCGCTCCACGCCTCACTTCATCCGTCATTCAAGTAATTGTACTTTCCATAAGTCTGGTAATACTGAGTCTATATTAATTAAACTCGGATGGGTTTGCGGTGTTAAGAAATATCCATCGATGTCAAAGGGAATGGAAACTCAGAAAATTATAACTTCGTTCTTTAAAAACATAACCATGAAAAATGGTTACCATAGCAATGAATAGCTAACAACAAGCTATATAAAATACGAAATCTTTAACAAAGTTTCAAGGAGTATAATGTGTAAGACTTTTGGAAATTAGTGCTCTTAAATCTATGATAGTTCGAGGTTTCATTGTATTTTTTTGAAATATATTGGACTTATTGAATACGCTAAGATGTGCAATCCGGTTTTACTACGCACTGATTGGCCAGCGCAATTATCTTACTTGTGACGTCTTTTACTGAGAGGAGTCGTGTTAACCAATAGCAATTCGCCAAGAGAGTGACGTCATGAAATAGCTCGGTCAAAGCCATATGATTCGTTAAAACTCGCATAGTGACCGTGGTTAGAAAAGTAAAGTATCGAGTAAAATTCAAATTCAAAAGAGCTTCTTTTCTTTTGTATCAACATGCATTTAAATTCATTACAAAACTATGCGTGCACGTCATTAATATTACTAACTATATAAGTTGTGATTATCTCGGAACTATATCTTTAACGCGGATGGATACATCCTACAACATATTCAATGAGGTCAGGATACGTTGTCTCGGACTATTGTTGACAAATAATGTATGCTTTTAAGCATACTTTATAAAGGTCAGAAATATCGATGAAAATAAATATCGATACTATATCGTTGTATATAAAAAAATATCGGTATATCGATACAAGTTTTTTTTTTGTTATTTGATTTTCAATTTTGCCAGAAACGTAGTTTTTCTGGGTAAATTTCTACTTTTCATGAATTCATGCCAAAATTGTTTTGATAAATAGATTATAAAAATTGTTTTAGTAAATAAATTATAAAAATTGTTTTAATACATAAATTATAAAAATTGTTTTAATAAATAAATTATAAATTTTTTTTAATGCATAAATTATAAAAATTGTTTTAATAAATAAATTATAAAAATTGTTTTAATACATAAATTATAAAAATTGTTTTAATAAATAAATTATATTATCAATCAGAATAAATAAAATACATTTGGATGTCAATGAGTAAATTCAAATTTATTTTTAAATGTAGTTTACCGCATATTTTGCTGATAGAGATGTTTTTAATATTTAAAATTAGATGCAAATTCGAGGCACACGTTGGCAACAGAAACGGCGCTGTGTTAATGACTACTAATAAATGAGCTTATCTTTTCAGTACATTATGTTTTCTTTTTGGTTAGGCTGCCATTTTAACTGTCTCTCAGCCAAGTTCTAATCTTTAGTTTTGAAGGTTTTTGAAAAGGGAATAAAGAAAATCGAAAACACAAATGAAACTAAAAAACGATCATCAAAAAAACTATAAAGGTTTGAAAATATCGATATATCGGTGACTTGTTTTAAAATATCGATAAAAATATTGTCTTATCGATATATCGCCAACCTCTAATACTTTAGGAATTTACAGTTTATCAATAATTTCCCTGTTTAATCTTTTTACATAGGAAATTTCAGTTTCATGAAATTTCAGTTTCATGATTTCAGCCTAAAATAATCCCTCCAGAGCTCTTTCGAGTCCAACACGACTTCTCAGAAGGAAAACCATTGCACAACGCTCATAATGGCCGCCACGTGCGCATAATTCGCGTAAAGTAATTAGCGGAAGCATTCCACGCCCAATTTGTTTCAATTTAAACCTAATGGACCACGAAGCAAAATCCTCAGCGCGCAACAATATTTCTCCGGCGTACACGGTATACTCGAAGCCCCGAGAACCCTTTTCGTAATGCAAAACTAAAAATTTGAATATCGCAATTAGCGGAATGGTTTGTTTACATGCCGATTGATACTCGCATCTGTTTCAATTAATGCTAATGGATATCCTGGATAGAAATGGCCACTAACTCAGCGTGTGGCGTTACTATCAGTAATGGCTAATGGTCGGCTGATGTTGGAGAGGAGGGAAAAACCGAGAGCCCGTAAAAGAAGTTGGGGTCGGGCGTTGGAAATAAATTTCCCAAGCACGTAGTGGCGTTGCAGGGGCGTTGGACTATTTTTAGGGGTTCGAATTACCCGGGAGGTAATGGTGGGGTGCCACACCCTTGGTCACTTTGAGAATGACCGGAAGCGATGAGTGCAGTGTTGAGGGGGGCGGTACATAAATTGAAGATCGTGTTTGTAGGGCTGGATACTGAAATTACGCCGTCTATGTTAATAGAGTTGTTACATAACTGATGAGCATTGTTGTATAAAAAGTTTTGTTTCAATGTGGCTAACAGAGTTATATTATTGTATTCTCATCTTAACCCCTTGGGTACAGATTTATGTGGGAAAATTCTTGCGTTTTGAACGTTTGGTTCAAAACAATAAAGGAACTTTAAAGGAACACAGCCAAACAAATTGTTTTTTTAAAGTATAGGTAAACCAACCGATGTTTGACTTAACCAATCATGGCTCTTGTGACATTAAAATCCATTCAATCAACCTAGTTTGAATGACGAAATAGGTTCGTCATTATTAACAAGCAAAACAAGTGCATGACGAATCTCAGCCGTCAAATGTACCCAATGGGTTAAAATAAAATATGAACCTATGAGCTAGTAACAAAGTAGATATAAAGGGTGATCAAAATTTAAAGTTCTTGTGTCAACACTACCGTGCCAAGCATAGAGGTGGTATCGGCATTTTTTGTCCTAACTGATGAGTTATTGTAACCGGGTGATTCTCTGTAATTTGTTCTGCATACTAACGAGGTTTAATGGAGGTATAAAAGTATTTCAAATATTAAAAATTGAATAAGTTAGTCAACAAGTTAGTATCAACTGCATGAATATGTTATTCTTTGAAACGGAATTTCTCCTTTTGAGATCAGTTGTAGACATGACTTCTGTACTTAGCACGTCAATACAGTCATATTTTAGTAATCAACATATTTTTATGAAATATTGTGCACTCATTACTGAAATTATAGCCAAATGATTCCTAAAAGTATCTCTTAAATATAAAAAAATAAAATATAACTCAGGTTTTCATAAATGGCACTTCAAAAACTATCAACGTAATGCACTTATTCAAAACATTTTTAGATTGCTTTGTTTTTGGTCTAACAAATTCATTTGAATCTTTCCTTATAAGGTTTGATCCGTAAATCTAACTTCCATATCAAATTCTAAAGTATGTTAATCTGGTTTCAAAGATTATAATTTTTTATTCAGATAATATTTTACCATAATGTTAGTACTACGAGTACAAAGTTTTATGAAGCACTTTTTATTACAACAGGTTAGATACACGTTTGAACGAATATATAATAATAATCGAAAAGAGTTTAAGTTGTATTCATTGTATTAAGTAGACATTACAATGGTGTAATCTTTAAAAATTTTGCTATTCTTTTTCTTTGCAATCAGTGGATTTGGAATTATACAATGAAAATATTAACAGCTTTTGGAAAGCATATATTCATTGTTTAATATTATATTATGAGCAAAAAGAGCGACCCAAAAGTTAATGACTTCTATTGATCGAAAATTATAGTTAATGTGGGAAATATTAACTTGCAGAAGGCTGTGCTCTACTTAACTATTACCAGAGTGGACAAGCATTAATAGCTGGCTTATCGTTAATATTTATAAAATGGTTAATACACACGCTACCATGCGTTGAAAGCAGGGCAGAGCGGTTTCCTATACTTTAAAACGCCAGAGGTGTATTGATTTCCTTATTTTGTTTCTTCCAAAATTAATACCTTGCGATAAACTTTCATTGTACAGTACATGTTGGGACAATGATGGATTGAGCGATCTTTAGTATTTGTCTTTTTACAAATATATCCTGTTTAAAATTTTAATTTTTGTTTAATGTTTGATCTTATCTTTTTCTGAAAATATAATAAACAGAATTGTGGTAATTACGGTGACAGTTTTAAGATTGATGCGGAGGAATTGTTTGGCGTGTCAAAATGGAATCGCTTGAAATTGAATATTTTACTTATTTGTTATGCATTCCTTACTTTTAACGTTTATGTTGAGTTTAATATTATTTAATAATTTATTACTTTATCGATTGATTATATGAACATTAAAATATTTTATTTTTAAAAAATAATCATTAATCCTACATTTAACCCTTTCGACATCAGTGATATCATTTAGCATCATCTAAATTTACAACTTTCAATTTTTCCAATTTTTTTATAACTTTAAATATGTTTTGAAAATTTTAATGGGAAACAAATATCACTAGATACCTAATTTGAACTTTTATTTGGAAAGTAATTATTGATAAACGCCACTCCATCCAATTAACTTCTGCTTTCAATAACTTAAATTTGTCTCTAAAGATACAATTTAATTTATATTTCTGTGCTTCTCTAAAATGATTATCTGGGGGTCTGCAATTAAGGATTAGTTGCAAACCAAATAATTAATCTTTGCTACAACAATAGAAACGAGCTCAAATTTAACAAACATAAACTTATTTCAGTAATTTGGAATAAATACAAAATTCCCAACTACTAATCTTTATTGATCTTATACCCCCAATATCAGGCAAAGCAAATATTTCATATTCCTAAAACTTAACTCAACAAATTACTGAATTTATTTATTTTTTGCTTAGAATATGCTAAGAAATGTTTACTTAAAAATCACTTCAGCATTTGATGTCTTATGTAATTATGTACTGCTATGTAGATTGAAATGTATTCAATTCGAAATGATTTTTTTTTTTTTTTTCAAATTATAATTTTGTCTTTGCAACAGTGCATCATATTTTCTTTGATAAAAGATAATTATCCTCAAATTTATATAAAAAATGTCAGTCCAATATAAGTCCCAGATTTAATGTAATTCAAAACAAAGGAGAATTCAATGAAAATACTGGATGATATATCTTGTTATAATTGCTTAAAAATATTTCAATTGGAATAAAATTATACGTTTCCTTACCTTTAAGGGGAGAGGTACCCAAAAATTTATAAAATCAGTTTTGAGTTTATTATTGTTTATTAAAATTTAAATTCTCTTCTTTAAAAAGATACCTCATTTGTAATAGTGCCTCAACTAGAAGTATTTTTAATAATTTTCTGTAATTACTTGCATGTGTAAAGTTTTCTTTAAAATGCGTTTTTCTCAAAACTAAATTTTTCATTATTCATGTACATTTTTCTCCGAAACTGCTCAAATTATCTTCCTGAAATTTTTACCATATATTCCTTTTATGTATCTTTATATACTGAAGAGCGAGTTTGTTGTTATTCTAGAAATATTTTTTGTTTTGGCTTTTTTCGTCAAAAAAAACCTTGTGATTTTTCACAAATTCGAGTGAGTTTCACAAAAATTCATTTAAAAAAAAAAAAAAAAGAAAGAAAAAAAAATCATTATCAAAAGCTAACCTCAGTATATTAACAAGTGCCTACAAAATGCACTGAAAAACTAGGGGTGTGGAACATCGCACAACTTTCAATTACACTATAATACTGACGTGAATTTGTGTCATTTACCATTTGTATATTTTGATCATTCAGTTAGAATAAATGTCTAGTTTGGCAAAAATGTTTGCGACAATTCTTTAATGGATCAAAAGAAAAAAAAATCGCCGAAATGGTGATTTTGGCGATATTCTTTTCGATAATCCTTATATTATTCTTTATTATAAGCGAAACTAGGAAGAGAAGAAAAAAAAAAACGATCGTTGATGAGGTATCCTGAGGAATAAGAACTCTGTTTTGGAAGCATTCATTTTTCAACTTTTTAAGCCATTAAAACACTTTTACGGGAATTTTGGAGGTGTGTATGTTTAGAACACCTTAAGAGGCATTACCACAACGATTTTTAGCAAAATCGTTAGATCCATTTTTTAGCAATCATTGAAAAACACGATTTTTTCAATGGCAGCTACCTTACGGGCATGCGCGTTTTTGACGAAAACCTTATTGGTAGGTCTCATGGTCGCCACTAACCCTCATACAAAATTTGAAATTTGTAGGTCAATTTATTCGGGAGTTATGCTGTCCACAGACACACACAGACAGACATTTTTTCTAGATCACTTTTTTGAAATCAGGATATTCCAAAACGTGGAGAAATGCAAAAAAATCGATTATTTTTTTGACCGAATGCTATACTTTCATTACCCTATGTATATATACATATGGGTAATTGAAAGTAAAAAAAAATTAGTATTCTATGTCGAATACTTTCTGAGAAAAAGTTACATGAAATATGCCAAATTAACTCTCCCCGTATAGAGGATACCAACTCCCCTTTAATTGGATGCTTTAGCCGTCTAGAAACAAGTACATAACTAATTTATAGATAGACGTGTATATCAAAGTGAAAATTGACCATTTTGTATCTATGTGATTTTTAGGTATTTAAAAAAAAAAATATGATATTTTGTCCCTAGAATGTTGCTTCCGAGAAAATTGCAACCGCATCCATTCAAAATAACCGCACCAAAACTTCCTCTGTATTTCACCACACAATATAAAACAAGATACTGAAAAAAAAAACTCTCACCACGCTACATTATTTATGTATTTTGCATCCCAAGACTTCAATCTTTTCGAAAACTAAGGAACAAACTTTTGTTCCAGGCCTTCAACTTTATCTCTCCAGACCATCCTAGTGTTTGAAACGTAAGGACTTCAACAAAAGAAAATGGAACTCGGGGAAAAAATAAAAGGGGAAAATGCTACGAATGCAAATTCGTCCCCAAAACTCGAATACCAAATCAGAGAGACAGGAACAAGAATTCCCCCCAGGAGATCCACAGCCATCACACAAACAAGCGACACTTTTCCTCCTTTTCCTAAGAGAGATCCGAGGGAAAAAAAAAAGGGAGAAATGCACTTCTTGGTGGACAAATTCACCTACTAAAGAAACGCAACGAAGGAATGATCTTCTTTTGGGCCATGCTTCTTTTGCAAGGAAGGAGCTCTGACGTAATAAGGTGTAGACTTCTTTGAAACACTTGTGCGGGCTTTTTGAAGTTCCTTTTTTTCTGGAGGGTTTTCTTATTTGTTGTGGAAGAAAGATGATATTTCGAGTGTTTCAGTTGTTATTTTGCGACAAGTTGAACTGATTTTTTCTGGTTTGTTTGAAGTGCTCTCTTGTGTTTTAGTTTGGGGTTTGAAGCGGAGGATGGATAAAGGTTGTATGCTTTGTCTTAGAGGGAACAAGTGTGTTTGAATATTTGTTGCGGAGGTTGGCGGTGTGCTCTCTGAAGAATTGTACAGCGAGAAAACTTCGTCTTGTTATTTGTTTTGGGAAAACGTAACTTTTGTTTGGGATTATCGCGTCCTTTTATCCCCAGTTTTTCACAACAGTACACAACATTTTCAAATTTATAATCTTAAAATTTTAAATAAAATATTTTTTTTTTTAATATTTTTATTAGGATGATTGTTAGGAGGAACCCCATTTAAAACAAAATGAATAAAAAAGCAATTTAAATTAATTATATATTTGAATTAGAAATATAATTTAAAATTATTGCTGGAAAAGCAACCTTACGATTTCGACCATTCCCTGTGGACGCTCAAAGGGTTTGGAAACTAAGCATGATGATTCTTCGATTAAGCCTTTTCAGAGTTTGGCGGAGAAGCTTTTGGTTTTCCAATATCAATACTCGTTTTTTAACATTAAAGCAGCTTGAAATCGTTTTTTTAATTATTCCGTAAAATCCTTTTTTTTTTTTTTTCATTCATAACTTGTGTAAAGTTTATCGGTACTTACGTATTAACGCCACCGCAGCTACAGATTTGGAGCTAAAAAATGGCGTCAAAAATCAGCAAACAACAAGGAATCCAAAAGTGTACTTGCGCGCAAAGTACTACTTGCGCGCGAACAACAAGATTGCTCTTTATTGGCGGCACTTAAAAACCACCAAATCTGTAGCTGCGGTGACGTTAATACTTAAGTACCAGTTTATCTATATAAAATTATCTGACTTTGAGGATAATTGTAAATGAACTATGCAATTGCATATTTTTTTCTATAATAAATTAAATGTTAAATGAGGTATTAACCCTTTGAACTCCAGGTCTTTTTTCACGTGGAGGGACCAGCGACTCGAGACGTATACCGCCATTTTTAGTTGGTTCGCGGTTACAGATCCGCTTTAAAAAAATAAACACAGTCATTGGCCTTGCATCGAATTTCCGCATCAAACCTAGTGGTCCTCTCGAGTTGCGGCATCAAATCATGTGGTGAGTGGGAGTCACCTCTAGAGTGTAAAGGGTTAATGTCATCATAGAAAAGATAAATACACATTAACAAAATGAAATTTTAAGTTATGACCTGCGTAACTAACTATAGAATTACCAAGCTAAAATTCTTATAAATTTTATTTGTATAAAGCCACAATATGAGAATACATCAACTATGAATAACGAAATGTCATAATAATGAAACGTAATTGGATTTCAAAAGAATAAACATAATAAACAATTGTTGAGCAAATTTAACATTTTCTCTTTCATTTATATTAAAATATATGAAACCATTTCTTTGAAACATCTGTTCCATTGAATATGTTTAGGTTACTTAACTAGGTATTAATTAAATGTATTTTATTCTTTTTTAGGTAAGTAATTTTCTACTGAATATCTGAACTCAATTTAAATGTGATGTGAAAGAATGCTTTTTGAAAACATAATTAGTGGTTAAGTAAAGGTAATTATCTTTTGTTTTATTGGATAAAATTTTAAACAATTGTCGTAGCTTATCACTTCAACTGTGTTTATTGTATGTATTTTTCTTTGCATAGTATAATGAATACTTTATTTCAATGGCAATTACATATTTATCACTGACAATATTCGGTTGAATGTCTTAGGACTATTTAAAATTAATGACATTTACATTGGTTTACTAATGGAAGGTAATTTGAGGCAAGCCATTTATTTTTAAATAATTCTTCGTTCTTTGAATAATTAGTTTGAACATCATAAATAATATAAATGATTTGCTTTTAGAAACTTTCAACTTCGGAAGTAATTTGCGGTGATAATTCATATTTTTGTTTATTATAATTCTGGAGATAAATATACTCATCACATTTCTATGCAAAGCAACAAAGACGTTTCTGACCAGGATTCTTATGGTTTAAACCACGGTTTAAACCAAATGGTTTTTTCTCAAAAAAAAAAAAAAAAAAAAAAAAAAAATTAAAGTATAATATAAAGTTGTATTTTTCTTTTATTTATAATGAGATTTTTTAAATAATTTAATATTTAATGTTGCAAATAACTTCTACTTTTAATCAAAAATTTTCCCTTCCAAAGATATCCTTTTCAAAAAGAATTTTACTGCTAAAGTAACTACAGCAAATGTTGAGAGAATATTTTTTCTTTTGGAGTTGTAGAATCAAAATTGTGTAACAGCCTGTGTTATCAAACCTTGTTTTTTCCTGTTCAAAATGTTAAATTCTAATCTTGTTTTTAAATGGAATTTAAAAAACAAAAACATTTAGTTTTTCTTTCTATTAATTTTTAAGAAAATAATTCACTAAATGAAAGATCTACGTTCATGGTATTACATGAGGGAAGGTTTTGTAAATGAAAAATTATACGAATATTATCAATAGAAAAAGTTTCCAACGTATTTTAAAATAAATCTTGTTATTAAAGACTGTTGAAGTTTTTTTTTAAGTATCGACGATAAGTTTTTATATTAAACTAATAGATATATTAATGTTTTATAATTTTTCACAATTATTAATTAAAATCAAATTATAGGCTGCATTTTAAATTTGTTTCTAAAATAGAGGTTTTGAGTTTCAACAACTTATTTCTAAACCTTAAAAATATCATTTTGAACAACTTATCACCATTACTGATAAATCTACGAGCAATATTTCATGCATGTACTATGCAGTAAGCAATTACTATTGTATTATATTGTATACATTGAATTTAAAAAATTGTATCTCTAAATATAATATCAAACTTTATTATGATTTGAATGTCCACATTTTTTACTTAGCTTAAATTATTTTCGGAATATTATTAAGGAATATTGTTTGTTATTTAAACATTAATTGTTCTAGTTAATATCAAATTTTATTTATAAATATGCATTCATGTAATTAGAAAAGAATTTTTAAAATAAACCTGGTTTAAACCAAAAAAAAAACTAATTTAAACAAACAAAAAAAATTTTTTTTTATTTTTTTTTAGAAAGAAACCTGTTTTTTTTAACCATTTCTGACCAATTTAAATATAATGCACACATAACTTTGGTAGTTCTAGCAATCCAACTTTTAAAAACAGCTTTAAAAAAATTTGCACTGTCCATTTTGACCCCTTTTTGACTTAGGTTTTTCCTTTTTTTGAAAGTACAAAGTTAAAAGTTAACAAAGTTGGTATTCTTACAATTCATTGTGTTTCTATTGTATCAAATCCGTTGGCTGAACCACTCTTCGATTCATTACTTTCAATACAAACAGAGCTTGAGATCGTCGCTATTGAACCACGAACTTGGTTCTGTTTGTCCATTTGTTCCAATCCCCTTGAGGTATTTGAATCCTCAAAAATCCCCCAAGTTTCTTTCTAAAGTTACCAAACATTAATTCGAACTCCACTCACCATGGAGTTTCTGTATTCTTTCCGAAAGACAACTTTTTGCCTAGATTATTCCTAATAACTTAAACTAACAATCTGTTTTTCTGGAATATCTGAAAAGAACTGGACATTTTAAGGGGGCATAGGACATTTTTGCCAAAATTCTTTAGTTTTGCCAAGAATTAAATAAAATTTGGCATAAACATAGAAGATGTGACTTTAAACAAAACAACACAATTTGAGCAGATAATATAAAATAGATAGTAAATTATTGAGAATAATGCATTAAAATAACACGAAATTTTAATTTTTTTCAAAATGCTCCTCGCGACACAATATTTTGACGAACATGAAAGAAAAATTTGAAGTTGTTTATCAATATATTATAAACATTTTCAAACATGCTTTTATCTTTAGGTGCAATAGTTGAACAGAAATAAAATTTCAAACTTGGCGCCAGTGATTTCTCATTAAAAAATACACATACTTCAAGTTCCCAACATGAAAAAAAATATAAAAAATTATGTGACATAAAAAAGCATGTGTAAATTTCTTTATAGTACATTGAAAATTATTAATACAAAAAAAAAATAGGTGGATTTATCAAAAAATGAATCGCAAGGAGCTTTTCGAACATAAGTAAAATGGGAAAAAGCAAAGCTGAGAAAAACGCATTTTTAGCCTTTGCCAACAAGTGTGCGATGCGTTAAAATAGTTAGTTAAAATAAAGATTTTACCACTTAAAATCATCGGACTTCAAAAATTCAAACGCGAAATTAAAGCTAGTGGCATAAGCAATTTTTATAGAATGAAAACAAAAAACGTCATTTTTGGTGATTTCAGTGTCCCATGTCCCCTTAAAGTAAAATATTCTCACACGGTTCATTATACGTTAGTTCCATTGCAAGAATACATGATACTTTTCCGTTAAAGGGGACTGTTGGTACTTTCAAGTACTGTAAGAATTCCGTGCTAAGTATTGTTTTCATAAAAAGTGCCAAATTATGGCAACCATAGGCAATTCACTTGTTGTTAAAAAATGGCGGCCGCTGCTGCTGTTTATTGGCGAAAATCACCTTGTTGCAGAATCCGTACCGGACTTGGAAGTACCAACGGCCCCTTTAAAAGTACATTTCTGAATGAATCCATTTCTGCAAATCCGCATTTTTTCTCATTCATTCTGAATGAAAAGTACATTTCTTCATATGAATACATTTTTGGATATGTTCATATTATAGTACTATATAATCATTATTAACCACTTTTGTATTTGATACCTGTTATAATAAACCTATTTGAAGAGAGATCCGGAAAAAATTAGCTATACTATATAACTAAAAACATATTTAATAGCAAAGTTAGCAGTCTCTCAAATTATGAAATCTAAAAAAAAAATTCGCTCTGGATGGCTAAAATATTTCTAGAGACTGCAAATTAATAATTTAATGTGAAAACTAATCACATATTAGTGGAAATGTTCGAAAGATTGTAAAAAAAAAAACCCTCTAATGTGAACTATAATTGCTTCCTAGAAGGAGCTTTTGTATGTGTCAGATTTTTGTCAATTAAATCATATGTTAGTGTAGAAAAGAAATGAAACCTACACTATTCACAACTAAAATCTATGAGTTAAGCATTGAATATATTTCTACTTAACTTTTAGTACTTAACTTTTTTTATCGAATTTAGTTTCAATTAAATCTTGTAGTATTTCGAGCCCTGATGACCGAAAGGTAGAATGCGAAGTTATCTTGCAAGAGGTGTCAAGATAGAGTTTTGTCAGTGTGTAGTTGCTTTTCAAAGTTTCAGTGATTTCACAATGGTGACGATGATTTCAGATAGTCTCATGTCGATTTTCATGTTGCATAATGTTTTTCATGGTTTTTTTATTTTTCCTGTTAGTGCACCAGTTACAAGGAATTTTTCGCTTGAAAACAATTAAGTCCCCCCCCCCCCCTCCTTCAGCCACCTTTTCACAAACATAATGACCTAATGATGTTATTATGTAGCATAAATTGATAGCTTTTACAAAGACCCTCCAATACAATTAACCCAGCTCAAGGGGGTCCAGTACCGAAATTTAGTCAAAAATCCCCAATTTTTTTCTTTTTGATTATAAAAAATAATTCATACCTTCCTGAAGAGAATGATGTTTTTATCTTATTCCTCTGGTAATTAGAACACCACGAAATTACCTGTTATTTGAACATCACTAATGGGCGTAACACCTTGAAGCGGCTGCTTAAAGTGCGTTTTTTTTAGCACTAGTGTTTTTCACAGATGTTGCAAATTCAAATCGATGTATCTCCAAAACCATTAACAATTGTCTATTCAAATTTTTATAGCAATTAGCTTATATAGTTTTAAAAATTGTGCCTTTACAGAATTTTATTTTTTAAATTCTGTTTTAAAACATAACATTTAGCGTAAAAGACAACATAAAAAAAAATCGAAAATTTCAATACTTTAACTTTGAGAATTTTTTGAATTTTTTCCAATTCAAAAATTCTTGGAAGTACAAAATGTTCTTTATACAATTGTGTATTACAGAAAGCTTTAAAGTAACACGTTACTAACCATGTTCTAAATCAAAAACAAATTTTAGTAACATAATAAAATTCAATAGTGGCATAAGAAGTAACACGTTACTAACCATGTTCTAAATCAAAAACAAATATTAGTAACATAATAAAATTCAATAGTGGCATAAGAAGTAACAAGTTACTAACCATGTTCTAAATCAAAAACAAATATTAGTAACATATTAAAATTCAATAGTGTCATCAGAAGTAACACTTTACTAACCATGTTCTAAATCAAAAACAAATATTAGTAACATATTAAAATTCAATGGTGGCATGAGAAGTAGCTAGTTACTAACCATGTTCTAAAACAAAAACAAATAAATGTAACAAAATAAAATGCAACTAACCTCGTTTGTTAAATAAGTTTTTAACCAATTCTAAATCCTGAGAATAATCAACGTACACCCTGTTCCTATGTACAAAATGCATACAAAATAATCCATTGTATCTCTATTACCCGAAAAAACTAAACAGACCTATTTTTCCAAGACATTTCACACATTACTTCAAACTACCTTTTAAACAAAATATCAAACTGTAGCGTCCTCTAACTTGAAATCATTAGGCACATATCCTCCTTAATATTTTGCATTCTCTAACTTGAAATCATTAGGCACATATCCTTCTTAGTATTTTACATTGGACACCAGCCAACCCTTACACCAAGTCCATCAACGTGTTTCTGAAACTTGGCACCAATCTGATGGTTATGGGGTTAGGGCTCTGGCCTCGCATGCCAAAGGTACCGGGTTCGAATCCCGGGATAGGCATAGATGTTCGTGGTGGTTCAGAATCCACGTTAAGCTGTAGGTTCCGGCCTGATTAGCCGTCATTGTGAATAAAAATAGGTCGTTGAAAGTACAAACCAACTGAAACTTGGCAAAATTCCTCGCCAAGTCCCGAAACAAGCTTTCAGAAGAAACTCGTTACTAACCATATTCTAAAACAAAAAAATAATAACATAATAAAATTCAACAAACCTTTTTTTTGTTTACTAAATTTTGAAATAAATTCATCCTTTAATCCTTAGACGTACACCCTGTTCCTATGTACATAATACACAAAAAAAAATAATCCATTGCATATCTATTGCCTGAAAAACTAAAACACACCTATTTCAAGACATTACATGCATTATTCCCAAGAAGCTTTCAAACAAAATATCACACTGTAGCGTTTCCCCACTAGAAAATCATTACGCACATCTCCTCCCTAATGTTTTGCATTGGACACCAGCCAACCCTTACACCAAGTCCATCAACATGTTACCGAAACTTGGCATAATTCCCCGCCAAGTCCCAAAAGTGGCATCAGAAGGAAGCTCTTTACTCGTTACCTTTCCAACGATAGGCGGATGCTGTTTATAAATCAACATCACTCCATGCAGGACTAACCTTCACCAGGAGATTCTTGGTTGTTGTTTTTTTTATCTTCAGCCGGTCCTAAATTGCGAAGTAATGGAAGCAAGTCGAAACAAAGGGCCGGAAGAATTCTTTATTGGCGTCGGGGAGTGGCGAAACTTTTATCTTTCTTGAGCCCGGTTTTTGTGCATCAGGCATTTAGAGTAATTTGCGGATCTGGCAACGGTAATGGATGCTGGGAAGAGGCTGGAAGCGCTTTCCTTGCAATTTGCATCAAATTGGCCAGAAATGAAGATGGATTCTTATCACGATTGGGGATTTTTTTTTTTTGTTATATATATTTGGAGTAAGGCATGTAAAGATTATACTGAAAGATGTTTGCTTTATATTTGGAGATACTAGTTGGCCTTTTAGATATATATATTTTTTCTTAGTAGATTGGATTTGCGTTAAGTTTGAACAGCGTCAGCATAGATTACGGAGAATTTCTTTTAGTTGATTCGCTTTGAAAGTTTACTCAAGTCTTGTATAAGTTGTATGCAAGGCGATATCTTATTTTCTTTTATAAAGTAGTTTGTTTCAGTCGAAGTGAATAAAAGATAGCTTTGCCAGAATATTTTAATGACATGCTACGGCATATTTAGTTACATTTAATCAGAAACTAACTTGAAGACATATGTTTAAGATCATCACACATGCATTTTAATATATGAATTATTCCAATATATTACTTACAGAGGTTATGGGAAAACACTTGGGACACATAGTTTTAAAATAAGGATATTAGTTGTTAAATTTCTAATTCACACTGAGAACTTCTTATGAATTTTTCAATTAAAAATATTCGTCTTTAACAGTATATAGGAGATAGTTTTATAAATTTACATGGCAGCCAAATATCATAAAATTAGAAAAGTATGAACATATTCTATCACAAAATGTTTCAAAGTTATTATTTGTTCAATATAGAAAATTGTAAAGTTTTTATACTTTTCTGTTTAATGCATGTCTTTATATTATCAACTCGCCAAACATACCCTCCAATTTTTAAAGAATATATTTCCGTGCCAAACTACTCAGGAAGGCTAAAAACTGTCAACGGTGCTCAACATGAAAAACTTGCGATTTATTTACACTTTCTTAAGGGGATTTGGTACCCTTCAAACTTTTTTTTTATTTTAGCCTTTAAAATTATAATTTTTCCTTTTTTGGAAGTATCTCTAAGTAAAAACTAAATTTTATTAAAAAACAAGTTAACATAGTGCTCTAAATTTCCAAAATTTTAAATTTAAAAAAAAAAAATCATCAAAATTTAAATTGTGTCACCTTTTTCATTTTTCAATAATTTTTCCTAGTAATATACTCTAACTTTTTAGGTATCGGATTTAGAATAAGTTATATAGGTTTCGAGAAAAACGATGATTACTGTACCTATAGGTAAAAAAGGTGTATTTTTCAACGTCTAAATTTATGTAAAAAAAAAAGTATTGTATTAAAAAATCCATGCCAATTTTTGTCAAATAGATACTAAGAATGACAAAAAAAAATCATGCCATTTTATTTATATTTGCCGAAGTTTTAGTAATTTGAGTAAGATAGGAATTTCAAAAATCTCGAACTGAGAAAAATGCGTTCTTAACATCAAATAAGCTATTGCAGAAATGTTAAATTCTCAATAAAAAATATAATTTTTCCGCAATTGCAGTCATCGGATCAGCTCAAAAACTTGTCAGAATAAGGAGATGGTTTCAAAAATTATTTACACGCAGAAAATAGAAAATTTATATTTTTTTTAAATCTTCTGTGAAAACAAGGTGTACCAAGTCCTCATAACCAAGAAATGCACTTACCATGTACCACAAACCGAACTTTTGACATAAAAAAGCTTTCCGAAAGAAAGTCCCCCTTCTCATCAAAAGTACATCTCACCACCCAAACAAAAAAAAAAGAGCTACAAAACTCAGCCCCTTGATGTGAATCATGAGATACACGGTCCTCACATTTGCCGCAACACTAGCGTTAGAAATTTATGACGAGAAAAAGCCATCTCGCTTTTAGTCCTTCTATTTGTGAGGGCGGACAACGCCAACTTTCCATCCATCCTGGTGTTGACCAAAGGGATGGACGATGACAGTCTTTGTGTGTTGCTTTTCCATTTACAAGAGCTGTGTCCATTCGTCTTTCTTACATGGTTGAGAACATAAGGTACATTATACAAAGAAGAGAAAGGGGCGGGGATTGTTTTTTTTTATATGTTATCCAAAGTATTCCTCTAAAAACTAGGGGGATGGAACATCGCACAACTTTCAATTACAATATAATGCTGGTCACTACATTTAAATTTAACGTGGAATAGTGTTATTACGATTTTCATTCCTTTGAAAAAATGGCCAGGTTGGCGATATTTTTTTGGAGGTAATTCTTACATGGCCCATAAAGCCCGCCAAATTTGCAATTTTGGCGATATACTTTTCGATAATTATTACATAATCCCTTCTTGTAAGTAAAACAGAAGAGAGGAGGAAAACGGTCTTTGATGAGTTATGCTTAAGGGAAGAGAACTCTGTGTTAAAGACATTCGTTTTTCAAATTTTTACACTTTTGTAGAATTTTTAAGGGAATTTCGGAGGTGGGGATGTTTAGAACACCTCAAGAGGCCTTATCATAGAAATTTTGATCAAAATCAGTAGAGTTGTTTTTAGAAATTGCAGAAAAACATGTTTTTTTTATGTTTTCATGTTTTACGCATGCGCAATATTGACGAAAACTATACACCAAATTTAACCATACACTAAATTTAAACATCGTAGGTTAATTAGTTCGGAAGCTATGTTGACTACATTTTGTTTTTAACAATACCATTTTTTTTTTAAGTCAAAATTTTTCAAAACGGGAAGAAATGCAAAAAATTCAATTTTTAATCCCCCCCCCCCCCAAAACTATACTTTCATTATCGTTTGTTAACACACATGGGTAAATGAAAGTAAAAAATATTTTGCTTGCAACATATTTTATTTTGTCGTACCACTTTTTTCCTACTTCATATATTTAAACCAAATGTTGGGATATTTTGACGAGTGTATATAGTTTTTACAACTTTTGAAAGTTGAACTTTAATTATAATTGCCTTTGGATTATTGTAAATTAAAGTTCAACTTTCAAAAAACGTGATTCAAAAAGCATGGCATTTTTTCCTATATTAAATCAAACCGTTCAAAAAGAACAGTAAAGAAAATAGTTTAATATATATATATATATATATATATATATATATATATATATATATATATATATATATATATATATATATATATATATATATTCTTAAGCCAACCGTTTTCGCCTGTAAAATTTCGAGTCATTCTGACGAGTGTGTTTTCAACAGTTTTTTGAAAGGTTAACTTAAATTATAAACATCCTTTATAATGCTAATTTACTGACCCCAGATAGCAACACTAACACTAAAAACATCCTTCAATATGAATACCGGTTCAAATAATAGTCTACATTGATAGAAATAAATGGTATTCAAACTGTAAAAAAAAAGCCCTTTTTCAAATACGGTTATCCAATTTTTTCAAAAGAGAAAGTTTTCAAAACGTACCTATTAAAATGCTCCCAAAAAGGCAAACTAAGAGCTTTTATTAAGTTTCATAGGTAACTAAACCTAGTAATTGAGTCATTTAATTACCTTTTCTGGCAATCTGTATAAAAAATGGTAATTTATACTTTATGGAAGATTATGCTTTAGTCGAATGAACAATGAATTAATGCTCTTGCCTTATTAATACACAGTTTGCAATCATTAACTTTTTTTTCTTCTCCTGGCAGTGATTTTTAGAGTTCCCTTTCGAATACCAAACTTTCTAGAAAACGTAGAAGATAATTGCTTTTTTTGCTCGTCTATCATCCATTAACTGGTAAAAAAGAAGCTGCATTTTTAGTGCTTAAAAAACGTATACACGCTTGACAACGTTATTTAAAAAAATGGATGCCTGGAGAAATAAAACTAAGGTAAAATATTACAATCTTAATATGACAACTACTTAAAATATCGAAGTTTGTCTTTTTTTTTTTTGTTTTCAAATCCTCTCTATCAAAACATATTTTTTATTCTATGTCTTATTTTTTGGGAATACATTTTTAAGGCCTAGAACGGGGGAAAAAAAAAGTGTTTTGTTGTTTTAGTGATATCTGTTATCGAAAGTTGTTTTAGTATCTTCTTGAAAATATATGAGTAATTAATAACACAAAAAAAGCTAAAGCGTAGATTTATAATACTAAATCTTATAAAAAATATCATTATTTTTTCTGGAATTTTTTAAACTTTCTCTTGCGTTTGCAAGAAAAAAAAAAAAAAAAAAAAAAAAAAAACGAAAAAAAAAAAAAAAAAAAAAAACAAGGTATGAATACAAGAGTTCGTTTATAACTGAAATCACGATTATTAAGAACGTTCTTTTTACCTTTTTTAATGTATAAATTTATGCATGATTTTATTTATTTTGTTTCTGATATCAGTTTAATTTTTCTTATTCATTTCAAGAAATGTTTTTTGTTTTTTTTTGGTGGGGATGGGGGGGGGGAAGAAATGGTAGTTAATAGTTAGTTAGCTAATAGTTAATATTTACAGAAATAGTTAAACTCAAGTTTTTATTCTTTAGAACACGAAGTTACTCCAGAAAATTTGTCACTATTTTAGAGAAATACACAGTGTTTATTGTTAATTAAAACTTTATTACTCTTAATTCTTGATTAAGTATGTTAATTTGTTATTGCAAGCAAAACTCATTTATTCTTCAAGACTATTAATTTATTAATTAGTTAAGGATTCATTTTACAGTCAAAAAGTATTTGATTTGCCATATAATATAATCTAATATGCAACGAAGTTTTAATTAGATGCTTGAAGTTATCATAATTTTAAGAATCTGACTTAAGTCGCTTTCTATTAAGTGTCGCGCTGTGTAATCGAAAGTTGACTAATTTCGGCTGCTATTTTAGAGGAAAAGTTCGCTTTATTTTTCTATGCTTGCTTATATTTAAGACCTTTTGTGATATACTTTTTCAATGATGAGCCCACTGTCTTCAGGGTATGTTCTAAAAATTAAATCGGTTGTTTTTCAATAAACACAGTATAATTATCTCTAAAATAATAACATTCTAGATGCACATTTTGAGTTCGATTTTTTTTTTTTTTTTTTTAGTTTCATTTAGAGAAATTTATTCTCTGATACAGATGAACGTAAAATATAAATTCTAAATAACAATACATGTTGGAAAATATTGGATTTCAGATATTTTGTTGATAAACTTTTTTTTTATTCTAGAGTTAAAGACATATCTTCATTTTGTACTACAATCTCAATCTGTTGTTTTTCAATCTAAAGTTTAAGACTTTATACTAGAAATTCAGTCGGTTATTTTTCAACGACACAGAATATTTCTCTAAAATAGTAACAATCTAGATACACAATTAGAGTTCAATTTTTTTTCTTCTCTTTCACTATGCATGGTTAACTAACACAATGGATGGGATATTCCTCTAGAGATTCTCTGACACAAATGAAAACCAAATCAGAAATGAAATAATCGGTTTCAGACCAGTTTTACATGGGCCTTGAGTACAAGCCCATTAGAAAGTTTTTTTTTTCTATTTAAGTTTTTTAAAATATCAATAAAATTGAACCACCTTAACATACATCTCTTTCTATGCTAGAAGTCGGTTTGCCGTGCATTTTGCTGATAGAAAGGTTTTTGATATAGGCGTGTGTTAATGAATATTGTTACGAATTTTTATATCTATGTGAATATTTCGTAGAGTTAATTTTGTAAATAGGAACATTTATGTACATTTTGCATAAGGCAGTGCAATAGTTCGTCTTAAGTTGGCTTCCCTGCAATATGGATCTTAATGCTTGATGACGAGTTTTACAGAGATAACGCTGGGAAGCGAGTTTTACAAGGAGCAGGACATTTAACATTATGGTAATGGCAATCTCGCCAAATTGGCGAGATAGAGCCAAGTTGGCGACGGTTTTGGCGACTAATTTTTGTAGCCAAATTTGGCGAGAAATCGCCAAATCTCGCCAAACTTCGCGACTATTTGGCGTCATTTTGGGTCCCCATGTACATGTATAGGACTTTTCGACTAAGATCTGGAAAGTTCTCTAAATATCTACCTCTAGAAGTTTCAAGAAGGTTTGACTCCTATATATGCCCGGCCATGAGTTAGTTGAGTTAGTCAGTTGAGTTACTGACTGCGTTGAGTTGAGTCAGTTCGTTGACTGAAATTACTGAGTTAGTTGAGATACTGACTGAGTGGAGTTACTGACTTGGTTCCGAAAGCAAACTGTGTTGCATTGTGTTTTTAGGCAATTTAACAGTTGTGTGTCAAGTTTAACTGCTGTTTGTGCTCTATTGTTGTGTATAGAGCTGTATTAAGTCTACTAGAACGAGAAGTTCTGTAGTTGTAAAGGAATCTGCGAAGAGTTATATTAGAATAAATGTCTGCAAGTTTTGATCTGCTTTGACTTCAAATCTTTAGAATCCATCCACGCAACAATATAAAAATTGATTATGAATATGAAGGATTTTTTTTTAAACTCGGTTTTTATGGGTTATATTATTATGTGTGATTAAGATTGTCGTAATTTAGCTGCATTTTTTACAGCATTTGCCCCAATACTTTTTTAAAAGTTCAAAGATTTTCTAAGTGCCATCGGAATAATAGTATTTATTAAATTTCCAAAATATTAAAAAGTCACAAAACTTTCAATTTGCCTACTCTAAGAGGCCAATGATGTGTACAATTTAGTGGGAGTTGATGTGAAAATTTTAAAACAATAAATGTGTGGTATTGTCAATATATGCATTAGAAGAATAAGAAGAAATAAATTATTCAGTCAGAGTTCTTTTAGAGATTAAAAGTCATCTCATAGAGGGAGAAGGGGGGGGGGGGAGTTACTACAATTTTTAAAATAGAAAAAACTAAACCATAAAAAGAATTTTTTTTTTTTTTTTTTTTTTTTTTTTTTTTAAATATATGAATTCTTTATATGCCTTGCCAACATTTAAATGCAATTGTAACTTTTTTTGCGATTTTGAGTGTTTGAATAGTTGGATAAAATTAAAAACTTTATGTACAATGAGCTAACTGTTTTCTCTCAAAAGGTTGATAAAATGTATTGTTATCGACAACGAATCTAACTGAAATATTTCAAATTGATTGGATGCGGGTGAGTGAATTATATAGCTCTTCGAAGACTTTGCTCGCCACAAATAAAATCAAAATTAACATGCAGGATTTAAAAATTTACAAAATATAGGTAAACGTATATTTTTATTAAGCAGATTTGTTTCTCGATGCGATTTGGCCAAAATCGATTAGATTTTAGGTGATATCCTGTATAACTTGTCTTTAATCGTAAAATTAAAGCACATAGTGCATTGCACCTTCATTCTATTTACATATTTCCATACTTTCCTATTTATCTGCCCGCCGCAATTATTTGCCAGGATTTTTCCAAAATTTAGAGACCAGGAAGCTTTCTCGGTCCAAAAACCGATCAGGCTTAACCGGATATCCAGAGAAACCGGATTCAACGCGAATGCGATAAAAAGAAACAAAAAAAAGTTGGGGAGCCAATCCGGAAATTGAAGTTCCAGGAACGAAAGGAAACCGCTCAAAATATGTGAAGTCGTGAAACAATAATGGAACAGAAGTATTACGCCGATAAGGCAAGTTTTCTGGCGAGTTGGTGAAGTACGCTAACTCGGTGGGATTTTTATGCCATTTGTTATCGTTTTTATTAAGTTTTATTAATGGACTCGGTTCTAAAAATGCACAATAATATTTAAGCTTTAACAAAAATATTTTGTCACTATTAGTCTTAGTAAAAATATTCCTCACGTAAATACTATTGTGGATATGAAATAAAAGTGTGTAGTTGATTATGCTAATAAACAGAATCCCTTTTTTCTAAGGAAAATTCTGCGCAAAGTTGAATTACAAAATAAATGCTGATTTTCTGAAGTATTTATTTGAAGTCTTCACATTTATAAAGTCGTATATGTTTATGGTAGCATGTTTGGTAATTAGTAAAGGCAGTATCCACACATAGTACCAAAATCAATTAAATATTAAGAAATTAAATAAACAGTGGACTCAAGATCAGAAGGTTAAAAAACTTGAAGTACGGAACACATTCGAGAAACATAACATATTTATTGAAGATAAATTTTAAGTTTAAGGGTTAAGCATTAAGGATGATATATAAAAGTTACAACATTTCATAGAACAGCTTCTATACTAAACTTCAACTTAACTAGACATCACTTAGACGATAGATCTTCACCGTGCTCATAGGTATTTAATCCATTTTGGAGGAGTGAAGACATAATTCTCGCCAAACCTTATAGCCTTTTGTTCTCTACAGGGTTGTGGTTTGGCGAACATTATGCTTTCACGCCGCCAAAATGGATTAAATATATATGAGCACTGGTGACGATCTACCGTCTAAGTGATGTCTAGTTAAGTTGAAGTTTAGTGTAGTCGATCTGCTATCTAGTACAGCGTTGCCAGACTCTAAAAAGAAAGTTTTTCGGCAACTCTTATAGACTGCAGCTTGTGACGTCATTTGAGTGGAATCGATCATTCTCCATTATGTATCAGGATTGATTAGTTCTTTTTGGGGTTTTGAGATGTATCCGCACAATTAGTATATTATCAAAAATAGTATATTTCACTGCTCAAAAAGATTATTTATTAAAAATCATTTTTAACTTCATTACTAAGGAAAATTTAACTGACGGAAAATCTGCGCAAAGTTGAATCAGAAAATACTGATTTTCTAAGGCAGGAAATTAGAATAATTTTATTTATATAATCGTATATGTTTATTACATCAGGATCTATTTTAGGGTATTTGGTACTCCTTGTTTTCGCAAGAAATAATAAAAATATAAATTTGCATGTTTACAATTTTTGAAACCTTTCTTATTCTGGCAAATTTTTTAGCTGATCCGACAACTGAAATTTCAGAAAAACTATATTTTTATTGCGAATTTAGCATTGCTGCAATAGTTCCTTGGATGTTTTAAAAGCATTTTTCTCAGTTCGTGATTTTTAAAATTCCTACCTTACTCAAAACACTAAAACTTCAGCAAATATGAATGAAATGATTTGAAATGTTTTTTGTTTCATTCTTAATATGTATTTGACAAATATATGCATGGGTTTTTGAATAAACTAAAAACTTTTTTTTTTTAATAAATTTAAATGTTGAAAAATACTCGTTTTTTACGCTTTTTTTTTACATATAGGTACAGTAATTATCGTTTTTCTCAAAAACTATTTTACTTATTCTAAATACGATGCCTAAAAAGTGAGAGTATATTACTAGGACATTTTTTTAAAAAAAAATCAGAAAGAATATTGAAAGATGAAAAAGAAGATTGACTTTGAAATTTGATGATTTTATAAAAAAAATTTAGAGCACTATATGAACTTTTTTTTAATATAATTTAGTGTTTGCTTATTAATAATTCCAAATATGTACAAATTATAATTTTATAGTAAAAGAAACATTTTGAAGGGTACCAAGTCCTCTTAATGGGTTTCGAGGTGTTTCCGCACAATTATTAAACTGTTAAACAGTTTATACTTAAGGTATACATATACGTAGGACAATTTTTTTTTTTTAGTTCTTATGCCAGCATGTCAAATTTTTGTGAGAATTACAAGATCAAAAAATTTAATGTATTTGCAATAACAAAAAGTAAAAAAATAAAATATTTATTTAATTAATTGAATTTTAATTCACTAATTAAGGCCTAATAGCACCGATGATAAAATAGTACCTAATTAATTTTGAAACAAATTTCTCACTGGAAATTAAAGACAAGGTATTAATACACAAGGTATTAATACACGGGCCCAAGCAAAATATAATGCACAACTTAAATATTTTTTTTAATTTTAACATTTAACATTAAAAGTACTAGAAAAAATAAAAAAATTTCAAAAATAAAAATATTCTAAAATACATAAAAAAATCTATTTTTTACCAAAATTTTTGTAAACAGCTAGGGCCTATGCTCTGAATTGTTATCTAAATTATACAGTTTAAATTTTAAAAATCAGTTAATTAACTCTTAAGATATCACCTTTGGAGTACATTCACTCAACAATGATAAGCAGTTCTCCAGAAATTGAGTTCAAAGTTTTCGACATTTTCATTTTTCCAATATGTTTTAAACGTCGACCTTTACGAAATTGCATATAATTAAAAAAGTATTTTTACTATAAGAAAGTTATTTTACTATAAGAAATATATTATTATAATCATTTTAAAGATAATGAATTGGAGAACATTTTAGAATGAAAAAACAAAAATGCCGGTTTGGGTCAATTTTTGCGATTCCCAACGTATATGTATACCTTTATGTATACCTTATATGTATATTATATGTATACCTTACCAAGGTATATGTATACCTATCCATTAACCGCCAAAACTCGAAATCCTTAAAAAACATGGGCAGTATTTATAACATTTGTGATTTTAGGATCATATATAACATATTTAAAGAAAAAGTTGGAATATTTTACTTATCTTTGGAGAAAATGACTGTTGCGTTTGCGCAACGTCAGCGTAAAACCGAGTTAAAATTGGCGGTTTTTAAGAATTTCATATTCCGTTAATGTTGAATATTCAACGACTGTAATTTACCGTTGGCGATATTCTAAAGCTTCTTTTCAAAAATATAAACTTTTCGTACTATGTAAGTACATACATTTATTTAATATGACTTATTTAGTATGAAAATACTGACTACATTCTTGATGTAAAGCCACTTCACAACCATTACAGCGGTACATAATTTGACTGTGACAATGTTTACTGCGAAGTCTTTTGTTATCCATCATGTGATGCAAGGGTCCAAGTTTTATAACCGAATCATACAGGTTTTCCTTTTAGGAACATTTTTGTTGAATGTTTTCCTCTATAAGGAATCATTTGTTCGTCCATACTTAGGTCGTGTGCAAATATTTGAAACTATTAAAATTTCTTACTCGACAAATTTCACTCTTGTACTCTCACTTTGTACAATTTGTCATTTTTATCAATATTGATGTTATCTGCCATATGCTAATTTTGTTTTATATTCCTGTACTGAATACGTGACATTGACTCCCTAACAAAAGGGACCGATACATCTTTATCTAATGACCAATACATTACTTATTGTGGCAATGTATGGTACTCTAGCAAGAAAAAGCAAACCAATAAACCTTTTTAGGTAACTCTCAGAAGCAAAAAAGTCAGTCCGATTATTTTACTGAGAATATATATTAGTTTGATTAATTAGCAATGCATAAATTTCAGAGTCAAAAAACTTAACGAAAATTTCCTCACAACTTAAATTTTCTAATGCTCTTTTCAGTTTTTCAACTTGATGATGTTTCTTCATTTTTTGGTATCGATGTATGAATAGGATCTATTTTCTTCCATTTCAAAGGCTCATTTTTTTTCTTTCTTTGTCTTTGTATTATCCATATTATTTTGATCCTTATCTTTCCTATTTGAATGTAATTCAACTTCACCAGAAATGTCATTTGGTAAAATGTTCGAGTCACTTATTACTGTATTGTCCCCTTCTTCCTTGTTAGTAACTTTGCCAAATTCTGGTGAAATAATAACAATGTCCGTTTCATTGTCATCTGAATCAATGGTGTAAAAAGTATCCAGAGCTTCACTAAGCGAAATATAGTGCTTTCCAGATATTTCAAATCAAAATGAAGCAGTTGTAATAACACGAGGTGAGAAAAAAGTTCTGTAAATTTCGACCCTCTTTTCCGCTGACGATGCGCAAGCGCAACACTAGTATTTCCAACATCGTAGTTCGAAGATGAATTCATCAAAACATTTTTTATTTGTGTGTGACCTTCAAGTGAACTATGGAGATATGAAATGTTATGTCTAATAAAAATTATTTCCCTTTCTAATATTTTTCGGAATCGATTTAGCAATGTCAGTCTAACTTAGCGAATTTCGGAAAAGTTTAAGTTATTACTACGAGAAAAAAATAAGGTTTAGAATAATTTTTATTGTTCGAAATTAAAGTGTGTAACCTTACCAATGAACATAAAGCTCTAAATATTAGTTTAAAATTGATTATATATTTTTTATAGTTATGTTTTCTAAGCGTTGCGTGAACGCAACGCCAGCGGTTAATGGGTTAACTGAAAATTATTGAAAAGCATTTTTAATTAATTCATTTACTATATGTTACCAAGCCTATTGCTCTTCTAGTATCATCCCATCAATCGTTAGCGAGATAAAAATTTCGCCCAACGAATTCTCTTAGTCCATCGCAAAAGGACGGTTCGACGGATTCCCGGTTCGACGCACACTTGATGCATTTCTCGGGAAAGTCCCTTCGTTTTGCCCGCGTGGAAATGGACCTCCGAGGATGACAGGCGGTTTAAGCCTTTTTATTGCCAGCAAAAAAGTTTAACAGTTGACGGGATAATACGTAGGTATCCCTACTCTAAACTATAATTTATATCTGTGAATATTTCAAAACTAATTACGAGTAAAAACAAATATATTTAAAAATGCTGGCTGTATTGCATGTCAGATGTGGTCACTGAAAAATCGTATAATTAAGAATCACGTCTCGTAATTTTTAAATCTTTTCAGTTAGCAAGGTCAACATCAAAACTAGCTGTTCACTCTTCATGGTCAACATTGAATCGACAAATCTCTCAATGGTCAACATTGAATCCACAATTCTCTCAATAGTCAACATTGAATCCACAATTCTCTCAATAGTCAACATTGAATCCACAATTCTCTTAATAGTCAACATTGAATCCACAATTACAATTTTTTATGTAATTGTAGAACAGTGTAGGCTATAAAAGTCTATAAAGTACAGTCTGTAACATTTATTAAAAATATTTTTTTTTATTAAAATTTTATAATTACTATAAAACAACGCATTAAATATTTTGATATATCTTAAAAAATTAAAAAATTATAAGTATGAGATCACAAGTATATAACAAGAAAATTTACTAAACAGAATTTTGATATTTATAGAGGATATTAAAATAAAAACAAAAATGTAACTATGAATGTTCATATTTTTTTCTTTCATAATTAAAACAAAATTCATATCTGGAGTAAAAAACAAAATTTTAAAATTTTGTTTGGTACATATCTTCTAAAGAGTTAATACAATATGCATGTGAAATTTGGTGTATGTTACTTAAATACAAATGGAGTTATTTCCAATTATGCAAAAAAAAAAAGCTAAAAAAATCATCAGTGAGTAAAAGCTGTTTAAAGTTCATGCAGAAACTAAGTCAGCGTAAGCTGTCAGATATTAATTTGACATGCAAGCCAACGGAAAGGGTTAGCATTATAAATGAGGTATCAAAATAATCGTAATTGAGTATATTATTTTTTAAATATATATATATATATATATATATTTGGACAATTTTGAAAATATTTGAGCCCTGCCCCCCCCCCCCCCCCTTTAAGCGTACAAACCAGGCAATCACGTATTATTCTTTTTAAGTCAATCTCACATAATTTGCCTCACATGTTCTTAAATTGAAATAACCAGTAACAATCGGTAAAATAGTTTTAAAACAGCTTAATACAAAACCTAATACCCTATTATTACAAAAAATTAATTGTACTATTTGCATAATCCATCTCAATACTAGTAAAAATAATAACAAAAGCAAACAAAAAAAATACAATAAAATAAACGATGAATAAGATCAGAATAGTTTGCAAAAAGATTAATTAAAATCTAATTACACTAGCGTATTTTTTTTTTTTTTTACAGTTTTTTTCCAATTTTTAAGTATCAACATTAATCCCATTTATAAAAAACTTCTAAATAACACCCTAAAAAAAATAGGAAAACAAATTACAAAAGATATTTAAATGCTTGAATATAAATCCCTTACTTGAAACATTGTGTCATCTCTGTCATTCAGTCGGTACAAAATACAGAAAAAAAAGGCATTATTCGATAGTCAGCATCATTCAGGACTTTGTAGCAAACTTGTATGAAATAAATTTATCTCGGTATTTACATTATGCATAACCCTGTAAATCCCTCGCGCTGTCTGAATAAAGACTAACTGGGTATTTCTGTCTTTTGTGTTGGGATTTGTATTTTGTATTCGGTTCATCGAGCTACAAAGGAGGAGTTTACAATTCGTCTTATGTATTATTTATTTTCAAAAGTCTGGCAAAATGAAAAGACCTTTGGGGATTTTTAGTTTTTCGTTGTGTTTAACTCTCGCTTTTTTTTTTTTCTTTTTTTTTTTTTTTCTGTTGTGGACTTTTGTATTCGAAATGAAAGATAAAAATTTCGAACAAATCATTTGAAAAAAAAGAAAAGAAAAAAAAGTGTGAGATATTTATTCATTGAAGAACAATTAATGATAATGCTGTTCTGTGATAAAATTATTTGTCCTCACAGACCTTTGTCTTAAAATATTTTGCTTGTATGTATGTATGTGGGTGGAGGGGGGGGGGGGGGTTGGCTGTGTGTATCGATGACGGACAAATTTGGGGAGATCTAATTAACCCCCCTGCAGTCATCCAATCGGGCTGAAACTTGGCAGATGGATTCGATGTCGATGACAATGCATCCTACCAAAGTTTGGGGCTGTAAATGTCCCTAAAAGGTTGGTTTAACGGAATACTAATAAACCAACTTGCCACGTTCCAATCGCGCTAAAATAACAGTTAACCGACCATTGAAGAAACTCTTTCCTGTTGCCAACATTTTTTTAATAAATAATTAATAAAATAATTTTAAACAGAATAAATAAATGATATTTGGTTGTGAGTGCATAAATTCACATTCATTTTTAATAAATCAATTTTTAAACGTAGTTTGACGAACATTTTGCTGATATAATTTTTTTTTTATATTTAAAATTAGAAGCAAATACCAAGAACACGCTGTTTACAGAATCGACGCTGTTTCAACGAATAAAAATATTGGCAATGTATATAAAGGAATTATATTGAAAACTTTGTTTAAATGGGTTATATTATCAGTTTTTGAATGCTGATTACGAGAAAAATAATTGCAAAAAATTATCACATAAAGTTTCACCACAAATAGAAATCTACGAGTGTCATATATTAAAGAGCATTATAATATTATTTATATGCTCTTATTAAACACATTTATAAGTTTTAAATAGTAATTTGCACTATTTACATTCATTAAGAATGAACTACTACATAAAATATCGAAGATCCCTATCAATTTCGTTAGAAAAATAGCAAACAAATAAAAAAAAAAAAAAAAATTAGGAAGAGAGAAAACGGTACTAAAACGATTTATAAACTTTTTCATAAACTCATTTATAATTAAGTTACGTATAAGTTATACGTATATAAAGTTTATTGAAGATCAATAGTTTTCCGAAACCACCATACTTGCTAAGAGGAAGTTATAGTAAGGATCATTCCCTATACTTGCTATGTTACAATCATTCAGTCCAGTGCATTTAGAAACTACTTTCTATAAAACCTTGAAATTTGGTGAGTAGGTATGAAAAAGATCACTTAATGAAATGACATGATTTTTTTTATATTTAATGTCAATCTATAATCGATGAAATCTCAAATAGCAAAAGACAAAACCAGGTAGAGTCGCGGTATATGCATTGATATCAAATATAAAATAAAATACATTCGACGCTATTTTCGAGTTCTTAAGGTATACATATACAATTGAGATGATTTTCTTTAATTTTTAGGTAATAATTTCAAACTTTTTATCAGTATATCAGAATTAAAACTGATTCATTTATGTACATAATCTTTTTTTTCAAGTCAATTTTTTAATCATCTAATTGCAATTAAAGTGACTAATTAGGACCATTATTAGAACATACATAAATAAACTTGTAATTAACTTAGAGGTATGATTTTTACTGCAAATAAAATATATTATATTGACGCATGTTCCTATGGAGAATTTTGAGTTTGACTGCAATATTTATTTAATTATAAATTTTTAAATAAAAGGATTAAAAAAATACATAGCTTTTAACAAAAAATTAAGATTAAAATATTCATAAAAAATGTGTTTATAACAATATATTCTAGATTCTCCATAGAAAACACATTCAAAACTTGTGTCTTTAGAACAAAATTAGAATTTAGTAAATCGGACCATTTATTACGAAGTTATGACCGTTGGCGTTAAGTCATATAACACCAAAATGTCATTCTTCAGAAAACGCGTTTAAAGTTTACTGCACTAATGAAAGTGATACAAAACAGGTTCACAAAATCCACTTTAATTTAAAAAGTAAAATGAGTCTCAGAAAGAAAATGGTATTATTTTAAAGGCAATGAATTCGGGAATATTTTAAAACAAAAAAACAAAAATGCAGACTTGAGTCAAATTTTGAAATTCCTAATGTATATGTATACCTTAAGGTATACATATACATTAAGAATTGCGAAATTTGACTCAAGTCTGCGTTTTTTTTTTTTTTTTTTTTTTTTTTTTTTTAATTGTTCACTAATTTATTACTATTAAAATGATACCATTTTCTTTCTGAGACTCAAATTACTTTTTAAATTAGAGTGGGTTTTGTGAACCTGTTTCGTATCACGTTTATTAGTGTAATAAACTTTAAACGCGTTTTCTGAAGAATGACATTTTGGTGTTATATGACTTTACGCCAACGGTCATAACTTCATAATAAATTATCCGATTTACTGAATTCTAATTTTGTTTTGTAAACAATAGTTATGAATGTGTTTCCAATTAAGAATCTAATATATATTGTTACAAACACATTTTTTATGCATATTTTAATCTTAATTTTTTGTTAAAAACTATGTATTTTTGTTAACTTTTTATTTAAAACTTATAATTAAATTAATATTAAAGCCAGATTCAAAATTTTCTATAGAAACATGTGTCAATATAATATCTTTTATTTTCGATAAAGATCATACCTCTAAGTTAATTACAATTGTATTTATGAATGTTCTAATAACGTCCTAATTAGTCACTTTAATAGCAATTTGTTCATTTAAAAAATTGACGGAAAATATTTATTTATAAAAACGTATCATTTTTAATTCTGATATACTGCCGAAAAGTTTGAAATTATAACCTAAAAACTGCCAAAAAATTTGAAATTATGACCTAAAAATTAAAGAAAATCATCTCAATGAGGAACATTCACATGTTTTGGTTTTATTTTTAAATAAAAGTCGAGAAAAAATCATGAAAAACAATACCATTTAATCAAAAATTTGAGCTCGGATTGATAGTTAAAAAAAAAAATTAGTTTTTCACTTTGCGATTTGGCGAGAAAAAGCCACTTTTGCGTGAACTTCAACGCGCAGATAATGAACCAGTCTAAAACCTGTTTTAGAGCGAGGTTTCTCCTTCGTTTTGCGACTTTTTATTTGCGTAACCACGTCACAGTTTTTTCATGCGTTTTTAGTCACGTGACTTTTGCTTTGATTTCGGCTAATTTCAAATTCGATTTTTGTTTAATTGAAAGCATAAAGATAAAATATAATTGCACTGCTCAAATACATTCTTTGGATAACACTAGAAAATGCAAAAAATATTCATTTTCCTCACTTGTGCAAGTTCCTCATTTGTCACTTTAATTTCAATTTGCTCATTAAAAAAATTTACGGAAAATATTTATAAAAACGCATCATTTTTAATTCTGATATACTGCCAAAAAGTTTGAAATTATAACCTAAAAACTGCCAAAAAGTTTGAAATTATGACCTAAAAATTAAAGAAAATCATCTCAATTGTATATGTATACCTTAATTTATGTCATTTGATTAAGTAATCATTTTCGAACCTACCCACCAAATTTCAATGTTTCATAGAAAGTAGTTTCTAAATGCTCTGAGCTAGAAGATTGTAAGATAGCGAGTATAGGGAAAGATCCTTACGAGGACTTTATTCTAATTAGTTTGTATTATTGAATTCAAAATCGTATTGATATCATTTAGAACCTACGAAACAAATTCTACACAAAACTCATTGTGAAAAAAACCTTTCATATTAGAATGTGTTCATCCTGTACATACGGAATTATGTCGACTTAATTCATTCAAGGAATTCCTCGCGAGCCCATTCTTAATCATAAATTGCTTCGAGGAATTAATCTTGGAATAACAAACCATTTTCCAGAATACTTGCGAGTTCAAGCGAGGATCAAAGGAATTTATCCTTTCCAGAAAAGCTTTCATCGTCACAATACCTGGTCTGCTTTTAATTGAAGTTGTGAGAAATGAGGAATAGAAATATATTTAGTGCCATAGAGGATTCATACTTCAAAGTTTTCGATGTGATGTATTAACTGTAATATATATAAATGCATATTTTTGTATCAGTATCGCAAGTCATGGACAGAATTTAAATATCCAAGAGTAAACTATTTATTCTATGTAATAATTTGTTGATCTTAAAGTTTATATGTACTTACAAATGTTTGTTTTAACATAATTATAAATTGTATGATGAATGAATATTTAACTACCTAATGAAAGCGTATTGACGCTTGATAGTTTGTTTGAATGATGGTAATTTTCGGAAGGAAACACTTACAAGTTATTATAGTATTAGAAAGTTGTAAGGCACTAAGGAAGCAGTTGAAAATGATGAATATAACACACATTTTAATTTAATTGAAAATATATATATATATATTTAATTTTTTTTTATAGAAAGCAAATGAAAATTATTTCTGATATACAGGTATAGGACAAATAATAGAAACACCTGTGAAAGAATGCAATATTTTTATTAATAGTGACTTGGGCCACCATTGGCCCGAATTACAGCTTGTATCCGACGTGGGGCCGTCCAAACGGTATAGTGGTTAGCGTGCTAGCTTCTAGACCGCGAGGTTGCTGGTTCGAGTCTCGTGTTAGGCATGGGTGTTTGTAAATGTATGTTGGCTTGTCTAATGATGAATGTTTCGGCGCATTATAGTCCTCATATCCGACGTGGGATCTACGAATAACGATCGTGTACAACGTAAAAGGGAATTCGCAGCAATTCCTCTTTAGACTGAGAGGCAACTGCAATTTTTAAACCCCATCGGACATCATTTTGAATTTTTTATAGAAATTGGAGAAAAGTGAGTAGATTACAAATCCACAGGTCTGTCGAGGCAAAAAAGGCCGAAACTAGTCAAAAATTGACTTTTAATAAGTTGAACTAAATCCAATTGTCAAATGCGCCATAACTGGCCAAATAATGAGCATTTTTTTTTTTTTACTCTGTAACCTTCACTCTTTAATATTCAATTAAAAAGGTTGCAGACGATTCGGATGGGTGGCTATGGCTTACTTGCATCTTTCACAAATGAGCCAAATTGGCAATAAACTTTACGTCACGGATGACGTAACTGATGTCGCCAATTTGGCTTACTTTTAATATGTACAAGTTTTCCGAACCAGAGATCAGAAATCGTTTGCGCTTTTTCTCATTGAAAATCAAAATGCAGTGGGTTGCCAGACAGTCAACAGGAACCAGGCAGTCAACATGAAATGCCTCTGCCAGTGTTCGTCAGACGAACGCAAGTCCGGTGGTCTGAAATAATGTAAATGATGATTCGCCAGACTGGATTACATGTTTTCATAGCTGTTGTGTCCAGTTTTGGAGGTCACTCCACCCTTGTCGTCGCTTCATAACATTATGCGGCGACACTAACGGTTTTGGAATGGTTACTGTGCCATGAATGTTCACAGTATGCAGTCCCCGTTGAATAATTTTAGCGGATACAGGGTTCTGGAGATGGGTTTTCATCTCGGAGGTTATCTGCGGCAGTGTAGTCTTACGTTTTCGGGAGATTATTCTATTCAACCATCATCTATCCCGGTCGGTTAACTTTGACTTCTTCACCCACTGTCCTGCTTCGAATGGGACACCTTTCCCAGTTTTGTGTAGGCTGTTATAAATCTCGACACAGTGGACCTTGACACAATCATAAGGTTGGCTGTTCTAAATACGGACTCTCCACTGTGGCGAGCTGCAACAAGCATGTCTCTTTGCACGTCGGACACAATAGCGCGTTTCTGGAAACAGAATTTTCTCATACAACTCTCACAAGAGCAAATATTTGACTGATACTTTCCCTCGACTAATACTTACCTTGACTAATATTACTCTGCCACTAGGTATCAGACTGTTGCTTTAAGTGGCAAAGCTGTATTGGAGGATCGAAATACGACACATTTTGAAATGGGTGTTCCTATTATTTTGTCCTATACTGTATAAATGAAATTCTAAGATAAGTATTTGATAAAAAAAATTTCAAAAACGAACGTCTTGTAAAACTACATTACGTGTGAATTGAACAAGGGAATTGAGTGTATCATTGTTGCGATAAGTGGCAAAGCTGTATTGGAGGATAGAAATACGACACATTTTGAAATGGGTGTTCCTATTATTTTGTCCTACACTGTATGTATGAAATTCTAAAATCCGTATTTGATTACAAAATTTTCAAAGAAGAACGTCTTGTAAAACTACATTACGTGTGAATTGCACAAGGGAATTGTGTGTATCATTGTCAGCGTATGCCTGGTGTTTGCAACTAATTTTAAATATTAAAAACAGCTCTAAACAGTAGAATATGCGACAAACTACGTTTCAAAAAATTTATTTATCAAGAAAATGAACGGGAATTTATATATATGGGTCTAAATATATTTTATTGATTCTGATTAAAACAATTTTGTCAACAAGAAAGAGTTTCATTAACGATCGGTCAAAAAATTGTTTCACTTACAGCTTTACAGAGTGAAAGCAGGCAGTTATACATTGAGCAAAACCTTGATTTAAGATCACTACCTCTAGATGGGAAACATCAATAAAGTTTTCAATATAAATATGTTTAAAGTAAATATGTTGTGCAAGTTTGAAATACTAATGATTTTCTTTAATTTTTAGAAAAGTTGTATTGGATAATTATTCAACAAGATATATTTATTATTCCAAATCAACACCTGAAAGTAATCTAATATTTTATCAACCAAAGTTTTTTTATTTTTTTTTTATTTTCTAGTGGAAACTAATTAAACATCGACATTAAAAGCCCATTACATAACAATCTAAATAAAAGCTAATCATTACGTTTTTATTTATCTTAAATCCCATTTGATTTCAAATTATATATTTTCTGCTTATGAATATGTGTGAACAAATTTTCAAGTAACAAAAGCTTTATACTGCAAACAAACTTCCGAAATTTAATTTTCAAAGTAAACTTAAGTATTAAATTATTTTATGTGTATAGAAGTTATTATATTTTGAAAAGTACTTAATAAAAACATGTATTGGTATTTCTAAAACCTTCTTTAATAAGATAATATGAAACTACTTTTCTAATCAAAATATATTTTTCCAATTTTAAGAAACTGATAATATTTCTTATAAGCGTTTAGTTGTCCTTTGTACTCAAATAAAACCCCCATTTCCTTCTTTTCTATCAAGTACTTTTAAATCGTTTTTAATATGTTTAATATTAACTTATTTATTTGATAAAGATTATTTTAAGTTTTTTTTCAATTGTTTGTTTTGTATACGTAATTGATTTCTCAAAACATGATATTAAAGTATTTTTTTTTTACGCAACTAAAGATTTTTAATTGCAAAATTTTCCTGAAACAAACTTAATTTGCAAGATAATAGTATCGCCTGAAGCCCAGTGAGTTATTTTTATTAATTTGAAGATAAATTGAATTACTATGTTGATATAAAAAGGAATTGGAAGAGTTTAAACTAACTTCCTGTAGTGTAAATCGTGTTTCTTTCACGTGGCACTTTATTTAAGCATGTATATAAACATATTTAACTATGTAATGTTTTGACCCTCAATAAATTGATTGGTAAAGAAAATAAATTTTGCCAGCTTTATAAAGACAAAAGTTTTTAAATGAACTGTGATATTTTATGATTTCAAAGTTAAAAAAAAATGTATTAAAAAAAACTATGTGTTCTAGAAACTCCAATGTAGGGTCAAAATATTAAAAATGATATTACAAGCCATTTCCTAACTTAATTTTTGCCGACCAAACGGTATAGTGGTTAGCGTGCTAGCTTCTAGACCAAGAGGTTGCGGGTTCCGAGTCCCGTGTTAGGCATGGGTGTTTGTAAATGTATTTTGGCTTGTCAAATGACGAATGTTTCGGCGCATTATAGCCCTCGTGTTGCTGACGGCGCGAGATAATCTGAATACAACCAACCTAGCTTAATTTTTTTGAACCAAATAAAGTGTGAGTGAAAAGTGCTAAAAAATTGCTAATTAACGAATTAAATGTTAATTATTTAATTACTTTTTGAGTAAAACTGAATTTTTTTTATGTAAACATCATTACTAATTATGTATATTTACTTACAAAAAATTCAGATGTTTAAAATAATAATTTAAAAAAAGTTCAAATGTGTATTTACTCTTGCACCTTAAGACTCCGGAATTTGATTAAAATATATAAAGGGAAGAATTATGGCAACTTTTATTATTTAGTGGTATGTAGCTTTGTTGACTGTATTGAACAGTTTACAGTTCGATACATATTCTAAAATAATTTGTCGATCATTGCATTTTAAAAAAACAAAATTTATGATTTTTAAAAAAATGTTTTATATGTTTGGATTTTGTAATACCATTTTATTTTCTAATGTTCTTCATGATTACAGATTTTCAGTTCTTAGAAATATTGATATTTATATTGAATGTTACTTATTCCGGGTTGAAACGTTTAACCATTTAATGTCCTTTTAAAAACTTGTAATAAAAAAGTACAGTTATTTGTCCTACGAATTTTGTAAATTACCTTGAACCTGATATAAATATTAATTTATTTTAAAGCACTACTTATACAATTATCTTATATTAATAAAGCTGTGCAGTTTGTGTGTTTTTAGAAAACGTACGTAAATTTATGTACAGTTCGATCCAAAAGTTTTGGAGCACTGAAAACAACTGGCTCAGTAAATTTCATTTAAAACTCTATCTTGTTCCACTAACTGTTGGTCAAAGTCACAATAAGTGTTTCAGTATCCTTTTAACATGCCCTCTTTAATGCCTTTTAATACAAATATGTTTCCACTTTTAAAATATTAGTTTTATTAAATCTATTACCTCCAATTTAAAAACGTAAATTTATATACAGTTCGATCCAACAGTTTTGGTGCACTGGAAACAACTGGCTCAGTAAATTTCACTAACAACTCTCTCTTCTTCCACTAACTACTGATCAAAGTCACAATAAGTGTTCGAGTATCCCCTTAACATGCCCTCTTTAAAGCCTTTTAATAAAAATATATTTCCAATTAAAAACAAACAAACTTACCTTTATTAAATATATTACCTCCTATTTAATAACGTAAATTTATGTACAGTTCGATCCAACAGTTCTGGTGCACTGGAAACAACTGGCTCCGTAAATTTCATTAAAAATTCTCTCTTCTTCCACTAACTACTCATCAAAGTCACAATAAGTGTTCGAGTATCCCCTTAACATGCCCTCTTTAAAGCCTTTTAATAAAAATATATTTCCAATTAAAAACAAACAAACTTACCTTTATTAAATATATTACCTCCTATTTAATAACGTAAATTTATATACAGTTCGATCCAACAGTTTTGGTGCACTGGAAACAACTGGCTCAGTAAATTTCATTAAAAATTCTCTCTTCTTCCACTAACTACTGATCAAAGTCACAATAAGTGTTCCAGTATCCCCTTAACATGTCCCCTGTAATCATTCGTCCAGTTTAGCCCTGCCTCTTCTCCTTAATCAGCCAACTTGGAACAGTCGAACGGACAATTGTCCACATTGTCCACAAAGCATAACGAATCGTATGGTAATTCTTCTTAATCTCTTTTGCCAAGGACTCTGGCATCTTGAGGATGCCTCCCTTGTGGACTTTTGGTCCTGGTTTGTTAGCCCTGAGTAGAAGACGGTCGTTATGGTTATTGCAGGAAAGTCGTTTGGCTTCGTTTGGTAGCTATTCAACCTCGTAATTGGGGTATTCGAATGGGTTGAGCATGTTTTCTAGATCGATTTTTCTAGGTCGGCATATGTTCTGCTTTAGGGTTATAAAAGACATTTGCCTATTTTGTAATAAATTTATTGGGTTCCAAGTGAAGATATACTTTTTTTTTTATTTATGATGTTTAAAAATAAAGAATTTTGTTTGTATTATTTGCATTTTATGTTTTGAAACATTTAGCTTCAATCGGTTTTATGGCATTTTATGAATACTTCCCAGTTTATTGTATTACCATAAAAGAAAATTGTATTTTTTAAAAATCCTTTGTATTAACTTCGATTTTAAGTGTGTGTTTGTTTGTGGAGAGATATTAAACTTCCAACCACAAGAACAATAGGAAGACAAAATACATAAGGCTGAACATGAGTGCGATTTAATTTGATGAGGCTTATTGTTTTTATAATTATTTTATTACGTTGCACTACCTTACGCGTTTTTATTTAAATAATTGAAATATTGCTTTGTTTTATATAATTGATAAATTATAGGGATTTTGTTTTGATAATTATAATGCATTTTTGTTTTGGTTTAGATAAATATGCTACACGTTTTGTATAGGTATTATATATACCACGCGTTTTTATTTAGATAATTAAAATGTTAATCTGTTTTATATAAATGATACATTATAGGGGTTTTGTTTAGATAATTGTACAAACAAATTTATGTTTTAAATACATATGCTATACGTTTTGTTTAGATAATTGATATATTACGCGTTTTTATTTAGATAATTAAAATATTGCTCTGTTTTAGATAATTAATACATTATAGGGTTTTTTTTTTTTAGATAATTATAATCATTTTTGTTTTTTTGTTTTAGATAAATATGCTACGCGTTTTGTTTAGATAATTAATATATTAAGCTTTTTTATTTAGATAATTAAAATATTGCTCTGTTTTAGATAATTAATACATTATAGGGTTTTTTTTTTAGATAATTATAATCATTTTTGTTTTTTTGTTTTAGATAAATATGCTACGCGTTTTGTTTAGATAATTAATATATTAAGCTTTTTTATTTAGATAATTAAAATATTGCTCTGTTTTAGATAATTGAAACATTATAGGGGTTTTGTTTAGATAATTATTTTACGTTTTTGTATTGGGTTAGATAAATATGCTACATGTATTGTATAGATAATTAATACATTAAGCTTTTTCGTTTCCAAAATTAATATAAAACGAATTTGTTGTTGTTGTTTATATAATTATTATATTTCTCGTTTTTGTTTGGATAGTTATTATAATCACGCGTATAAACAGTACTTGTTTTAAGATTATATAAAAATGACTTAACAGAGTCAAAGAACTCATACGAATTTCCAAACACGTTAGGATGAGCTATTCATTTGCTTTCGTGCTTGAGAAGTGTATTATCAGATTTCTGGTTGTTCATCAAATCCATGCAAATAGTTATTTTAGGAAATAAACGTGTAGTTTGAGCGCAATTTTTATCATCAATATTTCTTCGTGCGGTGGTCGTATTTGTTTTTGGCCAGGAACTGAGAGGATATCCGTATTCAAACTCCATGAATTCGGAAACAACCATTCGCATAGTTTTTTTTTTTCTTTCTCCGATTTCCGACCTTACTATGGAAACCGTTTCTCAAACATTTCTACAGCACGCACGATTTCTTTACCTAACACGTACGAATCAAATTTGGAAATTAGAGAAACATGTTTCTGGTTGATTTGTTCAAATACAAGAAAACAATTCATTCACTAAATTATTATTTTTGTTTACCTCCATCTGTAATCTTAATTGCTATTTGTAATTAAACTATTTTAAATTTCTATTCTCCATGATTGTTTTTCATAGTTACTTTAATAAGCCATAGCGCAATCAAATATGAATTTATTTGTTTGTAAATAAATATTTAAGGGGAGTTGATACCCTCCAAACTTTTTTTTATTTAGCTAAGCTTTTAAAATTATAATATCTAGGTAATCGGAAGTATTACTAAGTAAAAATTGGATTTTATTTAAAAAAAGCTCTCATATTGGTCTAAATTTAAAAAAAAAAAAAAAAAAAAAAAAAAAAAAAAATCCTCAAATTTTAATTTCTATCTTTTTCATTTTTCAATATTTTGTCCTGATTTTTTTTTTTTTTTTTTTTTTTTTTTAAATCTTGTTACTTTTATAGTATAACTTTTTTTTTTTTTTTTTTTAAGTTTTTATTTTATTCAAAAATCCATGCCTACTTTTGTCAAATAGATATTAAGATTGACACAAAAAAATTTCAAGTCATTTCATCCATATTTGTTAAAGTTTTAGTATTTTGAGAAAGGTAGGAATTTCAAAAATCACGAATTGATAAAAATGTGTTCGAACCATCAAAGGAGCTATTGCAGCAATTTTAAATTCTTCATAAAAATATAGTTTTTCCACAATTACAGTTATCGGATCAGCTCAAAAAGTTGCCAGAATAAGGAGATGGTTTCAAAGACTATAAACAAGCAAAAAAAAAAAAAAAAATTGATATATTTATTGTTTTTGTGAAAACAAGGGTTACCAAATCACTTAACCCCATATGTACTGACGGGACTAACAAATCTCGTCAGTATTCTTATGGTAATGTATTATCTAAAACGCTTTAAAACCCATTAGAATTTCGAAATCCACTTTTATGAAGCTATTTCTTCAATTGTGGGATGGCAGCACAGGCTTAATTAATATTTTATGCACAAACCTGGACGATTTACAATCTTCTAGTCATTCCTCTTGGCTTTACATTGTGTCATATAGTTGTCCCTAGCCAGCTACCAAAGAGAAATAAGCTTATGCTGCTATTGACCAATTGGAGAATAAGGATTTCAAAGTCCCAATGCGTATCAAATAGTCATCGGAGATAAATCGATATGAAGATATTTTTTTTAAAATATTGATGATAAAAATATAGATACAAGTCCCCGATATATCGAAATTTTCAAACATTTTTAGTTTTTTGATGATAGTTTTGTAGTTTCATGTGTTTTTTGTTTTTTTTTTCGATTTTCTTTATTCCCTTTTCAAAAACTTCAAAACTAAAGTTAGGACTTGGCTGAGAAACAATTAAAATGGCACCCTAACCAAAAAGAAAACATAATGTAATGGAAAGATGAGGTCATTTATTAGTAGTCATTAACATAGCACTGTTTCTGTTGACAACGTGTGCCTGAAATTTGCATATAATTTTAAATATTTAAATATGAAAAACATCTCTATCAGCAAAATATGCGATAAACTACTTTTCAAAATGTCTTCTTTAAAAATAAATATGAATTTATGCATTGACATCCATATGTACTTTATTTATTTTGATTGATAATATAATTTATTTATTCAAACAATTTTTATAATTTATTTATTAAAACAATGATTGCATGAATTCATGAAAAGTAGAAATTTGCCCCAAAAAACTTCGTTTCTGGCAAAATTGAAAATCAAATAAAAAAATTAAATATGTATCGATTTATCGATATTCTATCGATATTTCTTTCTATGCAACGATATAGTATCGATATTTATTTTGATCGATATTTCCAACCTCTAGTCTCAAAGCGTTTAAATTTATACAGTGCCATGAGAAAACTGACGAAACTTATGAGTCACTTTTATAACTTATAGTTAAAAAAGTAAAGGGTTAACCTAGAAATGATTTATTTTCTCTATGCTGATTGGCAACATTTGAATAATATTTTAACTCATATGCTACAAATTAAAGATAGATGTAGGCTCCGATATCCTAGTGGTAGAGTATTGGGCACATGATCGGAGTATTGTGGGTTCGGTCCTCGGTCCCAAAAAACTTTGGTCCCAAAAAACTCGGTCCTCGGTCCGCCAAATATCTGTGTGCATCTAATGGGGGTTGGCGCGCATTAAATCTGCAGTGGCCTCAATGTCCTCTCGTTGGTGTGGTGGGGTTGGAGAGAGGGTTTTACACTAGATGATTTCGATCTCGTATTTTTCTAGATGCTCATAATTACGAGACTTATTTGGCTTTGTTAAGCACTTAAATCTGGCAGAAATAGACAGTCGGAAGTTCCAAACCAAACCAAAGACAGATGGTAGCTCGTCTGTTTGTAAAGATTGATTCATTAATTGAAAATTGTGATTAAAGTTTGCCTAGATTTTGAGATTGATATTTATGCGTCTAATTAAAAAAAAAAAAAAAAAAAAAATAGCATGCGGCTAACATATTTAGAACGAATTTGTAAAAACAACATTGTTACTGGAAATTTATGTAAAAAAATATCTTTTGAATTATCTGGAATTTACGAGTTGTTCTTTAATGAATGCAATTCATTTTATTTAAATAGTAGTAAGTTCATGATAACTATATAATTAATTTAATTTAGACTGTGTGTTTCGAATGCATGGTTTTCGTTTCATATAAGCAAGTCTCATGAGTGTATTATCCTCTTAAATATAATTTGTTTTAGTAAATGCATCATAATGATGTATTATTTAAAGTAGAGTTCATATTTTAAAAGTATACAAAATAATTTGTGAATATATTTAAGAAATAAAAATTATAAATTATAATGGTTTAAATCTGTTAAGTTCATTTTTAAATCATAAACCTCATTATTATACATTTTTTAAATTAATGATCTTAAATAATAATTTTTTATTATTCTTTTTATTGAATAAATTCCCTTCACGTAAAAAAGAAAAAAATCAAAGATTTTTTTCTAAACACAACTTTAATTTGATAAAAAGTTTATCGATGGACTGGTGAAAATCTCAAATACCAACAAAACTAATGAAAAAATCACGATAAAAAGATTAGGAAAGTAAAATGTCTTACTAACTTGGGGAAAAAAAAAAAAAAAAAAGCGTTGTCTAAATTATAAAGAAAAAAATATTAAGCGTCTGGGTAAACCAAGACTAAAAAAAAAAACGATGAACAAAATATAAATTTCTGTAAAAAAAGTCCTTCTCTATTATTTCTTTTTACTGTTTGAGTAGAATTTAGTTATTTCTTTCTTAAATTGATTTTGATTGGCAGGCTGTTAAAAAACTTTGACATTCCTGAAAAAGAAAAAAATCTTTGTTGGATTTATTTATCAGATTTTTTTTCTAGAAATACTTCAAGTATATTTATAAAGGGATTGTATAGAAAAAAAAAATAGTTATCTTTTACGAAAGTTTTTTTTTTAAAAATACATCTTTGACAATATATCACCTAAAATGCATGACTAGAATGTAACAAAAAATTATTTAAAGGGTATGCAGCTTCATAAAAATGTACCTCATATATAACTGTTTTAATGCATTGTCATCTTTATAAAAACAATTTGTAGGAAATATCGATGTTAGAAGTATTGCAAATCTTTAAGGTATACATATACAGTTGAGATGATTTTCTTTAATTTTTATGTTACAATTTCAAAATTTTTTGGTAGTATATTAGAATTAAAATTGATGCATTTTTAAATATAAACTTTTTCCGTTGATTTCTAAATTAGCTAATTGCAATTAAAATGACTAATTATGATATTATTAGAACGGACATAAATAAACTTGTAATTATTTTAGAAATACGATTTTTGTTGCAAATAAAAGATATTATATTGTCTTATGTTTCTATACAAAATTGTGAATTTGGCTTCAACATTTATTTAATTATAGAATTTTAGATAAAAAGTTTGAAAAAATATATTGTTTTCATCAAAAAATTAAGATTAAAATGTATATAAATTTTTTTTTATAACAATATATATTATATTCAAGTAGGAAACACATTCGCAACTAATATTGTCAAAGAGTTTTGTGTATTGGATCATTTTTAATGACTGTTGGCGTAAAACCGTATAACACTAAAATGTCAGTCTTCAGAAAGCGCATTTAAAGTTTACTACACTAATTAATGTGATACAAAACAGGTTCACAAAAGCTACTGTAATTTAAAAAGTAATTTGAGTCTCAGAAAAAAAAAAGGTATCATTTTAAAGGTATTGAATTCGAAAATATTAAAAAAAAAAAAAAAAAAAAAAAAAAAAAAAAATGCGGACTTGATTAAAATTTTGCAATTCCTAATGTATATGTATACCTTAAGATTGATACTTTTATACCATAGAGTTAATAAACTAGAATAGCCGACAGCAACTCGAATGCCTCATGCGGTCTTTTGACTGCTCTCTTGTGGCTCTTAATGAGAATGAGTGTTCGAATAAAATTTTACTTCAAAATATAATATAGTTTTCTTTTTTTAAAAGTTATATATAACTTTTATATTAAAATTTAATAGTTTTCATTAAAATTTTATATTTTTTTATTCAAGTTTTATGATTTTTTATTAAAATTTTTTAGTTTTAGTAAAAAATATAGTTCTTATTAAAAATCTAAATAGTTTTTGAAAAAATATATATAGTTTTTATAAAAATGTATATATTTTCTAAAAAAATTGCATATGTATATATAATTTTTATAAAACTATATATATAGTTTTTATAAAAATGTATATATTTTCTAAAAAAATTGCATATGTATATATAATTTTTATAAAACTATATATATAGTTTTTATAAAAATGTATATATTTTCTAAAAATTGCATATGTATATATAATTTTTATGAAGCTATATATATAGTTTTTATAAAAAAGTATATAGTTTCTATAAAATATGCTAAGGTATATTTAATTTTTTATAAAAATTATATACACATATGATCTCATGCATTTAATCGAGAAAGTTTCTCGCTAACATAGCTCTTTCTAATTGGTAACTATAAGCAATGGATTCAATTTAAGGATAAATATATCTAATTATCAAATACATTTTAAATGAATATCTATAAACTCGATGGTATTGTATATTTTTTTTTTTACTTTTTTACTGAATTTACGTATTTATAAATTAAATGAATTCTTAAAAAGTTTGTCTTACATTAGCATTTCATGTAAAGCAACGAATACTTTTAATTTGTTATTTGGTATTGTATGAATATTTACAGCTTACAGTATTTAAAACATTCAGTGTGCCCTAAAATATTTAATATAGTTCCCGGTATTTAAATATTAACACATCTACTAACCGATTTTCACAGATTATTAAAAAAATATTATTTTTTTTTTTTTTTTTTTTTTTTTTATATGTAGCTCATAAAACTCGGATTCATTTATTGAATTTTATTGATTATCTAAAAAACATCTAAGTTGTTTCAATCCTCAGTAAGAAATGGTTTACGAGAGAGTTATCTTTATTAGAAGCTTGTATTAGAAACTTTGATATTTTCGTATTATATCTGCAACCTTTTCAAAGTTGTATAATTATAACATTTAATTTAAATTTGGAAGAATTAAAAATGTAATCCCATTTTCCTTTAATGCATTCAGAAATTGATTACTGATTAAAACACTGATTATCCACTCCATTTAAAAAACCGAAACAACATGGACATCTTTTATCTTTTTCTTATTCTGAGAATTATATCAATGTAAATTTTTAGAGGAAATTTAAAAAGCATTTCTTTATTTCAATATTATAAATTTCAAAATTATTCGTTTTACAGAGTTGTTAGAAATTACAATAACAATGTACTTCTTAACAAGCAATAATTGAGTATCAAACTATTCTACCATTCAGCGTTGCTGACCATTGTACTATACGAGGCAAACAATATATTTCTTTCCAACTAAAACACTGCATTGCATACCCACAAACTAGCATACTCCGTAATAACAATGTATCTTTACGTTTACCTAAATTTAAAAAGACATTTATACATAATTACCTGATCTCTTAAAAAAGTGGAAGCAGAAATGTAATTTCCCTCTGAATGCGTTTCTAAGCGTAAAAAATGTCCTGCTATCAACACTAACTATCTTTAACTATCCATTGCTTACAATATATAACATAACCAACCCCAAACATATATAAGCTAAAATATAAACAACTAAACCTTTTAACTGTTAGCTTCGGATCACAAGAACCCCTATACAGTCAAAGGTTACCTTATAGTAAGCATGTTGAGCCAGTTGTAATAAGCTGTAGGAATAGTGGATAAGTCAGTTATAACGTAAAACCAATAGGTTATAATATTGTTAAGAATTTTTCGCAGAGGCAATGATGGCACAGTTTTTAAGATAAAAACTATTATTTATTCTCTTCAGAAAATTCACAAAATTTATTCACAGACAACAGCGTAATCACTCACAAGCTTCAGTAAGAACAATTTCGAAACGGCGATTATACAAGTCCACTCTAGTAGGTAAAGAAAGCAATCAGCTTTCATCGAAGTCCGAATTCAATCTGAAAACTTTCCCAATCTCCGGTCTTTTATACCAGGCGCGTGAGATCATTCGCGAAATTTCCAACCAATTCGTTGAAAAAGAAACGTCTCGAAATTTCTGGATTGCTTTAGGTGTTGCCACCTTTTTCTAACCTGTATAATCGCTGTTAATAAATAAATTAAAATAAATTACAATAGAGTTTTAAAATAATACGTCACTATTTACACTATGTACAGACAATTTGTGCAACAATATTGAGAAAAACTGTCATATATAGCATAACTTGCACATATAGTCGAATATAGTAAATATGTCTATGTCCATGTGTCAAGTGGTGGAACCCTCACATGTTATAGAGCACATGTGAGGTTATGTGATATAACTCTAACCTTGTATGCTTGGAATTTCTCTTTTCAGAGTAAATAGACAAAACTGCAATTGTGACAGATATTCTTAGTTCGGTTTTCATACTTCTTGATGAGTATTTTGCTGTTTTTTCCTATTAGTGTGGGAAGTTTGCCTTTCAAATGCATCCTGGAAGTCATGCTTTAATTACACACGATCGATTTTTAGAATTCCAGACCTTACTCGAATGATATTCGTGTGCAGTATAGCCGTCGCGTACCCCTTTTTGCAGTATAGCTTTCGTGTACGGCTTGCGTAGTATAGTTATCGTGTACGGTTTGCGCAGTATAGTTATCGTGTACGGCTTGCGCAGTATAGTTATCGTGTGCGTCCTGCGCAGTATAGCCATCATGTACGACTTTCGCAGTATAGTTATCGTGCATGGCTTGCGCAGTATAGTTATTAGAGGTCGGAAATATCGATCAAAATAAATATCGATACTATATCGTTGCATAGAAAAAAATACGGATAAAATATCGATATATGTTTTTTTTTTAAATTTTTATTTTATTTTCAATTTTACCAGAAACGAAGTTTTTTGGGGCAAATTTCTACTTTTCATGAATTTATGCCAAAATTGTTTTAATAAATAAATTATACAAATTGTTTTAATAAATAAATTATAAAAATTGTTTTAATAAATAAGTTAGATTATCAATCAGAATAAATAAAATTCATTTGGATGTCAATGCAAAAATTCACATTTATTTAAAAAAAAAAAAAAATTGAAAAATAGATTACCGCATATTTTGTTGATAGAGATGTTTTTAAAATTAAATACCGATTCCAGGCACACGTTGGTAACAAAAACAGCTCTATGTTAATGACTACTAATAAAAGATCGTATCTTTCTAGTACATTATGCTTTCTGTTTGGTTAGGGTGTCATTTTAACTGTCTCTCAGACAAGTCCAAACTTTAGTTTTGAAGTTTTTGAAAAGGGAATAAGAAAATCGAAAAGACACATGGAACTACAAAACAATCATCAAGAAACTAAAAATGTTTGAAAATATCAATATATCGGTGACTTGTATCGATATTTTTACCATGGATATTTAAAAAAAAAAAATCGATTAAAATATCGTCTTATCGATATATCGCCGACCTCTAATAATTATCGTGGGCGTCTTGCGCAGTATAGCCATCGTGCACGTCTTGCACAGTATAGCCATCGTGTACGGGTTGCGCAGTACAGCCTTCGTGTACGGCTTGTACAGTATAGCCATCGTTTACGGCTTGCGCAGTACAGCCTTCGTGTACGGCTTGTACAGTATAGCCATCGTGCACGTCTTGTACAGTATAGCCATCGTGTACGGGTTGCGCAGTACAGCCTTCGTGTACGGCTTGTACAGTATAGCCATTGTTTACGGCTTGCGCAGTATAGTTATCGAGTGCGTTTTCGCAGTACAGTCATTGTGTACGGATTGCGCAGTATAGCTCTCTCGTACCTCTTGCGCAAGAAAATCCTCAATACAATGAACAATGTTCTAACAGTGGTGTGTAATGAAAGTTGGGGGAATAAAGAACCAACTCGGAAAGCTTATTCATGCACAAGTTACCAGGTCAGTCAGTAATTGGTAAAATAATCCAACTACATAGATATTTTATAAAAATTTTATAAAAAAAAAAAAAAAATCTTGATATTAAATGAACTATTCCACTTTTGTCACATTTTTAACGATGTAACGTCTTGTTTTTAAAACAAGACAAGTACTTTTTTTGATTAAAAGGAACTAATTGGATTTAATTAAACCAATATTGATATTTAATCTCAAACCGCAAAAGTAAAAAGTTTCATTTGAGGAATTTTTAGAAAATATGAGGAAAACATGTTTTGAGTTGTTGATAATATCTTAACTTAATAAAAAAATTACTTCGTAGAAAAAACCTTTCAGCTAAGTAACTCTATACTTCGTTTTCTATAGGCTTCAGATAACTATTGTCTCCCCAACAATATTATACGAACATTATGTTTGTTGTGTTCTTAAAATGAAAAACCTGATTAATTCATTAACGAAGCAGTTTTATTTGTATCTTCAAAGTTTTTAAAAATCTTTTGTCCTGAATTTTTCTTTTAAAATAATCTTGTTCATCTTTAATGAATAGAAATGTGCTAATTAAGTTTGCCTTTTGTTTGATAAAAATATATTGACACTGTAATTCATTAGTCACTCTTAAACATAATAGATCACATTTATGTCTAGAACCTTTGTTTTTTATTTACTGCACGAGGGAATATTTTAAATTAAAAATAGATATATTGTCTTCTTCTTTCGGTTTATTTTTCACTTCGAGAGACAAAATATAATTAATCAATGTAAGAGTTTTCCCAAAGGACTTCAACTTGACATTTATCTTACCGTTTTCACTAATGTCCCATTAATACGCAGTAAATGCATTCGCAATTTAATTTAAAGTACATTTGAATTTTTAGTATTATGAAATTACTTTGGTATATTAATAAAAATTCTCTTACTTATAATTTCTTATTTGATACTTAGTTTCCCAATTCATAAAATGTATCTATAAAGATTTTTTTTTTTTAGGTTTTATTGGAATTCAATTCTTATCTGAATACAAAATAGCATCGATTCAAAGATCTATTTCTTAAAATATCCAGCAATTTTTCCATTTATTATATCTTACTACTTGAAAATCAAAAACACTAATGTTCAGTACATGTATGCATACATATACTATTATATTTATTCATTTTATTTCAACATTTTTTTTTTTTTTGGGGGGGGGGGGGGGTTGGAAAAAATCTTACTCGATAAATATTTTACAGTAATAGCTTTTTAATATACGAAATAGTTACAGAGCAAATACTAGGGATGTGCAACATCACGTAAATTTCATTAGCATGATAACTGCATTTGATCTTTTCAGAGATTATTGCAATTTATCATTTTCGTTTTTATATTTTATTAGTGTAAAAAAATTGGTTAATTAGCTAATAATTATTATATTGGCTAGAACCCCTCACCCCTCTCCCATCAAATTATCGGAACTGACGATATGTTTGATAGTAATTATTACATTATTCCTTTTGAGTTAGGGAAATGCTTTGATGGGTAAATTGTGAAACAGTCATTGATGGGTAAGTTACTGTTTCCCCTAAGTTTCACTAACTTGAAAGGAATAATGTAATAATTATCGCCAAACGGGTGTGGTGAGGTTTATGGTGAGACTCAAGATAACTCTGTGTAAAAGACGTAAGTTTTTCATTTTTACGCTTTTGTCGAACTTTTATTGACATTTAGGGAGAGAGATCGCTTTGAACATATTAAAAGGTATTACCCCAGCGATTTTGATCTAAATTGGAAGAGTTCTTTGGCAATCGCTCAATAGCATACGGTTTTCAATCGCAGTTTATTTATGCGCTTGCGCTATTTTGACGAAAACATAAATGACGCGTCCCATAACACCACTCACAGAAAAGTTGTACATCGTAGACCAATGAGTTCGGTTATGCTGATTACGGGCCGATAGACAAAACATTTTTCTTAACGCCTTTTTTTTAACTCGAGATGTTCCAAAAAGTATAGAAATGCTAGCAAAAATCTTAATATTTTTGACAGCATGTAATGCTCATAATTGCATTGTATCTTACGTAAGGTAACTGGAATTAATAAAATCCACTCATGTATTGGAAAAGGAAACATAAGTAAGTTAATTAACTTAAACATATAAACATTAATTTAAGCTTTGAAGTTAACATGGTAGAAACATTGAAATTTCTTTTAAAAAGCTAATTTTATATTTTTATACTTAAAAAAAACTTTCCAAAATGTAATTAATGCCTAAAAATTTGTCTTAAGGCCTTAAGTAGGAATAGATTTTTAATACGGTTGAATTTTTTTAACTGTTTACTATTGAGACAAAAACACATGAGAGTTATATTCTTTCAAAGATTTTTATATTAATATAATTATAAGAGACATATTTATGAATTTTTCGCATAGGAAATGATGATGTATTAGCTATCGAGCTTCAACAAAAGTTTCTGTACATACAACTTCATATACAGCGCTAATGCAGGCACAGCGAAAGTAATCAAAAGATCAGAACTCTCCCAAACAGAGTCCAATACTCAACTGAACTCTTGATTCCAATTTTCGAGTCTTTTTATAGTCTCGCGACAGAAATTTCTACCGATCGCGTGACGGAAACGCTACGAAATGTCCTAATTGATTTTGAGGCAGCCACTTTTTTCCTAACATGTGTTATCGCTGTTAACAAATTAACCCTTTTAACATACAATGACGTCTCCGAGACGTCATTCATTTCATGTTTTATTGCAGATTTTGACATCTCCGAGACGTCAGGAAATGTCTTCGGTGAACACCGGGCAGTTTATTATTAGATTATCGGTTTCGGTCGTGCATCGATGCCGTTTTGTTTAGACTGTTGAAGACGCTTTCCCCCTCTCAACAGTACCGATAAAAATAAGTCGTATCGGCAAACAAGTAAACAGAAAGAAGCGCAATGTGAAAGAGGTCGTCAGTATAGCAGTGATCTCTGAAATAATCCTTGTATATTCACTGCACAAACTTAAAACTATAAATGAGAACATCTCCATATTGCATTTTCTTCATTTATTTGAAGACAGAAGATAATCACAACAAAAGACATGAAACTAAGCATTTGTTTACAATAAAGCCATGGTAAGCCTATGTTCTGGTTAGGGTCGCATCATGATCTAATCTGAAGTTATGTTTCGACACCAGGTAATTTAATTTGCATGTCAAGGGGTTAAATAAAATAAAATAGAAATTTAAAATAAATACTTCACTGTTTATAATTATATACAGAAATTTTTTGCAACAATATATTAGTGTGTATGGATGCAACAATTTTATTAAGGACTATTTAAAGAATAAAATACCCAACACCGCTGGCCACTAAAAAAAAATTCCGAACTTTCCACGAACGTTAACAAAGTAACTTAACAAATCTAAAGTAAAAAAATAAAACGCGCCTTGTCGTAAATAACGATCTAGAAAAATCGAAACTTTCCAAAACTTTTCTTGTGTTTTTTTTATCTCTTCTGAACGCTTAAATTGATTGATGCTGAGTGAAAAAAAAGTGTCCACATTCAGTAAGTACACTAGGTCAGCAGAGAAAGAGTACTTTTTTTATTCTTCTTTTTAAGAAAAGAAATCTCACTGTAAACACCTTTAGAAAAAGCACTAGCTTCTCTCCTTAGAAAGAAAACATTTTTCACATCATTAGGAAGGATTATAATGGCCATGAAATAAAAAAAAATAAAAAAAGTTTCTTTAGAAATACTTTCTATTGACCTATGACTAAAACTTAATAATAGAAGCTCTAGTGATGTGTAATACACAAAGGAATGTCTTTTATTAGTACGAATATTTTTCCGATGAATCAGAAATAATAAGTCTATCCAATACCTGATTTTGCTGAGCCGAAAAGGGAAAAAAAATATTAAGTAGCAATTACAGTAAAATGATTGCAGTTACTCTTTTGTTCTCAGTAATCGGGGGAGATTATTCAACGAGAAACATTTATTGAAAGAGATTTTAAGTTCACTAATGACTTCAAAATTATCTTTAATACTGATGACGCTGGAGGGCTTTGTATTTTCAATCAAAACGTACTTATCTTGTGGATATTAAACTTTTAGCGGCATTTTTCATTATCTACATATGACCGCCATTATCGTAGTGATAGGTTGTATGCCATCACATTTTACCAGTGATAGGCTGTTATCACCGTTCTGGTGGACTATAATAACGCTACTGCGAAAGTTAAAATGTTACTGGAAACAAAGAAAGAAATTGGTTTCGTTAATAAAATTAGTCACACTTTTCAACTCAAAACTTACGTAATATTGTTACAATAAGTGTTAAACTAGGAAAAAAAAAAAAAAAAAAGCTAAGCTGACAAAAAAGCGTAAAGGAAGTAGCAATTTCAGTAAAATGAATACAGTTAGTCTTTTGTTTTCAGTAATCGGGGAGATTATACAACGAGAAATAGTTATTGAAAGAGATGTAGAGTTCACTAATGACTTCAAAATTATCTTTAATGTAGATCATGCTTGAGGGCTTTGTAGTTTCAATCAAAGTGTACTTATCTTGTGGATATTAAACTTTCGGTGGCGTGTTTGCGTTATCTACATGCGACCGTTATTTTCATAGTAATAATCTATGTCATCTCATTTTGCCTGTGATAGGCAGTATCACCGTTCTAGCTAAGCAATGGGGCCGAACTGCGAAAATTGGAATTTTATAGGAAATATAAAAATTCAAATTAAAGGGACATGATACCCAAAAAATGATGAAAATTTCAATTTTTATTTCAATTATTATTGTGGATAATATCTTTCTGAATAGCTGTGCAAAAATTTACATTTGTACCTTTGATAGATAAAAAGTTATATTGTATTTTCTAAGCCCTCTCACACTATCAAAGCCAAAAAAGAAATCTTTAACACTGTTTTACTTAGTTCGTTATTTTTCAGTTTGAGTGTTGTTTAAATCCCTAACGCTTTTTTCTAAATTTAGTTAGAATTGGGAAATTTGAATAGTGTATTTATATACATCTGATAAACAAAAGTTAGTATGGAATAAGGTGTACTATGTTTAAATTTTTTCTTTTTTTTTTAATTAAAAAGTTGAAAACTTGAAAAAAAAACACGTTGTTTTTCTGCTGTTTTTAGTGTAAAAACATATAAAACCTTTTCCATAGCTTGCATCTTCAAATCCACTAACTATTGTTAACAATTGTAATGCGAATATATTGTAAAAATGTCATGGAAAAATACTTAAAATTGTGGAAGGAGTAGCATTTCGAAAAAAGTTTGAAACAATTTAAATAAAATGAATTAATCAAAAATTACTTATTCAAAATATTTTTTTAGGTTAAATTATGTTCATTTACTATCAACAAAATGTAAAATTACTATAATTTAAATTTTAGTGGTGCAATTTCTGAAAATAATTTTTTGTGTACCATGTCCCCTTAATTTCGTTATAAACATAGTAACACCTACCAACTCAAAACTGACGAAATATTGTTACAATAAGTGTTAAACAGAAAACTAAGTTGACAAAAAAGCATTTGAAGATTTTTTTTTTTAATTTTAGAAAAATTTAAGAATTTTTCTTTAGTATTCAAAATATATAGAAGGCACTATTAGAATTAGTTAATTCAAGTATCGTTTTAATGTATATGATGCATAATTGTTTTCATAAAAGTCTGCAATGTTTTTAAGACAATAATTCTAATAATTTCTTTAATTAAATATTACAATCTGATGTATCAAACATTCTTCATTACTTTGCGAAACTTCAAATTTCAATATTTGGAGATAATGTAACAAGTACTACAAAAAATAAACTAATTGAAGAACACGTAACGAGAAATGGATTTCGAAATTTACCCACTACAAAAGGGGATTACGTTTATTTCCACTAGAGTCATTGATACTCATGAAATTTAATTTCAATACAGAATTTACTATTTCCCAAAACACATATCAAAATAGTATAAAATTGTAATGCTATATACTTTTTAATTATGTGAAGGCATTCTACCTAAAGTGCAAATTGCTTAAAATTTTATTATTACTAACATAAATTAAAATAGCAGGGTAGTCTAACTGTTTTAAAACTATATTTACAAAAGCTTGTTATGTTGTAAGTAAAATTATTCAATCTATCTAGTTTTCAACGAATAGCTAATAGTGTATTGTTATGTTTCAACGAATAGCTAATAGTGTATTGTTATGTTTCAACGAATAGCTAATAGTGTATTGTTATGTTTCAACGAATAGCTAATAGTGTATTGTTATGAATTTTTCCAGAGGAAAAGATGACACAACTTTCATAAAATAAAACTGTTGAATTATTGTTCGTTTGGTGGACTAACAAAACTTCTTTACGCAACAGAGAACTCCTTATCAAGCTAAAACTTCAGTATACACCACTTCAAGCATAACGAAAATTCACTCTCTATAAATTGAAGCACACAGCTCCTTTCACAACAGCTCTAAATCTCCGACTCAACTAAATGCCACTTCTCGGCGTCTTATATATCATCGCGTGCAAACATTTTTGAAATATTCAAAGCAATCTATTTGATGACAAGCACGTGAAGTAAGATAGCGAAATTTATTGATTAAATCCTTGTCGTTGATAATATTTTTGAGCCTGTATTATCACTGCTAATAAATACATTTACAGAATTAGTACTTTAAAAAATATATTCACTATTTACAAATATATGCAGACAAAAAAAAAAAAAAAAAAATTGCGTAACAGTATTATGCAACAATTCTAGTTTGACCAGCTGTAAGTTAAAACCGAGTAATTAAAGTATAAAAAGTTAGAATGTCTTTTAAGCTGGCATTTTGTATCCAACGTCTGCCCCCTTCTCCCCCCCCCCCCTCACCTTCTCTTTTCTCGCTCTGTTTGTGTACAAACTACATTTTATTCATCTTCGAAAATGCGGTTTTTCCTGTAACGTTCAAATTAAGTACTTTAAAAACAAAGACTTAACTTGAATGAAATGAACCATGGTTTAGAAACACTTTTTTTCATACACTTCAAGCAATACCTATCAAACTGGATTATAATAAGGGGATTTTCCTCTTGCTTTGCTGAGTGAACAAAAGATCAAATTGGATTACCATTTCGAAAGACTAATGCTGCGTACATCATATAATTAGTAGTTTTTTCTAGATTTTTTTTTTATCAAGTGTGGCTTACAAAAAGTGTAGCATTTTTCATGAATATGCTATATTCTTTTAATTCTTAGCTATAGTTTTTTGAAAAATGTTCTTACTGCAACAGTAAGCCTAGTAGAGAATAGTTATTTATGCAACTAGTGGGGAAAGTAATACTTTTTCAACCGAGGTAAAACGCCATCACGAGTCAAATAATTTAACGAGTATGAAAAATTATTTTCCCACGTGCTGCGTACAATATTTTTTTTTATAATCACGTGCAAAAAATATTTTTAAAACACATATTAATTAATGTTGTCAACTCCTCTCAATGAATTTCTTTTGAAAATATGTCATTTCAATACCAAGACTATATAATATTCAAGCACGAGGCGGGAAAGAAAGTACTTTTTCACACTAGTGCGAAATTCGTAAAAAAGTGGTGGAAAAAGTGCGGGAAAGTTTCTTCGAAAATCAGTGTTCGAATCACTGCAATTTATTTATATCAACTCGGACAGTCAAACATATCATTGGGGGAAATTCATTGAAAATTTCTCTACTGTTTAATAGCGTTGAATTTTCTGTACTACTACGAAAATATTTGCAATAACTTAAATACTAAGAAAAATATAATTAGTGGTGATTACTTAACGGGACAAATATAGATTGCAAAATATTTTATATTCCTCTGGGTTCTACAAATATAAAAAGGCTAATACTGCTAACTTGTTACTGTCAACAACGTCAATTGACAAAATCTCGAGCAGTCAACAACGTCGATTAACAAAGTCTCGGGCAGTCAACAACGTCAATTAACAAAGTATCGGGCAGTCAACAACGTCGATTAACAAAGTCTCGGGCAGTCAACAGCGTCAATTAACAAAGTCTCGGGCAGTCAACAACGTCAATTAACAAAGTCTCGGGCAGTCAACAACGTTTCGGCACAAAAGTAAGAATTTAATCAAGATAAAACGAAAACAAGATTAAAAAACATCGGTCAACAATGTGTTAATAAACATCCATGTTTTCTTTATGAAATTGAACCAGTTGCAAACTAAATTCAAGGGGAATTGGTTCCCTGAATAATTAATTGATTGTGAGTTTATTATTGTTTATCAAAATTTAAATTATCCACTTTAAAACGACACTTCATTTGTAGTACTACCTCAACTAGATGTACTTTTAATATTTTGTTGAAGACAAAATTGGTATCTATTTGTATAGGTAAATATATCTTTAAAACGCGTTTTTCCCAAAACTACATTTTTCATTATTCATATACGTTTTTCTCAGAAACTGCACAAACTATCTTCTTAAATTTTTTACCACATATTCTTTTTATGTATCTGTATATATTGAAGTGAGATTTTGCTGTAATTTGAAAAATATATTTTGTTTTTGATTTTTTTTTTTGGCAAAAAAACTTGTGATTTTTAAAACATTTGAGTGACTTTCACAAAAATTTCTGTAAAAAAAAAAAGTAAATGAATTACAATAAAAAGCTAACCAGGAGATTAACAAGTATCCGATAAATGCACTGAAAAAAAAATTAGGCTTCTATGTCAATTACTTTTTGAGAAAAATGTACAGAAATATGCCAAATTAACATTATCGGTATTGATGACACTAATTCCCCTTATTTTTAAATTATTTCAAAGGATTTCCATCGCGTAAAAACCTATACGTTGAAACAATAAAAGAAGCCATTGAAAAAATGCATTTTCTTCCCATGAAATATTTTATAAAATAAATCTGCTTGCAAAATAAATAAAAAACTTTAATAAAATATTGGTTACTGCATAGAAATTTAATTTTTATTACCTCACGTTTACTATGAAAATGCATTTGTGTCATCCATTTCCAAGAAACCTTTGTAAACACGCATGAAAAAATTTTGTATATAAAAAATCCTTAATCTCTTGATTTCATTTTCAAAAGTAGTTAATAAGTTAGTTAATAAAGTCTTTGTAAGGCTTCATATCGTGAAGTGCTTCTTTGAACTATAACTTCTGTTAACATTTTTGAAGATTTTTCATATTGTAGTTTTATAAGATTTTTTATGTTAGTTGTAATCGCCTTTTACAGGTTGGTTGGTTGGTTGTTTTCAGATTATCTGGCGCCGTCAGCAACACGAGGGCTATAATGCGCCGAAACATTCGTCATTAGACAAGCCAACATACATTTACAAACACCCATGCCAACACGGGACTCGAACCCGCAACCTCGCGGTCTAGAAGCTAGCACGCTAACCACTATACCGTTTGGTCGGCGCCTTTTACAGGATATCTCAGAAAGGAATCCTTAACTTTGAAATGACATTACTGTGAAACTGTGATAAACAGAGAGGAGAGTACAAACCGCATATTGAATAGAAAGGTGTAAAATTTTACATTTACAGGTTTGCAAAATTAATTACAATATTTAAGCATGGCAAAAAAAATTTAAAAAAAAAGAAAAAATTGTGAACAACTGAATTTTTTAACAGTCACGTTTCTCTTCTGTAAAACCATGATAAAAGTAACCGTTCTATCAAAACGGTCTCTTTTATAATGGTTTTACAGGACACATAGACGAGTTTTGTGTACCCCATATTGACAAATTTTATTTATCGACAAATCCGTCCAAATTAAATATACTTCATCCATAAACCATATGCATTCGACATCACATGTATTGCCACCAGTCAATTACGCGAACCTATGAATTTAAAATTCCACAACTGTCTATCCAACAAGAGACTGGTCTCGTCTTCTCATCTCTCACTGTTTCACAATTATATAATTTAAAAGTAAGGGAATGTTTTATGAATGACTTATTGACTTATAATAAAGGCTTTATAATACTTCGAATCGATCTAATAAGTTTTTACTTATTGAGATTGACTGTATTATTTTTGCTATCATGTTCACTTTTCTTGCTTGTGATATATTTGTTTAAATTTATGCTAATTTTTATTATTTCTTTTCTAGGTAAGTGTTATACCTGATACACTTTTGTACAAAATAAAGTTCTCAGATAAAGTATATAAACTACAAACAGGTAATATAACTATGCATATAAACATTTACATGATTTGAAATTCGAAGTTGTATTATGGTTTGCAATTATGATAATACTAAAAATATGTGCTTATCTTTATGTTTAAATATAACAATTAATGGTTATTCAATGTTGTGAGAAATCATTTTTATAAGTTATTTAATTATTTTATGAAATATTTTTTTTTAAATTTATTACGAGTTTTCTTAATTCTTTATATTATAAAATCATAGCTTTAACATTTTAATTCAATTTTGTATTTAAAGAATAATATTTATACTTAAGACTATGATTTTATTTTATTTTTAAAAAGATCATTATTTTATCATTATATTACATATTTATTATGTATTTACAAAATCGTAAACGATTGTCGATAGGTTAAAATTTAGTGTTTAGAAATTGGCAACTCTTTGTTCGGAACGTATTTTTTAGAATAATGTAATTAACTAAGTTCTCTCCTCTTCGCGTAACGTTAAAATACGTTAAACGTTAATGAGTTTAAAGTCACTTAGCTTTATTGTCATGCAAAACACAACACATTGGTTTTACTAACAAATAGCTTAATTAAATTAAGATCACTTAAATTTAAAATGTAAGATTGTAAAAGAAAATGACTTTTTGCACTTCAAAAAATAGACAAAATCAAGACTCTTTACAATTAACATTCGAACTGAATAATGTTCTTGTTCATATCATTAAAAAAAATATTTTTGTTTGGACGATCTCGATATTATGGAAAAGATACTTAGGGAATAACTGGGAATTGTAATATGGGAAGAATACTAAGCACAAAGCATCTTGATGTCCATGACGTCGCTGATCTATACTAACTTATTCCCGATTTAAAATGCGTGACGTAATAGGGACTAAAGGTAAAGGTCAAAGTTTAGACAAGCAATTGCAAAGAGGCAAATAATTCAAATTCAGGTTCGGTCATGAGTATCATTCTGATATTATATGTATTTTTGAAAATATTGCTTGGTCTGTCGTGCTTAATTTTGCCGTATCTGAAAAACTGTGAAGCGAGACGAAATCTTTAATAATCAACCAATTATTGATTGTTTACCTCTTTAGAAACTTGCTATTATCACTAATTAATGCGAAGTATAATTGAAGTTCATTCTTCATTCATCAGTCAGTGTCTGTCTTCGTCACTGATGCCAACTTGGTTGTATAATTACGTCATTAAAAACGTAAATTAATGCTTAATGGATCAAAAGATTAGTTACGATTTGCGCGTGCTGCTTTAGCCTTTATGGATTATATTTCTTCTATGCATAGCTTCTTGAATCTTGAACTCAACTCATTCAACAAGGTAAAGGCTACACTAGTACCCCTGACTTTATAGGTTTAATAAAGACACCAATCATACATGATTTAATTTTTCAAACTTCTCAGCCAGTGACTTTCTCACGCCTTCCTTCAATTTCAGTCCATTATTGCTATACTAAACTTCAACTTAACTAGACATCACTTAGACGATAGATCGTCACAGTGCTCATAGGTATTTAATCCATTTTGGCGGAGTGAAGACATAATTCTCGCCAAACCTTATAGCCTTTTGTTCTCTACTATAGGGTTGTGGTTTGGCGAACATTATGCTTTCACGCCGTCAAAATGGATTAAATACCTATGAGCACTGTGACGATCTACCGTCTAAGTGATGTCTAGTTAAGTTGAAGTTTAGTATAGTGTCTTTTCTTTTTCTAACCCCTCCTCCGCCCCTCACCCCAAGGCTGCCAACTCTCCTCCTAGATCGTTCTTTTTTGGCTGTTTATCCACAGTCGGTGTACAAGATTGATGCTCGAAGACGTATCAAAATATGTAGTTTCCATTGGTACCGGCTCGGATGATGAAGAGTACCGCACCAGTCCATGTTATATCGTCAGTAATACTACAGCCCAAAGCCTTCCTTGTTGGCGTATTGGCGACATTTCATTAAAAAAAATTCCAGCAAACGACTTCTCATCATCAGGAAGAGATTTTATATTGTAAAAACTTTACTAAAACTAAACTCAGTGGCGTAAAAGCCCCGTGTGGGGCCTTAGCCTGCTGTGCCCAATCCAGCTTACTTGACCATGGGTCCCGGGGTGCCATACACAATGTTCCGGACAAATGATCTGTCTGACGGGGAACCCCCCAGTGCTTACCCAAGCATACTTGGTTCTCATTTAATCGACCCATTTAATGGATGTAAGACTGAGTTAACCCGGCCTAGTATTGAAAGGCTGACCCGTGGCGTGGCAGCGCAATGCGCTACCACTCTGCCAACGTTTTTCTGTAAACACTTTTAAAATATTGAAAAGTATTGGTGACCTAAAGTGTTAACAATTAAGGTCGCCATTATTTTTCTTATCGCAAACCTAAAACGTAATGATTAGCAAGTCAACACAAAATGTGACATCACTTGATCTGAAACAACTTTGCTTGAACTTTGCTGCAGCGGAAACCAGTTTTGCAAGTTTCTCGCAAATCGCGTCAACCTGTACGGGATATGACAACTGTCTACCAAACCAACGCCAACTATCTGACATAAATATAAACTGATTTCACTCGTTTTTAAAAAATGCGGGAATCGCCCATTTTAACTTATAACAACCACCACTTAAAACTATTAACAAAGTTTATTTGCGTAATACAGTCATCTCCATTCCCTTAATAATACAAAAAAAAAAATCCTTTTCAACAAATTAACTATTTCTATCTCGGGATCCCGCTCCTAAATATTCACCGCGAGTATTTCAACAAATTTAATTTCCCTCCAAACCACTTCCACAGTCAAATATCACGTAGGGCAACGTGCAAAATCGTGACTACTTTACAACGCATCGCCTGATTGGTAAAAGCGCGGAATAATCACCCCCAGGCTCTGCATCCCTCCGGCCAATGAGAACCTCGTTTACTGGAGAGACCGGTTGCGTAATGGAAGCCAAGATTGGGAAAAACAAGATTTGTGCATTTGCCAAATTGCATCTCTCTCGCTCCATGGCAACACAGATTCATTGACTGAAGAAGAGAACGAAAAACCCGTTATTTACCTTTTTTTTTTCTATCTTTGGATTGAGAGAGGATTCAGACAGATGTTAGTTACACAAGTTTCACGAGAAAGCTCTTAATCGACATTAGGGAAGTCCCCGATGGGGGGTACCTTCCTTGCGATCGAGAACTCTTCTTCAGAATGTGTTGGAGAAGAAAAATAGATCTGTACATGAGACAATATCGCTTTTGGCAAATTGCTAAGTGGTAGATGTCCTGGGCTGCGATATAATTAAATACTCAGCATCGTCCTATGTTATTCTTTTATAAAACTAGGGATATGTGCGTAGCCTGTACATTGAAAAGGAAGTCCTAGTAAGGATCTTTTCCTATTAGTCCGAGAGGCGACTGCAATATTTGGACCCCATCGAACTTCATTCTGAATTTTTTTTATAGAGATTGGAGAAAAGTGAGTAGATTAGGAATCCACTGGTCTGCCGTGGAAAAAATGGCCGAAACTGATCAAAAATCGACTCGGAATGAGTTGAACTAAAATCCGATTGCCAAATATGTCATAACTTGCCAAAAAGAGGACAAACTTTTTCGTCTGGCAACCCTGCCTTTTGATTTTCAATGAGAAAAAGCGCAAACGATTTCTGATCTCTGGCTCGGAAAAATTGTATCTTTTAAAAGTAAGCCAAATTGGCGACATCAGTTACGTCATCCGTGACGTAATTTTTATTGCCAACTTGGCACCCTTTTAATAGATGCAAGTAGACCGTCGCCAGATATCTGAATCGTCTGCAACCTTCTTAATTGATAATTAAAGAGTGAGGGTTACCAAATAAAAAAAAAATGCTCATTATTTGGCAAGATATGGCTCATTTGGCAATTGGATTTAGTTCAACTTATTAAAAGTCGATTTTTGACTAGTTTCGGCCATTTTTGCCACGGCAGACCAGTGGATTCGTAATCAACTCACTTTTATCTAATTTCTATTAAAAAATCATAATGATGTTCGATGGGGTCCAAAAATTGCAGTCGCCTCTCAGTCTATATGTTACAATCGTCTAGCCCAGTTCATTTAGAAATTACTTTTTATAAAACCTTGAAATTTGGTGAGTAGGTACGAAACTAATAACTTCATGAAATGACATAAATTAGAAATTCCTAAAATAGCGTCTAGGATATTTAATTTTATATTTGAAAACCTTACGTCAATGCATATGCAGTGGCTCCACCTGGTTTTGAGTCTTGTTATTTTAATTTTAGATAGACATTAAATCAAAACAATTTATGTCATTTCATTAAGTGATCTTTTTCGTACTTACTCACCAAATCTCAATGTTTTATAGTAAGTAGTTTCTAAATGCATTGGGCTAGAAGGTTGTAATATAGCAAGTATATGGGCTATTAAAGCTTAAAGCAGCGTTCGCCACAATTTTTAGATTTGGGCCGTATGACTTATTTTGATGTTTTTCGCGGTCCGGATAAACCAAAATATGTATCTTTAATTATTATCCGTTTAACAATATACAGAATTTCCTAAAACTGGAAAATAATATATATATTTTTTTTTTTATATTAATAAAATTACAATTCATATTTAATTTTTTTATTTTAAATTACTAGGGGGCTTCGCCCCCTGCTCGCTAACGCTCGCCAACCCCCAAACACCTCGCTGCGCTCGGATTTGTGGTTAAAACAACTTGCTGCGCTCGAATAGGTTTGCCAGCCATAAAAAATGTAACCAAATTTTTATAACTTTAATGTAAGGCCTAATAGAGAAAACACCCAAATTGCAAGTTTCATAATAGAAAGTTAAATATGCTATCCGCCAACATTCTGATTTAAAACTTCATTAGTTATGCCCTTACATTGAAGTCCCAATATCTTTTATTTATTCTGATAAGTCGCCCCGTTAGAGAACGACGTCCAACGCGAGGCATTTTCTGGATAGAAATACTTCAAAATAATAATTACTCTAATACAAAAATGCTTCAGAAAAACAGAAAAAATCTACTTTGAAACGAAGAGTTTAAAAAGAGCTTTAAAATTAGCAACGGGTTTGTTGTTTACATACGTAAGGATAGCTTTAAAATTAGCAACGGTTGGTTGGTTGGTTGAACACCCGAGCAGCGGGTTTGTTTACTTAAGGATGTTGCCATTCTTATATTCAAAATCATTGAGGCTTTGTAGTAGCTTAATGATGAAAAATATTGAAATTTAACTAATTAATAAAGTGTTAATAAATTATTTTGGCACGTTTTGGCAAATCTACAGCTTATTTCCTTTAAAATGACACCTTTATCATTGAAATTGGTTGAGTAGTTTAGGCGGACGGACTAACCCCAAAAAACGTATTGCCTATTAAATATATAGATAAAAAAAAATAATTTTCATTATTAGTAAATCAAACTCTAATAAAGAAGTGAATCTTTTGTTTCAAAGTAACAATACGACTTGACCTGATTTTTAACAAAAGTACTATTTAAACTGTACAATACTTCCAGATTACTCTATTTTAGTCGATATCAATTGTGACCACCCGATGGCGATAGAAATCGTTCAGTTTGTATTATGAAGATGCTCTTTCGGAGTATTTGTAGCAGTCAATTTTAATAAATTTTCCAAAAGCGATATTCCAGTATTTATTCTTGATGAAAACCACCTTGCCGAAAACTTCTTCATATAGTTGCTTACAGGCACCTACTTGAGAATTCTGTTCTACATAGTTAACTCATATTATTTCGGATAAACTACAATTATGTATTAAAAAAAAATTTCAATTTCAAAATTTGACTCAAGTCTGCATTTTTTTTTATTTTTTTTTGTTTTAAAATATTCCCGAATTCATTACCTTTAAAATAATACCATTTTCCTTCTCAAACTCAATTTACTTTTTAAATTACAGTGGGTTTTGTGAACCTGTTTTGTATCACGTTCATTAGTGTAGTAAACTTTAAACGCGTTTTCTGAAGGATGACATTTTGGTGTTATATGACTTATCTCCAACGGTTATAACTTCATAATAAATAGTCCGATTCACAAAATTCTAATTTTGTTCTGAAGACACAAGTTGTGAATGTGTTTTCTATGGAGAATCTAACATATATTGTCATAAACACATTTTTTATGAATATTTTAATCTTAATTTTTTGTTAAAAACTATGTATTTTTTTAAAAAATTTTTATTTAAAAATTTATATTTAAATAAATATTGCAGCCAAATTAAAAATTCTCCATATTAACATGCGTCAATATAATATCTTTTATTTGCAGTAAAAATAATAACTCTAAGTTAATTACAAGTTTATTTATGTATGTTCTAATAATGTCCTAATTAGTCACTTTAGTTGCAATTAGCTGATTAAAAAATTGACTGGAAAAAAAGTTTATATAGATAAATGCATCAATTTTAATACTGATATACTGCCAAAATGTTTGAAATTATTACCTGAAATTAGAGAAAATCATCGCAATTATATATGTATACCTTAGAGATAATGTATTCAACTGGATTGTAATAACTTTTTCAGTCTTAAAACTGGTGTCTTATTCAGGAATGCGATAATAATTAAAACAAAACATTTATTATTTGTTTTCTTGCAAATAATAATTCTATCTTATATATTTATCAGATACTAATTTACGTTCGTTCCGCTTCCGTTATGAATTTAAAAAAAAAATCTTATAATATAAAGAATGATTCGTTTCGTGATCCTGTACGTGTAGGCTATCATTTAATATTAAAATACATTGTTGAATATGTTCGTAGCGTTTATTATCACTAAGAAATGTTTCATTTCCACAACATTCAAATTGCAACTGAGACATTTATATTAAAAAAAAAAAAAAAACTTTTATAACTATTCAGATAGAAATATAAACAAACCTGGAATGCAATATTTTGTAGGCTTCCATTTAATGTAAAATGAATTACTGAATATGTTCGTAACGTTGATTATCAAAAGAAAACGTTTCATTTCCAGAAAACTGAAATAACAACTGCGACTTTTATTTTAAGAATTATTTCCAACTATTGCGATAGAAACATTTAGATATTGCTTCGATCCTGGAACGCAATATTTTATTAAAGCTTTTATAATATCAAGCAGAAATTTTTCCAGGAAGCTTTTTCTTGTTTTAAGATTTGGCGGACTTGGGAAAAAAGGTTACAAGTTATCGCGAACCGGCAATACATTTTCCGTAAACTAGAGCCGACCAAACGGTATAGTGGTTAGCGTGCTAGCTTCTAGAACGCGAGGTTGCGGGTTCCGAGTCCCGTGTTAGGCATGGGTGTTTGTAAATGTATGTTGGCTTGTCTAATGACGAATATTTCGGCGCATTATAGACCTCGTGTTGCTGACGGCGCCAGATAATCTGAAAACAACCAACCAACCGTAAACTAGAGCATCTCCAACTGTTCACTAATTACGACTCTTAGATAGCGCATGTTTGGTTTTTTACTTGACGTCAAAGAAGATTTAACACTCACCATACATATCTATATAAAAAAAATGCCTCTAAACTAGTTAGAATATGTTTGTAACCAGAGGATACTTATCACATAGCATTGATGGGAGACAGTGTTCGATTGGCTTCATCTGGTTGCAGAGCAGAAATTACTCATAAAATAGCAATTGTAGTTAGAGATAAGTCGTTAATCCGCTGTACTGGTTGAATACTGCTGATTTGAGTAACTGTGGTGCTCTCGTGTACAAAAATAACAGATACCTAGACGGTCGCGATCTCTTTTAATTAGTGGTTAACGCACCTGTCTACTGATCTAGGAGTCCCGAGTTCGGATCCCCTTTAGCACACATCGCTACATGACTCTATCAAATTCCTTTTAACCAAAATCTCCTTTTAATAAAATTTTATTCAGATGACTTAGAATTTTTTTTTTTTTTTTTTTTTTTTTTTTAAAGAATCCTTTGAACCGTTAAGCGTGTTTCTTCCCAACCTACATAAACAAAAAAAAAAAAAAAAAAAAACATTATAAAACTAAAAACCGAACTTTATGAAGATTCAGATTTAGTGTTGCATGATGTGAACAATCTGCGGGCGAAAAGAAGGGAAGGGGGGGGGGGAGGATGTCGACTTTCTCGCACCCTACCACCCACGCACAACTTTTTTTTGTTCCGGTACTCAAGTGAGAACTTGTACAAAAACTTCCTTTTCTCTTTTTTTTTTTTTTTTTTTTTTTGTCTTTGAGTCGATAAAACGGAGCACAAAAGGATCCAAGAGTACTTCAAAAGGAAACTTTTCTCGATAGTTTCTCGCAGCGAGAAAGTCTTTGTATCGTTTTTATTTTTATTTATTTGAGGAATTTTTTTTTTTTTTTTTTTTCTTCTTGTGATGCAGTGGAACATGATGCTGATGAGGTGTAACGTGAGAAGTGTGCTTGCTTGCAGATAAAAGCCATCTTTGCTCTGTTTTATTGCTTTTTTTTTTTTTTTTTTGGAGGGTGAAGGCGGACTTTGACATTTAGTTTAAAGGTGTTGTAGGTAAGTGTAAGTGCCTGCCGCTGCAAATAGGAAGTTAATTTTCTTCCAACTTATATTACGACTGGTGGTTTGGTATTAGACTGAGAGGTGACTGCAATTTTTGTACCCTATCGAACATCATTCTGAATTTTTTTTATAGAAATTGGAGAAAAGTGAGTAGATTACGAATCCACTGGTCTTCCGTGGCAAAAATGGCCGAAACTAGTAAAAAGTCGACTTCTAATAAGTTAAACTAAATCCATTTGCGCCACAATTTGCCAAATAATGAGCATTTTATATTTATTTGGTAACCCTCTCTCTTTAATTTTCAATTAAGAAGGTTGCAGACGATTCGGATGCGTGTCTATGGCTTACTTGCATCTTTCACAAATGAGCCAAATTGGCAATAAACATTACGTAACTGATGTCGCTAATTTGGCTTACTTTTAAAAGATACGAGTTTTTCGAGCCAGAGATCAGAAATCGTTTGCGCTTTTTCTCATTGAAAATCAAAATGCAGTGGGTTGCCAGACGAAAAAGTTTGTTCTCTTTTTGGCAAGTTATGACATATTTAGCAATCGGATTTTAGTTCAACTCATTCCAAGTCAATTATTGATAAGTTTCAGCCATTTTTTCCACTGCAGACCAGTGGATTCGTAATCTACTCACTTTTCTCTGATTTCTATAAAAAATTCAGAATGATGTTCGATGGGGTCCGAAAATTGCAGTCGCCTCTCAGAGTATTCCGCATCGACAGCAATTCCCTATCAGGTTCACACCAGATCTACAGTCATCACCGACTCAAAATAAGTGGAAACATTAATTTTCTTCTATTCGAAAAATACACAGCCTCTCTAATAGTACTGGCAGTTCATATGTTAATCATCAATCAACTGAATCGAGATTTATCTTCACAGTGATTATTTATATACTAAACTTCAAGTTAACTAGACATCACTTAGACGGTAGATCGTCACAGTGCTCATAGGTATTTAATCCATTTTGTCGGAGTGAAAGCATAATGTTCGCCAAACCACAACCCAATAGAGAACAAAAGGCTGAAAGGTTTGGCGAGAATTATGCTTTCACGCCGCAAAAATGGATTAAATACCTATGAGCACTGTGACGATCTACCGTCTAAGTGATGTCTAGTTAAGTTGAAGTTTAGTATAGGATAGTACAACCTTCATTGATCAATTATAGTTTTGCAACCTTTTAGAAAAATCCAAACACCAACCTAACGTTGTCGCTATTTTAAAGCAGTTTCTCATCACTGTGGTTGGGTGGTTGTTTTCAGATTATATGGCGCCGTCAGCAACACGAGGGCTATAATGCGCCGAAACATTCGTCATTAGACAAGCCAACATACATTTACAAACACCCATGCCTAACACGGGACTCGAACCCGCAACCTCGCGGTCTAGAAGCTAGCACGCTAACCACTATACCGTTTGGTCGGCCTCATCACTGTGGAATGTTTGCAGTGGTAAAATATCTCTAACTAAAATTTATTACAGAATGCAGGACGTTCAAAATTATGTAGCACCATTTAAGAAAACTGAATTGAAATAAAATAGAATAATTATTGCTCTTAAATAATGTAATACTTATTATTTCCTTAAACTTCTTTTTTTTTAAAAAAAAGATTAGTAACTGTAAAATTTCAACTCATTTTTTTTTTATTACAAAAATACTAATTGCACTTTAGTTAATGATTATGTGTTAAGAAGATTATTGCATAATTTTTACTAAGTATTCTGTAATTACATTGAAATACCATTTAAATTTAATGTGTAATATATAACATTGTTAAAAAACCGAGGATACAAAATATTAGAAAAAATTAAGACTCTACAAAAAACATTTTAATTGAATAAAATTAATATAAAAAAAATCGTTTTTGTACAAACTAGAAAACTAATTATTGTCCTTAAAAGAGGTAATGCAATACTTGGATATTTCCTTCGACGGTATTTTTAATATTAAATTTCTGTACTTTAATTATATTACTAGTATTTTTAATTAATAAAAAGACGCAATTTTTATCGCACATATTATATATGTTATGTAATTACATTTCTTTAAGTATTATCCTCATTTTTTATTGCTGTCATTTTTAGGCTCATAAATATTTTTAAATTTAAATAATATTTTAATTACTTACATTAATAATTGAAAAACGTCATTTTTAATAGCATAAAGTAAACGTAACATTGTATGAAATATATAATTTAATTACAAATGAACAATTAACAGAGTAAATTTAAACATGAAATTGATCTCAAACTTAAAATTCAAATAGAGTTTTAATTAATTAATATAACCCATAAGAACACAGATTTTTATATAAATATTTTATTGAAATTGCCAATTTTTATATTCATTAACAAAGCACCGTTTCTGGTGTCAGAGTGTGCTTGGTATTTGCTTCTAATTTTAAATATTGAAAACATCTCTACCAACAAATATGCGACAAACTACGTTTTAAAATTTTAACGTTAAAAATGATTGTGAATGTATGCACTCACATCCAAATATCTTTTATTTATATTGATTAAAGCAATTTTATTACAAAAAATTTAGTATTCTGTAAAAAGGACCTTTTAGTGACAGTGACAGCCTCCACAATTTAATAGAATAGATTGTCATCAACAATCGAATCTATCTGCCAAGTTTCAGCCCGAGTGGATGATGGCAAAAGAGTTAATTAGGTTTGCGGAGATTTTCCCGTCATAGCCCACCCATATAATCACACAGCCACACACACATACACACAACAAATAAATTAATATAAAGGTTTTAAAAACATTGGGAACTCGAGATATTTACTGAATTAATCGATTGAAAATCTTCTGGTTAGACATAATTGAGCGGTCTCAAATTACTCCAATTAACGTAGATTTTCTACTTCAAGAAATCGATTTGTTTTATAAGGTGCGTAATAGAATAATGGCGTAACATCTTAAAGAAATCAATTCAGTCCATTGAATTTTCCCTAAAAATAAAAAAAAATAAAAAAAAATCTTCGAGAACTAAAATTTCTTCCGTTCTAACAAAAACACTGTCTAAGACAACATGGCGTGAAAATTATTATAATTGGATCCAATCCAATAAGGGGAAGATATTACATAAAATAAATAAAAAAAAAACTCGTTCAAAACAATTTCGATTTTTTTGTTTCCGCTACCCCAATCGGTAAAACTAGTCGAACAATGTAAAAAAAAAAAAAATCAAACAAAGATAAAAAGAATGTAACATAATTCAATTTTCGCCCCTAAATTTAATGGAACAAACACCGACGACAAAAACAAAAAGTTTCAAGAAGACGACGACAAAAAAAATAAGAAGAATCGATTGTTATAAAAATTCCTCCCCTGTTCCATCAACGAATGTTTTGCATTTATATTACAGAAGAATCGATTTGCACTTACATGGAATAATGGAAAAGAATCGATCATTGTTAGAAGGGGGCCCTCGGAATTATGCATTTCGACACCTGCGTGCTCTGCTCTCCCCCTTCCTTATCGGTAATCTTGGCATGCGATAATGACAAGGAATTCAAAGGTGAGTCGGCGATGGGAGGAGAGGGGGGGGGAGGGGGCTGTTCAAGTAAGATGTTGCTGTCTGTCGTTTGGTGATGGAATTCCGATCCTTGTTCGATTTGGTTAAAAGGAAATTCTAGGGAGAGTGGGACTTCGTTCTGGAATAATTGTACCGTTGTGGACTGAACTGGGACAAGTCCTGTTACGTTCGAGGAGAGAAGAACGGTTTAAGGAGACATAGGACACTTTTGCCAAAATTCTTTAGTTTTGCCAAGAATTAAATAAAATTTGGCATAAACATAGAAGATGTGACTTTAAACAAAACAACACAATTTGAGCAGATAATATAAAATAGATAGTAAATTATTGAGAAAAATGCATTAAAATAACACGAAATTTTAATTTTTTTCAAAATGCTCCTCGCGACACAATATTTTGACGAACATGAAAGAAAAATTTGAAGTTGTTTATCAATATATTATAAACATTTTCGAACATGCTTTTGTCTTTAGGTGCAATAGTTGAACAGAAATAAAATTCCAAACTTGGCGCCAGTGATTTCTCATTAAAAAATGCACATACTTCAAATTCCCAACATGAAAAAAATATAAAAAATTATGTGACATAAAAAAGCATGTGTAAATTTCTTTATAGTACATTAAAAATTATTAATACAAAAAAATTAGGTGGATTTATCAAAAAATGAATCGCAAGGAGCTTTTCGAACATAAGTAAAATGGGAAAAAGCAAAGCTTAGAAAAACGCATTTTTAGCCTTTGCCAACAAGTGTGCGATGCGTTAAAATAGTTAGTTAAAATAAAGATTTTACCACTTAAAATCATCGGATTTCAAAAATTCAAACTCGAAATTAAAGCTAGTGGCATAAGCAATTTTTATAGAATGAAAACAAAAAACGTCATTTTTGGTTATTTCAGTGTCCCATGTCCCCTTAACCCTTTCACGCTCAAGGGAAATATTTTTCCCTTCTACAAAAAATCGTTATCGATTGTTCAATTATTATTGAATCGATATTTTTTTTTACTGAATGGTCAAAATAAAACGTATGTCCAAGGCGGCAAATGTGTTTCTGAACGAATAAAAAAAAAAAAAAAAACGTATAGAAAATAGGACGCATAATAAATGTGTTATGGGCAATGTCCACTTGTGCTTCACAAGTAAACGAAATTGTTTCGTAGAATATCATAACTAACTATTTATTTTACTTTTCTGATAATTTTTATTATGTTTTTTGTATTACAAAGCAATAAATAAAATACCGATATAGTAAACCTAACTCTTCGTTTATTTACTTTTATGGTCCATAGGGAAAAATATTTCCCATGAAATTATAGGAAACCTATACACCCTGCTATGTTTTTCTGGTGATATTCTCTTACTTTACACCCACAATAGCTACAATATTGTGTTGTATTGGCATATTTAGTCTTGGACATCTTATGGTCCTGTAAGGGTTAAGGTATACATATACATTAGGAATCGCGAAATTTGACTCAAGTCTGCGTTTTTGTTTTTTTGGTTTAAAAATATTCCCGAATTCATTAGCATTAAAAGGATACCCTTTTCTTACTGAGACTCAAATTACTTTTTAAATTACAGTAGGTTTTGTGAGCCTGTTTTGTATCACGTTCTTTAGTGTAGTAAACTTTAAACGCGTTTTCTGAAGAATGACTTTTGCGAGACAAAAATGACTTTACGCCAACGGTCATAACTTCACAATAAATTATCCGATTTACAAAATTCTAATTTTGTTTTGTCGACAATAGTTGTGAATGTGTTTTCTATGGAGCATCTAATATATATTGCTATCAATAAATTTTTTATGCTTATTTTAAGCTTAATTTTTTTGTTAAAAACTATGTATTTTTTTAAACTTTTTATTTAAAAACTTATAACTAAATAAATATTGAAGCCGAATTCAAAATTCTCCATAGGAACATGCGTCAGTATAATATCTTTTATTTGCAATAAAAATATTACCTCTAAGTTAATTACAAGTTTATTTATGTATGTTCTAATACTGTCCTAATTAGTCACTTTAATTGCAATTAGCGGTTCAAAAAACTGACGGAAAAAAAGTTTATATATAAAAATGCATCATTTTTTATTCTGATATACTGCAAAAAGTTTGAAATTATAACCTAAAAATTAAAGAAAATCATCTCAATTGTATATGTATACCTTAAATCCAATGTTTAATATAATATATATAAGAGTGACACATAGACTCTTTAGATATATACTACATAGTGACTATAGATATATAGATGGACTCTATAGATACTTGCACAGACATGGAGACTCAGTAGGTATATAGATAGAGAACTTTATACATTTAGACCATTTTTAAATCCTTTGTATTAACTTCGATTTTCAGTGTGTGTGGGTGGGTATGTGACCATTAAGGTTTTCGTCAAAATCGAGCATGCGCATAAAGTTGAAATCATGAAAAATATCGAAAAAATCATGTTTCTCAGCAATAGTTAAAAAACGGGTCTAACGATTTTGATTAAAATCTCTGTATGCCTCTTAATGTGTCCTAATCGTCCCCATCTCCGAACTTCCCGTAGAAATGCGATAAAAGCGTAAAAAGTTCAAAAAACGAGTGCCTTTAACACAGAACTCTCTGCCCTTGAGCATCGCCCATAAACGATTGATTTTTTTCCCATTTCACGCACAAGAAAGGACAATGTAACATCTATCAAATAACATCACTAATTTCAATGAGTGAATTTATGAAAACGGTAAATAACACCACATCAAATGTTAATGCAATGACCAATATTACAGTGTAATTGAAAGTTGTGCGAAGTTCCGCACCCCTAGTTTTCAAAATGGAGCAGATTGAATATTTAAGGGTAGATAATAATCCTTAAATGTTAATCAAAGTACAATATTTTTAAATATTCTTCAAATTCTTCAAAATACAACCTTATCGGATATTTTCTACGTTTTTAAAAGAGTACATTGTAGCAAAATACTTTAATTTTGGATTATTTCCTTTATAAAAAAATATCTTCAAATGTATTGGAAAAACTTTAACCGTAAAAAAAATGTTTACTGTATTTTTTCCTATTCCCTATGAAAAAAACAATTTCACATAAATTAGCAAATAGATGAGAAGTGTATAAAACTTGTTCGATTTTAATTTGGAACAGGGATAACTAACCCAAGACATCATCGTAATCCAGTCTTTACTTAAGCAAACTTAAACTTAACATGCTTAGAAATAAAAAGGTTAATCATGTATAATAATCCGAATTCGTATTAAATCCAAGCGATACAGATAAAAACGAACCCAGATAAAAACAATTTTAAATACAAATTTGGAAAATAAAAATATGTGCTGATTATAAATAACAAATAACGCTACCCTGATAAAACGTCTATTAAAAAAAAATTACGTGATCTCTTGGCACGCCACTATAATGGTAAAATTCAAATTCAAAGAACTTCGCCAGGATGTGTTGCACATTTTATAAACCACTTGTAAAACCAAAACTTTAACTATTAAAAACAACAATTATCAGTTATCGTAATTTTTTAGTAAACATCTTTTATGTTGTTCTGGTCAATAACAGATAACTCCTTATTGATCATAGATAGTTATTTATAACTTCAAGATCACAAGCTTATATTAATATAATTAAAATTCAGAGAACTACTACCATGTGTTGCAGATTTTGTATACTACTTTTAAACCCAAAACTTAAACTTTTAAAGACAGTAGTTATCAGTTATCACAACTTATTAGTTAGCATGTTATTATGCTCTCATGGTCAATAACAGATTAGACGTTATTGATCACAAACAGTTATTTGTAACTTCAAGATCACGAGTTTATAATAATGTAATTTAAATTCAAAGAGCTTCATACGTATGCTTTGCATATTTTACATACCACTTTTAAACCTATAACTTGAGACTTTTAAAAACAATAATTATCAGTTATCACTACTTATTACTTAACATCTTATTATGTAGTCGTTATCAATAACAGATGAATCGTTATTTATCACGGATAGTTATTAATAACTTTAAGATCACACGTTTATAAATATACTTAACAAAATCAATAAGAATAGCATTTGAAAAATATATGTACAAGTGATATTGCAGACATAAATTATTTTCCTAACAGATAACACTAAAGCAGTTAATTATTCACAATCTTTAATGACTCAAGCGAACTCAAAGTTTGTGTTTAATAATATATCGATGAAAGTTCCGCAGCTGAAAGTGATGCCATTTGAAATACGACGCATTTTTAGCGTGGTGTTTAATACGCATCCACCTTTTTAAAATTAATTAACTCTTCCAAAACATAATTATGTTTTCCCGGGGTGAAAACTAATTAAACTTTCAAAGGTCCACTTCTAAAGCGTGTCGTTTGCTTGAATTCCATTTTCTGTTATGCATCTTTCAGTTAATGGTTAATTGCATTCAAATAAATAACAGTTCCATAACATCTGCTATTCCAATTCGGTTCCGTCTATTTTCTTTTGCTGTTTTTAAAGGACATTTCTTGATTGGTGTTGAGATACAATGTATCGTTGGATTGAATTGGGGGGGGGGGGGGACGTTTACGCTAATTTAAAGGAAATAGTTTTTAGTTTTGTTGTTGTCGTTGCTATAATTCCCAAAGAAAACATTCAGGCAATTTGGTAAATTAGTTGTTGGTGGCTCAATTAATGCGAGCGTTAATTGGAAAGACACTTGAAAAGGGGGGTTTTATTTCTGTTGTGGAAAGTTTCAAGTTGTTTTCTGTTTAGATTAGGATTTTGAGTTTTAATTTTCGGGTCGGAAATATGCTTCGGTAATTTAAGTATCCTTGGGTTATGTTGACGGATACGTGATTAGGCTACTTCTTATATAATGCGATCTGATGGGCATTGGCTTCCTTTCTAATTGGGAATTAAAATGAATGCTTCTAAATTGGATTTCATAATTGCTTTTTCAACTTCAGAAACTTAAACAACTTAGATTACTACAGTAATTGACACTACAGGATTAAAAATGTCTACCAAGTTGGCGTTAAACTTGGCGAGAAAACTTTGCCGCCAAACTTCACCCTTTTATTCTGATATCTTTACTTACAACCAACTTTCCTTAAAGTTACTATGGAAACATCTTTCTTGACGTATTTAAAATCGCTTCGATTTGGTTTAATGTATAATAATATATAGACCTTTAAAGCTGATACATTATATACATTTACACATATTACACATTATACATATTATACATTATGTACATATTATACATTAGTTTTATTTCTAATTATAGAAATGAATTGTTCACGCGTTGCAAAGTGACTTGGTCACAACTGCTATGTAAACATTTCAGCTGAAACTACGTGTTCTGCATGTACGTGCTATATATCTAATGAATCAGCCTCGTTTGAAAAGATTTCAATCTGAAAGTAACTTGTTTATGAACATTAGAATGGGATGTTACTTGCCAAAGTTCATGTGCAAGTGCTTGCACGCACGGCGTATGGTTATGGAACATTCGAAGTGTGAATATCCTCAGTTTACCAGATTTTTACTTTCAGTTACCCATATGTGTATACATATATTAGTATTCGGTCAATTAAAAAAAAATGGATTTTTTTTTCCTTTCACGTTTTAGAACACCTTGATTTTAAAAAGTGATCTAGAAAAATGTATGCCTGTGTGTACGTGGTCAGTATAACTCCCAATCAAATTGACCTACGATGTTCAAATTTGGTGTGAGGGTTGGTTATGGCACATCGACCTACCATTAGGGTTTCATCAAAATCGCGCATGCGCATCTGCCTTTGAAAAAATAATGTTTTTCAGTAATTGCTAAAAAACGGCTTTAACGATTTTGTTCCAAATCGCTGTGGTCATTCTTCTTAAGATGTTCTAAACATCCCCTTCTCCAAAATTCCCGTAAATTTTTTTTAATGATGTAAAAAGTTGAAAAACGAATACCTTTAACACAGAGTTCTCTTTCCTTGAGCATTACTCATCAACGTTCGTTTTTTCTTCTCTCCCCAGTTTCAGTTATAAGAAAGAAGAATATAAGAATTATCCAAAAGTATATCGCCAAAATCATAATTTTTTTTGTTAAAGACCCACCTAAGAATGATCGCAAAAAATATCGCCAAACTGGCTATTTTTGGTAAATGGATGATGAAAATATCAAAACGGTAAACGCCACAAATCCATGTCTGTATTATAGTGTAATTGAAAGTTGTGCGATGTTCCACACCTCTTGTTTCTCTTGCATTTATAATTATGAATGCCCAAGGGTTTTCAGAAAAGGATTCTCTAACTTTTGAAATGACCCAACTGTGGGACAGAAAAGGCATGTGGTACGTAAGACAGAGAAGAACGGAATTTTAAATACACCGTTTTGCAAAATGGCAATACATTTGATGACCGCTGCATATGGTTTACCAATGCGCCCTTCCATTTGGACGTATTTGACAATAAAAAATAAAAAAATGGTGAGTGTGGGATGCTTAAAATCTATGTGTATGTCTTTCCAAACCACCTTTGCATTCTACAATAGTGACCGTTTAGGACTACAATATCCAGCAAAAAGGTCTTAAAGCCCTTTTTCATGGGAAAACCGTTCTCTCTGTGGCAATGTGCGCTAATGTGGATCCGAACCCGGGACTCTTATATCTATAGACAGGCGTGCTAACCACTAGACAAAAGTGACCACTAGTATCTAAGTTTAAGTGTTGTATCTATCATTTATACACAAGACCACCACATAGACTCTTCCAAGTGAGTCGCGAAGGAGCGAACAATAGAGTTGCTTGCGTGCGAGTTGAGTGCATTGAGCGTGGCAGTGAGTCGCTAGAGGTTGCTTAATGTGTGGTAGTGAGTCTCCAGATGTTGCTTGCTGAGGTTGTAGTGTGGAAGTCGTGCAGTATTTTCAGAAGGCGCCGATAGATGGCAGCATGATCATGTAATCAGGTAGTCACCACTGTTGCGATGTGCGCTAACAGGGATCCAAACCCAGGACTCTTAGATTTGTAGACAAGCGTGCTAACCACTAGACAGAAGTGACCACTAGTATCTAGGTGTTGTATCTGTCATTTGTACACGAGACCACCACAGCTCTATTTAGATTTTATAGTAATTTTTTTCCCCATTTCAATATTGTGAATAATTTTTAAAACATGTGTATTTAAGATTTCATACATGTCACACCTATACCCATTTGTCTCTTCTTTATATATCTCTTTCTTATATCTCTCTCTCTCTTTATATATCTATCTTTATATACATGCAAGTTATGTCTTTTCAAGGTTGAATATTCTTTTCTTTAAGGCCCTTTAAATTAGGAAGTCATACTCTCAAATCGGTTGGATTGAGCATTATTTTATTTTTTTTCGTAAAAATGAAAAGGTAAGAGTGAATCAGTTGATAAAACTCATTAGAAAAGAAATATAACTTTCCTTTTTAACGAGCTAATTTTCAGTTAAGACATAAAGCTTCCTGAATTCCAACATCTTCACTTCTGCTCCTTGTACCAAGTCTACTTTCTCACGAGAGATCTGCTCCCTTCGAATCAAAGACGGATTCCTTTTCAAAAACTCGCTCGCATCTTCTTAAAAACCGGACGTCATTATAGAAAAGCCTCTCTTCCAATTGTTGAAGTTCCAGAAACTCATCTTCACGGTCCGCCGCACCCAATTAGTCGCTGAATATTTCATTAGAACTCTCAGAAAAGTTCACTTCCCGCCATCTTGGCGTTGAAAAGAAAAGGCCTTCCATCGACTGCGAAAAAAATAAAAAATAAAAAATAAAGAAGAAAGAAAATGGTTCTGAAATGAAGAGATATCACTTCCACTAATTGTGGTACCAGCTAATGAAGTCACTGGTTGGGAAGGCTAATTAGGATTTGGAAATATATATTCTTATCGTTAGGAAGATGATTAAAAAAAAAAAAAAAAAAACGAATGAATAAAATTGTTGCGATATTATTTTAATAAAAGTTTTGGTAGATCCCGCTGGCTCGTTTTTGTCATCTAAGTTGAAGTTCTTCGGCAAGAAGTTCTGAAGGATTTTTATGATTCTTAGAGCGTGATAATTAATAAATGGGTAACAAGAAATATTCGAGATGAGCAAGGAAGATTTTTTTTTTTGTATATGAGTGATGCAGATAATGATGCGTTTTCTGGTGCTTTTGTTCGTTGTGGAACTTCTTAAAATTTTTTCACGGTAGAATGGGCTGAATTGTTTGGAATGACTTAAAAATCCTTTCTTATTCTTTAACATCCATACTTCAAAAAGCAATGCAAATGCATGGAATATTTTTAATTACTTTCTCAGTGTTTACAAAGAGCTATATATCGCGAGAAATCTTACGCAGTTTTTTGACGTAATTTGATTATAATAATGTTCCACTTACAATATGTGTGTGTCTCACTGTTCTTGAGAGTATTCTATCAGAAATTATTAAAAGGCCTTCTTGGGCATATATTTCATCTGCTACCCAAAAAATATAGCACGTAACAACGGAAGTAAAAAGACTACATAAAAAGACATCAGGGTTGGATTGCAAGACTATATTTGAGTATCTAAACACAGTACAATTAACGAATAAGAATATCTTACATCTATATCTAAAAACTAAGTTGTCTGTACGTCTGAACCTTATACAAATCCACAGTTTTGCACCTGTAGACACGAAATGTGGGACATAGAAGCTTTAGTACATGGAGATTGTAGAGAACAACTTTTAAAATCGATTAAAAGTTGCATTCATTAAAATTTAATGACATGAAAAAACATTCTTGGGGCGGCAACCATATTTTTTATTGCATCAGAATAAAACCAAAAATTATTTTAACTAGGAGGCTCCGCCCCCTGCTCGCTGACGCTCACCAACCCCCTGGATTGCTATGCAATCCCCTTGGCTCGCTTTGCTCGCCTCAAAGTGAAGTATTTAAAATATGACCTAGCAAAAAGCTATTTCAGCTGCCTAATGCCATGAAATTGAAAACGTTTTGTTATTTATGAAGAGTCAGAATAATTACCACGTCATTATCCTACTGCTGTCGAGACGTGTTAATCAGAGACAGTGTGGCAACGTAGTAGAAAGTTCTTGGAAAACAACAAAAATAAACAGTATCGTACATATATTTAAAAAAAAAATCGGTTATTTCATTGAAAGATTAAAATTTACGGGCTGGTATTGTATGAAGCGCCAAAATAATTAAAGATGTTTATCGAAATTTCTTAACGAAGCAATTATATGTTTGCATAATCTTTTTTGCGATACTTAGAAAATAAAATAAAACAGTGAAAGGCCAATTATCCGGCATCAATCAACAGGAATTTTTTGAAAATCAAATTTGGCGAGAAAATTAGCCCTATTTCACCAAAAGTTTTTATTTTTTTTATTTCATATGAGATTTTGAAGTTGAGTGGGTGGTTTATTCATTATTTTGATAGTTTTCAATTCGTAATAGCTGAATTTGCACTGATTAGAAATTAATATAGATTCAGATTTACTGTACAATGTCTTTTAGCGACTTTTTGAAAGTTGACGATTTAGCTCTGAATGAAATCCGACGACCAGCAGATGACTTTTCCGAAAAGTCTGGTTCATCCGGAATTCCAATCGAAAAGAAATATACACAACTTGTATCTATTTATTCATGCATCATCGTAACTATTAAATCAATACGTTTTAAATAGGCAATAATTTCTATCTGTAGACTGTAATAAGAAAAACAAAATATAGCGAATCCAGGTTGTCGCTGTTGCCAGATGTATTAGTCAAATTTCAAAAGATATATTGTGATTGGCTGGATTGTTGAACTTGGAAAATCGTGCATAAAGTACATTCAGAAGATTTGTTTGAAATCATTGCCATTCTGCTCACAGAAATACAGCCGAATTTGGACGTTACGCAAGAGAATTATATATATAGATGTGTCCTGCTTTTCTAGGTTTTAAATTTATCCTGTTTTTGTTCACATTTGGTGCGGTCATCAAAGATGCATTGTGCTCTGCGGGTATTGACATTTTGATTTCATGTAATGAGTATTAATAACATTTAAGCAAATTAAATTCGTTTAATTCCTTTGCATGTTCTTTTCAAATATCTTCTGTATTGCAGTTATCATATATATCTAACATCTAAAAGTTCGGTTATCAACATAATTTACCTCTATACGTTGATGCTGTTATGGGATGTTTTCAGTCGGATTTTGATCAACTTTCTATTATATATGTGTGTATGTGGTCAGCATAATTCCCGAACTAATTGACCTATGATGTTCAAATTTCGGTATGAGGGTTCGTGGCGGCAATGGGATCTACCATTAAGGTTTTAGTCAAAATCGCGCATGCGCATAAGGTAGCTGCCATTGAAAAAATCACGTTTTTCAATGATTGCTAAGAAACGGCTCTAGCGATTTTGATCAAAATTGCTGTGGTAATGCCTCTTAAGGTGTTCTAAACATCCACATCTCCGAAAGTATATAGCCAAAATCACCATTTTGGTGATTTTTTTTTCTAGCAAAAAAAAATTATAACAAAAATTATCGCAAAAAATATTGTCAAACTTGCCATTTATTCTAAATGACGGATGAAAATATACAAACGGTAAATGACACAAATCCACGTCAGTATTATAGTGTAATTGAAAGTTGTGTGATGTTCCACACCCCTATTTAAATATGCGATTTGTTAGATAGGAAGATATCTTTGACACTGTTGATGGATTTATTAGATTTTCATCACGAGAGAAACTTTTCCTGACATTCTTGGCTTGAACGGGAATGGGTAACTTTGTTGAACAACATTTTATTATTAAATTCAAAACATCCAAAATACCATCATCCTAAACATATCCTACTCATTCTTACTCTTCGACTTTATTACCCTAATTTCTATTCATGAGAGGGGAAGGGGGGGGGGGGATTTCGACAGTCTTAAATTTTGCTCAGAATAATCCTTATGGTATAGTACATATGAAGCTGATATCACCATCAACACTTAATTCGAAGAAATTCCGAGCCTTTGTTACACAGAATTGATAGATGTCCTTCAACGGGTCCCCAGCAGCGCGGGGCCACACATCTAGTATATTTATAACCTTAAGAAGGATGTGAAAGAAAACTTATGGAAGAACCAATCCTAATAAAGCAAATAATAAAATAATATTAAAATAAAATGATACAATATAAGGATGGGATTACGATATACTAATATAAAAAAGGATTATGCAATTCAATGCTAGGATTACAATATAAAATAATAGTTTGTTTTTTTATATATATATATATATAAAACTAGATTTTAAAAAAATGCTGTAACGTTCAGATTAAAATTTCGGATTCTGCCATTGCGTGGTATTTAAAGTAATGAAATCAAATACCTGTGATATTGCATTTGTATAAAACAGATAGTATAAGATATGCTTTAAAATATCCCCACTGCTGCCTTAAAATATAGCACCTAATAATACGGCCTTTTTTTTTTCTTTTTTTCTTTTTTTAATGCTAACGGAAGCAAAACTAGATTTTCCAAAGAAAGAAAAATTCATTTTGCTCCTTCCAAACTGCTCAAAATGAAACTTCACGTTTGTCCACACTGATGTCAGATATTGGAAAATGCGAAAAAAAAAAAAAAAAAAGTCCGCATTTCAGGATGCGAAAATAAAAATAAAAATATATTTGGCTCGTTCTCTGCCTTATTCCTCGTTATTTTTGGCACTTTTATTCGATAGATGCTTTCTTTCTATGTGACAGCAGAAAATGTCTTATTAAACGTTTGTTTCATCGAGTATCTGTCACATGTTCCTGTGGGATAGGATAAGAAGATATGCAGCATCGTGCATCTTGAATAATATATTGATAAATAGCTCACTCTAGGGGATGTTCGCAGTAAGAATGCTACGGTTTTGATTTTGTAAAAATATATACACAGAGTGATTATAATTGAAATTTAACCTTAAAAAAAATGGTAAAATAATATAACCTATAAAATCAAAGTTTTTATTATAAATCCTTTATATTCATTGCTAATTTTTAAAGGGTGTTGCCACACGAAAATTTATAAATAACAGATTTTGAGTTTGTCCAAACGTCGTAGTCAATCGTGTAAATAAAGCGTAGAAAGACTAGTATCTCAAACTTAACATAATTTATTAAAAACTGTAAATGACTAGATAATAATAACTACTTCCCTGAAGGAAATGATCCTGCTCTTGAACAGAAGCAGTTAAGACAGGAGCAGTCTGTGCAAAGACAGAGATTATAAATACACATAACGTACATAATGGTTATAGTAGACTGGTGTGAAATTTACATAAAGGCAGTTCAATGGCAGGCTAAAAGTTCTACATAAAGGCAGTTCAATGGCAGGCTAAAAGTTCTACATAAAGGCAGTTCAATGGCAGGCTAAAAGTTCTACATAAAGGCAGTTCAATGGCAGGCTAAAAGTTCTACATAAAGGCAGTTCAATGGCAGGCTAAAAGTTCTACATAAAGGCAGTTCAATGGCAGGCTAAAAGTTCTACATAAAGGCAGTTCAATGGCAGGCTAAAAGTTCTACATAAAGGCAGCTCAATGGCAGGCTAAAAGTTCTACATAAAGGCAGTTCAATGGCAGGCTAAAAGTTCTACATAAAGGCAGTTCAATGGCAGGCTAAAAGTTCTACATAAAGGCAGTTCAATGGCAGGCTAAAAGTTCTACATAAAGGCAGTTCAATGGCAGGCTAAAAGTTCTACATAAAGGCAGTTCAATGGCAGGCTAAAAGTTCTACATAAAGGCAGGCAGTCTGAGCAGGCTCCATGTGCTGGTCGCCACAAGTTTATTATTGTTTATCAAAATTTAAATTCTTCCCTGTAAAAGGATACCTCATTTGTAATGATACCTCAACTTGAAGTATTTTTATTAACTTTTTGATGACAAAATTGGTAACTATTAATGTATGTCAAATTTTTTTAAAAATACTTTTTTCAAAACTACATTTTTCATTATTCATGTACCTTTTTCTCAAAAACTACTCAAATTTTCACCACACATTCCTTTTATGTATCTATATATTCTGAAGTGAGATTTTGTTATTTTTAAAAAAAAAAAAAAAAAAAATATGTTTTGTTTTCTTTCGGGGAAAAAAAAAAAAACTTGAGATTTTTAATAAATTTGTTTGATGTTCATGAAAATTCATCTGAAAAAAAAAAGTTAAAGAATTACAATCAAAAGCAAAGGTCAGTAGAATAACAAGTGTCTGCTAAATGCACTGAAAAAATGAGGCTTTTATGTCGATTACTTTATGTAAAAAAGGTACATGAAATTCGCCAAATTAACATTGCCTTTAAAAAGGGTACGAACCAGTAAAGAGGATTAAGTGTAATTGCAACTTCTTGAGATCAGAACATTAATAAAAGATCCATTCCTAGCTATTTACAACTTATTTTTTACTTCCAAAACTTGATTTAAAATATTTTCATCTACAACTAGTCTATTTGCCAAGATTCAGCTGAATTGGAAGATGGAAATTAGGTTAATTGGCCTTCCGAAGATTGTACCTAGTAAACTTTAATAGAGGATGGTTCCAGTCATTAAATATCGCCAAATTGAACATATTTCAATTAAGCTTGGTATCTGGATAATAGAGCTTTCGTAAAAGTATATAATTCTGACGTAAGGCAGTAGAAACACATATCTTGTATTTGATTTGGTTAAAAGAATTTTGGCGACAGGAAAGAGTTTCAACAATGATCGGTTGAATAGGATTTGTTAGCATTAGAAGTGTGTGCCAAAGCGACCTTTTAATGAAAGTGACAGCTCCCAAACTTTGATAGAATGCATTGTCTTCGACATCGTATCTATCTGCGTAGTTTCAGCCAGATTGGATTACGGCAAGTGGGTTAGTTAGGCCTCTGCAGATCCGCAACAAATATACACACGCTCAAAATTGAAGTTTATAAAGTAATTAATAAAAAAGAATCGTTGGTCAAAATGATCTGAACGTGCGTGAGGGGGTAAAAAGTAGATCTTAAAAATAAGTTCCAAATGTTTTCTCCCTTGTGCCGTACCATTTCCCGTTTTTTCGCTCAAATTCAGGTCAAGTTTCAGGTCATTTTGAACGTTTCTTTCTTTATTTTTTATTTTCCTTCAGCTTTTTAAAAGTTGAACATTAAATTTAAACACCTTGTACATAGCTATTAGAACCAAAGAAACTATAAAAATTCTCAATGAAAGGTAAGAAATTATAAAACAATGATGGAAGTTTTTTTGGGTAATTTTATTTTATAAATTACAAAATTAAAGCATTGAAATTTACCCTGTGAGGATAGAAAAATCAATTACAAAAGTGTTCCCGTCAGTGTTTGCGTTGACTAAGTTGTATTTATATTAAGCAATGTGTTCATTTACTGTAAGAGGTTGACTGAAATAATAATAGGAACATCTGCCTCCGTAGTAAAGTATTTGTCACTATAGAAATATTGCTGTTTGATGTCACAGTGATTCGGTATTGTCTGACGTAAAGACCATACGCCGTCCGGTTGGTTGGTTGTTTTCAGATTATCTGGCATCGTCAGCAACACGAGGGCTATAATGCACCGAAACATTCGTCATTAGACAAGCCAACATACATTTACAAACACCCATGCCTAACACGGGACTCGAACCCGCAAACTCGCGGTCTAGAAGCTAGTACGCTAACCACTATACCGTTCGGTCGGCACATACGCTGTCCGGAACCATGGCTATGGTAATTCATGGATGAATTTAAGCTTTTTTAAAGCAGCTTTGGTTGATGTAATTATGATTAAAATACTAGTAAGTTTTTATGTGTGAATAAAATACTCTAAGCAGGTTGTTTTTATTTTTTTATGGAAGGGCTAACTTAAGGCCATACTGCATCGTAACATTGCAACACTAACAACATCTACAACAACGCCTCATAATTATGAGCTTGGCCAAGCAAGTTCCGCTTGAGCAAGCACCTATTTCTCCACATCCACGCCACACAAATGAGAAAACACTGAGGCCTCGGCGGATTTTACGTGCAGCTGCCACCTTTTATTTCTACACCCCAGTGTTACAACAGCACCCTGGATAGATCCAAACACCTTCCGGTCATGAGGCAAATACCAAAAGTAACAGAGCCACGGAGGACTCTGGTTTCTTTGGAAATTTCTTATTTGTAAAATGATTCCGGTTTCTTTGGAAATTTCTTATTTGTAAAAGTCCCATTCGAAATAATTTTAGGCATGAAATCTATTATTTTGGGCATTAGGCAGCTTTTATACAAATATGACATGCCTTGTTCCACTACAAATTTCTCATTGAAATAAATTCACACATCCTCTATTTAAGTACCCCTATTCTCTGATACCGGATTTCCCTTTCAATCCTGAAATAATGAACGAAGGATCTGAAAGTCCTCTAAGAAGCCAACTCTCGCCGCCCGCGGAGAAGTGTTAATTAGCATGGAGTGCGGACCTGTCGGACAGCGCTTGAAGCCTCGCTTGCCGTATTATTAACGCGAAAATCTCCCCTCTCTATTGGTCGGCCGCTTATCAGTGGATGAAATCTTCCAAGAAGGGAACGGACTTGGTGACAATCTGAAGGCTTCTCACTGTGAAGGGGGATTATGGAAGAGGTACTTGTCTAGGGATTAGATCGGTTGGGGGAGGTGGTAAGAAGATGCATTGTGGTGATGAGATAAGTGGTTGGATAGGATTTGAACTATTTTGGTTGAAGCCATTTTAATAAGGGACTTGGGTAAAGTTTGAGTTGGATATGAATGGTTAATTACTTAATTATATTGCTAGGGATTCATAACAGATTGTCTTTTGGATAATAATTTAACAAATTGGATTGTCAGATACACCTTTTGGTGGTTGTAAATGTTACTTTCGTAAAATCGATTGACGGGACTGCAATTTTGTATTGGTAAGACGTTAATTTCTAATTTTGGCGTTAATTGCAGCGTGTTAATTACTTAATTAGATCACGGAGGAATGATAATAGATTGTCCTTTAGATAATAATTTATCAAACTAGATGGTCAGAGGGGCGTTTTGATGGCTGTAAATGTTAGTCGGTACTCTCATAAAGTCGATTGACGGAACTGCAATTTTGTATTGGTAGGTTGTTGATTAATAATTTTGACTTTAATTATAATATTTTAATTACTTAATTAGATTCCGTAGAGTTGATAAAAGGTTGTCCTTTAGATAACAGTTTGGCAAGATTGTCAGATTCACCTTTTGATGGTTGTAAATGTAAGTCGGTACTCTCATAAAATCGATTGACGGAACTGAATTTTTGTATTGGTAAGACGTTGATTACTAATTTTGGCGTTAATTATAGCGTGCTAATTACTTAATTAGATTGCGTAGAATTGATAATAGATTGTCTTTTAGATAATTTAACAAACTGGATTGTCAGATACATCTTTTGATAGTTATAAATGTTAGTCGGTACTCCCATAAAATCAACTGAAGGGACTATATGTTTGTATTGGACTTAGAATTGTAACTTGTTAATTGAGTTTAATACATATTCAGCAAATCAGGCATAAGGTAAAATAGCATCACATTTGTCACTTATGTTAAGTTCGGCAATGTCTAAAGTATTAAATATATTACGATTTCTGTTATTCAAGTGTTTAACTGCTTTTAAATTATTCTTTGAAATACTGCTCGAGTATGATAATACAAAATTTATGTGTTGAGAAATAATTGAAATTTAGTACTTAAGTTAAATTATCATTGTATATTTTCTGTGTAGAAGTAATCGAAAATTATTATCAGTTTATATTTTAAAAAAGCCTTATTTTTTATTGTATTTTTTTAAATTTAATTTGATAATAAATGCCAGCCAATACCTTAAAAACAATTTCACTAATGGTCTTATGTGATAGAAATTTTGCTGATTGCCATTTTTTTTTATTCCCTACGCTAATTTTGTTTCTAAACCCTAACTAATAACGAAGCAAATGTAATCCCAAAAGTATCATAAGTCTCCTGATAAAATTGATAATACATTTTTATATCAGTGTAAGTAACTACCTTCCGAATGTTACATTACAAATTATTTTTTATTTAAACCCATATAAGCTTAAACCTGATAAATTTTTAATACGAAATAAGCTTGACTTATGCATGAGTGTAAGTCCATATTTTGTGGAAAGCTGACTTTTGAAACTGTCATTTATGGGTAAAAGCATTACGGGTAATTTCAGAGCCATAAATCAAAAATTCTCTATCCTATACAAACAAGATACAGTTTGCTTAGGGAACATAAATTGAACCCCTGTAATGACAAACAAGTATTAACACCGGATCATAAATATGAATTTTCTACGTTAATAAATGCATAAAGTATTTCGTAATATCAAGTGTAGACACTGTTTATGAATTGCTACTTTAGCTTGTGCTTGACTTGTGAAGATAAATTAACGGTCTGATGATATACTGCTTATAAATATCGTATTTCAGAAAAGTTATTTTACGTATCGTTAGTTAATTTGTGATGTAAGGCATCGCATCTTTATGAGATTTACTTTTTTTTTTTAACCATAGCTTCCCTTTTCCTTTTTGTTTTTAAGTTTTGCGGTACATAATTATTACATTAAGGGAAACCGGTACCTCAAATATCGAGAGAAAAAAATTAATTTGTGCTTTATTTTATTATTCAAGCTTTTTTATTATTCAAGCTTTTTTATTATTCAAGCTTTATTAAGCTTTATAGATTTCATTCTTTATACATTTCTTTATATACTAAGCACTTATACATTACTTTATAATTATTTTTTTATATCAAGCTTTATATATTCAAGAAGACATAAAAAAAATTTCAGAGTTCTAAGAAATTGCAAACATTCGATTTTTAAACTTTTACATACCTATCTACAGTGAAGTTTTATGCAATTTTATTTTTAAGTTCCTTTTTCTCGAAATCTAAATTTGGCAATTTTTACTGTGTTTAAAATTCAAAGACTTTGAAAAAAATTTACTTAGAACTAAACTGTTTATATTTTTTACATCTGGAATATCTGTTAGATAACTGTAGGGAGAGTTTTTTTAGGAAATTGTATTAATTTTTCTTGAAGTAAAACAATAGATTTTTGTTTGTGAAAATTTAGACATTTCTTCTTCTTCTCCTAAAAAAAAAAAAAAAAAAAAAAAAAAAAAAAAGCTATATATCTTTTTTACATTGCCTGTGGAACAAAATTGTGCCTACATCTTTACAGTATACTTTAAGTTAATCAATTTTGAAATGGAACAATGATATTGTTCCATGAAACTCTCTCTATATTATGAAACTGAAAACGCAAGATCATTTATGAGGACCTACAATACTTATAACGTTACTTTGACGTCACTATCTTACTGTTTGGTTGAGACGCGCATGTTAAGCGTGAATAGTGTTGCATTTAGAACGTCTGCGGAAAGAAAACAATCTAAACCGAGTTCTCGTACATATGTTTAAAACAAGGATACGTTATTTCAATACACAAACGAAATTTACGGACTGGTTTCGTATAAAGAGCACCAACTAATTAAAGTTGCACACCGAAATTTCTTTCTACTTAGGTAACAATACAATATTAACAATAATACGTTTGCATTACTTTTTTCGTGGTACTTAAAATACAATGCATTCAAATTGTTGGTTTTTGCTAGTTGTATCAGTCAAATTTCAAAAGATGTATTGTGATTGGCTGGATTGATTGATGCGGAATTCGTAAAATTGTGCACAAAATACATTTAAAGATTTGTGAATGGATGTCTGAAGTCGTTGCAACACAGAAATACAGCCGAATTTGGGCAGGAAGCAAAAGATTTATAAAGAGAGATGATTATTTACAGGGTTCCCACGGTCATTGAAAGTCATTAAAAGTGCTTAATATTTCTGAACTTGTTTTCAAGGCCTTGAAAGTACTTGAACATGCTTAGAGGTGCTTAAAAGTCCTTGAAAATGCTTAGAGGTCCTTAAAAGTCCTTAATTTTTGGGGTTGTTGTGCCAACCTCAAATTTTATAAAAATACTACTCAGACTTGCTATCCCCGCGTGACCACCACTTATCCGCTCTATATCAGAATTCTGTGACCTATTTTACTACGCATGCTCCAACTTGTAAATTTTCTGGTAGAATATATTTTATTAAAAATTTATATATAGACATGATGCCTGAAAACAAATTTTCAAAGGTCCTTAAACACATTATTTAGGTGCTTAAAAACATTACTTGGGTCCTTAAAAGTCATTGAAAAGTCAGTGATTTTCATTCTGTGATTTGAGTGGGAACCCTGATTTACCATACAACCATAATATATTTGTATGACTTTTTAACATATTTTGGACATTTTTCTGTTGAAATGGATTTCACATCTTTAATAATTAAAGAGAAAAACCACGAAACAACCTTCTAGCCGCACTCCTACTTGCTGTGCGTGTTGATCACCCAGATACTCGCGCTGCAACTTGTCTACCTCAATTCAATCATTTCTCTACATCAACACTCTCCAAGCAATACTCGACCCACCTTACCTCATTTCCATTCCCAATATCCAATCACAAACCCTTCTTCTCAAGATCTCTTCGCGTCGGTTCCATAAACGAATAAGCATCAAGAGACAGACAAGACTTCCACCGAAATTAGTTTCATTCCATCCGTTCCAAACCAATTATGACAAGCACTGCTTCGAGATTAAGACACTCTTCGAATATTCCTCCATCCAACAAAAGCAGACGATAATTGCCATCGCCGCCATCTTGTTGTGACTAGATCTGCGTTTCTGCAGAACCCATCTGGACGGGTTTCTTTGGTCTTCCAAGTAGTGACTTATTAGTACTCACCAGATGCAATTATTGCTCTATCTACGACAAACTTTCTTGCCCTGAGAGGCAATAATGATTCGGTTCCGCCGTAATGCACTGCGGCAGATGTTCCGGTGTTATTTGGTAAGAAGAATAATAATTGTTGAAGACATTTATGTATTGAATGTCCCGAGCGACTCTGGGACGGTATAAATTTCCCTTATATATTGGCTCATAAATATTCGATTCGGTAAAAGACTCGGAAATATTCCGTTCTTTGTGATTCAACCATATATCATACTTAGGCATAAACATTCGATTCTGTAAAGGACTATGCGATTTTTTTTTTTTTTAGTCTTTCAAACATATTTCTTATTAAGGCATAAATATTCGATTCTTTTAATATTTGCCAACCATTGCATTTCTGAAGTCAGTCATTACTGAAGTGATTAAAACATTTGGTAATATAACAAACGTGCGAACCAATTATTATTTAAGCATAGTAAAAATTATATTGTTTAAGAACAGATTAGATTTTTAGAAGCTTTCCCCAATTCTACTTTTTAAATAAATTAAATTAGTTTATTCTTTAACTCTTTTTATCCGACTTTTGCGTGATTTTTTCCTGTTTCTTGAAAATCTCTTTTGACACTATATCCCAATAACATGTTTGAGCGGGACTACTTATCTCGATCGTAAATTCGACTGGGACAATTTATCACAATCGTTTACGATATAATTAAAATAACTTTAAATTTTTTTCATAAAAACATACATATTATTGGTGGCCCAGGTAAGTTTTAAAAATTTGAATGAAAATCGGGGCTTTATTGTGCAAATATGGTAACAAATTGATTGTTCCTTTTTCATTTCTCGTAAGAACGGAAGAACAGATAAGCCACGAGCCATTTATCAAAACAACTCGTAGTTGGTTTTGGTTGTTTTCAGATTATCTGACGCCGTCAGCAATACGAGGGCTATAGTGCGCCGAACATTCGTCATTTGACAAGCCAACATACATTTACAAACACCCATGCCTAACACGGGACTCGGAACCCGCAACCTCGCGGTCCAGAAGCTAGCATGCTAACCACTATACCGTTTGGTCGGCAAGGAGTAGTGGAAGGAGCAATGTCTGGAGAATACGGCGGGTGGGGTAGAGTATCCCGTTTGAGTGTTTTTTACTGATACTGATTGCGGATGAAATGTGGCACTGGATGTGGTGGCTTCTAAATCACTTTGTCGTGTCTCTGCCCATATTACGGCCTATTATATTTCAATGCTTGGCTCAAAAACATCTATTATAGTCGGTAGCTATCTCCCGATATGGTTTCATCAGCGGTTCATAATATAGTACACCTAGCTGATCACACCAAATACAGTGCATGAGTTTGATCCCTGAATATCCGTTTATCCCCACAATTTCTTTCGCTTTGGACTGTTGTAATAAATACACTTTTCATCAAAAGTTCGATGCAAAAAGCTCTCCCGTTGTTCCCGTATGCAGCTGTTTGCATTTAAAAAAAAAACTCCTTTCCAGATCTCTTGGCTTTTAATTCATATGATAATCTGCTTCCTTTGCTGTTGGATACTTTCTATGGTTTTGAGCCGTAATGCTTGTTGAGTTTTCCGAAAGATTCTGCAAATTCTTCTTGCGTTTGACTCGAGTCTTCGTTCACTAATGTCTCCAAATCTTTATCCACATCTTGTCCTCGTTGTAATGATCACCACTTTTGAGTCGTCTTCACAAGTTGAAATTACTGGAGCATGGGGCCGACCAAACGGTATAGTGGTTAGCGTGCTAGCTTCTAGACCGCGAGGTTGAGTCCCGTGTTAGGCATGGGTGTTTGTAAATGTATGTTGGCTTGTCTAATGACGAATGTTTCGGCGCATTATAGCCCTCGTGTTGCTGACGGCGCCAGATAATCTGAAAACAACCAACCAACTGGAGCATGGTTCCCATGAGCCTTACTTTGCGCAGTATGGCGCAAGTGTTGTCTTTTCGACATAAAACATAATCAACCAACCAACCCATGAACCTTACACAGCAATCGATTACCTTCAGTTGTTTGTTTTTACAGATGGTTGCTGAAAAAGAAGGCTTCCTTCAAATTACATTTCGTTGGCACAAAAGTCAACATATTTGGAAACCAAGTTGTTTACTCTTCATCAAATTGAGATGTACTAAAAACTGTAGCCCAATGATGATGCGTTAACAGGAAGATGGTTAAGTTACGTCCCGATGCGATTTAATACTAGTAACGCCCTCTATTGTAAAATAACTTTTTGAACTTCTTGTATAGATTATATATAAAATTCACTAAAATATATTCAATTCAGTAATTGATCACTGATGGGATGATTGTACCAATTTTAATTACGATTTTAACAATATATTCCATAAAAATAATTTATTCAAAATTTCTAGAAAGGATAAATCGACGATTTTACACTAAATGTGGCGTAAATATAGTTGTACTTACTTAAGAAATAAGAAAAAAAGAACTTTTGAAATGAGTAATGTGCGTGTTCAAAAACATAAGTCTATCATTTGATATCTGAGAATGTTTCCATGTTTCTTTAATTTTTATTCCCCAATTTCTTTAGGTAAGCTAAAAACATAAAAACCCATATAAAAGTGCGATTTATTTACCCAATAGGTATTGGTCTAATTTCTAGGATGCATGTGCCTATTAGAGCCCAAAAAGGTTACGTAATATAAAAATATTTTATTTAAAATAATAATTATTATTATTATTATTATAAAAAATTAGATTCTGTAAAACTTACTTAAAATTATTTTTGAATAAATGAATATATTTCCAGCAATTTATTCCATATTTTCAAAACTTTTCCGTGGAATAGAACAAGATATATCTATTTGTATTCCACCTGGATAGATTTCTTGCTGTAACTTATTACCACTGACCGGATCTAATTATTGGTCGTTCTCCGATAAAGTTTCTGTATCTTTCCTTTAAGAGGCAATAATGATTGGTATTTGATTCTGCCGTAATGCACTTTGGCAGATGGTCAGAGTATTGTTTGGAAGATGTCTCTGGTATATTCTTGCATGGTCTTGAGAAAGAAGATAGTGTTACTTTTGATCGCAAATAGTTGATCATTCTCGATTATTTGGTTTCTTAAGAAATGAAAAAGTATACGATTCTTAATTTATAGTTATTGATTCCGTTACGAATACTATAATTATTATATTGTCAAATCACATTTTTAAATAATTATTTATTTTACAAAAAATATATATTCGTATAAATTATATATGATATAAATTACGAAAACAAAAAAAAAACTGCAGAAAATCGTTGTCTGTAAAACATTTTTTAACGATCGATATTTAGAAATATTATATACAGTAAATTCTGTGGCCTCAATGTCCTCTCGTTGGTGTGGTGGGGTCGGATAAAGGAGTTTACACTAGAAGATTTCGATCTTGTATTCTTCTAGATGCTCAAAATTACGAGACGTATTTGGCTGTGTTAAGCTCTTTATAAGTGGCAGAAATAGACAGTCGGTAGTTCAAGGACAAAAAAAATCTTTAGGAGTTTTTCAATATTTTATGTGATCAAATAATTGTTTGAGTTCAAACTAACTTTTAAAAATTTGATTCTTAAAGTGAAACTACAACAAGATTCAAATATTTGTCAAACTTATCAAATTTTGTTCTTTATTGACAGGAATGTTTCCTTTTAAGTAAATCGTAAATATCTACTTCAAACAAACTTCATAAAATATCTAGTTTCTAATGAACTATCATTCTTGTTCGAACAACTAATAATAAATATTTAAGAAACACACACAAAGCTGACCTTTGAAGGACTTTTAAACCCTCTTAAATAAAATATGCACTAACGTTTGAATACTCTTGAGCAGCATAAACATTTACGATTGCTTATATAAAATACTTTTGGAAATTTATCTGACTTAAATATTGCATTATATTGAGACATATATAATGAAAACTTGATTTGGAAAGCAGAATTTTGTATGGATCGTATAGCTGGTCTGTCTGGCGATAAATTACATCCTGTACATTCCATCGATATTGATAAGCAACTGGATAGACTGTTCCGTCGTCAATGCAAAGAGAAAAACGCGCCGGAGATTGCGAAGCTGGTGGGATGATTAACCAATCACAGTTCACTTTTGTAGTTGCATTGGAATGCGAAAAATCTTATAAAGTGTTAGAGTATATATTTTGTGCACATTATTACTAATTAAGGTCTACTATTGACATTTCTGCTGTGTACAACCTAAAATTGTATTTTCAATCCTCGGCAATCCGTATTTTTTATCCCACCATTTGTATCTGGCAAAGGCTTCATTTTCCCAGCGTTAAGCAGTCTATCCAGTTGTTTATTTTATATCGATGGTACATTCATCATAGAGTATCCAGAAGACATTTTTTTTATCCTTTAAGGGGAATTGGTTCCCTTTATACCGGTAATGTTAATTTGGAATATTTCATGTGCCTTTTTCTCAGAAAGTAATTGACATAGAAGCCTAATTTTTGTTTCAGTGCATTTAGCAGGCACTTGCTATTCTACTGAAGTTAGCTTTTGATTTTGATTCATTTACTTTTTTTTTTCTTTTTTTTTTAAATAAATTTTCCTAAAAGTCACTCAAATTTGTTAAAAATCACAAGTTTTTTTGCCAAAAAAAAAAAAAAAAAAACCAAATAAAAAAATATTGTTAAAATAATAACAATATTTCACTTCAGTATATAGAGATACATGAAAGGAATACGTGGTAAAAATTTCAAGAAGATGGTTTCCGCAGTTGTTGAAAAAAAGGCACATGAATAATGAAAAATGTAGTTTTGAGAAAAACGCATTTTAAAGAAAAATGTACTTACACTAATAGTTACCAATTTTGTGCTCCATTTATCAACAGATAACGAAGATAATTGTTTAAAATGGAGAACTGCATCGCTAAAACAGTAGTACAATAAGAGGGGATAGGAGTACGGAATAATAGGAGATCATTGGCGAGCCGAGTCTATCCACCCCCTACAGAAATACTCTCCTTATAGTCCCTTCAGATAGAGTATCAAAATAAAAATGCTTAATTTCGATTTCAAACAACTGACACAATGTGAAATTGTAAATTACCGCCTTTTCAGAAGCGGAGGTGTTAGCCGAGAAATGGACAATTACCGCATTTTTTTTAAAAACGAGTGATATTGGTTTATATTTATGAAGAATTTCTTTCAGATTCCAAATAATCAAACGAAATTTCTCTAAACAAATTAGTTATTTAAATATTAAGAAAAGAAAATGTCCCCAAACCGAGCCAAAACCAGTCCGATAAAAACACTCAATTATAACTGTGACGTCAAAACATCCTTCCGTTTCTATGGTTATCGTGAAGTTTCTGCCAAATTGTTGGAGTTCGTTTGATAGGCAGTTGCCATATCCGTACAGGTTGGCGCGATTTGCGAGAAACTTGCAAAACTGGTTTCTACTGCTACGTTTCAACACACATTTGATTTGTCACATTTAATTCGAGCCGAATAAACCATTTTCTCTCCAAAGTTTATCAGGGGAACTTTGATTGCAAATTTAAAAAAAAAAAAAAAAAAAAAAAGCACAAGAAGAAGAATTAAATATTTTTTTATTTTTTTTTAAATGCGGGAATTGTCTTTGTTATAAGTTTTGTATAAAATGAGAAAAGGGTATCGTCATAATAGCACCTTCCAGAAATAGTAGTGTACAAGATGGTCTTTGCAACATATTAACCAATACCACTTATATCACCTGAAAATAAAACCGTATCTTTTTCCTTTTCGTAACATGCTTATGGTAACCGGATTAGATTCTTCAAGATTTCTGTATTTTTTCAAGGAGGTAACTTTCTGTTACACTAATGGACCAATGCATAGACATTTATAGGATTTGGAATGTATGGAGAATACTTGTAAGAAATCTTAGTATTATCGCAATAAAATTTCTTGGAATTGCATACTTATTGCATTTGTTACTTTTCGTATGCATGCTATTTTGAAATTCAATTATATTACCTTTTTTGTCATTAGTATAAATCCAAGGCAGAAAGTTCAAGAAGGGACTTTAATTAAAACACCAAGACTCCGCGATACCTTACATTTTTAATTGCTCAAAAAATAGATCATGCTTATTACAGATCTAGCGATAATTGGATCTGATGTGGAAGGAAATAAAACGCTTCAAATGAGGGAACAAATGCGGTCAAATACATTTGGTTGTACAATACATTTACGGAAGAATCAAATCTTGTTAATTCATTATTTTCTTATGACAAGGAAGCGGAGTCTCACGTAAGCTAGTTGCGAATTTCTTTTTCTCTACAGTTGAGGAATAATAACTGCGATTCTGGAATATAACCACTTGGTCGGGAATTTGCCAGTCTCTCTTGTTTAATGAATATGTAACTATAATTTCTGCCTATGGTTTTAGCTTGCATATTGCGCAATGCAGAGCTGAAAAATTTGAGCTTGAGCCGCCACGACGAAATCAGTGTCTATCTATTATAAGAATAGCCCCTGTCAGCGTGTCTGTTGCTGTAGAGACTTACTCATTTTCCATAAGGTTTTCCGGCAGAAGTACATAGACTCTTTATTTGCTTTGAACGTCAATTTCCTGCATGCAGACCCCTATTCGAAATCGACGAGTCTTGTCTATGTTGCAAACGCCATCAACCAGAGATTCTAGTCGAAGCTATCCACCTGATAGATACAGAAAGGGGTTATAATAATTGTTGAAGATCAGTTTAATTATTGATGCTATAATTATATACATATTTTAACAAAATGTTTTGTCTTTTGTTACAGATCTAGAGGTTCAACTGTAGACAAAAGACCACTGTCCTTTCCCGTTGTTTGCAACTTTTCATTAGTCTACGCTACTACTACAGATTTCGCCAATCTACTCGCCAAACAGCAGAGATGGCAGCCTTTGTCGCCAAGCAGATGGTCGGTAGCAAACTCAATGCCGTCAAAGGTACGCTATTTTTTTTTTTTTTTTTTTTTTTTTTTTTTTTTTTTTTTTTTTTTTTTTTAAGATTCCAAGTGCTATTTTCAAACACATATTTTTTCCATAGAACCAACCAACAAACTGTGTCAAGAAAATCGAATGTATATTTAGTAATAATACGAACATTTTTATAATGTGAATATAAAACCACTTCGAAAGAATAAATAGCGAGTATTAGCATATAGAGTACTAATGCTAACGACTTACATGTTCCACATAAGAATGTACATTAAGAAATATATGATTAACATACACTTAATATTCAAGTACCATTACGTGAAACTAAATTTTGATTAACTTTTTTTTCTTTCATTTTATTATAAATAAGTCACGATCTCATGTTCTGCAGAGAATTTTGATTATTCCACAAAAAAAGCCTCAAACTTCGACCAATTCGCTTACCATCCCAGGGCATAAATGCATTTGAAAATGTTTTTTTACAAACTCACCTTTCAGGGAATTGCTTCTTCACACGCAACTATTCCCATTTCCTATCTATATATTTTTTTTTAAAGTCAGTAACCCGTTTAATATATTGTTTCAAATCAAAAACTGGGGAAAAAAAAATACATAGCTTCAATTAAAGAAAACGCCGTTTTTTTCCCCTCCCTCTTCCCTCATCTTAAAAGTTTTATTCTAGCATTACATATTTATCTTAAGGTTTTCCACTTGAGTTAACATTTTCGCCTTACACGCAAAACTCTAATTTAACGGAATATATTTTTTTTTATTATTCTGAAAGAGTCTACAAGTTATCTTGAAAATGAAGTAATTCTCTTTCTTGTCTACTTTATTCCTCGCTGTAGTATTTTCTTTTTTAGTATTTTTTTACTTCGATTCTGAAGAAAAAATTCACCTCGTAAATCCTTTTACACGCAAACTTTACATTATTTAAACAAAAACCTCGCATGTTTTCCTGAATTCATGATTTTTTTCTTCTTCTTGTACCTTTCTCGTTGAATTATAGCGTAAAAAAAGGCTTATTCCCCAGTTGAAAATACAGTGTTTTCTACAAACGGTATTGAAGTTAAATATTTGCTCCTGTGTATTGAATTATAAATGCAGTCAACTGGAGTTGCGAATTTAAACTAAAAAAAACATTCGTATTTTCTAGTTTAACTATCACCCATTGAAAGATGTTTCAACATCGGTTTCTGTGGAGTTTATTGTTGCCTTAAATCAATGTCATCAAATGTGATCAGTTGGAGTTTTGGCCTTGGTTGTATAAACTTTTAAAACTTATGTTAGCATCGCTTTTGGAATTATTTGAAATCACGTAATTAATTTAACATAGACCCTTTTTCGATTCCCGATTAAAATAACCCTTATTCCTGTGCAAAAGTACAGAAAAAGAGAACTCATTTCAATAGTATAAAGTTTTGTTGGAAACAACTTAAAATAAATCCTAATCAACCGTTACACTTTTTGGAGCATTCCTAGTATAAGTAGGCTGCAACTGAAATTTGGCATAGCCAATAGCATCCATATAACTTTGCAGTCAATATCGCTTGTCAGATGTCTATGGTATAGATAGATTACATCATCTCTTCTACTCGTAGACTGCAAATTAAACTAACTCGAAAACAACTTGATATAGTGCATGATGTCCATGTAAAATTACTTAGAGAAGCACTTGGATGTCTATATAGATATTTGTTATAGCATATCTAGTGAAAGTAGGCTGCAACTGTAACTGTTTAAAGAAAAAATTGGCAAAGTCCATGGCATCCATGTGAAGTGAAGTCAATAGAACTTATCGGACGTCTATGTATAGATAAATTGCAACATCATCTCTAGTACAAGTTGATTGCAAATGAGACTAACTCGAAAACAACTTGATAGAGTACATGATGTCTATGTAAAGTGGGGTCAATAGTACTCAGAAATCTATGTGTAGATTGATTACAGCATATCTTTAGAAAATTAGACTGCAAATGAGACTGCCTTAAAAATAATTTGGCAGAGTCCATGGCGTCCATATAATGCAATGTCAATACAACTTGTAGAATGAATGTATAGATAGATTACATCATGTCTAGTACAAGTAGACTTCAAATGAAACTAACTCCAAAACAAATTGGTTGAGTGCTTGACTTCCATATAAAGTAATGTCAACAGCACTTGGGTGTCTCTGTATAGATGGATTAAAACATATCTTGTGCAAGTAGGCTATAAATAAGGCTGACTCGTAGACATATAAATTGACTCTAAGACATATATTGATGGATTCAATAATATCCATATTAAATTACATCAATGACATTTGCTAGTCCTTAAAATCTTAAACTCATTCTCTTGAGTTCATCCAAAGTACATTTTTATTTCCTTAATAGCATTATAGATTTAACAATAACAGCAGTCGGCAATTTAACTATTTGATCATGTGATTATGTCACCCATTCATTGTAGTGGTTAGACAGATCATCAGACTACCAAGCTGGTGGGTCTCTGTTTGAATCCGGGATAAGACGTGGATGTCCTAAGTTAGGGGCAACGATAGCCCTCCCACTGGGTGCCCCTTCACAAGTGAACATCGCTATCATCTTTGTAGTGGCCACACTGGTGGGTCTCTGTTTGAATCCGGGATAAGACGTGGATGTCCTAAGTTAGGGGCAACGATAGCCCTCCCACTGGGTGCCCCTTCACAAGTGAACATCGCTATCATCTTTGTAGTGGCCACACTGGTGGGTCTCTGTTTGAATCCGGGATAAGACGTGGATGTCCTAAGTTAGGGGCAACGATAGCCCTCCCACTGGGTGCCCCTTCACAAGTGAACATCGCTATCATCTTTGTAGTGGCCACACTGGTGGGTCTCTGTTTGAATCCGGGATAAGACGTGGATGTCCTAAGTTAGGGGCAACGATAGCCCTCCCACTGGGTGCCCCTTCACAAGTGAACATCGCTATCATCTTTGTAGTGGCCACACTGGTGGGTCTCTGTTTGAATCCGGGATAAGACGTGGATGTCCTAAGTTAGGGGCAACGATAGCCCTCCCACTGGGTGCCCCTTCACAAGTGAACATCGCTATCATCTTTGTAGTGGCCACACTGGTGGGTCTCTGTTTGAATCCGGGATAAGACGTGGATGTCCTAAGTTAGGGGCAACGATGGCCCTCCCACTGGGTGCCCCTTCACAAGTGAACATCGCTATCATCTTTGTAGTGGCCACACTGGTGGGTCTCTGTTTGAATCCGGGATAAGACGTGGATGTCCTAAGTTAGGGGCAACGATAGCCCTCCCACTGGGTGCCCCTTCACAAGTGAACATCGCTATCAGCTTTGTAGTGGCCACACTGGTGGATCTCTGTTTGAATCCGGGATAAGACGTGGATGTCCTAAGTTAGGGGCAACGATGGCCCTCCCACTGGGTGCCCCTTCACAAGTGAACATCGCTATCAGCTTTGTAGTGGCCACACTGGTGGGTCTCTGTTTGAATCCGGGATAAGAAGTGGATGTCCTAAGTTCGGGGCAACGATGGCCCTCCCACTGGGGGCCCCTTCACAAGTATCGCTACCAGCCTTGTAGTGGCCAAGTGACTGCGAGCACTAACAAGTGATTGTAAGTACTTGGCAACTACAAGGTAGCGATGGCCACTTGTGAAGGGGCACCCAGTGGGAGGGCCATCGTTGCCCCGAACTTAGGACATCCACGTCTTATCCCGGATTCAAACCGAGACCCACCAGGGTGGTAGTCTGATGATATGTTAATTTTCTTCTGCTGGTGGCTTATAAGGAAGTCTTGGTAAGGGTCATTTCCTATACTCGATATGTTACAATATTCTAGCCCAGTGCATTTAGAAACGACTCTCTGCAAAACCTTGACATCTGGTGAGTAGGTACGAAAAAAGATCACTTCATGGAATAGCGAATAGTTTTCATTTAATGTCTATCAATTATAAACGGAAATTAAATTAGCTAAAGACAAAACCAGGTGGAGCCACTGCTTATGCATTGACGTAAGGATTTCAAATATAAAATAAAATATATTCGACGCTATTTTCGAGTTTTTAATTTATGTCATTTCATTAAGGTGATCATTTTCGTACCTACTCACCAAATTTCAAAGTTTAATACAAAGTAGTTTCTAGATGCATTGGGCAAGAAGATTATAGCAAAGCGAGTTTAGGGCTACAGGGTTTCCGCGCATATGGAAAGTCACGAAATGTCATGGAAAGTCATGAATTTGGACATTGGGTAAATTTTGTCATGGAAAGTCATGATTTTGAGCAAAAAAATGACCATAAGTCATGGAAATACAGTGAATTTCATGGATTTCTAAACATTTGAAGTAAAATTACGTAATTGTAACGTCTTAAACGCCATGATTGCTATTCAGCTTATCGAAAATTCATCAATGCTTTTATTTACGTTTTGATGGAAACAACGGTGACAGTTAAAAACCGTGGTCAATGAAAACATTCCCGAACTCCAAATTTGTGACATCACACGAGTAAGATCTCATAAGTAAAAAAAAATCATAATATGAGAACTGAAGTGAACAGTTTTGATAAGTTTGTGTTTCCATTTAATTTTTTTTTTTCCCCATCTTTCTTTTGTTTTGCATTGTTGATATCAAAACATTTGATTTTTGTTGATATAATTTATTATTATTGACTTTCTTCAAATATTTCTTTACTGTTAAAGATTGATTATCTTTATTAACACCTGAAATATCAAAAAATGGAAAATTATTTTTCACTTTTTCTTCCGATTCGGAAATTAACTGAAACAAGGATTTTTTACTTAATTTAAAATAAAACTTTATTAAAATCATTTTGTGGTATATTGATTTACTTTCTATGTTCGTGTTAGTAAAATTCATATAGGTTGTTATTATTATTATTATTATTTTGTTTTGCGTTTTGATTTCTTGAGTCATGGAAAATTATTTGCTTCAGTCTTGGAAAGTCATGAAAAGTCATGGATTTGTGACATTTTTATTTTGGCAGAAACCCTGTTACTAGGACTTCTTCTTAACGAGATAACTAAAATAATACAAATGTATTCATTTTGCAATTTTATATCGTTACACCCTAAACTCCTCGAAGTTCATTGGAAAACATTACTATTTTTGTTTAACGACGACCTATAAAAAAATAAACTTAGAAAGCAATGACACAATCATTATATTTTATCCAGTCTCGGAAACGTAATCATCGTCCATAAGAATTGAGTTTAAGTAACTGTCTCTTTCTATATCAACTGCAATACGATAAAGCGAAGCAGTTCTTGTAAAAAAAAAAAAAAAAAAAAAAAAAAAAAACTCGCATATAAATGACGTCATTAGTGAAGAACTTAATGTTGCTCAGATATTTATTCCTTCTGTTTCGTCGTTTAAAAACACCCGTTTAGAACTCAAATGAGAACTACTCTCTCTCTCTCTTCTGGTAAAATCTTCTTTGATGTTCGGGTACTTTCGAAATGCAATCTCGAGGCTTAATTTAGTTAACAGGGAATCCGTTTCGGATAAGCAGGAATTGCTTTCAGATAAATTTGAGCCATTCTAAATAATGCTTTGCTTTTAGTATTTGTCGGTGATGCTCGGGATTTGGAGCTCTCATGAATAGAAATGAACGTAAAAAGAAAGACATTTTGAAACAATGTTTTTAAATGTCGTTTGAGATGTTTGTCCAAATCAGATTTCGCAGTTCTTGCAAATGACAAACATTGGATGATTGTGATTTAATATATTTTTTCCTCTTTCTTAACCTGTGAATAAATTTAAAAGAAAAGGGAGGATAAAATTTATAACGAGCAAATGAATATTTATTCGTAATATTTGCTTTACTAAGATGCTTTGTTATGAAAGAGAAAATATGAAAGATATATGGCTTGCGGATAAAGTAAAACTTTGCATCCAGAGACAATGAATGATGGAACGTAAGATTGTAAGAGTATGGAATAAAGAGATATGGACAAAGTTATATCTTAAAAATAATGAATTTTAAGATTAGTTTAAAAGAATGTCAATTAGAAATAAATGTAGGAACGTACGATTGAAATAATTACAAATGAACGTACGAAGAAAGACAAACAAACAATATAAATAAACTGCACAAATACGAACGAATAGAACAGTGACGAATGTATCGAACAAATGGAACCGAATGAATGAGGGGAAATAATAGTATCCATCAAAACAAACTTTTTAATATAAAACCTTTATATACATTGCTAATTTTTTTATTCATTAACATAGCGCCGTTTCTGTTGTCAGCGTGTGCTAGGTGTTTGCATCTTATTTTAAATACTAAAAACATCTCTATATGTATGTGATAAATTAATTTTCAAAATGTATTCATTCAAAATGAATATGAATTTATGCATCAACAGGAATGAGTTTCTTCAACGATTGGTTAAATGCTACTTCATCGCGATTGGATGACCTGCAAGTTGGTTTATTATTATTCCATAAAATCGATATTTTACTGACAGTGACAGTCACCACAATTTGATAGAATGCATTATCGTCGACATCGAATCTATTTTCCAAGTTTCAGCCCGATTGGATGATGGCAAAGAGATTAATTAGGCCTCCGCAGATTTCTTAGCCATTGACTCACATACAAACATAAAATAAAAGTTAATAAAAAAGGTTTTAATAATAAAAAACAATGACCGTCTGAAGAAAAGAATTCGAGACCACTTATATTAAAATATTGACGAAATTTAAGGTGTCCGACTACGTTTGAAATGGCAAAATCAAACAATTTTTTTTTTTTTTTTTTTTATTTTATTTTTTTTTTTTTTATTTTTTTTTTATTTTTTTTTTTTTTTTTATGAATTGAACATTTATCTTTTCAAATCATTTTGTGTTTTTCTTGTACTTTAAATAGAAGTTTAGTTACAGTTGTTCTAAAATGATTGCTAGTACGAAAATCCATGAGATTCCAATATCGTGTTTTTTAAAGAATTGATTTTTCGTTAATACGGCAATACGCCTTTTGTTATATCTCAAAATAAAATGCATTTAAGATAGAGTTATAATTTGTTGTACAGTTGTTCGTTATACTATGTTGAGTAGAATGGACTACAGATTTGATTGTACTTATTTTTTTTTTTTTTTTTCGATAAGTTATTGCTATATATACAAAATAATAGGTAGCGAAAATATTGAAATTTATGTGTAATCTTATATAACAGCCTATGTAATTTTTATTTTTGAAACTACAACTTGGTTTTGAGTTCATTGTACTCATGAATATCATTGAATCATGTAGTAAAAAGTCAAAGAAAATATATCATAAAACTTTTTTTTTTTACAATATTTACCGTTTTGACAAAATATTGGTAAATTTCAATTAAAAATCTCCTTTTTTTAGAAAAGAAAAAAAAATTAAGAAAATTAATATTTTTGTCAATTTTATGTTTTTATCACATAATCCACATTTTAATGCAATAAAAGTTTCATTAATAAGATTTAAAAAAAAAAAAAAATTGCACCGAATGTAATCGGGTACCATGAATAAGTATAAGTTTCAAATGAGTGATATGCTGGAGATGAAAAAAATTAGCTAATGAGCAACTTATATTTATAAGAAACAGGGGAACGAACGATCGGAAGGCAACAAGACAAAAATCAAATTTTTTAAAAACTAGTGAGTGAAACTTCACGAGCTTAAATTCTTTATTGTAAAACAGAGGAATTTAGTTATAAAACAAGTGCATTTTTACAAATATAGAGAATAGCTTGTCTTTTGCACAAATATTTATAAAAATTTTATCGTAGTTTATTGTTACACATACAATTTACGTCTCATTTCTGATTCATTCTGCCGAGTACTTTCAAATCGCGGATAAAAAAGGTTTAACTTCAAAATAGAACTCCAAATCTTCCATTTTAAAAGCGTTGCCCCCAATTCCAGAAATAGATTTCCGGTCAACTTATCTCCCTCTCCCAGTGGGGATGTTTTTTGGAGGGCACTTTGGGATTTGTCCACCCAAACATCTCCCACAGGGAGGCTTCACTTGTCACCCTCGACTTCGGGCACAGGAATCAATTACTTCTTCTCCGCCCAAGTGAAGTGAAGCGAGTGAGGCGTTCCAGAACTTTCTTTAATATCCAGACACAAATCTGTTCCCTAAAGTTTTGTTCTCTTCTACCATGCCGGGAGCAGTTCTTCTTCAACTAAACCCTTATTTCTTGTTCGACGATGTTTCGATATATTTTCTTTTTTTTTCTTTTCTTTTTTTTGGAATTTTTATTTTCAATTTTGGCAACAGACGGGAAATGGATGAAGTTCCATCTGCGTTTTTGGGGTTTTTTCTTTCTATTTTGGGAGGATATATCAGAGTTGCGGGTTGAGGCTGGAATTGGAATAAAAAAAAAAAAAAAAAGGAATGTTGTCTGTTATACGGATTTAAACTTTGACCTGTGAAGAGAGGAAGGATCCACATTTTGCCATTTTTTTTTTCAGTACTGTTTGGAGATTTTAGAAATCAACAGATTATCATAAAACTTGGTTCACTTTATAGAGAGATCATACGGAAATAACCTATTTAAATTAACCCATAAAAACAAAGTGCTTAATATAAATCCATTATATGCAACTTAAACTGCGATTTTGTGCTTGGATCGAGTTTTCATTGTTTTTCGCTATTCTAAGAAAACCATTGATTGATCATTGAAAATCATCCTTCCATCCGCCCCTATCTAGAATCACGCCTGGATGTAACACGCTAGTATCTTTAACTGTAACTGTATCTTCTAACATTAGAAGACTTCTTTCGGGGAATACACGCGAATAGGGTCATGATTAAGTTGGATTTGCATATGAACTCTTGAAAGAAAGCTTAAACTCTTGAAAACCTGATAGTTTGTTCTTTAGATAAATTGATTATAATTCATTTGATCTTCATTTTTCCTTTGCCCTGATTAAAATCAATGTTAGTGTGATGTATAATTTTATAAAATATGCGATGTACTTTCATTGCTTAAATGAACATATTCCAACTTTCCTGCGAATTCTCCATAGTTTTTACTTATTTTCCGTTGTTCTTTAAGATTTTCCGTAATTCTTTAAGAATTTCAGTAATTCTAACTGATTTAGTTTTTACTTATTTTCAATAGTTCTTACACATTTTCCGTAGTTCTTACGGACTTTATACTGTTTTTACTTATTTTCCATAGTTTTTACAGATTTTGACGGTTTTTGGACGTTTTTGAAATCTACGGAAAAAATCTATGTGGAATATATTTTCTGGATATTTTATCAGTGCTCTTGAAATTCACCTTTAATATCGTTATTGCCGAGATTTGCATTATTTTCGCTGAGTGTTATGCTTATGTAATATTCGCTTTTGTATTTGATATTCGTTGCTAGTATTGTAAGAGCATGGGCCGTGGGTAAACCGTAAAAATCGGTAAAAACTACGGAAAATCCGTAGAAAATCATTAGAGAAATTCGCACCTCTGTTTTAATAAGAAATTGATGGTATGCATACAAAATTTAATGGCTATTTAATTTTTCTTTACGACTTCTTTTTTCTGTATGATTTATTTTGTTACACAGACTTCTATTGTATGCCATTATTCTTTTCTCTATAATTAAATTGACGTTACTTAAAATCTTGCTTTCCTCCATTCGTTATCTAGAAGTTAATATGACTAATACCATGGGATTTTAAACAATTTAAAAATACTTTTCTTAAGAAGATATTTGTCGTAATATCGTTCTATTGTTCTTTATGCATTACATGCAATGCATGTTTGATTTATCGTATATTTATTTTACTTTACCAATTTATTCAGATCTTTGTATCTATCTGCTTCAAAGAAATTGAACAATATTTGTTATTCCTTGTAATTCATGCAAATATCTTTACATTTTTTTTTATTCATGTAACTTATGAATATATAGTCAAAATTAACATTCATCTCATAATAAAACCCATTCTTATCATTGAATATTTTCCTCACAAACAAACCCTTTGGTACGAATATATTTCTCATTTACTAAATATACTCGGAGAAAATACATAGTATTTTCTCTAGTGATAACATTTCTTAAAAACTATTCCTATCAAGACTACGTAACAACAATATTATACCAGACAGTAATTTTCAGCAGGATTATGTTTTAATTAAAGCTCGGCTTTCATGCTACAAATGTTTCCTATTCCCAGAAATTAATGAGAATTCAGTCGCCTAGAAACGTGATTTATGTATTTATAAAAAAGAATTCCCCAGCTTATGCAAACAGTGAAAATGATTATGTTTATCACAAACTACATATATTTAAATAAATTTTCGAATACCTAACAGTTTGTACCTTCAAGAGTGAGATAAATAAATTGAAGTATTTTGGAGAAAGTAATCTGCTATTAGAAAGTGGGTTTTCTTTAGGAAAAAGTAGGTACATATTTCTCTGGAATTTCCTTATCGTTATCAAGAAAGTATTTATTTTATTTTATTTTATTTTAATAAAGGTTTAAAAGTAAGGAGCTAGTAAAATTTACATTGCTGATTGCGTTTAGAAAAGGCTTCGTAAAATTTTTAGTTTTTACTTTTTGAAATGGCCTGTGAGAAATTCAATAAAAATTCAAATGAATTTTAATTGCCGGTAATTTTCAATTATTTTGCTTTGAGAAATAAATTGCAATAACTTTTTTGAAAGAAATTTAACCAGTTGTGATGAAATATTTTTACTCTATAAATATAGAATGTATTATTAAAAATGTGTTTGATATAATAAAAAAAAATACTAAAGCAAGAAAAGTTGCGATTTTCTAATCATCTTTTTAATAAAAGACCATAGTATGCAATTTTTTATAATGATTAATGAAAATCATGAAAAACAAATGTTATAAATTAGTATTGATAACACTGAAGGAAGCATATTATAATATGAATAGATTTTAAAAACCATCTATTCATTTCATTTCGAAAGAGTGCGACCTAGATTATTCCTAGAATGCTAAGGAATTTTAAAATATAATTCTGTTGTTCAAACAATATGTTACTATCTTAACTTTTTTTAATCAATTCAAACAAGCTTTATATTCATGTACTATTGAGTTCATGAATATGTTCTTTACAATTTTTGTAGACAGCTTATTATAATCAATAAAGGGAATTTATTATAAAAAATTTGTGTTTTAAACATATTTAAAACTCTAAAAATATTTGTTTTCAGATATAACATAAAATACTCTTTTAATCAATATAAAAAAATGTTTTTAAAAGAGTAAAAGTATGATAAAATATTAAAATAAAACAATTATCTACGACAAGCTGTTTAATAATGTTACAAAACAAAATTATTGCAGAGCTAAGCAATGGTATTTGTTAAAAATTGTCAAAATAGTAACGATTAAAACTCGAAATTTTTTCAATTTCAAGTACCTACTAGCTATACTTTTTTATATTTTCATTCATTTCATAATTTCTATTGGTTAAATTCAAAACTCTTGTATTCTGTTTTTGTTTAAGGTTACAATTACTTGAAACGGATTGAATACCATTTAATCAAGTTTTTGTACTCAAAGTTTAAAGATGGCACTAATTAAAAAAAAACCAGAGCAGACAGAGTCTAATATAAAAAATATTTACAACTTAGATTAAAATGAATTAAAAATTAAACTAGCATTTAAAATTATTTTTCGTAATTGCTCAACAAACCTTAAATCAACCAACATATGGTTATTTTAGTAAATGTATCTAAAAATACTAAACGCAAAAAAATAAACATGTAAGAAATTTAAACTATAAAATATTTTTTGATGATGAAAAAAATGAGAACATCAAAATTAAATACGTATTTGTCTGCTTGTTTAGAGTTACTAGACAAAGTTAAGTTTAATTTATGTATACACTAAAACATTTTAAGTATGAAAGTATATATATACAACACGAAATGCTCTTTAAAAGTAAACTACAAAAGAGTGAAGAGTGTTCTAAAAGAAGAAAAAAATAGTTTATAAAAGTATATTCAATAAAAAATACTTTAAAAGGAGACTACCAAACGACATTTTGAAAACGATTTTTTTTTATATCATTCCATTTTTCAGTTTGCTCAAAAATATTCTTCTTTATTAAAAGAGTTTTAATCTTTTTTCTCCTTTTCATATCATTTTAAAACAATCCAAATTATTTTATGAGGTACTCACAGAATCGAATATTTTTTTAGATATTAAAAAAAATATTCTCCTACTAAAGCCTCGAATTATTTAATTAGTTTTAATTACACTAGGACAATTCAACGAGGCTTCATATTCATCCATCGAAGTATCTCCAATCTTAATATAAATTGCAATCATTATCTTTTCACACAATATCATCGCACTCATTTAATTGCTCTGCAGTTCCAAATTACCCTTGATTATATTATTGTTTGGAGTAGCAAGTCTTTTGAACGCCTAAAGAAAATACTTAAGACGCGTTATTTTATTTCTCTTAGAGAATAAATAATGGATAAATTAATTGCTTTTATTGCCTTTTCCGTCGGCGAATTCCCGAAAGATTTAAGGTGAACAATCATTCTACTGTCTAGTTAATTAAATGTAATAAGCACAATAGAAATCACGCGGAAAGGAAAAAAAAAACTAAAATGCTGGAATAATAAACTATATTTTGCGTAGTGTATTTTAATTCTTTTAAATTGATTGCAATGTTTTTACACGCTACAATAAACCTGAAGGGCTTGCGTTTGATTTATGTCTTTAGATTTTTCGATTTGTTGCGTTCTTGTAATTTAAACTTTTTCTCAGCAGCTGTTTGTATCAACTCTTAAGATGGTCTAGGACTAAAAAATTATTAAAATTCTCAAAATAAATTTTACTATCGTAAAAAATAATACAAATATTTTTAAATAAAATGGCATGACATTTTTTTTTTTTTTTCTATCATTAGTAGAAATTGAAATATTTAAGTTTTTTGTTCCATGGCAGCTGTATCTCAGACATGCTATCTTGAAACTTTGAAACTATTTTTTCTTGTTTATGACTTTTTGTCCTTTTTTTTTATTTTAAACTGATATAACTTCAAAACTACTTGTTTTAAATCTATGAAACTTTCCTCAATAATGTTTCATACATATTTCTTTGATTTATCTTCAGGATTTATGTTTATTTTATTTAACTTTTTTTTAAAAAGTTTTTGGAGCTTAGATTACTATGGATTTTATACAGTTTTTGCGCAAAATATATATTTTTTTTGTAGTTACTTTATTGAAAAGTCTTGAAGAGAATTTTCGATATGAATTATAAGTTTAATTTTATGCAAAAATCAAGTGATTTTTAAAAAAAAGTTTTAAAGATATATCATCAAATTTAGGAAATATCAAAATTTGAAGTTTTTTAATTTAAAGAAAAAAGTATATATATTTTTAATTTGAAAATTTAAAATAGTTTTTTAATTTTCAAAGCATCATACATTACTGCATACAAAATTTCAGAAAAATAAAGATTATAGAGTTTAGAGCCCCAAACCTCCTTAACTGAATTTTGCTGTTAACTTATTTTAAATGTCAATTGAATTTTGTTGTTTACTGATTTCAACTATTAACTGTTATTTTCGATATGTTATTATGAATTTTTGTCTGGAGAGGAGCTCTTTCCATCATGACATACCTAACTATTTACATATGAAATATTATTACAAATACTTATTTGAATATGGACTTATCTTTACATATGGAATATTAGCTATTAAAATATAAAATATAATAAATTTGATATCACACCACATACAGATACATTTTTTAGTACACAGAAAGAGATATACATTATAAATCAACTATTTTTTAATGTGCTCTAAAGCAACTTACTGATAACTTTTGACAAGTTAAAATTTTTCTATTTGCTTCATTTCAGCTTCTTTTTCAAGTATTTTACAACAATTATAATTCTGTTTGTACCCAATCATCATTATATTTTATTCATAACAATGTCAAAACATCTGTCACCCAAACGTGGGACATTATACAGCATAAATATATACTTTTCAGTAAATAATTTCCCAAAGAATTTTTATATTTTTAATTTAATTAACCTCTTATTTGTTTTACTTCAATAAAATTTAAACGTGAGGAATACTGCAGAAATTTTGCAGCAAAGTTTCACAACTGAGAGAAAAACTAAAATCCTAAATTTCGATGTATATTTAATAATACATTCTATTCTTTGTGAATACGCTAACTTCGACGTGAACTTTGAAATTAAATTGGTAATACAACGAATGAATTGAATTATTTTGCTTTGATCCTGAAAAGAAGGAATATAATACACGTTCTTGCAAGAAAATAAAAATTGAAAGTTTGTGACACATAAAATACGATATAAAACGTAAAAGTTGTATTTCACTATGTATTTACAATTTTATTTAGTAGAAGAACGATTGAATTTTTATGTTTTGTACTTTTTTTTTTATCGTTTTCAACTCGGATATTTTCAAAATAGGATCAGAATACAAGAAAATTAAATTCCGAAAACAAGCGAAACAGCAAATATTTCGGATACAAATTACATCCCAGTACATTTTTGCAATACTATTTCTTACGCAAACAAATGATATATTCGAAATTCTAAATCAGAATAAAATAAGAATTTACAATAGGAGAATGTAAGGAATATATATGTATAAACAAACATCAATTCTAAAACTACGAATACAAATAATGCGCACCCGATACCATCACTAATACACAACAACAAAATACCGATTGAGAAATAACAAAACAAAAAAAAAAGGAATCTTATTTCTCTCCGTATACATTATTCACCCCCCTGAAACAAACATTAAACAACGAAAGACTCAACCGCAAAGATAAAGAATTGAATTATATTCCATTGCAGGAAGAGACATCTTTGTGTCGCACAAAGAAAACAATTTATAGCAAATTCCCAGATGTTCGTTACATAATTAATGTCGTCCATTAACGGTTAAAACATAACCAGGAAAGGAGAAGAGAAAAAAAAAGTTTTTCCCACTGCGAATCGAATTTTGCCATTTTTAGTCGGTTCGTTTCTAGTCAGGCAAGAGGTCAAAGCTATTTAATAGAACTTTTATTCGTTTGGAATAGAGATTTTTGGACAAGACGCGGCGATTTAATTATTCATGTTTAGCAATCAATGTTACCGAATATTTGTCAGGCTTGACTCGGATGAGTATGAATTATTAAACGCTGTTTTCAGTGTTTGGCGTTTTTTTTTATTCGTTGTCTGATAATGGATGGAAAGTTTTGTGTTCTTTTAAAAATACGAGGTAATTAGGCGACTGTTAATGATAAGCGTAAGTTAATTACTTTTTACCCTCTAATGACTTTATATAAGTTGGTACCGTTTGAAGAGTTGGTCCCGATGGAGTGTTTGTATAGGACAAGCGAGTAATGACATTTAGTCGACTTTTTGTGAGATATATATTTTTTTTTCTCCATTTGACGAAGTGTTGGGACTTGTGTCAATTACGAAGCTCTGCGTTTGTTTAATTTAGCTAATTAAGGAATTGTAGAAAAAAATGTAGCTTTTCGTATATTTTTTACAGGACGGAGACATTGTAACAGTTGTTAAATAGCGAGGGGAAAAAGTCTTAACAATGATTGATAATGCAACATTTCTACCTCAAGAAAGGTGTATAGATTGAATACTGTTACGAATTTTTGTATATTTGTAAATATTTCGTAGTGTTAATTTTGTAAATAGGAAAATTTATGTACATTTCACATAAGGCAGTGTAATAGTTCATCTTAACTTGGCTTCCCTGCAATGTGACAATTAATGCTTGATAACGAGTTTTACAGAGATAAAGCTGGGAAGCGAGTTTTACAAGGAGCAGGGCATTTAACATTATGGTAATGGCAATCTCGCCAAATTGGCGAGATAGAGCCAAGTTGGCGAATATTTGGCGACATTTTCGGTCCCCATGTACACGTATAGGACTTTTCGACTACGATCTGGAAATTTCTCCAAATATCTACCTCTAGAAGTCTCCAGAAGGTTTTACTCCTATATAAGCCCGGCCATGAGTCGGTTAGTCAGTTAGTTGACAGGGTTAGTCAGTTAGTCGACTGGAATTACGGAATTAGTTGAGTCAGTTAGTTGACTGGAATTACTGAGTCTCAGTGAGCATTCAGAGTAGTTCTAAAGCTAACTGTATTGCATTGTCTTTTGAAGCTATTTGAGCAGTTATGTTGTCAAGTTTTTAACTGCTGTTTTGTGCTCTATTGTTGTGAAAAGAGCTGTATTGTGTCTACTAGAACGAGAAGTTCTGGAGTTGTAAAGGAATCTGTGAAGAGTTATATTGGAACAAATTTCTGCAAGTTTTGATCTGCTTTGGCTTCAAATCTTTCGAACCCATCCACTCAACAATACTTATATTAGGCTGGTGTATATATTGGTCGATATTGGGTATCATCATTGGCTCGACAGTTCGTGATGGACCTTGGCCGTCTCAAAAACTCTTATCCAGGCCGTTCTCATAATGGTTGTGGCCATCCAGTTCTTCACTTTCAGTAGGTTATGGTCACTTTCAAGACAGTCCAACCCTATATTGGGTGAATTTTGGGCTGCTGTGCATCCAGCGCATTACATAATTCTCAGAGACATGGAGGAATTGTGACAATTGTTAAGTTGTGGGGGGAAATGTCTTGTCAATGATTGATAAGTTAACATTTCTACCTTCCAACCATTTTATTGATTAAATACTTAGTGGATATATTGGTTTATATTGGGTATCATCATTGACTCGATACTCCCTGATGGACCTTGGCCTTCTCAAAAAATCTTATCCTGGCCGTTCTCCTTTTGGTTGTGGCCATCCAGTTCTTCACTTTCAGTATGTTATGGTCACTTTCGAGACAATACAGTCCTATATTGGGTATATATTGGGCTGGTGTGCAGCCAGCGCATTACATATTGCTCAGAGACATGGGGGAATTGTAACAATTGGAAAATTTCGATGAGGGGGAGGGAGAATGTCATTATAATGATTGATAAGTTAACATTTCTACCTCCCGACCGTTTTATTGATTAAATACTTGTATTGGACTTGTGTATATATTGGAGTATACTGGTCTCTATTGGGTATGTATTGGGCTGGGCTATTGTGCAGCCAGCGCATTACGTATTGCTCAGAGATGTTACCATTTTTGGAAGTTCATCCAAGTCAGATATTAGATTCTTTTGCTGGTAGATATAAAATTCATTAGGCTTCTTTTACTTGCTTAATTTGAAACTCTGTTTATGTAGGGCTGTAATCATCTGTTGTATACTATCACAGCTTTCCAGAAATTTTACCCTGCTTCTGATTGATTTTGTTAACCTCGATTTTCAAAAAAAAAAAAATAACATAATGCGCAATTGTAAATAAACTATTTATCAGAAGTTGAAGTCTTAAACTTTGAATTGCTACATCATTTACCGAATTTGGTTCTGTATTAAATAAGAATATGGGATGATCACCTTAAAAAAAAAAAAAAATATCCAGAAATACAATATTAGACTGTGAGACGTTTTTTTTCTACTCTGCTTTACATTATTACTCTTGTACTTTTCCCCAGAAATATCTGAAGGCACATTGCATATTATCACGACAGAGGATTAACGACATTGTTTTTTTTTTTTTTTTTTATGTATACTAAACATATTTTATATTATAGAAAAAAATATATATATTTAATACATAGTACATATTTTAGTTGACCAATAAAGGAGATGGACATATCCCATAAATACGCAATCGTTTTTATCGACCACTGGCATAGAAAGTGGTAATGAAAGCCGCAGTGAAAGCAATTAAAAATTCCCACATAAAATTACTAAGTATAAAGATTGTAGTAATTTTCAACGTGGCGTATTTGACGTAGTTAAAAGATGGGGCATAGAATTGCCACTAATCTTTACCAGTAATTTCAAGATCTCTTGTGTGATTTCTGCTCTTAAGCAAATGAAGGCATTTGAATTTCCTCCTTACTGTAATCCATATGTTATGTAATAGTTTGCTCTTAATTACCATAGGACGCAAACTAGATTTGGATAGAGTTGCTAATCTCTGAGGTAAAGGTTAAGAATTATTTACCTTCAAGTTTATAATCAGCCATGCAGTATCTAGAAGCTGCTCGACAACCCGGTGACCATGCGGTTAGCACTCTGGCCTAACGTATCAAAGGTAACACGGTCGAACCGCAGGTTAGGCATGGATGTTCGTTGTGGTTCGGATTCCACGTTAAAATGTAGCTCTCGGCCTTATTAGCCGTCATTGTCATAGGTCATTGAGCTTGCAAACCAATCAACCAAATTAAATTGGATTAATTATTGATTTTGGTTTAATAGAAAAGGAAATAAAAATGTTTCGTTTAAAAAAAAATCCAGAACTAATATATAAGATTGAAATGTAACACCTGAACAAGCAATGAAATGATTTTCCATAATTAAAAGCACACATTAATAGAGACGTTACAAAAATAACACCTACCCTGAAAGTATTTAACAACAGAAAAATATACGTTTCCGTATTCTCTCACAAACACCACGCAGGCATTAAGACAGGAACCATCCGTTTCCTCATATGTGTACACATCGGGAAAATCAACCTCCTGTTATCCCTATGATAACGAGCATTCGCACGCAGACAATAAAACAAACTAGCCGGATCCGTTTATCTGGATTGATAGACATCAAAGGAAAAGGGTCCCGTTTCGGGAAAATAAGAAGAAGCGATCCCCATTTACCGGACTATTTGCCTGATTTCCGGGAAAAGGAAGAGACACGTTTAGAAAAACGTCTTTTTCTGGGGCATTTTCCGAATATCTATTCCTCTTTTTTTGCGCCAATCAGCGGAATATAATGGCGCATTATTTGGGTTAGCAACAAGGTCACGTAATCTTTTTATTATGGCCTGGCGGTTAGAAATGAGGAATTGGTAAATTTTTCTTAAGGTGGCATGCCTGTTTCTTTGTATTTTAGAGAGAAAAAAAAAATTAAAGTATATTATTAAGAAATTGATTTGATATTCCACTAATAAGTACCGATGTATTATTTAGTTGGACAGTACATTTAAAAACTACGATTGTTAACATATTCTTTATTAACTAGGATGTAGGACATCACACAACTTTCAATTACGCTATATAATATTGGTCAATGCAGTAAAATTTAACATGGTGTTTTATTTTCACTCATTTAAATAAAAACGGCCAGTTTGGCGATAATTTAACATTAAAAAAAAATTTAAAAAAAAAAAAAAAAAAACACCCAGCCATAATGACAAAATTGGTGGTTTTATTTGATAAACATTACATTGTCCTTGCTGGTGCGTGAAACGTAAAAAAAAAAAATCAATCTTACGGTAAAGGAACGTTCTCACTAAACTGCCAGATAAAGCTAATATCATACGTTACCTTAATGTAATTTGTGGAAAATACATAGATTGAATCTTATTCATATCAAAAGCGAAATTTCAGCAACCACATATACAGGCTTATTCATCGATATCAAAACAAACGGATGTGAAACATCATCAGTATCCAAACAAAATCGATATAAAACTTATATAAATTACCATCGATATAAAAATAAATCGATATGAAACACCATCGCTATAAAACCATAATCGATATAAAACCGATATAAACACCATCGATATAAAATCGTAATCGATATATAATCGATATAAACACCATCGATATAAAATCGTAATCGATATATAATCGATATAAAACCGATATAAACACCATCGATATAAACCCGATATAAAACACCATTGAAATAAAGCCGATAATAAAACCAAATGGCATGTAGAATGCAAAATACTAAAGAATAGGAAAAAATGTATCTAAATTACGAATTTAAGGGAATGCATATACTTTATTCTGAACAACTGATAGTATTATTGCGGATAAAATTGTGTATTGCTTGTTCTATTTGGTACTTGATTGCAGCATTATTTTAGTAGAAAGTATCTTCCATAAATTGTCGGTTGCAAATATTCCTCTGGAATGCTCTCTGTGGGAGGCCAGATACTATTGATAGTTTGATATATGATTACCGTATGTGCATATGGGGGAATGCGGAATTGTTGCGCGTATGAATGATAATCCTGTTGTAACGCTGGGGATTTGCTGCGAGCTAGTAATTAGAGAGTAAATATGTTTATATGCAGATGGTGGTATGTCACGGAATCTGGGAATGGCCTTCAGAATGTGCGTTGTGTAGTTGGAAGAGTAGACTTATTTTAATGGGATTTCAACACCGTCGGTTTGTTTTCGAGTTTAAAAGTCAAGAGGATATGGGACTCAACATTTAAAAAAATTTTAAAAATATATATATATTATTGTAAAAAAATAATACAAATATTTAAAAATAAAATGACAAATAAATTCTGTTTCTATCATTAGTAGAACTTGAAATATTTAAGATTTTTGTTACATGACAACTGTATCTCAGACATGCTATCTTGAATATTTGAAACTGCTTTTTTCGGTGATGGCGTTGTGTCCCTTTTTTGAGTTGAAATGGATAGGACTTCAGAACTTCTTGTAATAAATCTATGAAACTTTTCACAATTAATTTTCCTACATATTTCTTTAATTTTTCTTCAGGAATTTGTTTTTTATTGAACTTTTTTTTTTTTTTTTTAAGTTTTTTTTATCTTAGCGTACTATGGATTTTATACAGTTTTTGCACAAGATTTTTTTATTTTTTCTAATTACTTTATTGAAAAATCATGAAGAGAATTTTTGATATGAATTATAAGAAGTAATTGTATGCAACAATGAAGTGATTTATTAAAATAGTTTTAAATATTAAACAAATTTATGAAATATCTAACTTTTCGAAAGTTCGTAAACAAGTTTTTTAATTAAAAAAATATTGTTTAAATTTGAAAATTTAAAATAATTTTTTAAGTTCCGTACGTTATTGCATAAAAAATTTCAGAAAAATAATTCTAAAAATAAAGATTTTAGATTTTTAAGTCCCAGACCCTCTTAAAAGTATTGTTCGATAGTTTATGTGCAGCCCTAAGCAATGTTGTGAACACAGGATACTTGCCTATTATGCCGTCGACAGTTGAAACCTATCAGTAACAAAATGCTCGCCAGTTGTTAAATTCTGTTGCCTGTTGCGCATATCTTTTTGAAAATCTGAATAAATTATTTATTGAAATAAATTTTATATTATCACCTTCCTGATTGTATTCATAAACACTTCATGGACTATGATATTGCACTTTGTTGAGAATGCTTTTTTAAACTTTCGTAAAATCAATAATAATTTAAATTCGAAGAATAAAGTAGTCGGTTAATATGTAAATCTTGTAAATAACATATAAATCTTGCCAAACACCAATCAAAAGTTCGTAAACAATCGACTGAATAATACGTATGATCCCGTGGAATCATGTGCACGATATAAACGAGATCCTACATGTCAGAGCATAATATCCCATCTGATCACACGCTTTATCCCTTCGACCTTTTTGTTATAACACAAAGTTTGTCAAACGTAGTAATCAAAATTGTACCGTCGATCTTGTAAACAAGACATCATTGTCTACAAGAGGACTTCCATTTCATCTAAATAATAATAATTTTTCCTTCGAAACTAAAAAAAAAAAAAAAAAACTTTAATAACTTAGAAAAAAACAAAATTCAATACACGAAATGTTTGGCATAAAAAAATTGGTCGACAAGATAATACGTAAGTATTAAAAACACTAATATCTTAAGATATGAAGGTTTCGGATGGAAAACGATCAAAGTAAAGTAAATGGAATGTATGCAAAATTATATGTGTTATATGTAAATGTAGTTACAATAAATTATATATATATATATAATTTATGAAGTTAAGTTGATTAAAATAGGTCATAGAAAAGCTTTAGTCATCTTAATTTTTAAAATTCAATAGAAATTTTTTCATTCATATTGTATTGGATATTCCATCGAACGCATTTGATCTGAAAGGCACAGGTGATTTTGTCACATCACTCCACCAAATAATTGTATGTTAAGCATATGGATTTTTAAAAGGATGTTTTGCATTTTTCAATTTTTGACACTCTTTGTAATGATATTCATCACTTGCTACTTTCATAAAAGGACTTAATTATGAGCTTAATAAGTTTTTTTTAATGTGACCAGAACTCAGCAGCTAACATATTGTGTCAGACGGATGTTTTTGACAGATTTATATCATTTTCTCCAAACACTGGATAACTGCATCGACTAAATTTTTTATTATTAACTGTCAAAAGACACGATATATCCCCAATTAATGTTTTATACATATACTTTAAGTTTCGAGTGGAAATTAGGTAACAGTTTCATAATTAGTTGTTTAGTTGTAATTATTAGTTTTTTTTTACTTAATTTGTATGAATATCCGAATACACTATATTTTGGTTAAGATTTACTGTACTATGGGGAGCCCCTTTGCGACTTTTCAAAAAAGTCCCCAAATTAAAAATGACGTCATAAGGCTGTGTCGCTAAATACAAAATCGCAGAAAATAAGAACACTGTGTTGCTAAATCCAAATAGTCAGTCACTAGGGTTGCTGAAAAACATTGGTGACAGATTGCCACATTCGGTGCCGAATTACCAAATTTCGAAAAATCGCCAAGAGGCATCGTGCAGTAAATCGTAACCTTACTTATAAGTTCCTTCAAAGGGGACTTATAAATCCCATCAGATTTCTCATGGTACTGTATTAATTTAAACGCTTTGAGGACCCATTGGGACTTTAAAATCTACTTTTATGAAGATCGTTATTTAATTGCTGGATGACATCACAAGTTTATTTCTTTTTGGGAGCTTGCTATATACAAATACTTTAGACGATGTAAAGGCAAAAGATGGATGACTTTATAGAAGTGAATTTTAAAGTCCCAATGAATCTCAAAGCGTTTAAATTAATACAGTTTTATGTAGAAACTAACAACACTTTGTATAGATCCCGACAGTAAATAAAGGGCACCTTAAATTAGTAGCTTTAACTTTGCATCGCAGAGGTGAGGTGAAAATCACAATGTGTGGTTAATTTCAGAAATTTGAGATTTAGTTGGTTTTCTTGAAAGTTTCCTTTTATGTTTGGGTTATCATATTAGCTATAACAGCGTTCGCCACAAATTTTAGAGGCGGGCCATTGAATTATTTTGGAGTTTTTCGAGGGACGGATACACTAAAATATGTATCTTTAATTATTATCCATTTACAAATATTCAGCAATTCTGAAACCTGGAAAATAATATTAATTTTTTTTTTAATAAATTACAATTGATATTTGATTTTTTTTTTTTTTTTAATTTTAATTATTAAACATTTATATAGTTTTCATTATTAGTAAATCAAAGTCTAAAAAGGAAGTGAATATTTTGTTTTAACCAGACAATGCGACTTGACCTGATTTTTAATAAAAGTACTAAACTGTACAATACTTCCAGATTACTCCATTTTAGTCGATATCAATTGTAAGACGATGGCGGTCGAAATCATTCCATTTATTTTATGATGATGTTCATTCAGAGTATTTGTTGCAGGCATTTTTAGTAAAGTGTCCAAATGAGATTCAATTAAATTATTCCTGTATTTATTCTTGATGAAAACCACCTTGCTGAAAACTTCTTCATATAGTTTCTTCGGGCACGTACTGGAGAACTCTGTTCTACATAGTTACACATATTATTTCGGATAAATTACAACTATTTAAAAAAAAACTAGGGGTGTAGAGCATCACACAGCTTTCATTTACACTATTTTGGCGGTAATTTTAACATGAGCAAAAAAAAAAAAAAACGCCAAAGTGGCAAAATTGGTGGTTTTATTCGATATACATTACATTGTCCTTTCTTGTAAATGAAACGTAAAAAAAAAAATCAAGGGCAGAGTACTCTATGTTACAGTCACTCGTTTTTAAACTTTTTACGCTTTTATCGCATTTTTATGAGAATTTCGGAGGTGGGAATGCTTAAAACACCTTAAGAGGCATTACCACAACACTTTTCAACAAAATCGTTAGAACCACTTTTTTAGGAATTACTGAAAAACATGATTTTTTCAATGGCAGCTACCTTATGCGCATGTGCGATTTTGACGAAAACTGTAATGGTAGGTCCTTAGGCCATCATCAACCCTGCACACTAAATTTGAACACCGTAGGTCAATTCGTTCGGGAGTTATGCTGATCACGTACACACAGGCACACATACACACACACATTTTTTCTAAATTACTTTTTTGAAGTCAGGTTGTTTCAAAACGTACAGCAAAAAAAAAAAAAAAAAAAGAAGGAAAAAAAAAAAAAACGTTTTCTTTTTTTAGCCGAATGCTATACTTTCATTACCCTATGTATTCATATAGGTAATTGAAAGTAAAAAAAAGGCAATGCCGTCATTTTTTTTATTTTTTTTTATTTAATATTTTGTGGTGTTGGCGGGCCTCAAAAAAAATCTTTCTCGGGCATCGTAGTGGCTAACGCTGATCTATAAAGTCGACTACATATATCCTACAACATGTCTCATCCAGTATTTTTACAATTACCCTCTTTAAACAGATAAAGTTCAGAGTATGGTGAAATACAAGAAAATGACTTGAACCTTAAGTAAAAGTGCCACCTGTTCAGCTCACTTAATGTCTCAAGTGAATCAACCTTCACAGCATTTTACCAAAGAATATGAAGATTAAAGAGCACTTCTCGCGTTCTCGTCACATTTTATTAAAATGAATTACGCGTCGTTCTTTGTTCAAACCACTAAAGACACCTTTAAAAGGCTTCCTGTGAAGTTTTTCTTGTCCACCAGTGATAATGGGTTAACTTGATCGCAAGACTCTGTTAGTTGGTAAGCGCTCCCGAAACTTGGCGTATTCCTGAAAGCTTTATATTTAATGTTGGTAACTTAAAGAATTAATTGCCGTTAACCGAAGTTTGCTAAATTAGTTGTATGGTTATCTTTTGTAACGAGATAAGGTAGAATCATATTTTTTAATACTTATAGGTCATATAATATATATAGCTAATATAGTTGGTCATATATTATATATATAGCTTAATAGTTATAGGTCTTATAGATATAGCTAATATAGTTACTCATAATATATATATAACGTAATAGTTATAGGCAATATAATATATATAGCTATTCAAACACACATATAATATATATAGCATAATAGTTATAGGTCATATATATATATATATATATATATATATATATATATATATATATATATATATATATATATATAATATATACATAATATATACAGCTAATATATAGTTAGTCGTATAATATATATAGCTTAATAGTTATAGTTCATATAATATATGTATAGCTTAATAGTTATAGTTCATATAATATATGTATAGCTTAATAGTTATAGTTCATATAATATATATATAGCTTAATAGTTATAGTTCATATATATATATATAGCTTAATAGTTATAGGTCATATAGATATAACTAATATAGTTACTCATAATATATATATATAACGTAATAGTTATAGGTAATATAATATATATAGCTATTCAAACACACATATAATATATATAGCTTAATTGTTATAGGTCATATATATATATATATATATATATATATATATATATATATATATATATATATATATATATATATATAATACTTATAGGTCATATAATATATACAGCTAATATATAGTTAGTCGTATAATATATATTGCTTAATAGTTATAGTTCATATAATATATGTATAGCTTAATAGTTATAGTTCATATAATATATATATAGCTTAATAGTTATAGTTCATATAATATATATATAGCTTAATAGTTATAGTTCATATAATATATATATAGCTTAATAGTTATAGTTCATATAATATATATATATAGAATAATAGTTATAGTTCATATAATATATATAGCTTAATAGTTATAGTTCATATAATATAGCTTAATAGTTATAGTTCATATAATATAGCTTAATAGTTATAGTTCATATAATATAGCTTAATAGTTATAGTTCATATAATATATATAGCTAATTGTTATAGTTCATATAATATATACAGCCTAATAGTTATAGGTCATATGATATATACAATATTAATAGCTTGGTATATTATTTAAATATTTATTTATGTTACCACTAGAGCTCTAAAACCATTAAATGCATTATCTAGCTAATCTGCAGATTAACTGATATGCTCCGTTAACGTGCAGAATCGAGAGCTTTCTGCATTTTACCTGGGCAATGTACACATTAACGGCTTCCATACCGTTAAAGTTCAAAATTCTATGTACTAAATTAATGAATGATTGATTGTATTAACTTGATTTTTTAAGCGAATAATAAATTAATAAAATTATGGTAATTTCCTTAATTGTAATAATATTTTTAGTATTAAAGTTTTTTAATGGATTGGATTCTATCAAATGACTTCTGCAGTTTAGTGAAATAGCATAACGTACTGCATTACATTTCCAAATGATTTGTACATTTCATAGAGTTGTTATTCATAAATAGGCATTAAATATTGGACTGATAATGCACATACACATTAATTTAAAAATGAAAAATGGTTGTATTGAATTTTAAAAAATACTTCACATCTATGGAAATGCTTTTTATTCAAATTTCAAGTACTTTTGAAAAATATTAGTTAATAATATTGAAGGATATTTGGTAGTTTGAAGCTTACTTGAAAAATTTATAATTCTAAAAAAATTCTTTCAAATTAGGTATCACAAACACAGCAGAATTCATTATATTTGTAAAACGTACAGTAATAACAAAACTTAGTTTGTGCCGAATGCTTGCTATATTTGAAGTTAAATCACATCATTATTTATTGCAAATTTCTACTTTTATAAAATTTTATTGGCTAGGAAACCTTAAAAAATTATTCAAAAAGCTCATCCTTCTTAATGAAAGTTGTACTGAAAATATTTCGAAATGTCTTCTGCCAGGAAAAGTAGAAAAAGAAATGGAAATAAGCAATTTACTTCCTCGCAAAAAAAACTTACACAAAAAAAGGAACCTTCTTTATCTTCAGTAAATTACTTCGTGTATTCGAAAAGAAAAAAATTATATCATTCCAAAACTTATTATTTTAACTCAAAATTCACAAAAAAGACTATTTAACATGTATAAAAAATTCCCTTGAAAAGAACATTGAATAAACAGAGATATATTGTAATAACTTTTTCCTTGGAATGTAGAATAATAATGTTTGGCGTTGACGGTGAATTTAAAATGACGCTTTAGAAATTCTTGCGCTTTTTTTTACTGGGGAAAAATTATTCTAAAAAGAAGGAAATAAAAATCTGGACGATTAATTTCTAACTCTAACCTCTTCTTCAAAATAAAATAAATAAGTTCTTTACAAGAAAGATTATTATTATTATTTTTTTTTACTCGCATTCTTTCTGAAACTACCTTGAAGTTTCCTTTTTTCGCCATATTCCTCCCATATTCCGTTTACTTTGGGGCAAGAACTTTTCATTAGTCAAATGGTTCCCTTATGACTTAAAGAATGAAAGGTAAAAAAAGAGTTCTTTAAGAAGTAAATTGTCTTTAATCGTTCTCTTGCACACATCTGGCATCAGTATATCCCTTGAGAAATGAAGTGAAATAGGGAACGGGCCCAATTTCTATTGGATAGAGGGAATTAGCTTTACAAAAGGTATACTTTGATCTTTCAAAAAGAACACTGACAGTAATTAAGAAGAAGAAGAATTATTCGTTCTTTTAAAATTCGCAAGAATTTATATGAATAAATGTTTTTTACGAATCAAATGTTTGTGGAATGAAACATTTAATATATATACTAACCTTAATATTTATTATTTTTATTCATATGACTACAAATCTTATGGCAATCATTTTATAAATTTAAACATACAAATTGTTGGTTTTAAGAACAAAATTCATTTGATCAAAACATTAAATTATTTTACAAATTGAAGAAGAAAATTATAAAAACCTATTATTCAGGATTACAAGTACCTCTTTTTTTTTTTTTTTTTTTTTTTTTTAAATTAAAAATGAGTATAACAATCAAAATATATTAAAATTAATATATTTATTTGTGCAAGCGTTTAAATTTTAATCTATATGACGAATAAAATACATGTAAAAATCCATCACATGAACAAATTACATTTTAAAGCAATTTTGTTTAAATTGCAATATAAAATATTAATCATTTGTGCATAGTATGCGTTCTATATAATTTTCATCATCCACTTTTACAAAAAAATATCAAATAATTACTAATTCGCTCACTTTTAAAAACTTTACACACATAAAAAATTAATTTGTTTACATTAAAAAATCCTCATATAAATAAATTGTAAACTCTTATTTGCAAAAAAAAAATTCAATCTAAAAAATAATTCCATTTACAAACCACATATATTTATAGAATTACTTGTGTCATTTATACCAAGTATACTTCATACGTTTTTGATTGAAACTTTTCCAAGCTATTACTTTGTATATAATAAATGTATGAAGGTATTTTTCCTTGATATAGACTTTTGAAAAAAATAATTTATCAAAGGGATCAAAAGGATCACTAGATTTTAAATGAAAAAAACCGTTTCATTTCAATTTAAATGCATGAATTCAAAATTATATATTCAAAATAATTCCATTTATATCAATTCAATGTATCTTTATTACAGTTTAGGAATAAGTTTATAATTGAAAACTATAACTATGTTAAAACAATGCAGAACAATAGAACGAATTTTAATATAAATCAGCTTAAAGTTACTTAGGAATAAAATTATACTTGTATATTAATTTCATATAAATCCTATTTAATAAAATGAAATGTATATGACTAATTTAATTAAAAATATTTATCTAAAATGCAAACACTGAAAGTTAATTAGTAGTTTTATGAAAAGTCTTGTTTTACTTAGCAATTAATGCTCGAAAAAGTGTATATTAAATTAAAAGGTTCCATTGCCGACTCTTTGAATAAAAGTTCAACGGTGACTAGTTAATGATAGAACTTCGCTCATTATAATTAATTAGGTGTCTCATTGTATGTGAAATTATAATGAATATTAAATTCACTTTTACGTCTGGAAGTAGACGTGCCCCAGCATGTTTTGCGTATCAGACGTAATCAGACGTATTAAATTAGAATTGTGTTGGAAACAAAAACTGCATAGTTTTAACTATCTTTATTAATTATGTTTCGCTAATTATATTATATGAGATAAAAGATTTTGTGTTGCTTTTTTAATGACAATTTTCCATTTACTTGTAAATAAGTTGGTGGTATATTTTAAGTAAAGAGTGTTTCACCCGTGTAGTAAATCTATTTTTATAATTGCCATTTTTGTATTAATAATCCAGCTGGAATTAATGATAAGACTTGTTTCGTCTGAACGTTTATGAAATTATACAATTGTTTTCCCCGCAACAATTTTAAAATTATATTTTCGATTCAAATATATAATTTTTTTAAAATACTTTTTATTTATTTTGTTTTAAATGAGTTTTAAATTATCATCCTAAAAAAAATATTTAAAAAATATTGTATTTTAAATTTTATTTATAAATTTTAAAATGTCACGTACTGCTGGAAAAACTGGGGGGGGGGGGGGTCAAAGGACGTATATATACGGTCATGACCCTCAAAGGGTTAATACCAAAATTTTAAGGTTTACGGATTGTTAACCAATACTTAACAATTAATTATTTTTCATTAGAAAATGGTGTTTCAGTGGCCATGAGTAAGGCCAAGAAAATAAAAAAAATTAAAACTTTTCAAAAATGTAAAGTTATATAAAGCGCGGCTTTATTTTCAAAAACCTATTAAATGTGAGATAAGATGCATTGTAAATTAATGTATTTTACTACGTACACGCAATGCTACGAAACAAAGCTGCACAGAAGTGATCAGCAGAATTCACAACCAACTTAGCTTAGTTGTATTTGATGCCATGTCTGACATCAAATAATGCAATTTAAGTTAAAAGTAAGTTGCATTAAAAGTTAGAATAACAACGGTTAAAATTATACAAAATGCAACTTTGTTTTACGAAAACTATTAAATATGATATAACAGACATTACACGTTTATAGCTTTTGCTACATGCACATACAATACAATGAAATTATGCTGCGTTGATATAGTCTACAGAAACTAAGCTTTGCGTCACTGTGTTTGTGTAAGTTCTGAGTAAGTTAAAACGAGTGTTGTAAAATTTATTCTAAAGCAATGAAACAGAATTTCACATTTCGAGCCATCGTATTCCTTAGTACTTTCTTACTTTGTTAAACTACAGTAAAATAGAGAACAACAAAGTTCAAACGATGATCTTAAAGATCATGAATAAAATAATAGCACAGTAAAACTAAGGGAGTGAACATCGCGCAATTTTCAATTTCTCTATAATAATGGTCATTGCATTAAAATTTGATACGGTGTTATTTACCGTTTTCATATTTTCACTCTTTTCATTAAAAATGGTCAGTTTGCTGATATTTCTGGCAATAATGTTGACATAGACAAAAAAACCCTCCAAAGTTGCAATATTGGTGATGTCTTTACATAGACATTACATTGTCTTTTTTCTTGGGTGTGAAACAGAGATAAACCAATCGTTGATGGGTGATGATCGTGCAAACTTTTTAAGCTTTTATGCATCATTTCTACGGAAATTTTGAAGGTGAAAACGGTTAAAGCACCTTAAAAGGCATTAGCACAGATATTTCAATCAAATCGTTAGAGCCGTTTTTAAGCAATTGCTGTAAAACATGATTTTTTTTCACAATTATTCATGATTTCAAACTTATGCGCATGCCGTATTTTCATATATACGCATGCGTGATTTTGATTAAAACCCTAATAGTAGGTCCCATGGCCACCACCAACCCTAACACTAAATTTAAACACAATAGGTCAATTTATTCGGGAGTTATTCTGACCACGTATACACAGACATACAAAACACACATACCTAATGGTAGGTTCCATGGCCACCTCTAACCCTCACACCAAATTTGAATATCGTAGGTAAATTTGCTCGGAAGTTATGCTGAACACGTACACACAGACGTACAAGACACACAGACATACATTTTTTCATTACCTCTTTTTTGACATCTGGATGCTCCAAAACGTACAGAAATGCAAAAAAAAAAAAGTCGATTTTTTTTTTACCGAATGATATACTTTCGTTATTTTATGTAAACATAAAGGTAATTGAAAGTAATAATAAAAAAAAAAACCACGAATATTTGCTTCAAACCGTAAAACATCCACACCATTACATTCTGAACTAAAATGTAACGCGTTACTCGACCGACCTTAAAAAAAAACTGATCTTCCTGTACCAAAGATACTGGAGAAACACAATTTAACGTTCGCGACGAAAATTCTTCGTGAAAGGAACGCCGCTCCGTTTGCGAAGTGCGAACGTGAGTCGCGTTGCGATGAAACACTTTAACACTTACTTCCATCGCTGAACCGAATATGGATGCACGTCACGATCGTAGTGCACCACGGCACGAGTGTTGAAATGCGGGGGCTCGGTGCCTTGTTTGTTTGGTGCTCCCGTTCACGCGCGCTCTGATGTGAAAGGAATGACAATCATTCGGTGCTTTTTTGGATGTGTCTGAGAACGTGGACTCGTGAATGTGTTTAGATTCGATTTCTATCAATAAGTGCAATATTTGGTTGACACCCTTTTTTTTTTTTTTAATATGATGCGTTCTTCGTTTTTCTTAACCAGATTTTCTTCCAGTTGTATTTTGGGATTGATATCTTGAATCTGTTTTGAATCGGAAGTGCTTATTGGTGGATGATTTAAAGTTTCAACGGAAGAAGAGGTTATATAAAAAAAATCGGTTTAGGACTGATGTACAGTTTAGCCAAGGCCTTAATTCCAATCCCATTACAAAGTTGTTGTTTTTTATTTGGTATTATTAATAATCGATACGTCAATGGAACTAAGCACTTTGTTTCATTACTTGATTATGCATTGAGCAATATTATACCGTGTAATTTAAAGTTGTGTGATGTTCCACACCCCTAGTTTTATATTTTATAGTGGAAGAAGACGAAATGATTCTACACATTACTAAAGATAAATGTCTAATTTATTATAACTATTATGGTACAATATATTTAAAAAAAAAAATTTTGAAAAATAATTGAAAAATATATATTTTTCTAACTGTTAAAATATTATCTTAACAGAGAAAAACAAGTCATGCATAATTTTATATTTGTAATATCAATAATAGTTATAATGGTTCTAAGATATATTTCATACAGAGGAGTTTATTGTCAATCGATTTTCTTATACTAGTTTAAAAGAATTTCTATAATTTCAATTTCAGACAACACTTCAATAAGATATATATATATATATATATATATATATATATATATATATATATATATATATATATATATATATATATATATATATATATATATATATATATATATATATATATATATATATATATATATATATATTAAATATTTTCAATCAACATTTTATGAAACATTTTGTGTAAAACTTCGCGATATCGGTCAATTGGTCATTTGCTAAATATTTTTTTATATAAAAAATAATTTTCATTCTATCGTTTTACCCATGTTTTTATAAGAAACAATATATATCATTTTCATTTTGAGGGTAATTAAAGTCTGCATCTTAAACCTCTTGTATTAAGAAATATACAATACACTTAAACGGATAAATACTTAAATCTCACTTATACATACTTTGCCTAAACTACTTTTTCGTTTGCTTTAGGAAAAAGACGCCAAGGACAATTTTTAGTAAAAGAAAATGGAGATGGGGGGGGGGGGACTTCTTGTATTTGAAGTAACAACTACTGTAAATTGTATTATAAATCATAATAATAACAACTTTTCCAATAATATTTTTTTTTATTTTATTTTCTTTTTTTCTTTTTTTTTTGCTAATTTTTTTCAAATGACTGTCCATTGTGAGATAACTGTAAAAATGTATTTCTTCAACACACTTTAAAAAAAAAAAAAAAAAAACGTATTTAGGATTTTGCACAACAGTTACCAGTTACAAAAAAAAAAAAAGAAAAAAAGTCCTCTAAATTCATACTGATTGAAATAAATTCCAGTTTTTATATCTCCTGAAAAATAAAAAAACTTCAGATGAGCTCCTTCCTAAATTTTATATTCAATGGATGATTTCCGCATTTTTTGAAAACGTTTGAAATTAGTTTATATTTATGATGAATTTATTAATGATTCTCCAAATATTCAAACAAAAGTTCCTTACGAAATTAGTTATTAAAATATTAAGAAAAGAAAATACCCGAAAACCTCGTCCGATCAAAGCGATCCGCTTTAGCTGTGACGTCAAAACATCCTTCCGTTTATCGTGAGGTTTTTGCCAAATAGTTGGATTTTTTTTTTTTTTTTGGTAGTTAATTGCCATATCTTATACCAGTTGGCGCGAATTGCGAGAAACTTGCAAAACTGGTTTCCGCTGCTGCGTTTCAAGTCAAGTTGTTTCAGATCAAATAACGTCACATTTGCTTCGGGCCGAACATGTCGTTTTTCCCACAAAATCTAACAAGCGAATTCGAGTTGTGAGCAGAATTTGTTGTGTTTATGGCTTTTTGGAAACATTTAGAATTGAATAAAAAAAAATGTGGAAACTATTTATTGTGTTGAAAACATAAATAAAAAAAAAATGCGTTTAAATTTCTAACTTTAATAAGTATTTGATTTATTGAAGTGTTATAACACGACAGACATTCCTAGTTCTCATTTATGCTAACTAAACAATATTCTTTCCTTACATTACTTTCCCCCTTGAAGAATTTCAAACTAAAATTTTCCAACACCCTCAGATACGATAAGTTCGATAAAAAGTTTTTTAATAAAGAACGTAAAGGTATTTCAGCTACTCAAAGGATTCTTGTTTGATGAACTATGTCATATATCATACGCAAGAACTTGAATTGTTCTTATGTGACATACAAACTGCTCTACAAAATTGTGGGAGCGATTTTCTACATTTCCATGTCTGTTGGGGGCGAAAACAAAGAAAGAAAAAATTTTGACCCAAAATAAATGGGAACTTCAATTTTTTTTTTTTTTTTTTTTTTTTTTTTTTTTGCAACGATTCGATAGAACTTCTCAAGCATCACGTTTTCTCCTCCATCGCTACTGCTGCCACCACAAAATTGAAAAATGGAATTTCGGCTACTTTTTTTTTTTATTTATCTATTTCTCAGCCTCAGGCAGTATAGCGCCATGCTCTAAAATGTCACGATTTTTGTGCACTACCACCGGAATCAATCCTATCTGACTGTTTTTATTTTATTTTGTCCCATTTTTTGTATTCTACCCAGCGCGCCTCCAAAGAGAGAAAGAGGAAATATTTCATGGATTCCTTTTTATTTAAAAAAAAAAAAAAAAAAATAGTTGAAGAGGATTTATTTTTGTTTCGTACAATATTATTATTTATATCCACCCCTTTAAATCCCGAGTGGAGTTGCTTTTTTCTATTCATTTTATACCTTAGCCATTGGCGGGAATTTAGTATTTTTTTGTCACCTTTGGGGACTTTTTTGGCGAAGAAATGTAAAAGTTTTCCATTTTCCAGTGTCAACTTGAGGGAATTGTGAATTTTAGGAGAAAGTTTATCACGCTCTGAGTGTTTTCGATGATATGGTGTCGAGGATGCTGTAGTGCATGATGAAAAGTTTTTCGAGTTTCGGGGTTTTGTTTGCTTCATTGAAAAGTTTGAGTTATAGATTGAAATGGGGAGGCTTTTTATATGGTTCTTGGAAGATCTGGATGCTTGTGACGACGTGACGTATTGCCCTTACATCATTTAATTATCTGAAACAGTTTTTACAAATATAAACAGTACATCTATGTGAAAGTACTAAATTTATTTTCCAACGATAGATTTGAAGAATTAGAAGTCCGAATTTGACAACATTATAATTAAAAAAATTTTGCTCATATGTGACGAGTATACAAATTTCCATTATTATCGTGGGTTATACATATAAACGTTAGAGTAAATAATGTATTTTATTTTGTTTTCGACTCTCTTTGTAGAAAAATATCCATTTTCTACTATAAGACTTACTAACCGTTCTGAAATTTTATTTATGCACTGTTATCGACTTCAATGGAAATGCTAATAATTTACGCAAACGTTAAACGGTAATACAACTTAAAACTATTTTTTTTTTTTATAAGTATAAGTTGTTGGAAATTTTCGCAAAGATGGTGAAAAATAAAAACATAATTATTTTCTACAAACATATAAAAAAATTACATTATTTAACCAGAAAATTTGCCAATAAACTTTCACAACGATTCGACTAGCTTTTAAACCATCAGCAAAAACTAATGCAAATTTATAAAAAAAAAAAAAAAAATAGTTCTATTATTCACGGCAGAACATCCGAAGCTAATACAGAAAAAGCTACCTTAAAAATTTAAAACTTTTGTAGGTACTTTTGCAAAACATACATTTTAGTTTCAGAAAGAAATTAAGTTGATAAGAAAAGCTCGCACAAAATACAATAGCATTTTCAAACATCAATGGATATACACTCTCGAATTCATCCATTTTTAAATGTTTGTAGTAATTAATTTTACCGCTTCTGATTTTGCTACCAGTTTCTACAATAATAAACAAAAAAGAATGCCATTATAACATAAAGTGGCATAAATAATAAAGTTGTTGTTGGAAGAAAAGTAAAGAATAACAATATAAATATTTTTTTTTTCTTCTGAGCATTTTGTTTGTGCTATCACATCCAACAATGGACGATTCCCGCATTTTTTTTATTTTTTTTATCAATTCTAAATGTTTCGAAAAGGCTATAAACACAAAAACTTCTGCTCCCTGCTATTCTCCTTTTTTTTTTTTTTTTTTTTTTTTATCAATTCTAAATGTTTCGAAAAAGCTATAAACACAAAAACTTCTGCTCCCTGCTATTCTCCTTTTTTTTTTTTTTTTTTTTTTTTATCAATTCTAAATGTTTCGAAAAAGCTATAAACACAAAAACTTCTGCTCCCTGCTATTCTCCTTTTTTTTTTTTTAATCAATTCTAAATGTTTCGAAAAGGCTATAAACACAAAAACTTCTGCTCCCTGCTATTCTCCTTTTTTTTTTTTTTTTTTTTTTTTTTATCAATTCTAAATGTTTCGAAAAAGCTATAAACACAAAAACTTCTGCTCCCTGCTATTCTCCTTTTTTTTTTTTTTATCAATTCTAAATGTTTCGAAAAGGCTACAAACACAATAACTTCTGCTCCCTGCTATTCTCCTTTTTTTTTTTTTTTTTTTTTTTTTTTTCATCAATTCTAAATGTTTCGAAAAAGCTATAAACACAAAAACTTCTGCTCCCTGCTATTCTCCTTTTTTTTTTTTTTATCAATTCTAAATGTTTCGAAAAGGCTACAAACACAATAACTTCTGCTCCCTGCTATTCTCCTTTTTTTTTTTTTTTTTTTTTTTTTTTTCATCAATTCTAAATGTTTCGAAAAAGCTATAAACACAAAAACTTCTGCTCCCTGCTATTCTCCTTTTTTTTTTTTTTATCAATTCTAAATGTTTCGAAAAGGCTACAAACACAATAACTTCTGCTCCCTGCTATTCTCCTTTTTTTTTTTTTTTTTTTTTTTTTTTTTCATCAATTCTAAATGTTTCGAAAAAGCTATAAACACAAAAACTTCTGCTCCCTGCTATTCTCCTTTTTTATTTATTTTTTTAATTTGCAACGAAAGTTCACCCATTTGATTTAGCGGGAAAACGACACATTTAGCTTGAAGCTAATATGACGTTAAAAGATCCGAAATAAATTGGCTCGAAACACACCAGCGGAAACCAGTTTTGCAAGTTTCTCTCAAATCACGCCAGCCGGCACGGGATATGACAATTATTGTCTAAAAAAAACTCAAACCAACTACTTGGCAGAAACCTCTCCATAAAAATAGAAACGGAAGTATTTTTTGACGTCACAGGTATAGTGGATCGTTTTGATCGGAGCGCGATCGGACGAAGGTTTCGAGCGCTTTCTTTTCTTAATATTTAAATAACTAATTTTTTTTAAAGAACTTTTGTTTGAATAGTTGGAATCGAAAAAAAAAAATTCTTCATAAATATAATCTCATTTCACACGTTTTTAAAAAATGCGGGAATTGTCCATTTAAGAAATAACTTTTAAAAAGTAGATTTCAATGACCTAGTAGGTCTCATAGCGCTTAAATTAATACAGTACCATGTGAAAATTACAGGACGTATAAGTTTCGTCAGTAAATAAAGTTTTAAGGGAGAGTGTGCAATTGAAAACATCCAAATTGAATCTAAACTTATTTGACAATTGCATATTTTATTATTTATTTCAAATCGAAATTTAAAAAATAATAATAATAATAATCAGAATCAGTCCAAAAAGAAAAAAAAAGAAAAAATGCCAAGTTGTGACAGCATATAGTATGCAGCAGTTACTATAAAAAAGCGAAGTTACTAGTTACTTTAAATACCGTTTCACTTTACTTCAGTCTCCATTCAAACGAACTGATTGATTTCCATAAAGAAACGAGCTAGCGCGATTGGTTGTCCCGAATCCCAAAACTGGACAAAAACTTTTCCGCCCGCTGGCGCCACTACATTTGGCGACTTATCCCCCCCCCCCCCAGTCCGAAATTCCCATCATTAGTTCCAAAACTTGAGGTCACTAGGGAAAGGGTACTTTGAAAAGTGGCAGTAACAGTGGGGTGTAGCAGTAATTCCGTTATCGTTCGAATCTAGGGCAACCAGTGCATTTGGAAGGGTGCCAGACCCCCTTTGCAGTGGTCTCAGATCCTGTGACGTCAGAGGCGCAATGTCCCAAATGGGACCCGCATTGACACACTTTTCGGAACTTTTTTTTTTTTTTTTTTTCTTTCTTTTTTTTCTTTTTTTCTTCCTCATTCATTTTAAACTTTTCCTTTTTTGTCCCATTTTATTGGTTGTAAATATTCCAAGTAAGTTCGTGCGATGCTTTAAGGTGATGACCGAGAAAATTGGGTCTGGAAATGGGCTTTGATGGGGTAGAGCTGATGAGTAGTTTTCTTGAGGTGTATTGATATTTTTTAAAATGGTGTTTTTTAGGAGGGTTTTATAAATAAAATGTGGTATGAAAAGAAAAAGAAAATTAAATTAGAAGGGCGTCTAGGCTTTCAGGTTCCGTTCTTTTCATTAAAAGGACTTGGTACCCCTTGTTTTTACAAAAAAATTATTAAAATATAAATTTTCTATTTTTTGCGTGTTTATTATCTTTGAAACCTTCTCCTTATTCTGGCAAGTTTTTGAGATGATCCGATAACTGCAATTGCAGAAAGCTATATTTTTATGGAGAATTTATCTTTGCCGGAGTAGCTGCTTCGATATTTCAAACGCATTTTTCTCAGTTCGTGATTTTTAAAATTCCCACCTTATTCAAAATGCTAAAACTTCAGCAAATATTAATGAAATGACTTACAATTTTTTTGTGCCATTCTAAAGATCTGTTTGACAAAATTAGGCATATAATTTTGATTAAAATGCTAACTTTATTTTTACAAATTATGCTGTCAAACAATACCCTTTTTTTAAAGCTTTTTACCTATAGATACAGTAATTATCGTTTTTCTCAAAAACTATTTTACTTAATATAAATCCGATGCCTAAAAAGTTAAAGTATATTACTAGGAACAATTTTATTAAAAAATCAGGAAAAAATATTGAAAGATGAAAAAGAAGATAAAATTTGGAATTTTATGAATTTTTTACAAAAATGTTTAAATTTTGAAGATTTAGAGCACAGTTTTTACTTAGTAATACTTCTAAATATGCAAAAATTATAATTTTAAAGGTTTAAATAAAAAGGAAAAAAGTCTGAAGGATACCAAATCCCCACAGAGAATGAACCTCAAATCAACCCATTAAAAAGGACTTTGACATAGTTAAAAACAATAACTTTTTAACCTATACCTTGTTATTTAGATAATTTAAAGTATAATTTGAATTTTTCGGATTTTTTTTAATTTTTTTTTTTTTTTAAATTTTTTTTTTTTTTTTTTTTTTTTAATGATATTTAAAAAAACTCTAAGTGTAACCACAATCGTAATTTATTAGCAAAGAAAAAATCTAAAATGTCGTCTGGTAAATTTTCTTACCCATCGTCATTAATGAGTTAATAAATATTAAACTCCTATTTTAATACAAACCTATTGCCAGAGGCTTCCAAATTTATACAAAGTATTGAAACTTAAGGCGTCTTCTCACTTTAGGCACCTCGAAAATAGGCTATTTTCGCGATTTTTTTTCGAGGATTTTTGCAAACAATTATGGGATAAAATGGATCCTATATAATAAACACATCTTTCAAGTACAATAAATTTTTACTTTTTTATTTTTTTGAACAATTATTATAATAAAACAGTAGCATCGAAAAACCCGTGTAGAAATGTAATGTTCGTGGCTTGTTGATGAAATTTCGGAAACTATCAGGCCGATTGTCATGAAATTTGAATGACATATTCTTCATAGTTATGGCTATAGCGCATATCATCAGATTTTTGATATTCGCGAAAATAACAAAATGGCGCACGTTTTTCGAAAAAGTAAAAAAAAAAACGCGTTTTTTTGCAGTTTTTTGTAAAAAAAAAGTACTTCAAATCAAAATTTCAAAAATCTGATGATATGCGCTATAGCCATAACTATGAAGAATATGTCATTCAAATTTCAAGACAATCGGCCGGATAGTTTCCGAAATTTCATCAACAAGCCACGAACATTACATTTCTACACGGGTTTTTCGATGCTACTGTTTTATTATAATAATTGTTCAAAAAAAAAATCTTGTACTTGAAAGATGTGTTTATTATATAGGATCCATTTTATCCCATAATTGTTTGCAAAAATCCTCGAAAAAAAATCGCGAAAATAGCCTATTTTCGAGGTGCCTAAAGTGATAAGACGCCTTAAGGGGAGTTGGTAACCAAAAATTAATAAGCGATTTTGAGTTTATAATTATTTATCAAAATTTAAATTCTCCCCTTTAAAAGGATACCTCATTTGTAATAATACATCATTTGTAATAATACCTCAACTAGAAGTATTTTTAATATTTTTTTAAATCAAAATTGGTAACTATTTGTATTGCTAATGTTTTCTTTAAAATGCATTTGTTTTTACCACCGGACTGTTTTTTCAATGTTTAGTTGCAACTTTGCGCAGTTCATTAAGAGAAATCAGTAATCTAAAAATAAAAAATAAATTGATTTTGATATTCTTATTTCATGTTACTCTATGTATTTTCCCTTTCCATTGAAGTATTACTTTTGCCTCTACTCAAATTAGAAGTATGTTATATTTTCTTTTGTTTTAAAAAAGCAAATTGTCAATGTTAACTACATAAGACCTTTAACTCTGATTTTCTCTCAACAGGATACTTTAAGCTTCATTGTACCTTTTCTAACTAACTAGTAGAGATTTACTAATTTTTTTTTATGAAATTGTAGTACATAATCTACTGATTAAACTGAGGTTAAAGTTTGGTAAAAAATATGATAAAATTTTTCTTGTTAAATTTTAATCAATTTTCCAAATTTTTTTCGGGGGAAAAACCTTTTTTTTTACAAATATTTGGTGTTTTAAAAATAATTTAGAAAATTTACAGGACATTTTTAAACCCCCGTTTAATCTGTCCTTTATGTACACTACAATTCAATAAAAACAATCATTAGTATATCTCTACTAGTTAATTAGGAAAAGGACACTGAAGTTTAAAATATCACGTTGAATGAAAATCAAAGTTGCATAATTTATATTTAAAGTTGTAATTTTTTTTTTTTTTTTTTTTTTTTTTTTTTAATATAACATACTTCTAATTTGAGTACAAACAAAAGCAATATATTAACGGAAAGACAAAGAGACATAGGAAAACAGGAAATAAAAAACAAAAACAAAAAAAATGATTTTTTTTTTTATTGTTTGGGTACTAAGTCACCTTAATAAACACATTCTTTATACGAGTTTGTTCAGTGCATTTCTTTAGCTCGAAGAATACACGAATTACTTTCTGTGTGAAATCTTCATAACGTATTCGAAGAAAACAATTGAGTTCGAATCATTTATATGCACATTGTTTAGTTTGTACAGTTCCAGCTATTTATTACTTCCACTATGAAGTACTTAACGCAATCAAATACTTCTCATAATTCTGAACTACGATAAGGTTATGAGGTCGAAACGTTATCGCGCGTAACTCTATTACCAACCCCACTATACCAACGAGCCGACATTGAGACCACTACCTATTTAATGTGCATCATTCCCTATTTACGTTCACACCAGCATTTGGCGAAGCCATAACCGAACTCGTGATTTACTGTTCATAAGCTCGGTGCCTTAAATGGGACATGGGACACTGAAACTAAAAAAAGGAAATTTTTTGTTTTCTTTCTATAAGAATTGCTGATATCCCTAGCTATAATTTCTCGTTTGAATTTTTGAAATCCGATGATTTTCAGTGGTAAAATCTTTATTTTAACTTATTGCACACATGTTGGCAAAAGTTAAAAATGCATTTTTCTCAGTTTCGCTTTTTTCACATTTTACGTATGTTCAAAAAGCTCCTTGTGATTCATTTTTTGATAAATCCACCTAATTTTTTGTAGAAATAGTTTTTAATGTACTATAAAAAGATACTCGCAAGCTTTTTTAGGTCACATAATTTTTTTTTTTTTCCATATTGGAAAGTTGAAATCTGAGCAATTTTTTAATGAAAAATCACCTGCACTAAGTTTGAAATTTTATTTCTGTTCAACTATAGCACCTAAAGATAAAAGCATATGTGAAAATGTTTTTGATTTATTGATAAACAATTTTACATTTTTCTTTCATGTTCGTTAAAATATTGTGTCACAAGGAGCATTTTAAAACAAGTTAAAAATTTCTTATAATGTTAATGCATTTTTCTCAATAATTTACTATCTATTTTATACTATCTGCTCAAATTTTGTTGTTGTCTTATAAGTCATATTTTCTACGTTTGTGCAAAATTTTATTTAATTTTAAGCAAAACTAAATAATTTTGAAAAAAAGTCCAAAGTCCCCTTAACCTCTGGACAACTGGAGTCTTATATTAGCCTTATATATGAGGTATACAGTCATGCATTTGAGTTTTTGCAAGGAGACTATGGCGTAAACGAACTGCAAAAAAAATAAATATATGGGATAAAAACGCTTTCTTATATACTTTTAGATATCAAAGCTTCTAGTAGATATACTACGAACTTTCCTCCTAAATCTTGTTTTGCTGTATCTTTGGCAACAAAACCTTTTTCTCGGTCATGCGTTCTTAAGTCCTGGTGAGATTCAAAAAGGCTTCGTACTGGTCATGTCTGCCGTCTCAGATATATGAATATGAACGTTGCGATTCTAAATCCTTTAAGAAGGGATAGAGCTAAATCTTTTCCTTCCAATCTCCTATCCAGCGTAGGTAACAGATAAATCCGGTACTTCATCCCTTGACCAAAGTAGCTCTGGTAAAAAAAAAATAAGAGTAAAAATTCCGATATGTGATTTCGTAGTTGACTGCGTCGCATGGAAAAGAAAACCTCGTTTTTAAAATGTGTTCCAGAGAAATAAATCGTGAAAATAACAGAATAAAGCAATAGGCGGGTAAAGTTGGTTGTTGCTTAAACCATAAATATGTACTTTTTAAGGAAATTTTACTCATATAGATGAAAAACTGAAAATAGGTAAAGCTTTTGAAAGGAATTATTTCTTAGAAAGTTATATCTGAAGTGTAAATATTCTACAGAGGTTGTTGTAACAAAACTATTGTACACAGATTTATCTCCAAATTTTCATTGGGAGATAAAGGAAGAGAGAAACATAAAGATAGAGAGAGACATAAAGATAGAGATAGAGACAGCGAGATACAATCTTATCTAACTTATAAAATCATTGAAACGCATTGTATATTTCTTTGGGCTGCAACTGATTATTTAAATGTTCAACTAAATTTTCGTTAAAACACATTTTTTTTACCTATAAATGTAGCAATCATATCAAATCGTAAACATCTTAAACTGCATTTTTTAAAAGAGTTATTTTTTGAATATTTTTTTAATCTAAATAGTTAAATTTTATTTGCTTGACATGATTAAAAACGTCCTATAATAAAAAAGTTTTTCTAGGTTTTGTTTGCAATTGTATCTGTCTGTTGCAATTGTATCTATTTTAAAGAAACGTTCTTTGTATAGATGAAAAACTGCAAATAGGTAAAGCTTTTGAAAGAAATTATTTCTTTGTAAGTTAAATCTGAAGTATAAATATTCTACAGAGGTTGTTGTAACAAAACTATTGTACACAGATTTATCTCCAAATTTTCATCGGGAGATAAAGGAAGAGAGAAACATAAAGATAGAGATAGAGATAGCTATCTAACTTATACAATCATTGAAACGCATTGTATATTTCTTTGAGCTGCTACTGATTATTTAAATTTTCAGCTAAGTTTTCGTTAAAACACATTTTTTTTACCGATAAATGTAGCAATCATATCAAATCATAAACATCCTAAACTGTATTTTTTAAAAGAGTTGTTTTTTGAATATTTTTTAAAGCTAAATAGTTAAATTTTATTTGCCTGACATGATTAAAAATGTCCTATAATAAAAAAGAGTTTCTAGGTTTTGTTTGCAATTGTATCTGTCATAATATAATCATATATCTGTATTGAAATTTGTGTTCCTTGAACTTACAAAACTGTATAAGAATTCAATATTTTACTTTCCGAATATAACTTATATTTTTAAAAATCATTTCATTAAGGTTTTATCATCTAATTCAATTATTAAGTTACTGAAATATTATTATTTCAATAGGTATAATTCACTATCAATGAACATGTCACTAAAAATAGCAGATAATAATTTTAATAACTACTAGACCGGCATTTATTTTACGTCATTATTTATTAATTTTTACGCTTTGAATGGAAAAAATACAGACTACAGTTTTATTAAAAAGATATTTGATTTGTAAACCGTATAAAAACTCTAAAACCTTTCAAATAAATTTCAAAATTCAATTTAGAAACTAAGTTATCACTGGTTCGATACTCAAGAGATTTACGTAAAATATATGAAAGTATTTCTTATTGGGGCAGAAAATACTTAAATGAATATACGACTGGGCTGAAGTTAAATTAATGCAATATACAATTATTAATTTGATACGCATAATTTTATTTTCAAGATTAAAATTTGAAATGCGATACGATACAAGGAAGTTTATTCTAGATAAGTTAAGATACCTCAAACTGTTTGAAATAAATATATCTTAAAATTAAATAAATTGTGTGCAACTCCGAACTACTTCTTTATAAATTATGTTTTCAATGACACTAACCAGAAATAAATTCATCTGATAATTATTACATGTGTAGCGTAGCATTCAACTCTAAAATGTTTGTAAATTTTGATTAGAAATGATTATTGAGGTTTCTTTGATGTATAATTAATAAAAAAAAATCGATTTTCAAATGGTTCAAATGGTCTATTACAGATATGGTTCACGCTATATCTATTAAATATGTCATCATTATTGAGCTCTAATATATATTTCTCCATGAGATGTATCTATAAAATTGAATAGAAGGGGTGTATTTTAATTACTACTCCAGTATATAATTTAAACCTTTTAGTGCCTCGCGAAAACGGATGTCTGTGCGAAGATAACCGGAGGAATTTGGCGAATTTACTAGGGGTTCTAAAAATGCTCTTAAAAACTAAACTAAAAATGATATTTAAGGGATCTGTCTACTTTGGATCCATGGAAAAAACGCTATTTTTATAATTTTTTTTTTTAAGAATACTGTTATGTTTATTGATATAAAACTTATTAGGCTTAACAAAAACATTCATAAATTAAAAATATATATATATATTGATTTTAACCACTTTTTTAGTGGGAAAATGACAGGTTCATAAACAGGAGTCCTCAAAAAGTAGGTAAGTATGCGCTGTTGAAAAAAATTTGAACAACGGCCCACCTGAAACAAAACAAAAAATTAATAGTTTTAGGTTTCGTGTGACAGTGGCTATATCCCGTATCTCTAATATTAATCTATATGCAAAAATAACAAAATGGCTGACAAAAACAATTTAAAAATTGTGTTTTTTTTGCTTGATTTTTGCCAAAAAAAAAAATAGTAAAAACTAAAATTTTGCAATAGTTCTGGTACGGGATATAGCGATAAGTGTATAGAATATGTAGTTAAAATTTCATAAGGATCAGTTCAGTAGTGTCCGAGATTTTTTCGACAGCGTACACCTACCTACTTTTTGAGGACTCCCGTTTACCTGCCATTTTCACACCAAAAAAATGGTTAAAATCAATTAAATTTTTTCTTTTTTTGTAATTTACGAATGTTTTTGTTAAGCCTAACAAATTTTATATCAATAAACATAACAGTATTCTTAAAAAAAAAATTATAAAAATAGCGTTTTTTTTTCTTCTTGCATCCAAAGTAGACAGAGTCCTTAAGTACTTAAAAAGTTAAAGAGCCGCAAATATCACTGGCTCCGGGGACACGGTTCAGTCACGCCTTCACTAGAGTATTAAAAGAGTTTCGTAGCAGTATAGCAACAGTGTAACCTCATATGCTTGAAAATCTCCAGCAGAATCGCAACCTAGCACATACTTCAAAATACCAGGAAAAAAAAATATCTTGCGAAAAATAATTCTCCTTCCCTAATAAAGTCATTTGACTTGCAAATCAGAGAGATAAATATATCCCGACGCCCGGAAATAATCCAAAGTATGTTATTATACATTCACCACGAAAGTGTCACTTGGCGATATTCGCTTAAGACTTCCACCGGATAAGAAAGAGCTGTCAATGCGCTTCACAATAGATGCGTTTCTTTTCCCGACGTCGGTAATCTATTTGGTCGTCTTTAAGAGAAAAGAGTATTTTAAATGGAGCGTGAAACTTAACTGAGAAGAGTTGGAGAGTAATAATAACAAATAAATAAAAATAAAATAAAAAAGGGATTCGCTAGAGCAAGAAAAAGAATGTGTTTTATATCGTCGCCTATATCCTTCCCTTAGTGACTAAAAAGAATGACTATAGGCTTTCCTGAAAAGATTTTGCTCAAGAAGAAGATGAGGTTGGTTTTAAAATTTGCGAAAGAGGTCCAGTTGGAAATGGGATGTATTGTTGAAATTGTAACGGTTGTTAACCTTGGGCCTTAACCCTAAGGGTATTGCTTTCAATCGGGCAAAAGTGTGGTCCGGTGTCCGTCCCCACTTAATGTTTTGTAGTTCCGGTTGGAAATGGGAGGAAAGTGAGGTAATGTTGAAATTGTAGCGGTTGTTAACCTTGGGCCTTAACCCTAAGGGTATTGCTTTCAATCGGGCAAAAGTGTGGTCCGGTGTCCGTCCCCACTTAATGTTTTGTAGTTCCGGTTGGAAATGGGAGGAAAGTGAGGTAATGTTGAAATTGTAAAGGTTGTTAACCTTGGGCCTTAACCCTAAGGGTATTGCTTTCAATCGGGCAAAAGTGTGGTCCGGTGTCCCTCCCCACTTAATGTTTTGTAGTTCCGGTCGGAAATGAGAGGAAAGTGAGGTAATGTGGAAATTGTAACGGTTGCTACCCTGAAACTTAATACCAAGGGTTCTGTTTTCAATCGGGCAAACGTGTGATCCGGTGTCCGTCCCCACTTAATGTTTCGTAGTTCCGGTTGGAAATGGGAGGGAAAAATAACCTTCTCATTAAATTATCCTAAAACGTAGCAAATATAACCAGATAGTTATCAACGTTTTAACCTGGAAACTAACTACTGGAAAAAAATTTAGGTAATGAAAAAAATTTAATTTTAGTGTTATGGGAAAATGTACGTGTACTATTACAGATATTATTAAAAAAAAAAATATGCTTTTAAGTATAAATGCGTCGGTTAATTTCTGAAAAAGATTTCATAGAATGTATAGCAGAAAAAAAGAAAAGCCTTAAAATTTAAAATTTTTCGATTTCGTGAGTTTTGCATATCTTTAAGTTTCAAACTATTCTGCTTCTTTTAAGATATAGTTTTGGCCTGTACTCTTTCTAGTTCCGGAGAAAAATTAGTTTTAAAATACGTAAACCCACGTTTGCCATGCTACAAATTCGCATAAAAATGCATTTATCTCAAAATGTAAATTTCAAAACTTCTATGTACCTTTTTGAAAAAACGGCTACTAGCTTCTTTATGAAATTTTTACCCTATATTTGCCATATATCATATTTTAATCTGAAGTGAAAGCTTTAAACAATTTTAATTATTTATTTTTTTTTTAAATTTATTTTGTCGTAAAAAAAAAAGCGATTCTCAACAATTTTTGGTGTTTTATTATTTGATATTGTTTTTTTAAAAAAACAAACAAGTAAACATGTTCTCTTAATGTTAATCTCAGATTGAAAAAGAAGGTTGACATAATATTTAGGAAAAATTTCAAAAGTATCCGTTTGTTATTTATCTAGAAAAGGTACATAGAAAATGGGCCTTTTAACATTTGTGATATAGGGCCAACCGAACCCCCCTTAAGGTAAATAGTATTTTTCAAATGTATTTTAAATACCCAACACCCTTAAATTTTGTTTACTATCACAATATCCGCATGCATTTAAAATATCCTTTCTGTTCTGTTACGAAACAGATACAGGTATTAGCATTTTATAATCATTATCAGAATAGCGCTTCGCTACCTATTTATCAAACGACAACTAGCCTTTAGTAATTCCCCACTGAAACCGATAGCTATAATTTGAAACAACGATTAATTTAAAGATTCGATTCCCGTGTGTTTCGCGTAATCGATTCTTCTAGAGTTTCCCTTCAGTAGCAAAAGAAATCACTCAAACGTGATCAGGGATGTAATATATTTTCGGAAAACTAACTCCCTTCAAGCTTTGTTCCGAAGAACCTGAAATTAGCAGGGAAAAGAGGAAAGATTGGGAGAGGGAAAATATTCCATATTTATCTCTCGTCACAAAACCTCCATTTTCAACTACTTATTACATTCTGCAAGTTTACATCGTTTTTTTTTTTTTTTTTGTTATAAAATTTAACTTAAGGTTTACGTATAGGCTTCAAATCGCAAAATTCGCAAAAATCGGGGAAGTTCTGTAAGGCCGTAAAAAACAAAAACAAAATAAAAACAACACAAAAGAAGGAAACCCTATGATGGAGGAGCATACTAAAAAGGAAATATATAATAATTAATATAATAATAACAGTTTTTTATATCAAAAAATAATTTTTTAAAAGTTATTCTCAGATTGTAGTTTTTTCTATTTTGCATTTCATTCAAACAGTAATTACTCAAGTTTAAATAATATTTTTTGAAATTTGTTTTTTGATATATAATCTGCATACATTGTTGAATGTTTTGACCCTAAATACTAAGTGATTTGTAAATAAATATTTTTTTAACTGAATTTTAAAGATAAGATTCTGTATAAAAAAATTGGATTTTTCAAATAGTTTCAGTTAAAGCACGATATCACAAAATATACACACTGAAAAATTCTGTTAATAGGGTCAAAACATGGAGCAGAGTATTCCGCATTCTTGAACACCAAAATTGTATCTGTGGGTTAATTAGAATTTTTGTCATTACCGTTCGAAATTAACTTAATTAGTTGATTAAATGTTAATTAATTATTAAAATGGAAGACATTTAAATTTTTTTTATTGGAAATAGCTTAACAAATAATTTACTTTTCAAGGTGCAAAGGTCTAATTTTTAAATTGAAAATTAAAAAAAAAAAAAATGTTGAAACCTATACGTATACCTTAGCGAGAGTTTTTACATTTAAAACTAGGTTTATGAAAAAGATTCAATTCTTATTTTTTTATTTTTGACAATTTAAGTGTTGAATACCTTGCCATGTTTTCCTCATGTTTAAGATATACACGAAACACAGGTTTATATTCTAGTGAAAGTATTACATAAAAATATGTAGATTTTTAGGCTTCATAAAAGTAACTCGTCATAAATGGTACGCTCCATGATCTTTTTTTTTTTTTTTTTTTTTCACAATGAGGACTAATTAGGCTGGGACCTACAGCTTAACGTGGATTCCGAACAACAAAGAACATCTATGTGTAACTCAGAATTCGAACCCGGCATCTTTGGCATGTAAGGCCAGAGCGCTTATCTCACAGCTATGAGGTGGGCTCATCATAAATCGAAATATGAAATGAAGGATTCTAGATTTGTAACTATTAAGGATTTTTTTTTTTTTTTTTACAATAAGTCTGCATTTTATAAAGGATGTAAGACCTTTTCTGTACTGGATCTTCACCCTTTTAGTACCGAACGACGATTTATCGTTGTTCGCTACACTTGCGAAAAGTGCCAACGACGATATATCGTTGCGCAAGCGTTGGCGTCTACGCATTAATTCTGTACTTCAAAATAACTTTATGAAACGTTATAAATGGATCATATTCTTTGCATTGCAATTGAAAAAATTATTTATTATAACTTTTTTTTTATGTTTTCTGCTGGTTGGTGGCGAAGCCAGGGCCGGATTTAGACTGAATAAGGCCCTAAGCTGTTTGAGATATGGGGCCCTTTATAAGTCCAGATATTATATATCAGTGCCAAATATGATTTTCAGATACATAGAGGTTAAAACTGAAATATATTTAAGAAGTATATAGTTTGTGAAATAATAAATCTTTAACTTAAAACCATTTTTTTTTTTTTTTTCATAACAAACTTAAAAATGCAAACTCTTGTAAAAAGAAACAAAAGTCTTTTAAAAGGCACAATATACAAAGGCTTATTATCTAATCTCTTGAAACATGTTATAAGGATTAAGGAGTTATATTAAACTAAAATATTTTCTTTCTTGCCTTTGCCAGAGCAAAGTCACAGATGACATCATCAAAGGACAAACTCACTGTTTTCAAGCCAGAGATCCGAAATCGTTTGCGCTTTTTCTCATTGAAAATCAAAATGCAATGGGTTTTTCAGATCCGTTTCGGCCATTTTTGCCACGGCAGACCAGTGGATTCGTAATCTACTAACTTTTCTCCAATTTCTGTAAAAAATTTAGAATGATGTTCGATGGGGTCCAAAAACTGCAGCCGCCTCTCGGACTAAAAAGAAACATACATTTTCAAAACTCGATTTATTCTAAAGTATTATACCTACAAATATGATTAATACATGAAAATAAGCACACAATATTCAAGTTTTATGCTCAAGGTGGTACTCAAGTTTTACCACCTGGTGGCGTGGCAGCACTAGTTCATTATCTTTTAGTTATCCTAACAAATGATTATTTTGTAGTAACCCTGTACTTTAGGTACTATGGCCAATCTACTTTATTTAATATGGTTAAGTAGCAAGTCCAGCAAAAAAGCCTGGACCGAATCAGCTATGAAACATCGAGTAAAATTTAATATATCAAGTAAGGTTGCTCAATAATTTAAGTACTATGGCCAATCTACTTTATATAATATGGTTAAGTAGCAAGTCCAGCATAAGAGCCTGGACCGAATTAGCTATGAAACATCGAGTAAAATTTCTCCGTAATATATCAATTAAGGTTGCTCAATAATTTAAGTAGTATGGTCAATCTCTACTTTAAACAATATGGTTAAGTAGCAAGTCCAGCGTAAGAACCTGGACCGAATCAGCTATGAAACAACGAGTAAATTTTATCCATAATATATCAAGTCAGGTTGCTCAATACTTTAAGTAGTATGGTCAATCTCTACTTTAAATAATATGGTTAAGTAGCAAGTTCAGCATAAGAACCTGGACCGAATCAGCTATGAAACAACGAGTTAATTTTAATCCTTAATATATGAGGTAAGGTTGCTCAATACTTTAAGTAGTATGGTCAATCTCTACTTTAAATAATATGGTTAAGTAGCAAGTTCAGCATAAGAACCTGGACCGAATCAGCTATGAAACAACGAGTAAATTTTATCCTTAATATATCAAGTAAGGTTGCTCAATACTTTAAGTAGTATGGTCAATCTCTACTTTAAATAATATGGTTAAGTAGCAAGTTCAGCATAAGAACCTGGACCGAATCAGCTATGAAACGAGTAAATTTTATCCTTAATATAACAAGTAAGGTTGCTCAATAATTATGTAGTATGGTAAATCTCTACTTTAAATGGTATTGTTAAGTAGCAAGTCCAGCATAAGAACCCGGGCTGAAGCCTCCATAAAGTCAATCGTGTCCTTTGAAGGCTGAAAAAAAAAATACCTCTAAGATGCATTTCTATTTTCTCACAGGATCTTTCATATATAAGCCATTGGTTAAAATGGTTTGAGTCACTTGGAAGGGATTTTAGGAGAACGCAATTAAAAGGTTTGAAAACAAGAACCCCGTTAATAGGTGGATTATTTTCCGTGAATCCGATCTTGAAACATTCTTTTCTCAACTTAATTACCTACCATCGGTTAGTACCATCGATATAAATAAACAACTGGATAGACTGCTTAACGCTGGGAAAATGAAGCCTTTGCCAGATGCAATTGGTGGGATTAAAAATACGGATTGCCGAGGATTGAAAATAACATTTTGGGTTGTGCACATCAGAAATGTCAATAGTAGACCTTAATTAGTAATAATGTGCCAAAAAATATATACTCTAACACTTTACAAAGTTTTTCGCATTCCCATCCAACTATAAAAGTGAACTGTGATTGGTTAATCTTCCCACCAGCTTCGCAATCCCCGGCGCGTTTTTCTCGTTACATTGACAATGGAGCAGTCTATCCAGTTGTTTATCTATATCGATGGTTAGTACCAACTAGTTTGCCAAAAGATAGCACTGTTAGTTCTCGATTTTTCACAAACAGATGACTTAAACCGTTATTCCCGTTGTATCGTTCCCATGCTATACCACCCCAAAACACTAATCGGAAACAAAGCAACCCGCATCGAGCATTTTTCCATTAAGCTCTTCCCCCCAACTGCGGGTAGTACAACAACACACAAACCTTTCAGCTGGAGAGCAGGAGTGTACAGGGTATTTACTCTATAAGGGGAAGGAGGTAGAACCAATATGCCTGAAAGGAAGAAGAAGAAAAACTTCAGCTAGAAGTGGATTGGGCCATAAAATAACGAAGAAATAAAACCTTTTGCAGCACCCTCCCCCTAAAAAAAAAAAAAAAGGGTATTTTTACGGCCGGAAGTGTTACGGGGTGTTGGGAAGGCCGTAAATTGGGATTACTTATGAGAAGCCCGTTTTTATTACGGATTCAGTATTCCCGAAGACCACTGCGTTCGAGAGTACCTTTTTTCCCCCGCTGGCGGGAAAGTGCTGATTTCGTACCGGAAGCATCGCCTCGCCCCCTTTAATCGCATTGGAAGCAGTGGCTGTACAGAGTGCTGGGTACTACGTATTAATGAGATTTAGAGATGGTTATGGAAGTGTCCCATGATGCATGTTATTAAAGCCGGAGGATATTTTTTTTTTCAGGTTTAGAAAATGCTAACATCGTGGTAATAGCTCGAAAAATCTAATATATTTAATTTAAATGTTTCTCCGGATGTTGCGGGGCGTTCTTGTTATTCGTCTTATGGCGTTGATGGCAAGCCGCCAAGATGCGGTTGTAAATTCAGCTTTGAAATTTATTTGGGTAGATTGACGAAGAAAGTGATAGGGAATCCATCCGCAGTTGGCCGACCAAACGGTATAGTGGTTAGCGTGCTAGCTTCTAGAACGCGAGGTTGCGGGTTCGAGTCCCGTATTAGGCATGGGTGTTTGTAAATGTATGTTGGCTTGTCTAATGACGAATGTTTCGGCGCATTATAGCCCTCGTGTTGCTGATGGCGCCAGATAATCTGAAAACAACCATCCATCCGCAGTTGTGCATTAAATATTGCTTGGGGGACTAACTTTTTTGGAGAGTTTTCCAAGCTTCTTCTATTGTTGAAACACGTAATGAAACTTTATTTGGAAAGCAGAACTCGGTATAGCTCGTGTAGCCGGTCTGCTTAGTGAAAAATCGTATCCAACCTATAATATTCATTTGAAATTTTAACATTTAAGTTTGATTTATCAACAGTGATTGTTTAAAATGGTGTAGTACATCTTTGAAATGATTATAAATGTATTTTTTGTAGTTTAAAATACGATGGGGAGAAGAAAGAATAGTTTTTGTTCTGATTCGAGGCGTTGTTGACAAAGAGTCCCTCTATTATATAGGGTCCACTTTTACAGAGAACAACACAAATATCCTCTACAAAGAATCCCCTTTTTTAGAGTTCCAATATAAAAAGAAAAACTTTGATTTTCAAAAGTATAACACAATAAACAATGGACAATACTCGCATTTTTTAAAAACGAGTGAAATTAGTTTATGTTTATAAACAATTTCTTTCCGATTCCAAGTCAAACAAAAGTTCTTTAAAAAAGCTAGTTAATAAAATATTGTAGCGAAACTCATTCTATCGAGCCTTCGTGGCTCGGTTGGTAGAGCATCAGAAAGCTAAGCGGAAGGTTGCGCGATCAAAACCCACTTCCGCCAAAATCTCAAGTTTATTTCCTTTATTTATTTATTATTTCTAATATTGTTTCTAGAAGGAATCTAGGAAGTTCGCCAATCGTATATAAGCAAATTCTATTGTTCTGATTCTTATACTTCCTGTTAGGAAGATCCTTAAAATGTATATAAGTTGATGCTCCCAGAGTTGGGGGAATAAAAGTCTTGAGTTTACTTGCGGATTGTTCATTCATTCATTTCCTTCGATAGCGTATTCTACGCGACAATATTAAGGAAAGAAAATATCCGGAAACCGCATCCGATTGCAGTTCGATAAAAAAGCTACATTTTATCCGTGACTTCGAAACTTCCTTCCGTTTCAATGGTTATTGTGAGGTTTCTGCCAAGGTGTGGCTTTTTTAGACAAGTGTCATATCCCATGCTGGTTGGCGTGGGAAACTTGCAAAACTGGTTTCCGCTACTGCGTTTCAAGCCAAGTTCGGAACAAAAGTGACGTCACATTAGCTTTGATCTAAATGAGTCGTTTTTCCCTCTAAAATAAACCAGCGAATTTAGGTTACAAATTAAAAAAGAAAGAAAGAAAAGAAAAATCGCAATGGGCAGAAATGTTTGTGTTTATGGCCTTTTCAAAACATTTAGAATTGAATTTAACCTTTAATTGCTGTGGTTGGGTGGTTTGAGGTTTTTGGCGCAAGAGCAACACATGGTTCATACTGCATCAAACAAATTTGTGAACACCAGTTTAAAGTTTAAGAAACATATAGTATCAGAAAAATTAATATAAAAGTCAAAGATGAGATAATTTAGGGGGTGGAAGCATTCCACAAAAAATGACCACTTACAGCAGTTAAAAGTTAAAAAAAAAAAAAATGCGGGAATTGTCCATTGTAAATTAACTTACTAATATTGATAGTGTGTAAGGAGAGAAAATATGAATAAAGATTCACGAAAAATTGAATAAAAGAAAAATCTCATTTCAGTATGTATACAGGTACATAAAAAGAATGTTATGAAAAATGTTAGGTAGATACTTTGTGCAGTTTTTGAGGAAAATGCGCATGAGAAATGAACAATGCAGTTTTAAGAAAACCGCATTTCAAAGAAAACTTTACTTACATTAATACTTCCCAATTTTATACCTTCTTATCTTCTTCAAAAAATTATTGAAAATATTTTTAGATAAAATATTTTTACAAATGAGGTGTCATTTTAATTGGAAGAATTTAAATTCTAATACACAATAATAAACTCAAAATCAATTTTTTTTATAAATTTTAGGGTAGCAACTCCCCCCCCCCCCCTGTGACAAACTTGATATTTGTATATTACAACATACATTATCATGGCTTCATCTAATTTATATTCATATAATCACCACTTTCGACATTAGTACTTTTTCTACCAACAAACACTTGAAGAAAGAATTTAGATAAAAGGTACAAAACGAAATATATAAATAACGGCTTTCTTTCTCTGTATTGCTTCGACGGACCATAAATATGGAAGAGAGAATCAAAGTGTCAACAGATCTTACATCAGTTCCCAAGACAAAGAACACTCGTATAAAAAAGAACTCGTGACCGTTTGACCCCCTCTATATCCACACTGTTTGACTCGTGAACTTTTGACTCGGTGACATCTTTGGTCGGAGTGGGAAGTTTATGTTTCCCCTGTTCTGTCTTTTAATCGATATATACATTTGTTACCGATGTTGTTTCTGTCAAAACAAAATCGAAAGAATTGTTTGGCTGGATATTATAATGGATAATTCCCGCATTTTTCTATTCAATTCTAAATGCTTTGAAAAAGACTTAAACACAAAAAGTTCAATTCACTGTACTATTTTTTTTTTTTTTTTTTTTTTTAAATTTGCAACCAAAGTGCGCCTGTTAAATTTGGCGGGAAAAACGACACGTTCGAGTCGAAAGTTATGTGACGTCACTTGATCTGAAACAACTTAGCTTGAAACGCAGCAGCCGAAACTAGTTTTGAAAGTTACTAAATAAAAGCCAACCGACACGGGATATGGCAATTGTCTAAAAAACTCACACCAACTATTTGGCAGAAAACCTCGCGATAACCATAGAAACGGAAGGATGTTTTGATGTCACAGCTAAAATGTAGCAATTTGATCTGACTGCAATCGGATGAGGTTTTCGGGCATTTTCCTTTCTTAATATTTAAATAACTAATTTTTTTAAAAGAACTTTTGTTTGAATATTTGGAATCAGAAAAAAATTATTCATAAATATAAACTATTTTCCATTGTTTTTTGAAAAAAAGATGGAGTTGTCCACTGTATCCGCTCTTAATATAGGTATTCATTTATTCAAATCATGAAATTTTTATTATTACTAGTGTATACGTGCGTAGTCTGCACATTTAAGATTGCTAACAGGATTTACTTTTTTGGAAGTTAATCAGTTTAAGATATTCTATTCTATTGCTGAAAGATATAATATTCTTTAGGTTTCTTCAACGTGCTTAAATTATGGTTTACTCTTTTCTGTGATGCTGCCATCTATTGCATACTATCATAACTTTTTGTGACTATTACCGAATTTTTTTGGGTTGGGTTGTTTTCAGATTATCTGGCGCCGTCAGCAACACGAGGGCTATAATGCACCAAAACATTCGTCATTTGATAAGCCAAATTACATTTACAAACACCCATGCCTTACACGGGACTCGGAACCCGCAACCTCGTGGTCTAGAAGCTAGCACTTTAACCGCTATACCGTTTGGTCTGCCACGAATTTTTTTGCATATATTTTCAAATAAAACAATGTGCATTTATAAATGAACTATTCGTCAGAAGAGTAGGTCTTTGTCTTCAAATTGCTATGTCAATTATTAATTTGTGCAAAGCGAGAAAAAGGACATAAAAAAAACCGTATACCAAATATACTATATAAGACTTATTTTAGACAAATATTTATTTGTTCCTCTGAATTTGTATTTAAATAAGTTTCTAATATGTTTAATGGGGTTCTCGATTGAATTTGTATACTTCTATTGAAGTTAAAAAAGCACCTTGTCTATACCGTATGACCAATACTAGCTTTGCAATATGTTTAGTAATTTATGATAAGTATACACGTTATTTAAAGTTGAAAATGAGAGTAATTCGATATAACAATATACTTCTAGAATTCCGACGTGCTCTAAGGCAGATCGAAAGGTATAGTGGTTAACGTGCTAGCTTCTAGACCGCGAGGTGGCGGGTTCGAGTCCCGTGTTAGGCATGGGTGTTTGTTGGTTGGTTGTATTCAGATTATCTGGCGCCGTCAGCAACACGAGGGCTATAATGCGCCGAAACATTTCGTCATTTGACAAACCAACATACATTTACAAACACCCATGCCTAACACGGGACTCGGAACCCGCAACCTCGCGGTCTAGAAGCCAGCACACTAACCACTATACCGTTTGGTCGGCGCATGAGTGTTTGTAAATGTATGTTGGCTTGTCTAATGACGAATGTTTCGGCGCATTATAGCCCTCGTGTTACTGACGGCGCCAGATAATCTGAATACAACCAACCGACGTGCTCTAAACGAGTCATTTTTGAAAATGATCAAACTTTTCTCAATTCTCATTAATATTTCAAATGTTGAGTATATTTTAGTTAGTATGTTTATTACTTGAAAAATTCATTGCTAAAAGCCTACTTATAGAATTCTTATTAAACATTAATCCGGTGTTGTTATGCCGACCATACGGTATAGTGGTTAGCGTGCTAGCTTCTAGACCGGGAGGTTGCGGATTCGAGTCCCGTGTTGGGCATGGGTGTCTGTAAATGTATGTTGGCTTGTCTAATGATGAATGTTTCGGCGCATTATAGCCCTCGTGTTGCTGACGGCGCCAGATAATCTGAAAACAACCAACCAACCGATGTTGTTGTTTTTTATCAAAAATTACAAATACTATATTGCCTAGTTAAGCCTATTCTTATTTATTATTTCACCTAAGAAGCATAAGTAAATGTTTAATATGCATCATTCTTTGATTACACTTCTTAATAAGTTGAATTAGTTACGAAATTTTATTTCAAAAAGCCATTTTTATTACAGTTTCGATGATATGAAACGCTTAAAAAAAAAAAAAAAAAAAGACTCTTAAACAAGATAACTTTCAAACTTACAATATTTAGTTTGTCAAAGATCAAACTCAATCCAAACCAAAAAAAAAAAACCCCGACTTTGTTCAGTGATCGATTACCATCGAAAATAAATATCCCTTTTGTGTATAAAACTTTCCAATTCTTTCCTTCAAATGAGATTCATTGCAACGTCACTTCCGTTTCATTTCCCCCCCCCCCCCGACATGTGACACTAACTCCCATACTTTTCAGCAACAACGGCCCGCAATAAATTGTTTCCAACAAACTCGTAGGGAGCAAAAGTGGCTCAAGTGTTTTTTATCGACGCTAAAAACACTGAGCTTTAAAAACTCGGACAAAAGCTACTTTTATTTCCCTTTTTTTTTTATTGTAAGACCGACTTTTATTTCATTTTTTTATTTTACTGTATCGTTCATTCTGGAATTTGAAGTTTACTGCGCCATGTTTTTCGGGACGACATCTTTGTCCACTGACTTTTATCGATATAGATAGTGACTAGTGACTTTAGATTGAAATAGAAGTTTTTTTCCTTTTTTTTCCCCCTCCTCAATCTGTTACAAGTGATTGTATTGTTCGTATTTTTGTTTGATTGTATAATTTCAAAAAAATGTTCGATATTAAATTAATTGGAAAGCTTTTTGTAATTATCTAATTAATTTTTATTTACTTCCGTCTTTTCTCTCCTCTTCAATAATTTTTTATCTTTACACCTTACTAATATTTCCATACCTTTCAAAGCAAACATGTGTTGTTTTTTTGGAGCACGTTTTATTTCAATTTAATAATTAAGTTACTTTGTTTAAGTAGACATTTTTTATAATTAAGTTATTAAAAATTGTCAATATTTTGATTTTTAATAACTTAATTATTTACAAAAGCAATGACATAATAAAGTTTTAAAATAAAAAGTTATCTATAGCTAGCATGGCTATAGTTGCTGAAAATTATATAACATTGTGTTACCCATGTCAGAAAAATTAAACCTAAGTGACGTTGTAATGAAGGAAAGGATAATTTAACAGTTATGAATTATGTAAGGTTTAATTAATTATTTCCTAAAAATAAAATATTGAATACGGAGGTTTTTAAATGTTTCAGATATAAATTTTTAAAGATTTTGTATTATTATCAAGTGCTAAAAAAAACTCTGAATAGCCTAATGTCTCTCCAGAAAGCATTGATACTTAGTCATTGGAGCCCACTGGGAAATTATATGTTTTGTTACCAATAAACAATATTTCTTTTGTTTGGTTTGATTTTGGAATAACAAAATAGCTCAATGAAAAATTCTGATTTTCAAAATAAGTAGACACGAAGGCTGTTCTGAGAAAAAAAAACTTATCCCATTGAAAGACCTTCCGAGAAACAAGATCTTTAGTAATACTGATTATTTTTCAGTACTTAAGACGTTGTTACAATGTTTAGGTAAGAAACAGTCCTTATGTCACATGCTTCCTGTACTACACATACCAAATCATCTCATCGTGTGTATTAACTACAATTAAAGGATCATTTATACTGTTCACATATTAACTTTAAACACACGCGCTTTATATTAATCTGACGTTACTTTACTAATCATGAAGTACTTGTTAAAGTTAAGCATCACTCGCTTATTTACATATTCACATAAATTGGCCGCAAACCCTGCAAAATCATTAAAGAAATTATATCTCCAGAAACATGGCTGAACAGTGTTCCCGTACGCAACCTGTACATTTGAGATTTGCTTAAAGGAATTTCTTTTTCTGGGAGTACATCGCGGATAGATATTGTATTCTATTGCTGAGAGACGTAAGAAATTAGGTTTCTTCAACGTGCTGAAATTGAATTTTTCTTTTTTCTATAGTGCTGCCATCTATTGTATTGCAATTTATAAGTTTTTATTGAACTTTATTTATTGAAGAGTCTAGTCCATAATAAACTTCAACTTAACTTGACATCACTAGACGGTAGATCGTCACAGTGCTCATAGGCAATTTATCCATTTTGGCAGTGTGAAAGCATAATGGTCACCAAACCACAACCTTGTAGAGAACAAAAGGCTATAAGGTTTGGCGAGAATTAGTTCTTCACTCCGCTAAAATGGATTAATTGCCTATGAGCACGGTGAAGATCTATCGTCTAGTAATGTTAAGCTGGAAATTAGTATAGTCAGTTTTCTCATGGTATTGTGTTTCATTTTCGCTATCACATTTTCCCAAATTGTTGTGGACTGATCCTGATATTTTTAACTTCGATTTTCAAACAAAAAACACAATGCATAATTGTAAATATAAATAATTAACTTAAATTAGGTGTTACCCTTTAAAGTGGTAAGTCATTTATCAAGTTTTGTTTGTATAAAGAGGCGTTAAGGGATCGTCACACACACACACACACACACACACACACACACACACACACACACACACACACACTCTCACAAAACTATCCAGAAATAATATACATTTTCGCTAACACAAGTTACAAAATTTTTTCGATCATAATTGCCTAAAACTACACTATAACAATCTTCCAATTATTTTTGGACTAATTCTAATATTTTTAAATTCGATTTTCAAACTAATAACACAGTGCTCAATTAACAATTCCCTAATTTTCTTTTTTTCCCTTTCTTAATATTTAAATAACTAAATTTTTAAAGAACTTTTGTTTGAATATGTGGAATCAGAAAAAAATTCCTCATAAATATAATCTAATTTCACTCGTTTTAAAAAAAAAAAATTAAAAAAATACCGAAATAGTCCATTGTAAATAATCTATTTACCTGAAGCAGATGTTAACCTTTGAATTCTCATATCATTTATCAATTTTGGTTTTGTATAAAGGATGGTACAGGGATCATCAAAAAAAAAAAAAAAAAAAAAAAAAAGCGCCGTCCAGAATTAATATACATGATTTGGTTGTAAGAGTACTTCAAATTTCATCTCGTCAGATGAAACAAATACTCAAAAAGCAGCAATCAGAATTTCACCCGCACACCTGACTTCCCAAATCCCCGCCAGGCTTCGGTAAAGAACCCTATCCATCATGACTTACCCATTTCGCAAATCAAATCAACTCCACGCAAATCTAAAACTTCCCTTAAACCACCAACTCCATTCGCCAAACTCCCTTGGCGAGCTTACGGAACTGGAAATCGAAAACCTGATTACGTGTTTTCGAATATTCCGATAGTTAGCGATATCCCCGGATATTTCCCCGATATTTCCGCATGGCCGGGAATGGTATTGTAGTGGAAGGGATTGTAGATGATCTCCCGCCATTTCTGAGCAAGGTTCAGAAACTCCGAAGAAGAATGACTCGTAAATACCCCGTCCGCTCATGAAGGGTTACAACGTTGTACAACGAAATTCCAAATGTTTACCTACTGCTAGTATTTTAAGGGCCACTACGAAGTATGAAACGATTCCAATTTTTTTTTTTGAAACCGAGGTTTTTTCACCATCTGCAAGGTTTTAGTAGATAGCTTAACTAAGCGGAGTCCTATGGCAAATAAATAGCCGATCAAACGGTATAGTGGTTAGCTTGCTAGCTTCTAGACCGCGAGGTTGCGAGTCCCGTGTCAGGCATGGGTGTTTGTAAATGTATGTTGGCTTGTCTAATGACGAATGTTTCGGCGCATTATAGCCCTCGTGTTGCTGACGGCGCCAGATAATCTGAATACAACCAACCAACTGTCAAATAAATATCATGAGAAGTGAGATTTTGTGCAACCATTTACCTCAACTCTAATACAAGCCATGAAACTTGAAACCTTAAATCAGTTTTTCTGGAGAATGGAGGAAAACGGACTCCTGATTGTTCTTCACCGTAACTCTTTGTTTATGTAACTGTGGTTTGAAGAAACTGCAATTGAATCAACTATTGTTAAAAGTGCACAACAAGACTCAATGTTGAATGGCAAGAGATGTGAAAAAAGTTAATATTTTTATCATCACTATAAAACAAAGTACTATCTGTTATCACTACAGAAAAAAAAAACAAGAGTTTCTTTTTAGAGACTTGTTCTGTAGTGGATAAGATATCGTGTTTGTCCCACTACTTGTAACATTTCTCAGAGTATTTAAGAAAATTGCAAAGACTTTTGACGCAGAAATTTGGATTTACAATTTTTCTAGTTAAACCTTTTTCGCAATGGGTGAATCAATTACGCTTAATCAACAATTTAACCTTTTATTTACTGATGAGTTTAGTTCCGTTAGCTTTCTCATGGTACTTGTATTAACTTGAATGCTTTGAGATATATTGGGACTGTGAAAAAATTTTATATGAAGTTCATTCTTCAATAGTTGGAAGGTTGAAAAGGCTTATTTTACTGCATATAAAATATTTAAATTCAGTTAAATAAAAGTTAAAATTTAATGAATCATTCTTTATTACTCATATATATATATATTTTTAAATATTGACAAATGTATGTTTTTTGTTGAAGGGATGCCGTTAATGAAAAATAAAATCACGAAGCAAATTTGTATAAATTAATTGTAAAACAATCTTTACCTTTTTATCTGGGCAAGTTTAATAAATCAGTTTTTATTGTAGTTGTTAGATGTGGTACAAAGTCACATAAGTTTTGATACGATATTTCGACAAAAATTGGGATTTGGAAACTATCTTATTATCTTATTAAAAAGTATACAATAAACTAAATTTATCCAGTTAAAAACTCAACACTTCAGTACATTGTGAAATGCGTACTAGAAACAACTTTAAAACTATGTAGAATCTAGATGCAAATAACGGCACTAAATTGTGTAAACCTAATGTGTTGGATAAAACGAAACTTTTGTTGTATAACTTTGAGTAATTCAGTTTTTTTTCTTACATTAAATTGACAACAGTGGTTACAAAACAGTTTTTTTTTTTGTCACACTTCAAATCATTCAGTAGAGCGGTTGGTTTCTCTTTCACAAGGTTTCGCCTATCTCATGTGTTCCTCTTGTGGTATAACTCCCTCGTTTGAGGAGAAAATTATGACTTGGGATTCGATGTTCTTCGCCAACCTTGGCTTTCCTGATCCTGCGATCGGGAAAAGGTTCCAGGGCGGAATTTTCCGAGAGTGCCATTAATTTAAAAGGGGAGTTTGGGAGGAGGGGGGGGGGGTGATGTCGATACCATGATGGTAAATCGTCCTTTAGGTTGATGAATAATGAAAATGGTGGAATGACATCCGACAGCCTTGTTTCTGTGTACGAGAAATGGCGAGTTGTGCATCGAACTTGGTATTGAAGTTCTGCTTGAATTATGTATCCGAAGAAAGTGATATTGATTTGTAGAGTGGTTCTTGGTCTAAAATTAATAAACAAAAAGGTACTTTCGAACTAAAGGAATCTTGAAAGAGATTTAGTATCAGTACTCTTTTTTAAATCTCTTATATTAACTTTGAATTTCTTTGTGTGGCTGCCGGGAAAATCGGAGGGAAGCTTATTTAACCCCCTTGCCTTCATCGGATCTGGTTGAAACTTGGCAGATAGATTCGATGTCGATTGCAATGCATTCTGTCAAGTTTTGTCGGCTGTTACTGTCACTAAAAGTTCGCTTTTATGCATATTTCTATAACCTTTTTGAAATACCAATAAATCCCATTTGACCGATTATTATTAAAACTCTTTCTTGTTGCCAAAATTATTGTAATAAAAATAAATAAAAGATAATTGGACATGAATGCATAAATTGATTATGTAGTGTGGTCCAGTCAATTCAACTACGCGTTGCGTAGGTACGCTGTAAGTGGAAGATTTTTAACCAATCGTTGTTGAAACCGTTTCATGTTGCAAAATAGTTTTAATTTGAATAAATAAAATAAATTTGGACATGAAATCATAAATTAACATTCATTTTTAATAAATAAATTTTGAAATGTAGTTAAGCTCATATTTTGCTGATTGAGATGTTTTTAATGTTTTAAAATGGCAAAAACACCAAGCACACGCTGACAACAAAATCGGTGCTATGTTAATGAATATAAAAACTGGCAATGCATATAAATGATTTATATTAAAATTATGAGTTATGTTATTAAAACAATGTAAGGCATACAATGAAATTGAACATTGTATGTTAAAAGTGATTTACGTAGGGTTTTTTGTTGTTTATGTTCTATACACTTTTCAATACTGAAATATTTTATTGTTTTTCATTTATTTATATCCTGATACTTCATATTGTCATTTTGCAATGAATTGAGTAATGAGAATTCGTTCTTCATTAAGTCATTCATTTAAACCAAAACGCGATTTTGTGGTTTTTTTTCACTTTGATCGAATTGATAAAATTTTAAGACATAATTTTGCATCAATTATGAGAATTTCATGACTACTCTATAAGTGGTATTTTTAAAATAATTAAAAAATAGATTTTTATAAATGATAAGAAACATAATTTTAAAACTGCATGAAATCAAATACTAAATACTATATTAAACTCAAAATTAAAACAGTTTTCTTTCAAATAAAATTACCAATACTTTTATGTTATATGTTAAATATTTGTATGCGATATATGATAAGAAACGAATTTTTAAAACTGTATGAAATCAAATACTAAATACTATATTAAACTCAAAATTAAAATAGTTTCCTTTCAAATAAAAATACCAATACTTTTATGTTACATGTTAAATATTTGTATTTAATATATATAATTAAAATTCCTTGAAAACAACCATATAAGATACTTTAATGTGTTCAGGATATTTCCATCTAATTAAAGCAGTAGGTTTCGAAACATTTTTTTAAATATAACGTGTTTTAGTGCTCGTATAAAGCCTACACAGTTTTGTTTATCCTTTAGTACCCGAGCATAAATGTTGACTTTTATCCATTCATTTTGAAAAAAAAAAAAAAGCTATACTTAATTTAAAAACTTAGAGAAACTATTCAAATTACTTTAAATTATTTGCTTTTTTTTTAGTTCGCCATTGAATAAAATTAATTAAAATTGCTTCCAAAATTAATTAAAATGGTTAAGATTAAAGTAATACGACTATTTGTATTTGATATCCAAGTGCAAAATTAATTCATTTATCAAATACTTAAATTTTTATGCAAAAGAGAGCAGTAAAAATGAAGCAATTATTCAACCTTTGCATTTCAATTGAAACTACAATTTAATTTCTGATTGACACTCAAAAAATAAAAACATAGATAATTATTGAATAATTTTATTATCATCATAATAAATTAATAGCATCATATAAAATTAGTATCATTAAAAAATTATGTATTGTTTCATCATGCTTTAATTGTATTGATATGTAATTTTTTCGCATAATAATGTGATTTTTTTTTCTTCGTTTAGGTAAGTTTTACACCTGCTACTACCCTCGAACGATATATAGAGACATATTTTCCAGATATATTTTGAAGAAAATAAGCTTTTAAAAAAATTGAGGTAATATAAAGACTTTACATAATTCTTTTTAAAAATATGGTAATTTATTATGTATTGAAATATTGTACTTTGAAATAGAATGAGACAACATTCAAGGAAAACTCTTATCGAAGCTGAATGTTCTTGGAAAGAAAAGAAAAAATTACTTGGGATAATACTTTCAGACTTTTTTTTAATTTTTTATTATTATTTAGTTTCTTTTAACACCTTTTTTTAATGTAATATTTTAAGTGTTTGGAAATATTAATTCCTCTACTTGAGATATATGTTAGTACGAAAAACCAAAATATGAAGAATGTTGACTTTCACTGGTGAATGTCAACATTCTCATAGTCGCTTGTCGTATGTCCGAAATATTTGCTAAATTTATTTATTTCTCTCTTACACTGGCAAATATTGACGTTCATCATGCCCTGATAGTGAATGTTGAATATAAATATTTTTTTGCTTTTTTAAATCGTACTTTAATATTAAAACATATTATGATATATGTCAAAATAGGAGAAAGCTATAGTAATAGCACGTGTAACTTAACGAATGATGAACTTAAAACGAACAGTACATTCTAGCTGAGAACAGAAAATAATACCAATAAAAAAAACTTACTTAATTATGTGATTGACGTTACACTATCTTATTTATTGCAACAATTCAAACTGTCATGGCACTTTGAAATTACAAGAATCCCTTGTTTGTCCCTTGCAAGAAATGATTTTGCAACACTGTCACCTCTCTGAAGACATCGTCTTCTCGTTTCGATCTCCTCCAGAGTATGTCTTTGATTGTCGACATACACCGGTGATGGTTCGAATATGATATTCGGTCTTTCACCGAGGTATTTGGTATATGTTGACATTCTCCAATTTTGGACATTCACAGTAAAATAAACATTTTTTTAATAACCTAAGCATTCTTCAGAGGAATTCTAATTTTGTCAAACATTGTCATTAAAGATGTTTCGATAAATCCGAATTAGGATTGATCAAGAGATAGAGAATAAATCGCTTGTGGGATTTGAAGAATTTAATTTAAATTGAGCCACGAAAATTAAAATGAATTTATAAAGATTCAGATACATTTTCTAATGAATTCATGAACTATTTTCTTAATATCAATATTTTCCTCGACTACGAGATAAAATTTTAATAATTTAATAATGCAACATGCATATTTGTACTCGTATATTACATGGATCTATAAGGACTTCTTTCATAATTATAATTGTCATGCCCATCAAAGCTAAATCCTTTGAAATACTTTCTGCACAAAAGTGTTATGTGTGCTGCTATCTAAATAGTTGGACCCCATTATTTTAGAAATTGTTTTTTTAGATAACAAATACGACATTATATATTTAAGGTGGTGTTTTTGGATTTTCAAAAGTAGACAAAAAATAATACAGCACTTAGACCAATTTTATCTAAAAAAATAAATCAGCAATGCGACGACTGAACTCGTTTTACTAATAAGTTGAGTAAATGAAATGTTGACCAAATAGTTACTTTCTATTATCACATTTCCCATAAATTATCGTCCAGAAAGTAGACAGGAAAATCCTCGCCTAGCATCCAAGAGGTATCTGGATCGAACCTCGACTGGCGCTCTGCAATCTCTCTTTAAAAATGTAGACCGGATGGAGATTGTGACAGACAGTCGAGTGTCTAGAAGTTACCTCCGCTACCGGATTTGAGGTTCCTGATTTCATCGCATTCCAGATACAAAACACGGAGCAGTTTCCTTTTGAAAGAACTCTCGAAAAGCTTTATAATCCAACAATTTCCCGGGACCAGTATAGCCCTGTAGATACTGTATTTGTTAAATATCCGATGGAACTAACCGCTAAGATGAAGACTCATCTCTGACGTCATGTCCGTCTATTCGTGACGTGTGCAACATCTGTTCCAGTCGTCCATCGCCGTTGCCCTATTTCCATATAGATAGACTCAGTAGACCTCGCAAAATAGACCCTATATCATGCTGAGGGGACATTCCGTAGGAGAGAGATTTCTCGCTTGCAAACAAGAAAAGGAAACATAATTGAAAAATTTGTGAAGAAGAGATTTTCTTACTTTCTGTGCGATATGCTCTTGCAGCGTTGGCCACTACGCGGGGGGCGGGCCGAATATGGCCCGCACCACAGAAGATAAAAAGAAACCAAATTTTTACGATATGGATTTTTTTTTATATATATTATTGTAATTTATCCGAAATAATATGTGTTAACTATGTGGAACCGAGTTCTCCACTACGTGCCCCAGGAAACTGTATGAAGAAGCTTTGAATAAGGTGGTTTTCATCAAATATAAATACAGGAATAACTTAATTGAATCTCATCAAGACAATTAAATAAAATTGACTAGAAAAAATACTCCGAAAGACATCGACTCTACCTTAAAATAAACGCAACAATTTCGACCGCCATCATCTCACAATTGATATAGAGTAAAACGGGAAAATCTGGAAGTACAGTTTAAGGGGACTGTTAAGTCAAAAATAAAAATTCTTCAATTTTTGCCTAAAATTCATGATATTTTTTGTGCAGTTCAATAGCAATTAGATGAAACACAACCCAAAATTTCAAAAATTTATATTGATTTGTTTTCAAGAAATTAAATTTTTATTGAAAAATTTAGCGTTTTTTCCGTAATTTTAAAAATGCTCCTTGCGATTCAAATTTTTTGCAATCTGTCTCATTTTTTTTGTACAAGCAAATAGAATATATATTGACATAATTGTGCATGGATTTTGAATTTGACTCATTGGTTAATCATTTAAAAGTAAAACATTCGTACAACGGCAAAAAATGAAAACTTTTTAAATAGAAGCATTACGAAAATTGCTGTAAAACAATAAAAAAATACCAGATTTAGAAATCCATGCACAATTGTGTTCAAAATAGTATAGTAAACAATATCTCCAAATTTAAAAAAAAAATACATCAACTTTTGAATCGCAAGGAACAAATGGAATACCCAAAAAGTCTTAAAATACACATGAAGAGAAAAATGCAATTTAAGAAATTGAAATACGGACGATTTCTGATATGTGCGCTTACAAGAACTCAAATAATATTCTTAATTCTTCTCGGATCAGCAAAAGTAAGGTATGTACTGAAAGCTAGAATCACAGGCTATATATTTCCACTAAAATATAAAAATCGAAAAGCTTCAAATTTTTGCCTTAACAGTCCCCTTAAATACTTTTATTAAAAATTAGGTAAAGTCGCATTGTCACGTTGAAGGATTCACTTTGTTTTTAGAATTTGTTTTACTAATGATGAAAACTATTATTATCTTTAATTACTTAAAAAAATAATAATAAATAAATAAAATTCCAATTTTAATTTTATTAAAATAAAAAAATAAAAAATAAAAAAAAAATAAAAAAAATAATAATAATTTCACTTTTCATGAATGCTATATATTGTTAAATTAATAATAATTAACCCACTGATGGTCATGCACGTATATATGCGTCATTTGTTCCCCAGTCTTTCCGGCAATACTCAACATTTTTAAATGTATAAATAACATTTAAAATAAATATTTTTTAAATATTTTTATTAGCATGATAATTTATAACAAATCAAAAACAAAATAAATTTAAAAAAATTAAAAAAAAATTATATATTTGAATTAGAAATATATTCTATTAGAACTATATATAATCAACGCAGGGAAAACAACTGTAGAATTTTGCCCATTCTTTGGACTGTCAGTGGGTTAATGATACATATTTTGGTATATCCGGCCCTCGAAAACCTCCAGCATAACTCATACGGCCCGCCTCTGAAAGTTAGTGGCAAACGCTACAAGTAGACGAGACATCTTTGAGAGTTGAAGAGTAACTGTTGGGGAAGGAACTTATGTTTGGTTAAAGACATTTGCGCAAATGGTGGGTGAGATCGTTAGGGTGGAATAGGTACTGGGTTTCGTAAATGAAATCAAGATGTAGTGAATAGGGCGGCCCATGTAATTGTAAGGGAAGGTATTATGGAAGATGGGAGTACTTGAAACACCCGGTTCTTACTTCTCTTAGTAGAAATTAGAGTTCAAATTGGACCAGATATGTTTCAGTAGAGATGCTCTGAATGAGTACTTTCTTGTAACCTATACCTGATATTTTTAATCTTCGATTTAGTTTGTTCGTGTGTTGGTTGCTGATAAAATCTTCGGAGGGCATATTAATCATCTTGCCGTCATCTAATTGAGCTGAAACTTGGCAGACAGACTCGTTGTAAATGATAATACATTCCGTAAAGTTTTGGGGGCTGTCACTAAAAGGATGCCACTTTGGTACTGATTTCTGATGCAGTACGTTAAGTCTAGATAACAAGCCAGTATTCAAGTATGTTCAATTTGGTGATATTTGATTTTTGTAACCTACTCCTGTTAAGTTAACAACATGTGATGAAAGAAACCTCCTTTTTTATGTTTTTGTATCCCTTATATTAAAAAGCGACTGAATGGAGCGAAATAAATGTTTTCTTGGTAGAGGTCAAGTACTACGAAAACTCAGTCGGAGCTGAAAATTAAGGTATACATATACAATTGAGATGATTTTCTTTAATTTTTAGGTTATAATTTCAAACTTTTTGGCAGTATATCAGAATTAAAAATAATGCATTTTTTTATATAAACTTTTTTTTCCGTCAATTTTTTAATCAGCTAATTGCAATTAAAGTGACTAATTACGACATTATTAGAACATACATAAATAAACTTGTAATTAACTTAGAGGTATTATTTTTATTGCAAATAAGAGATATTATATTGACGCATGTTCCTATGGAGAATTTTGAATTTGGCTACAATATTTATTTATAAGTTTTTAAATAAAAAGTTTAATTAAATACATAGTTTTCAAGAAAAAATTAAGATTAAAATAGGCATAAAAAATCTGTTCATAACAATATATATTAGATTCTCCATAGAAAACACATTCACAACTTGTGTCTTCAGAACAAAATTAGAATTTTGTAAATCGGACCATTTATTATAAAGTTATGACCTTTGGCGTAAAGTCATTTAACACCAAACTGTCATTCTTCATAAAACGCGTTTAAAGTTTACTACACTAATGAACGTGATACAAAACAGGTTCACAAAACCTACTGTAATTTAAAAAGTAATTTGAGTCTCGGAAAGAAAATGGTATCATTTTAATGGTAATGAATTCGTGAATATTTTAAAACCAAAAAACAAAAAACGTAGACTTGAGTCGAATTACGCGATTCCTAATGTATATGTATACCTTAAATTGATACGCTGTAGTTCCTCATATTATTCCCCAATTCCACATATATCCTCCACATAATATTTGGAGGATTTATTGTAAAATGTTATGGAGAAGGATTATTGATGTGACTGCATACAGTAATGATAACAGATGAATATTACCAGGTTATGCATACATATAAGTAACAACCGTATTGCTAATTTTTAACTAACGGTTTTTCTAAAATTGGTTCTACTCATATTTAAAGCAAGTGCCTCACATTCTAATTGTACCTGTACACTCTCGTCGAAACGAGACGAGTCACTGCGAGTTTTTTTTTTTTTTTATTTGTCTCAGTCGAAATGCAGGTAAATTTACGCGCTTGCTTCTCGGGCAGACAAACCTATTTCAGAAGGAGCGCAGGCGAGCCCGAGCGCAGGCGAGGCGAGAAGGGCCGAGTCAGGGCGGAAGCAACCGAGCGCACCAAGTACACTCTCCTACTCGCAGCAGCTCGTCTTGTCTCGGAGAGAGCGTACTGGCTCCATAAGTATCATACAAAGAAGTGCCGATCAAACGGTGTAGTGGTTAGCGTGCTAGCTTCTAGACCGCGAGGTTGAGGGTTCCGAGTCCCGTGTTAGGCATGGGTGTTTGTAAATGTGTGTTGGCTTGTCCCTAATGACGAATGTTTCGGCGCATTATAGCCCTAGTATTGCTGACGGCGCCAGATAATCTGAAAACAACCAACCAACCATACAAAGAAGCCAGAAGAAAATTGTAGTAAAATAATGAATATAATGTCAGGGGGAAGAATAACTGTTTACGATTTGAAAACAATTCAAGAGACAAATTGTGCTCCATTATTATTATTATTTATTTTTTTATTTGCTAATTATTTTTCATAAATTATTCAACAGACGATTTTGAAAATCTTCTTAACGATGAGGCAAATGTTTAAAAGCATTTTTTTTTTTTAATTTTTTTATTTTTTTTATTTTTTTGTAATGAAAATGTCATTAAAAGCAGTATTTATTTTATAGTCCGATGATTCTAATAGAAATTGAAAATTTCTGAATTCCAAAGAGAAATTGTATTGAATTTGAATTCCAAATAAAAATTGTAATAAAAGTTCAATTACTATCCATGTTTAGTTCATTAATAAATAACTCCATATTTAATGGATATTACTACTTTTTAAAAAATACTGTTTTAATTACATAGATGGAATACTGCTTTAAAAATCAAATACTGTGGGTAAGCATTTTTCTTTTTAAATAAAATTCTATTTATAAGTAGAACAATTGTTAGTGCAATTTTCTCTTGGACTAAATAGCTCTCATTAAAATGTCTATGTAAAGGAACCACCTTTCCCGTTACGGTACCGAACCTTAACTGGTCTACTAATGAAGCTATCCGAGAATCATTTTAAGTCATTATCTGTTCATTAGGTTTCTTTGTAATTAATTCTTAAGAGTATATATATAGAAACTCCTACTTTTCAGAAGACATTTTCCAAGAAAGTTGTACAAAAAAAAATCAAGTTTAAAAGTTCATTATCTAACTTTATAGTTGTTACAACTCTAATCGTTTCATCAAGAGCTTAAAATAGCCGAGTTCTTAAAATAGATACCCTAACGTAAAGAGTTGTTACCGCGGACGAAATTCTATTGTGAAATAGAGTTTTATAAACAAATATATTTAATCAGTTTCTTTTGTGTTTTGTATGTTACAATAGAATTGTAGGTGGTGAGGAAACTTAATGAAATTCAATTTGGTAAGCATTTCTTTGCCTAAACGTAATTTAATTATATGTTATTGCATGGATAAATGGTGTCCGATAAGACATTCCAACTAGAATTTCGCTTTTAATAATTCACAAAAATTGCCAGATAAAGTACTTGCAAAAGAAGATTGTAGTCAAGGATTTAATATTCATTCATTGATTAATCTGGTAGTTATCAAGTGTTCTTATTATTGCCCATCTGTCTATTTTTTGGTCAATAATAACTATAAGACGTTAATGTTCAATTTATTATACACATTAGACTTATCCTCTTCATTGCAATTCTTAAAAAGGAGAGTTGCATACGCCAAAGGTAAAATTGCATACGCCATTTGAATTTACAATGTTTTTTTTTTTTTTTTGTTTTTTTTTCGAATTGTGTTTTTGTCTACAACCTATGTTTTATGCCATATGCTACATACACTAATATATAGTGGTATATGTATCTGATAAACTATAGTAAAACGTATGTGGAATCACACTTTTAGTGACAGTTAATCTCACAATATAAAGTGTCTTTTAATTAGGAGCTGCGTTTTTAAATTATTACTATGTTATGTTGTTCAAGGTTTAGACAAGTTAATTTTCTATTTTGCCCACACAAAAAATGAAACTTTTCTGTTCTTTAGTATCTAAAGTTCGAATAATTAAAAAAAAAAAAAGCTTTATTGGTTAGGTAACATTAAAATTGTTAAATATTCTTATAATTAAAAATATTATTTGAATACATAGGTCCTAATATTAATCCAAAAGAATGCTGGAAGTGTATTCGGAAAGCGCGATATTTATATACACAGAATAGACCTGAAGTAATTGATTAAGTGTGATTACATTTATACAATTACAAACTACACCCGAACGTCTATGCATTTAGTCATATCCACGCTGGACAACACATATTGATATTTCCCAGATGTGCTATTAAACACTTGAAACAATATCAATCACTCCGATTGAAAATTACTTACAGAAACTCAGGATTCCCATCCTAATGTTAAACATCTACTTCCCCGTCACACTCCTACGCTAACTACATTCAGTTGAGGGGAAATGAGACTATGAATAATGAAAATATCACCAAAAATGACGTTTTTTATTTTCGTGCTATAAAAATTGCTGACGTCCCTAGCTTTAATTTCGTGTTTGAAGCTCTGAAATCCAATGTTTTTAAGTGGAAAAATCTCTATTTTAACTAACTATTTTAACGTATTGCACACTTGTTGTCAAAATTTAAAAATGCATTTTACTCAACTTCGCTTTTTTCAAAATTTACGTATGTTCAAAAAGCTATTTGTGATTTATTTTTGATAAATCCTCCTAATTTTTTGTAGAAATAGTTTTAAATGTACTATAAAAAAATACACGAATAATTTTCCATGACATATATATATTTTTTTTTTTTTTTTTTTTTTTTTTTGTCATGTTGGTAAGCTGAAATATGTGAATTTTTTAATGAAAAATCACTAGCGCCAAGTACGAAATTTTATTTCTGTTCAACTATAGCATCTAAAGATAAAAACATGAGTGACAATGTTTATAATATATTTATAATTAACTTCAATTTTTTTTTTCATGTTCGTTAAAATATTGTGTCGAGAGGAGCATTTTGAATTTTTTTTACTATCTCTTTTACATTATCTGCTCAAATTTTGCTGTTGTCTTATAAGCCATATTTTCTATGTTTGTGCCAAATTTCATTTAATTCTAAGCAAAACAAAAGAATTTTTGAAAAAAATGTCCCTTGTCCCCTGAAGAGGATTGTGTAAAACATCTTGTACCAAGGTGGGATCGTTTCGAGCATAGTACCTCAATATGAACTAGCATGTATTCACATTAAAGATATTCAGACGATTTCAGGTATTGTTCATTGATTAGACACTTGGATTTTTTAATGGAACATAAAACCCTTTAGGATATTCAGTACGATATAAATGGATATTTCTGTACGTTTAGTATGCATGAACTGAGAATTTTTTATGTTCATTTATGAGTCATTTACAACTTTATTTCAATATTGTTTGCCACTGATACATTTAGTTGGTTGGTTGGTTGTTTTCAGATTATCTGGCGCCGTCAGCAACACTGGGGCTATAATGCGCCGAAACATTCGTCATTAGACAAGCCAACATACATTTACAAACACCCGTGCCTAACACGGGACTCGGAACCCGCAACCTCGCGGTCTAGAAGCTAGCACGCTAACCCGCTATACCGTTTGGTCGGCACTGATACATTTAGATGTTTAATATTACACAATTTTATGCATTGAATTAAAATTCCATAACACAATCTTACATCAAACTAGTAACTGATACTCCCAATATAGTACCGATACTAACCAATATTGACTGATAATGCCAATATTCCCCGTTTTTAACATAGTGTGACCTAAGCAATCTCTACAACACATATAGAAAGATTTATAATAGCTGCATTCATAACGACTAACTGATCATTCCGTGTTTGCTCTGGACTCGCATGCCAGAGACGCCGTGTTCGTTTCCCGAATTAGGAATCGGATATTCGTTGTATTTTGGAATATACGTTATACTCTTGGTCTAGTTAGCCATTATAATACATAAAAAGCGGTCGTTGAGAAAAAATAAATATGTAAAAATTATGTAATAAAAATATGTATAAAAATGTATAAATTATGTAATAAAAATATGTAATTATGTAAATTCATACGTTTAATTCCCTTTCAAAACATAAATAATTTCGCCTCACTCACGTCAAACAGTAGAAAAGAAGTACAAAACAATTATGTCTCTGGTGAGAGCGGGTTTCGAGTTAGGCCCTTTAATAGAAGCTGTCTTCCATAATTTAAAATTCAAGAATTGTTCACCTTTTAAGAATTGATGATAATTGCATTTTTTTTATGAGAGGTGTTAAAGAGCGGATGAGCTACACGGTAAAAAAAATTGACTTCTCAGTATATTCAGCACACATAACATTTCCGTTATTTATTTTTGAATACAAAGTTCAATTTAAATGCTGTTAGTCTCGGAAATTTCAAAGTGATATTGAATGTAATTCATTATCAGCTTTCCGGATATCCAGAATTGTCATCTAACATGCTAATGGCTGAGGGATCGAGCCTCGCCTATCGCACTGTAAACTCTGTCATCAAAGTGCTTAGACAAGACGACTATTGTGAAAAATAATCTTGTTGAATGTCAGCATGCTTCTTGGATTTGTAAATGTCCAAATGTTGGGAAGTCTTCCATTAAAAGATCTTTCGGAAGGCGTTTACTCCTTCACACTACACTGTTAAACATTTTATTCCACCTCGCACCAAAATTTGGTTCCCAACCAACATTTGGTGCTTAGTTTCACTATTTATTACTGCTTACAGTCCGAGGTAGCACCGTTAAATTGTGAAAATAAGCACCAAATGTTGGTTGCAGCTAAATGGGAACCAATTTTTGGTGCAAGGTGACAAAATTTTTTTAACAGTGTAGACTACACTCGGTTATCTGTCCTAATGATATTTCAGCGCAGTAGAGACATGGGCGCCCGCAGAAATATTTGCAGGGGTGGGCAAGACTAGATTTTTTTTTTTTATAAAAATCATTAATTTTTTAGAAATTTTAATCAATAGTTATGCATTTTAAACTATACTCTTTGAGAAATGCTTTAAAAAAATTCATGTTATATATTTTTGAAAGCGCAGCCCTGTTAAAGAGAAAAAAAACAGTAAAAATATTTTTAAAAAATATATTTTTAATGATTTTTTTAAATCCAACTAGATCTCACGACATTCAAGAGACAGCGCTTAGAACTGAGGAACACGAAGAGCAAAAATACAGAAGAGTAACATTATAGTTCTTCCAAGTTTTGGAAATAATTAAAAAAAAAAAAATTCTAAATGAAATACAAAGGTAGTATTGGATATGTTTAATGGAATTCCAAAAATAAATTTCAAGATAGTATATCTGATAACTTAAAAAGAAAAATATGTTCCCTAGAATTTTGAGAACTACACAGGAAATGATTATACAATAAAAAGAAATAATTACTTCTACTCAGCCTCCAAAAATCGTAGACAATAGGCGCCAGTAGCTACGAAAAACGACATAGAAAAGAAACAAACGACTAAAATAATAGAAAAACAAATGCTTATTGTTAAAAAAAAACACAACGAAACAGCATACGTGCTTTTCTTTTTATCGTGGAATTAACACCTTTTCTCTCATATATATATTTTTTTAATTTACAAGAGCTAGGGGGGGGGGGGTGCAAGCGCACCTCCTTGCACCCTCCTGGGGGGCTTCCATGAGTAGAGACCTCGCGTTATTGTGCCAGAACATAATCTAGAATGCAAACCACCAACCAATAATCAAGAGTTACTGAATTAAAATATAATAAAGCACGGTGTCAAACGAGAGTAGCGGATCGAATTCACGAGTTCGGTGTATACATCGATACTTGCAGGCGATAATACACGCACGAAACAATTTCTAGCACTCCTCTATTCAAAACTCAAGCACCCCATTCTCTTTCCCCAAACATCAATAGTTTCATCACTCGCCCCTAACATTCAAGAGGGAATACATAACAACGCTGTCCAGGGTGGGAGAATGTTTCGAGTGTTGGTCCTCCACTAGGGACAAGCTCCCTTGTCCATTGAAGTTATTCAGGAGTAGGTTCGCATCTATTTGTTGTTGGGGAATGGCATCGTGTGGGAGACACTTTGACAAATGGGGTGATGTCCCATTCTATCTACGCCAACTGGGAAGGGTTTGATGGTGACTATTCATCCTGCTTGAGCATCCGTTGGAGGAATTCGTGGCCGTGAAGTTTGTGCGAAAGCCTCCTCTTGTAAATGGAATGAATTTGGCAGGGTGTTGTTGCTTGATGCGGAATGTTGTACGAGTTCGTTATTTTGGAATTGGTGGTTGAGGAATTTTGGTCCGTAAGGGAATAGAGAAACAAAAATGAGTTTGATAGCATATTTTTCCCGTGTAAAATGTGAAATACTTGGAATAAATCGCCGTGTCAATTACTCGTACTTTGTTTTTAAGTATTGTTTAAGGGGAATTTGTATCCTTCAGGCTATTTTTTATTTTATTTTATTTTTATTTATTTAAGCCTTTAAAATTATTTTTACATATTTGTAAGTATTACAAAGTAAAAACTAAATTTTATTAAAAAAAAAAAAATTTCACATAATGCGCTAAATTTTCAAAATTTAAAAATTAAAAAAAAATGTAAAAAAATTTTAAAAAATCATCAAATTTCCTATTTTATCTCCTTTTTCATTTTTCGATATTATTCCTGATTTTTTTTTTAAATGTTCCTGGTAAAATACTCTAACTTTTTAGGCATCGGATTTAGAATAAGTAAAATAGTTTTCGATAAAAACGATGATTACTGCACTTATAGGTAAAAAAAAGCATAAAAAACAGGTATTTTTCAACATTTAAAATCCATGCCTACTTTTGTCAAAGAGATATTAAGAATTACACACAAAATATTTAAAGTCATTTCATTCATATATGCTGAAGTTTTAGCATTTTGAGTAAGGTGGGAATTTCAAAAATCCCGAACTGAGAAAAAATACGTTCGAAACATCAATTGCAGCAATGCTAAGGAGATGGTTTCAAAAATTACAAACTCGCAAAAAATAGAAAATTTATATTTTTATTATTATTTCTGAAAATAAGGAGTACCAAGTCCTCTTAACTTTGTAATAATGTTTCATTACATAGATCTTAGTATTTGTTTATGATATTACACTGTTAAAAAAAAAATTCCACCTTGCACCAAAAATTGGTTCCCATTTAGCTGCCACCAACATTTGGTGCTTAGTTTCGCGATTTAATGGTGCTTACGGTCCGAGGTTGCACCATTAAATCGTGAAACTAAGCACCAAATGTTGGTGGCAGCTAAATGGGAACCAATTTTTGGTGCAAGGTGGAACAAAATTTTTAACAGTGTAGTCTAGCAACTTATATTACATCATACATATTGTTCTATTCCCATCGATGTTACTTTTATCTCGAGTTTTAAATCGCCTTGAGATCTATGGTATGAGAAATGATTTTCTAAGGTATCAGTATTGATGATTTGAAATGTTAGTTAATCATTGTTCATTGTATTTGTTGGAAACGTTTATCATTGACGATAGATGATAAATACGAGTGCACATATAAACTAATACCTTAGATTATTCTCTTATATAATTTAAAAGTCAAACATGACTAAGTTTTTATTTCAATAGAAAAGATCCCTGGAATACGTATTAGCGCTCCTTGCAAATTTCCTTCTCGCTGTGTAAACATAGATAGCATTGGATAATTATCCACTTACTCTGTAAATACCATTCCTTAATACTATCTTTCGCAGCTCAGTAGTCTGTGTATTTACCTAAATTACGAGCTAAACCCTCTTCAAGAGCTGAAACTAACGAAGATATGGTAAATAATAATTCAAGCCATCATTTTAATCAAAGCATCCACGTAAATTATGCGGGCAAAACTATTAATGCTATACATAAAATATGTATACATTTATAAGATTTAGTTTTATAAAGTAATTTTTTTTATCAGAAATTGTTTTGTTTAAAGTATTGTAAGTTCCAGGTGTAACAGCTATTTAATTGGTATTACGATCACACTTGTCTAAAATTTTATACTGCAATTTTTCTATTAAAATTATCATACGATATTTCCAAAATTTATTTTCCATAACAAAATAAACATTGCATTTACAATTGGTTATATTTTACGCATTTTAAAAACTTTGGCTATATTTCCATTACTACAATTTTTATATTATGATTTTTCCTTAGAGGTAATGATGGTACAGTTTTTATTAGACAAAAACTATTATTTATTCTCTTTTCAAAGAATCACAAAATGTCTCCGAACAACAGAGCAATCACACTCAAGCTTCAGTAAAAACAACTTCGAATACAGCGATAATTCAGGCACACACAAGTAAACAAAAAGCTCAACCTCTTTCATCGACATCCACAGTCACACTGATCTCTTCCGATCTGCGGTCTTGTATTTATATGGGCGCGTGAGAACTTTCTCGAAATATCCAGCCAATTGGTCAAGTAACAGAAACATTCTCGAAATTTCCCGATTACTTTAGGTGTTGCCACCTTTTTTCTAACATGTATTATTGCAGTTAACAAATAAAATAAAATATAACTTTAAAATAAATACGTCACTATTTACAATTATGCACAGAAAATGTGTGTAACAATATTGTTTGCAATGGTTACCTTTAAGTACATTTATGTTTTTATAGAGTTAAACAGTCTGGAGTTAAAAAGTAGGGGTGTGGAACATCGCATAACTTTCAATTCCATTATAATTCTGATTACCGCATTTGTTTTCGGCATGGATGGTTGCAATTTACAGTTTTTGTTTTCATGTTGCAATAAATAAAAAGCAAATGCCACCGCATTAAATACAGCATTACTTAAGATCATTATATTATTAAGTTAATAACTTAACACATAAAAACAGAGTTTTTAAAAAAATCTTTTATATCCATTGCCAATTTGTATATTCATTAACAGAGGATCGATATCAAAAACATTTCTATCAGCAAAATGTGCGGCAAACTTTGTTTAAAAATTTATTCATTAAAAATAAACTTCAACGTGATCCAAATATCATTTATTTATGCTGATTGAAGTAATTTTATTATTTATTTATTAAAAAAAATTTTGGCAACAGGAAAAAGTGTCAACAGTGGTCGGTTTAATGCTTTTTTAATGCGATTGAATGACGGCAAGTTGGTAGTATTTCGCAAAAGCGACCATTTAGTGACAGTTACAGTCCTAAAATTTGATAGTATGCATTGTCGTCGATATCGAATCCACTTGCCAAGTTTCAGCCCTATTAGATGACGACAAGGGGGTTAATTAGGGCACCGCAGATTCCGCTGCCATCGACAAACAAACAAAATACAAAAGCGAAGTTAATATAAAGGATTTAAAAATGTAAGCGTATATTCTTCAAAAATAATCGCTACCTAGATTCCAACATATGCTCAATTATAACAATTTCTTGAACAATAAATCCGATTATTTAAATCCTACTTAGAAGTTTCCTCTCTTTCCAATTACTAAAAGCATTTATTTACCTATACTTTCCGAGTAAAGCTTAGTTTGAAGATCTTCAAAACGTAATTTACGTTATATTATTTTTCTCAAAATGCTGAGATTACTCCTTATTTAAATCTATACTTTATGCTCACTAAATATAAAGTTTTCTGTTAGAAGACGAATATTCCAGTTCCCTAAAATTCACATTATATAATAATTATTTGAAATGTAATTATTACAAACACTTGTAATTGAATAATAAATTTTGTTTTCAGTCTTTTTAAAGTCTTAACTTATGAAAAGTTTACAATTCGTAAATTCAATTCAAATTTAACTTACTACAAAAGTAACAATTGACGACTTATAGTAATATTTAACTTATGCAACCAACCTTCCAAATTAACTAATGCGACCAACCTTCCAAATTAACTAATGCAACCAACCTTCCAAATTAACTAATGCGACCAACCTTCCAAATTAAATAATGCAACCAACCTTCCAAATTAACTAATGCGACCAACCTTCCAAATTAACTAATGCAACCAACCTTCCAAATTAACTAATGCGACCAACCTTCCAAATTAACTAATGCGACCAACCTTCCAAATTAACTAATGCGACCAACCTTCCAAATTAACTAATGCAACCAACCTTCCAAATTAACTAATGCAACCAACTTTCCAAATTAACTAATGCAACCAACCTTCCAAATTAACTAATGCGACCAACCTTCCAAATTAACTAATGCGACCAACCTTCCAAATTAACTAATGCGACCAACCTTCCAAATTAACTAATGCAACCAACCTTCCAAATTAACTAATGCAACCAACCTTCCAAATTAACTAATGCAACCAACCTTCCAAATTAACTAATGCGACCAACCTTCCAAATTAACTAATGCGACCAACCTTTCGAACAGTTAACCTCTCCTCAAATACGATTTGTGTAGCTATGTCTCAGCACAATTATAAACCTCGTGTGTCTAATGCACAATGAAAAGTACATTACAACCAGCCCTAATTTCGCAATAAGCTTTTTTTTTTTTTTTTTTTTACTTTATTCGATTTAAATAGTGACGTAAGAGCTTAAGCGTTTTGCTTAAGATGACAATAGCAATCATAAGATTGATGAAAAGAGAGCTTGATGAAAAAACTAATTTATATCACGCAATCGGTTTTGCAATATGATAACATAGTGACTGGAAAACAGCGTTAAAAACTAATCTTGTTCAGATAAAACGATGCAGAAAAAAAACGCTTCCGAAATTTTTTAAAAAATATTCTAATTATTTGAGTTACAAAATACATGCAAATAAGCTTACTAATGAATTATTTTATCCAACCGAATATCTTGAATCACTATCATTCTTTAAGCAAGAAAGTCTCTTGATTTGCACACCTTCTGAACATTTCCATTAACTAAAATAATTTATTCTTTCCTTTCCTTATAATTCAGCTTAGTTATCAAATCTTCAAAAGGCCATTTAAGCCATCTTACGCGAAAATGGCTCGTTTCACTTCATTTATAAACCACCACCTAGTGTCCATTTACGTCCACTTCATCTTAATTACGTCATTTGGAAAGATAGCTGACGCGAGGCATTCATTGGTGGAAATATCGCCTGCTTGAACACAAAACGTGATCATTCCTCGATTTCGAAATGCTGGAGTTTTCAAGTCTTTACGCTTTTAAAGCTATTTTAAAACCGTAAACTTAGCATATCTCTTGTAGTAGCTATATAAATGCCCTTTGAGTGGCGTTAGCGGATGAATTTTAAAAGGAAATGGGGAGGGGGTGCTTAAAATAAATGCTAATAAAGAGTGTTTTGGAATTCCAATAAAAAATGGGGGAAAGGAGTTAAAAATATTTCACAAATAATCTAGTTCTGACTGTTCATTTAAAGGACTAGTCTTATATATTATTACTGGAAGGTATTTTTTTATGTATTATAATCCCTTTTTCTTTCTTTATATGAAGTCAACATTTCTGAATGATTTACCAACTTGAAGGTTAATATTTCTGCTTTGGACGAATCCCTTTTTTACAATTTCACATTGCATTAGTTCGCTTCAAAATCCAAGTTTAAAAATCAAAAATAGACGAAAAATTTGGGAAATTGTGAAAGTATGCAATAGATGGCAGCACTAAAGAAAAGAGAAAATCCGAATTTTAGTCAGCTGAAGAACTCTAAGGAACCCTTTACCTCTCAGCAATATAATTTAATATCTACCTCTGATGATCTTCTGAAGAGGTATCAAATCGAAGGTCCCACTATCATTTACTTAAACGCCTATTATTAGTTTAAGTGCATATTGACACTGAAAACAATGTACTCTATACATAAAGATTGCCATTAATTACTTCTAGATGGTAATTTATGCACAAACGAACAGTCGAGTACATTTTGAAATGGTGAATAGTTCTGCATACAGTATTTAAAAGGCCACCAAATATGTACCCAAATACAACCCTTTCGTATTTTGGCAAAGAAAATATTAAACTGTTTAAATACATTTCATTCGTAACTATCTTATTTAAAAACAACAAAACATGTGTATCTTACAATAAGAATAACCAAAAGGTTGTGAAAATGTGTTGTGTGAGGAGCTTGCATAAAAAATAAATTAATCGTATCCCCTGAAAAAGAAGAGCAGTCAAAATTAACAATATAATTAGTAGCGAACAAAAGTAGACTTTTCCAATGTCAAATATATAACCGGAAAAAAAAATTGGCCTCCCTAAAGCCACATTTATTTGACTACATAATAATAATAATCAAAAGTGTCTCTTAACCCCATTAAGGACTGTCTACTTTGCATGCATGAAAGAAAAGCTATTTTTATTATTTTTGATTTAAGAATACTGTTTTATTTATTTCTATAAAAGTTGTTAGGCTTAACAAAAGCATTCGTAAATTTCTAAAAAAAAAAAAAATATTGATTTTAATTACCTTGTTTTAGTTTGAAAACGCCAGGTAAACAGGTGTCCTCAAAAAGTAGGTATGTGTGCTCTGTATTGAAAAAAATCTGAACAACGGCCCATCTGAAACAAAAAAATTTAATAGTTTTAAGTTTAGTGTGATAGTGGCTATATCCCGTACCTCTATTATTAATTTATATGCAAAAATAACCAAATGGTGGACAAAAAAATAAATAAAAAACGTGTTTTTTTGGCCAAAAAATATAGTAAAAATTAAAATGTTGCAATAATTCTGGTACAGGATATAGCGATAAGTGTACAGAATATGTGGCTAAAATTTCTAGTTCAGTAGTTTCTGAGATTTTTTCAACAGCGCTACCGTTTGAGGACTCTAGTTTACCTAGCATTTTCATACTAAAAAAGTGGTTAAAATCTTTTTTTTTTTTTTTTTTTGTAATTTACGATTGTTTTGGTTAAGCATAATGCATAGTAAAGTTTATATCAATAAACATAATAGTATGCTTAAAAAAATATATATATATATATAAAAATACCTTTTTTTCATGCATCCTAAGTAGACAAAGCCCTTTAGTAATTATATTTACAACACATTGCATATACAACTAAATAGAACAAATTTATTTTTCATCTCTCCTGCAAGAAACTTTTAAGACTACTTTGATTGTGGTTTTGTTCATGTATCTCTTCGTACACACGTAACCTATTTTTACACATTCATCTAAAAATTAACACAAGTACCTCCAAAGTTATTGATGTATTATTTTTCAAATCACTTAATTCCGTTTATTTCTGAAAACTACATTAATTGATATTAATTATTTTTATTTTAAGTTACGCAGACAAATTTCAGTAAAATTCTCTTTATAAAAACTTAAAAAATTCCTCCAAGAAAAATTATGCCTTAAAAATCAGTTAAAAACTAATCATGCAATTCTAAAATAAAACCATGTTTAATTAAAAAAAAAAACTATTGCACATTTTTCTAATTTACATTGCAAGGACTGATAGCTGGCAAGCAGTAAATATTTCAAAGTATATTATATTACATTAAAAATATATAAAACTCTAATTATTTTTTATCACTATCCCTAAACTAATCTTTTTAATATTTAAAATATTCTTAAATCTAATAAATTATGTACCAGAGAATTTCATATTTTTTATCTTTTAAAATTTATATTCTAACACCAAAGCTTTTATTTCAAAATACACTTAATAAAACCGAATAGGATAATAAAATTACAAGAAGTTTTTTTTTTTTTATATTCATATATTACTTGCCTAAATTAATCTTGTAAGGTTAGCTGTTTTTATGTTAAATCGTGTTTGTTTAAAATTGATGTTTGCTTACATTTTTTGTTATACTTGGTTTTTTGTTTATACTTAATACTTAGCAACTAAAATATTTATGACTTATTTTACTTTTTAGTTTTATAATTAAACCTTACGTAAATATTTTTCGGAAAAATATTTACTTACTTTTACTGTAATGATGACAACATAAAATATCTGTATATATTATTAATTTCTATGCAAAGACCAATATTTTCTATTTACCAAACCCTTTTGTTTTATTATAAGAAGGCATATTTTGAACAAAACAAAATTAAAATATGTTTGATTTTTGTTTAATTGAAATTCTTTTTCTTAACATTAAAATAATGAGTTTTAACATTAATTTAATGAGTATTTTTCATAATTACAAAAGCATAATGATCCAACGATTTTTCCAAACCCATCCCTCTTCGTTAAAGTCAAACGAACGCACTTTATTTGTTGTTGTTTGTGAAAGATTTCGAGAATAAGAAATATTTAACCTTCATCAAAGTCAAAATGAATCAAATCGGTTTTGTTAACGTTATTAATAATGTAGTTTTTTTAATCGAGCTTAAAATTAAAAGAACTGGTAATGTGAAAAAGCTTTCTATCTTTTAAACAATTTTTTATTGAAATATTTTTTAAAATTCTAGTTACAGCTTTACATTTTTCCGATCTTCTAACTGACTATATTTAACGCACATAAAAAAAAAGTTAATTAATTTAATGATATAAAACTTTAATTTCATACTTCTTGTATAAGACACTAATTAAAACTTTGTTGTTGTTTTGCAAAATATACTTTGGATTTGTAAATTCAAAAGTCAACTCATTTTTGTATTTGGAACTGGTTTGGCTGACATTAAAACTCCTTACGTTTGTTCACAAAAATATCTCTGACCCAACAAAAAATTGGTTGTGTTTGTCAACAATTTTAAACGAATTGAATAACTATTTGAAACATTAAAGGTTATTTTTAAATCAATCCCTTATATTAACTTCATTTTTGGTTGATTAGTTGTTTTCAGATTATCTGGCTCCTTCAGTAACACGAGGGCTATAATGCGCCGAAATATTCGTCATTAGACATGCCAACATACATTTACAAACATCCATGCCTAACACGGGACTCGGAACCCGCAACCTTGCGGTCTAGAAGCTAGCACGCTAACCACTATACCGTTTGGTCGGCCAACTTCATTTTTATGTGTCGATGGCGGGCAAATCTGTTGGGGCCTAATTAATCCTCTTGAATTCTTCCAATCAGGCTGAAACTTGGCAGATAGATTCGAAGTCGATGACAATGCATTCGATGAAATTTTGTGACAGTAACTCCCACTAAAAGATCGATTTTATGGATCGGATTTTTGCCGCCATCCAATCGCTCTAAAATAGCATTCAACCGACCATTGAAGAAACTCTTTCCTGTTGAAAATTCTGTTTAATAAATAATGAATAAAATGTTTTAATCAGAATAAATAAATGATATTTTGATGTGAGTGCATAAATTCACTTTCAATTTTAATTAATTAATTTTGAAACGTAGTTTGCCGCACATTTTGGTGATTGAAATGTTTTTTCATTTTTAAGATTATATGCAAACACCAAGCCCATGCTGTTTACAGAATCGGCTATGTGTTAATGAATACAAAAATTGGCAACGCATATAAAGAAATTTTATTAAAAAATTTGTTTCTATGGGCTTTTTTTTCTTTTTTCTTTTTTTTTTCCCCTTAGTAAATATATTTTGTGAAAGACCATGTTATTAATTTTAATGTTTGTCTAATTTAATACTTACAACAATTTATCCAACTATCAACAAGATATGCTCAGTGCATAAATATTGAATGAAAAGATAACAATTTCGATTACACTCTGTTTAAGAACACTAATATGCCTTGGGGATTTCTACAATATTTACATTGAAAATTATTTATGACTCCAAAAATATGTTTTATTTATTTAGTAATTTCTAAAATCATCAAACAACTCGTAACGTAAACATAGATCTTCATACATTTTAAAACAATTATTTATGTGTAAATTCTTAATACACACGCTTTATATATTTACGATGGGAAATCTGTTGTAATAGAACACTTATTTGACAAAGAAGAAACATCAAACCGATTAATTTCTGTAACATGTTTGATTTAGCAACTTATCAAACGAATACATTTTCGATTAGTAAATATTTATTAAGTTTTAAGTTTCAAACAATTACTGTTTCCATAACTAAGTGCACGAATAGTCAATATTTCACATTGTAATTTAATTTGTATCTTTTAGCAGTGTTTGTTTTAGACGAATGTAAAAGCTGTAGATAATTGTATGTAGGATAAAAATGAAACCGATAACTACTTTTAATAATTTAAGCAAAAATTGTGCAAGATTTTTCAAACAAATTTACACACTGGTTATGCTGTTTTTTTTGTTGTCAAAAAACCATACAAATTAGGGTTATCATAGTTTTTTTGTGTTTGAATTGGCTTTCTTTTTATTTGAAGTTGTTATAATTAGGTATACATTTACAATTGAAATGATTTTCTTTCATTTTTATGCTAGAATTTCAAACTTTTTAGCAGTATATACGAATTAAAAATGATGCGTTTTCATATATAAACTTTTTTTTTGTTAATATTTTAATTAGCTAATTGCAATTAAAATAACTAATTAATGACGTCATTCGAACGGACATAAATAAACTAGTAATTAACTTTGAGGTATGATTTGTATTGCGAATAAAATATATTATATTGATGCATGTTTCCATAACGATTTGTGAATTTGACTTCAATATTCATTTAATTATAAGTTTTTTAAATAAAAAGTTTGAAAAAATACCTAGTTTTTAACAAAAAATTAAGATTAAAATATAAATAAAAAAATGTGTTAATATCAATATATATTAGATTCTAAATGGAAACTCATTCACAACTATTGTCTACAAAATAAAACTAGAATTTTGTAAATCGGACCATTTATAATGAAGTTATGACAGTTGGCGTAAAATCACTTAACATCAAAATTCCCTTCTTCAGAAAACGTGTTTAAAGTTTACAAAACTTATTGATGCGATACAAAACAGGTCCACAAAACCCACTGTAATTTAAAAAGTAATTTGAATTGCAGAAAGAAAATGCTATAATTTTAAAAGTAATGAATTCGGGAATATTTTTTTAAAAAAAAAGGGAAAAAAGAGCATACTTTAGTTTAATTTCACAATTCCTAATGTATAATGTATACCTTAAATATTTTAAATTTATACATTATTCTTTGCATAACTTATTTCATTCCGGAGTTTATTAATATTTAGAAAAAATACTTAGGAGTAAATTAAATTTCGTCTTCTATCAAGGAAATAAAGTATGTTCAAATAAATTTTGATTGAAAGAACCTTTAGTATTTCCAATACTATTATCATTTTTACGAACACCTTATTTTGCATTTTATTTTATTCATTTGTTATTATTATTATTATTTTTTTTTAATAAAAACACTAATGATATTTCTTTCTAATCGGATTAAGTCTTTAAAAGAAAACATATTTTCTTATTAAAAGATATTAACGTCACTTCTAATAGTCATCTGAGACATTAAGTACTTCAAGATTAGCTTTGATGCAAGACATAAATATTGTACTTTTTTTATATATATATTTATGCTGAAATTGGCTTATATTTACCAATGATCTGCAAAAAATCTATGAACTTAAGCATTTTGAAATTATTTGAATGGGGAGTTATGATCACGAACTGCTTTCGATTGAGGGAAAAAGGCATTTTGATTTAGCAGAATTAATTTCATGTTTAAGAATATCTTTAAGAATTTGCCTTTGAAACATTGTGAATATCCTGGCGATCTTCGCGGAGCTCATAAACAGCTATCGGGGACATTCCTATTGGTATTATAGAATATATAACCCATAGAAACAAAGTTTTTAATATAAATCATTTATATCAATTGCCAATTTTTATGTGTAATGGACAATTCCTGCATTTTTTAAAAAACAAGTGAAATTAGTTTATATTTATGAAGAATATCTTTCTGGTTCCAAATATTCAAACAAAAGTTCTTTTAAAAAATCAGTTAATTAAATATTAAGAAAAGAAAATGCCCATAATCTTCGTACGATCGCAGTCCGATCAAAAGGCCGCTTTATATCAGTGACGTCAAAGCTTCCTTCCATTTCTATGGTTATCGAGAGGTTTTTGCCAAATAATTTGTGTGAGTTTTTTTAGACAATTGCCATATCCCATGCCGGTTGGCGTGAGAAACTTGCAAAACTGGTTTCCGCTGCTGCCTTTCAGGTAAAGATTCAAGACAATTTCGGAACAAGTGACGTCACATTAGCTTCCAGCCGAATTAATCGTTTTTCACGCCTATATAAACCAGCAAACATACGTTGAAGATTAAAAATAAAGAAAAGGCGCAGTGAGTAGAAATTTTTCTGTTTATGGCCTTTTAGAAACATTTAGAATTGAATTAAAAAAAAAAAGTTAGAAAAAATGCGGGAATTGTCCATTGCACTTCTAATTTCAGATCGAGTTTTTATAGTGACCACTAAGAACAAAAGATCAATTCCGAACAATTTACTAACAGTATAGTGTAATTGAAAGTAGTGCAATGTTCCACACCCTTAATTTTCATAGCAGAAAGTTTTAATTAAACTTTTAATACACCAAAAGCTATATCATTACAATAATCAAAACATAAATGAACGTAAAAGTACAGGTCACTCAATTTTAAAATCTTTATAGTTCAGTAAATTTTAGAGATGGTGTTAATATTTTTTAATGATCACTCTCTGACACCAAATATCACTTTCGTGATTATCTTTCTTTATTTGTGTAAAATTTAACGTCAGTGCGCAATTTAATTTCTGTAGCTTTCAACCTTAATTTTCATGCGTAATTTGTTAGTCTATAATTTCTATGATTTCTTACCTACTTTTGTAACTTTTCGCCTACGCTATCTCTAATAGCGCTATAAATAAATCAGAACTTCATAAAGTTCGTAACTTCATAAATTTTTGTTCGTAAAATGTAACACAAAGTGCACTGTGTTGAACACAATAATCTATCATCAAATCTTCTCGATCCAAGAATCATTCACCGTAAAACTCTGAAGATTTCAAAATCCGTATTGAAAATTCCACTTCTGTTAAGATTTTGAAAGCCATGATCATTTATTTCGTTCTTGTTCGAACCCCTGAGGAGCGATTGAAGTTAAATCTCTTTAGAAGATCCCCGCCCTTAAGGTGGAAGGAGGTAGGGACTAATGGCCCGAGCTCAGCACCCCCTATGGAATCGTCTGACGAAATTTACGGATCGCTTGGCGGCTGTTCTGTTTCTTTTTCGAAAATTCTAAGCTCCCCATTCCAACTAAGAAAAATTCATTTAAAAACAGAAGATAAATTTCCACTACATTATTTAGTCATTTAAAGAATATTTTAACTTCATTTCCTGATTTCTAGTTCGATTTGGATGAAATTGGAACTAATATGGTTTGAATTAAACTTCAGAACTACTATACAATTATTTACGTCTGAAGTATATTGCGAGGTATTAAACTAATAAAAGTAAATAGGAAATAATTACGAGGTATTATACTAAAAAAACTAATACGACTAAATTGTTCAGCTGTGTAGTTAAATATTTTTCTTATTTGATCCGAATAGTGATTAGTCGACCAAACGGTATAGTGGTTAGCGTGCTAGCTCCTAAACCACGAGGTTGCGGGTTCGAGTCCCGTGTTAGGCATGGGTGTTTGTTGTCTAATGACGAATGTTTCGGCGCATTATAGCCCTCGTGTTGCTGACGGCGCCAGATAATCTGAAAACAACCAACTTATTTGATCCGACTGATATAGTGATTCAAAAGTAACCGGGAATTTAAATATTCAATAATTCATAAATAAAATACATCGCTGTACTTTTAATAGTTATTTTTTCATCATTAGTTGTTGCTGAGTGACTTGGTGATTCAAAAATAAAAAAGCATTTGAGGCTCGATAATTCCTAAGTGTATGACGGTAGGATTGTATGGTTTTCAAATTCTTTTTTTTATTGCCAGGGATAGCTCTTTATATCAAAATTATCAGTCAACCTACTAAAATAACACCATGAGGGGTGGTTACTCAGATTCGAACGACTCCATATGTTGTTGGAAAAACTATGTTTCCTATAAAAAGTAATAAACTCAAGTTTTTTGTCCTTCCCGAGTATTTTTATGAAAATTGCAGCATCCCAATCTCAAATGTCCATGAATTAAAATATTTTCAAATATCCTGCTTTTAATCATCCTAGTTGTGAATCACTAGATTTAAGCAGAGTCTTCTAATAAGGAGGAGGACAAATCATTATAAATTCTAATGGAAATCAACATTAAACTGAAATAAGGCCTCCGTGTCCTTAATAAAGCGCATAAAATATCCTTTCAATTTTAAACTTCTCTTAATGCATATAGAATAACGAAAAAAATGAATTTCGGAAAACGTATCTCTTTTAAATATCAAATAATAAATTTAAAAGGGGTTTATATCAAATGGCCCACATCTTTTCTATGGTACGTCATACAAATTTGTTCTTTTCTTATTGAAAAAAAATGGAAATATTGTTATTATAAAACCATTTTATTTAATCATATAAAAAATAGCATTGCGTCTTCGAATATATGCTAAAACTAGTTTTGATAAGCACATCCAATTACGGATATATAGTAAGTACTCTAATTATGCTAGGATATAAAAATCTACTTCTTACATATACAAATACATTAGGAATTACGAAATTAGCCGTTAGGATGCATATTATTATTATTATTTTTTTTTAAAAATATTCCCGAATTAATTACTTTTAAAATTATACCATTTTCTTTTTGATACTCAATTACTTTTTAAATTACCGTGGATTTTGTATCATATTAATTAGTAAACTTTAAACGCGTTTTCTGAAGAACGACATTAATAATGTTTTGTAGATAATAGTTGTGTAGTTGTAATAGTTCCATAAAAAATCTAATATATACTGCTTTGAATACATTTTTTATTTATATTGTAATCTTCATTTTTTGTTAAAAAAAAAATACGTATTTTTTTCAAAATTTTTATTTAAAAACTTATGTGAATTTGGCTTCAGTATATATTTAATTATATCTCTATGGAAACATGCATCAATATAATATATTTTATTTGCAATACAAATCATACCTCAATGCTTAATTGCAAGTTTATTTATGTATGTTCGAATAACGTCCTAATTAGTCACTTTAATTGCAATTACCTAATTAAAAAATGAACAGAACAAAAAAGCTTTTTATAAAAATGTACCATTTTTAATTCTGATATACTGTCAAAAAGTTTGAAATTCTAACGTAAGAATTAAAGAAAACCATCTCAATTATATATGTATACCATTGAAAAAGGGGAGAATTCTTCCGCAAAGCATGTTTTTCTCCAATATAACTACCATAAAGAAAAAAACAGTTTTACAGATATCCCTGTATGGAAGAAAAATACCTTCAATAAAATGATGCTCTTTCTTCCTGATCTCTAACTGTATCTCCTGGATACTTCAAAAGCGTTTTCTATTTTTCAAGCAGATATTGCCAATTCAAATAGTTGTCATATTGTCACTCATTAACGTTGTGTTGCTGTCATTGCTAACAGGCTTTAACTAAATAAGAAAAAAATGTATACTTCATTTTTAATCTTTGTCAAGGGTGCCAATACACAACATTTTTAAATTTATAAATACAATTTAAAATAAAATATTTTTTTAAATATGTTTATTAGAATGATAGTTTAAAACCCGTTTAAAACAAAATAAATAAAAAAAAATTATTCAAAAAATTTATATATTTAAATTAAAGGGTTCTAAAACAAAACAAAAAAATACGATAGTGTATGATCCTAGGATTTTGATGTCGCATTGAGAATGAGAGTTTGTATTTCCTTTCCTCTAAGGAAAACATTATTATTTAGTAATAACTTTTTGACACGTACAAGTCAAAACAAGACTAACAATAGGGTAAAATTCACAACATTAATTATTATGAACGATGCTATTAGTACTATATATAATAATTATACTGTTACAAAAATCGTCTGTAGATAGTAGAAAATAGTGACGTATTTATTTTAAAGTTCTATTTTATTTAATTCTGTATAAAACTGTAAACACTGACGTATTTATTCTTTACGTTCTATTTTTATTTAATTTGTAAACAACGATAATTCAGATTGGGGGAAAAGGTGGCAACACCTAAATCATTCGAAAATTTTTGAGGCATTTGAATTAGGCGATTGGTGGGCTGGATTTTGCTAGAAATGTCTGCCGTGACACTATTAAAAGAAACGAAAAATGAAATTGAGTGCAATTGCGTTGAGAATCGTTTGCTGTTCGGAAAACTTCCGATGTTTACTTTCTGAGCCTGAATTAACGCTGTGTTTGAAGTTGTATGTATCTTTATGTCAATTATTCTGTTGTTCGAAGAAGTTTGTGAGCCTTCGATGGAAGAATAAATTTATAGTTTTTATCTAGTGAAAACTGTTTCGTCATTTTCTCTAAGAAAAAATCATAACAATACGTCTTAAGTCTGTATGGGAATAGCCTCAATATTTTTCTATTTTGCTGCATCTTTTCGAAATCCACTATACAAAAAAACAAATTTTCCATAGATCACGAAACATCTTTTATGAATTTAATTCTTAAGAAACTTATTTACATTATCAATAAATAGCCACCCCAACCAAAAATTACTTAGCTAAACTAGAGCATCCACGCGGCTTAGATCATTTCCTTTCCTCCCGGAACAATTTATTAAAACTTTTAAAATTGTGAGCTATCAAAATAAGCAAAACATACAAACTACGTCGCATTTCCACATTGCCCCAAGCCCTTTACACTACCCACATCAATTATCCCGCTTCCTTATTCCCAGCGGCGAGATTGAAGTAAAATCCCTTTAGGAAAATCCCTGAAGGCAGCCGTTTTCCCTATCTTAAGTCGAATGTGTGCAGGGGGAGACGGGGGGGGGGGTCAGACTAATGGCCAAAACGCCTGCCCCCTGCGGAACTATATTGCGAAATTTACGACTCATTCGACGACCCCCCCTCCCTCTCCTCCTTTTAAAACAGCGCCCCCTACCTCCGCAACATCAGATAAATTTAGCAGCAGTTCATGTGGAAACTTCTGGTAACATTATTGTAACTTTTATCTGTATAATTGCAGCTGGGAGATAAAAGTCAGTGATCAAGTAAGAGAGAAATTCCCAGTCTTGTTGGATCATTGGGATAAGGGGGGGAGTTTTAATTCGTGTGGGAATTTTCGGAAAAGGTTGGGAGCTAGAATAGAGGAGTAAGATTAGAAAATGTCGAGATGTACGATTTGCAGAGAAAGTAATTTAAATTCGGAGTTGATGTATGGATGGGGATCTGTAGTTATTCAGGATGGACTCGATCTTCTGCGGAGAATTTTAACCGGGGGAGAATTTGCTGTATGAATGTAGAAGGAAGTCATTAATACCTACAATGAAATCTACATCTGAGTTTTGAAAGTAAGGCTGAGTAGTATTTTAGGGCGTGAGAGAAAATCGCATCAAGCGAGTTTTCAAAATTATTTTAGAGCGTATGAGAAAATCTCAAAGAATGTTTTTGAAAAATTTGATATTGGGAGAGGAGGTCTCATGTTAAAGAGTATGAGCAAATATCATATGACGAGTTCTGTAAATATTTTAGATTGAAAGATAAAATTTCATCAAATGACCCTAATAGCACATCCCTAGGAAATCCCCAGTCATCCCCGGGACTACGGATGACTTCCCAGGGACCTCAATGGGAGGATGTGTGCTATTAGGGGAGTTTCTGATTTTAGAACGTGAGAAAAAATCTCACGAAGATTGCTTCTAATAAATTGTGTAGCGTGAGAGGAAATCTCATATTAAAGCGTATGAGAAAATCTCATAACGAGTTCTTTAAATATTTTGGATCGAGAAATAAGATATCATCTAGCGAGTTCTCTAAATATTTAAGAGCGTGAGTAAAAATCTCATAAATAATGTTCTTGAATAATTATGAAGCGTGAGAGAAAATATAATGTTAAAGCGTATGAGAAAATTTCATAACGAGTTCTTTAAATATTTTGGATCGAGAAATAAGATTTCACCAGAAGAGTTCTCTAACTATTTTAGAGCGTGAGTAAAAATCTCACAAAGAATGTTCTTGTATAATTATGAAGCATGAGAGAAAATCTCATGTTAAAGCGTATAATGAAATCTCATAAAGAATTATATTGAAAACTTAGGTAGTCTAAGAAGAAATCTCATGTTAAAGCGTATGAGAAAATATCATATGAAGGGTTCTTCAAATATTTTAGATCAAGAGATAAAATATCATCAAGCGAGTTCCCTATTTTAGAGCGCGAGAGAAAATCTCATAAAGAATGTTTTTAATAAATTTTGAATCGTGAGAGGAAATCTCATATTAAAGCGTATGAGAACATCTCATAACGAGTTCTTTAAATATTTTAAATCGAGAAATAAGATTTCATCAGACGAGTTATCTAACTATTTTAGAGCGTGAGTAAAAATCTCACAAAGAATGTGCTTGCATAATTGTGAAGCACGAGAGAAAATCCCATGCTAAAGAGTATGTAAAAATCTCGTGTTAAAGCGTATGAGAAGACCGTATAAGGAATGATATTTAAAACTTAAGTAGTCTGAGAGGAAATCTCATGTTAATGTTAAAGCGCATGAGACAATCTCATAACGAGTTCTTTAAACATTTTAGATCGAGATATAAGATCTCATCAAGCGAATTCTCTAACTATTTTAAAGCGTGAAAGAAAATTTCATAAAGAATATTCTTGGAAAAATTGGATCGTGTGAGAGGAAATCTCATGGGAAAATGAATGGGAAAACATCATATAACGAGTTCTTTAAATATTTTATAAAAAGTGAGAAACTCGCATTACAAAAGTTTTCTAATTATTTTATAATCTGAGAGACGACTCATATAAAGGGTTCTCGAATTATTTCAGAGAGTTTGAAGAAAAATCTCATATGGCAAGTACTTTCGTGTTAAAAAAAAAAAAAAAGTTTAAAATATACAGTCTGCTTACGTGTCACAAGAAAAAGGGTTCAAAAATGCTTTAGTGGTCTTTTCAAACGTAAGGGTTTGGTAGTGAATGCAATGACACATTCTGTAAATCAACAGAGAATTTTCATAATTAACAATTCAGTAGTTTAAATTCCTCTGTGAATTTAATTAACATTTATATCTGCATCGTAATATATATCACATGGAGAAAGTTTCAGACTGTCGTATTTATTTGTTGACACATACAATGAGTGTTACATTTATTCACGTAATGCTTGCTTTCAAGCACTCATGTAACAAAATTCATGCATTCTATGCTTCTATTATGTATAATGTTCATACAATTCAATGGGGGAAAAGAAATAGCACCCATCCACTATGAAAACATATTAGTTCCTTTATTCTGCGCTTTTCACGTTCAGTTTACGTTATTTTCATTGATATATTTTTAAACTTTGTTGCAACATTAAATGTAAAGCTTAGAAAAACAAACAAACAAAATCCAAATGAGTTTCTTACACAAAACTAAATGACACATGATTCATTATATTCATACATAAACAATTCATAATAGACAATTGTCAAAACAAGAACACTATTAAATCATACACGAGGACAATATTATTATTCTATTGTTGTAATATAAAATATTTCATCAATTTCATCGGCTATTTCGAACACTGTTTCCCATCCCTTTTTAATATCTTATTTAAATACCTCTCACACTAGTATTAAGCCTCCACAAATACTTTCTATATCTTTAACTATTAAAAAAAGATTTATCCATTTCAGAAAAAAGAAAAAAAAGTAACACAATATTTTTTTTAAATATTACAAATTTCTTTAATGTTTCAGTAAATATCATGCATGGCTATAAAATCTCTTTCTACACCATTGCCTTCTTATTTTACATTGTTTCCAAACAGTGCAGGAATAAACATAGTGTTATGAATTTTTCCGCTGAGGCAATTATGGCACAGTTTTTAAAATAAAAACTACTATTTATTCACTCTTCAAAGGCACAAAATGTATTCACAGACAGCAGTTTAATCACCCTCAAGCTTCAACACAAGCTTCAGTAAGAACAACTTCGAATACAGCGATTATACAAGTTCACTCTAGTAGGTAAACAAAGCGATCAGCTCACATCGAAGTCCGAAGTCAATCTGAATCCTTTCCTGATCTCCAGTCTTATTTATACTTGGCGCGAGAGAACATTCGCGAAATTTCCAGCCAATTCGTCGGAAAAGAAACATCTCGAAATTTCTCGATTGCTATAGGTGTTGCCACCTTTTTCTAACCTGTATAATCGCTGTTAATAAAATAAGATAAAATACAATAGAATTTTAAAATAATACGTCACTATTTACACTCTATACAGACAATTTGTGCAACAATAGCAACAATCCTGTAAGCTAAAGATACTTACACCCTCAACCTTCCAACTTCCATCTTACAAAAAAGAAATACCGTCTTTATAAAAGAAATATCATAACTAAGTTCCATCGTTCCACAATATCAAACTCAGCAGACAATAATCGCTACAAGCGCAATTGATTGACTGATTCCCAAGCACTAGAATCGCTTCCAATGTTGAACATCGTCAAAACACTAAAGAATTCATGATGAAGAGACTTCCAACAACCGCCTTCAGCTACCAATAACAGTTTAGAATTTAATTATAATCTTCTAAACCCAGAGGATATGTTTACGAAAGGCTGTGTTGATTTAGTGATCTAATTTAGAAGCAGGAATTTGATCAGCTCTCAACATTTTGCTTTCGTGTTGAGTTCGGACAACGATGTTTACTTTTCGATTTGGCTACAAATTTACTTAGTTTTGTTGAAAAGTATCGAGTAAGTTTTATGTTGTCTCGTTTTCGTTTGGATGAATTTCGTGATATGTAGTTACAATGCATGCAATTTCATTAATGCTCACTTATTTTAATTATTAATTTATGTTTTTTTATATGTATAAAATAAAGCTATTTTAAACTTTTGTTTGCTGACGGGGCTAAAACACAAGCTAATATTTCTTTGGAAGCTTATGCACGACATAACGCCCATTTTCCGTATCATTTCTCTTAAGGTGGTCAGTATCGAAATTTCATCAAAAATCCCCAATTTCTTTTTTCTGATTTAAAAAAATAGTTCATATATTCATGAAGAGAACATTGTTTTTATCTTATTTCTCCGGTGATTAGAACGCCACGAAACTAAATTATGTTTGAAAATATAACATTTAGAGTAAAAGATAAAAAGATAACATAAAAAGAGAATTTGAGAATTTTTTTTAATTTATTCGAATTCACCCATCAAAATTCTGTGCAGACAAAATTGTCCTTATGTAATTAAGTATTACAGAAAGCTTTTACTCTAACAAAAAATTCTTTCTTGACTTATTTCAAAATTCGCAGACATCAATTATTATGGATTTTTTAATTTTTTTTTTTTAAATAAATAAGCACAATATTTAAAAATAAAAAAATTTTAAAAAAACACGTTATCTCAAAGATATACAAATAGTACCTCTTACATAAGATAATTTTTTGACATAAACATATTTAATTAAAGTTTTCTTTATTTTCTGTACCGGACCCCCGTAACCCTACTCTAACCCTTTTATTTGCCAGTAGTTTGTTCCTTTTCAATTTATGTGTGCATGCGTATCGTGAATTGTAGACGTAATCTAAGAGTCAACGTTTCATTTGTGAACGGCACGCCTGTAAGTGCGGAGCTTGTCTTTTTATTTCCTCCTTTGGTAGTTAACCGAATTTGTTAAATAAAATGCTACATATTATCCGTTAATCACAACTAATAAACCTTCTACTTTCTCGAACCAGTGCGTACCGTTTCTTTTACCACTTTACCTCAGCTTGATAGAGACAAGTATATAAGAAGATATAAGGCCCAGATAGATGCCTAAAACACTGGAATTCGAACGATTCATGGTAAAGAAGATAGAAGCAGCTTCTGTTGGTACTGGACCTTGGACACCCGAGGGCATATGTTCAGGGACAACCCTGTGTGCCTCAAGTGTGTTTCCCATCAAGCTTCACCGGACCATCTGCTTTCCTGTTTGGATTTGGAGAAGAGCGATCTCTTTAAAAACCCTGCGCTGGTTCGAGACTTTCTTTGGGCGTACGGTCTCTTGGACTTGGTCTAGACTTGTTCCAGATCAAGCGGAATAAGAAACAACAACAACACTTGAATTCGTCCAGCATTGTTAGCATATATGTGGTGTGCCCAAAGAAAAAGGAGACTGCAATTATGTCAAGAAATTTTACTAACAATATTACAGTCACTTCGCGATACCCGGAAGTCTCATAAGTCGAATATTCGTATATCTCGAAGATTTCATTAGGTCCCAAGACAATTTAATGTTTTTTAACACTAAGTTATCTTCATATCTCGAAGTGTACATCTTTTAAGTCGCAGTTTTTCTGAAAATTTTATCGCCATATAACCTACAAAAAAAAGGATTTTTATTTTTTCCTCTTTACATGGTGTTTTACAATGTAATGTTTTACCTGGAAAAACTCATTTGCATTGACGCGTATAGAAAGTAAACGGGCTTTTGCCTTTGCATTCCATTCCATATTTAAAGTGTGAGTCAATGGTGTTGGTTTACGTTGGCTTTGAATAAATGTTAAAACGTAAATTGAATGCGCTTAGTCCAATTCTCAAAAAATTAAATTGATCAATGAAACCTAACAAAATCTGTGATGCAAAAAGAAAGACGTTGCATTAGAGAAAATAATTCCTCCGAATATTCTTTCAACCATTTCGAAAAACAAAGTCGATTTTGAGAAGACATGCATCGAAACTCGATCCATCGTGTAAATGAGTAAAAGTCTTTCTTTGTGTCGATGCTGCTGTATTAAAATGGTTTGGGACATATCCCCGAATCCATAATTCCAAAGTCCCTCTTAGTTGGATGATATTAAAAGAAAAGGACTCAACTCGTTTACTAAAAGTCAAGGATTTATAGCAAGTGCAGGATGGCTAGAAAAGTTTAAAGCGAGACACTATATTGTCTTCCAGACTTCACATTAACAAGCAAAAAATGTCCGATGAAGTATTCCTTGAAAAGAAAATAACTCCCGAGATACTTCCGATAACTCGAACTTCGGATAGCTCAAAGGCCAGTCTCTTGAACTTCGAGTTATCGCGAGTTGACTGTACAATTGCTGTTCATGTGGAACAATACAATTATGAATAAAATACATTGATATTGAAACACTGATCCCAGGAAGTGGATGACTTCAGCGTAGAAACTCTTGGCTTGCTAACGGATACAGTTTTCAAGGCATCCTACATTTCTTTCAAACTGGTGAACCTCTGATCTTTCAGACACTTTTTTAAGGGAACCACGGGAAAAATGATGCACTATGAAAGACAATGTTCTCTGTACTCTTCTTCCATCAATCGTAGCCGACCAAACGGTATAGTGGTTAGCGTGCTAGCTTCTAGATCGCGAGGTTGCGGGTTCCGAGTCCCGTGTTAGGCATGGGTGTTTGTAAATGTATGTTGGCTTGTCAAATGACGAATGTTTCGGCGCATTATAGCCTTCGTGTTGCTGACGGTGCCAGATAATCTGAAAACAACCAATCCATCAATCGTAATACATTTCTGGAGCCTGTTCCCCTTTTGTATGTTTGTCGATGTCTGGCAAATCTGAGGTGACCTAATTAACCCCCTTGCCGATGAAATAGCATTTCACCAATCATTGAAGAAACTCTTTCCTGTTGCCAAAATTGTTTTAATAAAAAAATAATAAAATTGTTTTCATCAAAAAAAAAAAAAAGGTATCTGGATGCGAGTGCATACAATCACTCTCATTTTTAATGAATGAATTTTGAAAAGTAATTTACCACGTATTTTGCTGATAGAGATGTATTTAAAATTAGATGCAAATTCAAAGCACACTATAACAACAGAAACGGCACTATGTTAATGAATCTAAAAATTGGCATTGCATGTAAAGGATTTATATTAAAATCTTTGTATGAGTTATATTATTAATATTCCAATTATGTTTAAGTATGATGTGTGATACGTGTATGCGAACAAGTATAAGTACCAAACTTTTTTTTTAAATACATTTTTATTTTATCCTTGCATTTCATCAAAACTTGCCCCAAACCCGTACCAATATTAATTCGAACATATGTTAAGCCCGATACTTAAATGCGAAAAACTTCGTCATATTTAATACCCCAAATAAATTTTAACAACTACATTCTAACTTACTTAAGCCTCGATCTATTATTAGTTCAGATACCCTCCTCTGCCTCATTATTTATTTAGCCATCGAATTATTGCGTTAATTAAACCACCACCCTATTCATTTTGCTCCTGGAAGTTATTTCCCACTCTCTCTTAAAGTTAATCTTGGAAAAGTTTTGTGGATACAACTTTTACTTTACTTCTTCCCCTTCTTTTCGCCTCCAAGTTTATAAACATTGTTCGAATCTTTATTAATTTGAAAAGTTTTAAGAAGGTAGGCTCGAATGATGGCAACGCGCGAGGCTCTAGATTAAGTAGGGGAATATTTCTCGAGAATTTTCGAAGAACAATTTAGCGAAGAATTCCTACGAAAAAAAATTTCAGAAGGAAAAACCGGGGAGTAGTTTATTTTTTGATGGTAGTTCTTTTGATAAAAGTTTGTGCTTGGTTAAGGTGAAAATGTGTCGTAAATAACTAATTTTTAAAATATTTGATTTCTATATGAAGAAAATATATCAAAACCAGTTTATATAGTATTCTTAAATTGATTCTAAATATGTAATTCTTTCAGAAGAAAATAATTTCCTTTAATAATAATAATGCACATCGGTAAAAGACTGTAAAAAATGTCTTAAACATACCTTTCATATAAATGTACTTTCATATATTATTTCAGGATTTCTTTTTTAAATTATTGATATTATTAACTTCGATTTTGTGGTGGTGTGCCTGCCGGGCAAATATGCGGAGATATAATTTATCCATTTGCCGTCATCCAATAAGACTGAAACTTGGCACATAGATTAGATGATAATTCATTCTGTCATGTTTTGGAGGCTGTCACTGTCACTAAAAGGCATTTTTTACGTACGCTTCAATTGGCAATTCGGGTCACTAATAAACGTATTTCAGACATCCAATCGAGCTGAAACTTAGAGCGTGGCTGGTACACTCGTTATCGATGAAAATGCTTTCTATCAAGTTTTAGGACTGTTACGCAAGGCCACTTTTAAATACGTTTCTTCAGCCTCGGTCTTTAATCACAACCAGATACCAATATCAGTTCAAACATGTCTAATTTGGCGATACTTAATCAGTGAAACATTCCCCTTGAAAGATAAATGAGGTAAAATCTTCGGAGGGCTAATTAACCCATTTGCCGTCATTCAATTGAGCTGAATATTGGCAAATAGACTCTTTGTGGATGACAATGTATTCAATCAAATTTTGCGAGTAAAGAAAAAGTTAGTAAATAGTTAAAAATGGATGTTTTATTCGTAGTGATCACTCTATGAAAACTCAATCTGAGCTCAATAAATAGCAATTGCATAAAAAAATTTGTAATGCATATAAAGGATTTATATTTAAAAACTCTTTTCATGGGTTGTATTATTTGTGACTATCCCTTTTTCTCCCTTAATACAAAACTAAACTAATTTAATGTTAATATAATTTAATGTTAACATAATATAAATGAACGTTGATATAATTTAATGTCAATATAATTGTCAATAATATATAATATGTAATATAATTGTCAATATAATGTCGATATAATTTAATAATGATATAATTTAATGTTGATATAATTTAATGTTGATATAATAATTTAATGTCGATATAATTTAATGTCGATATAATTTAATGTTGATATAATTTAATGTTGATATAATTTAATGTTGATATAATAATTTAATGTCGATATAATTTAATGTCGATATAATTTAATGTTGATATAATTTAATGTTGATATAATTTAATGTCAATATAATTTAATGTCGATATAATTTAATGTCGATATAATTTAATGTTGATATAATTTAATGTCGATATAATTTAATGTCGATATAATTTAATATCGATATAATTTAATAATGATATAATTTCATGTTGATATAATTTAATGTCGATATAATTTAATGTCGATATAATTTAATGTCGATATAATTTAATGTCGATATAATTTAATGTCGATATAATTTAATGTCGATATAATTTAATATCGATATAATTTAATATCGATATAATTTAATAATGATATAATTTCATGTTGATATAATTTAATGTCAATATAATTTAATGTTGATATAATTTAATAATGATATAATTTGATAATGATATAATTTGATAATGATATAATTGATAATGATATAATTTAATGTTGATATAATTTAATGTTGATATAATTTAATGTTGATATAATTTAATGTTGATATAATTTAATGTTGATATAATTCAATGTTGATATAATTCAATGTTGATATAATTCAATGTTGATATAATTCAATGTTGATATAATTCAATGTTGATATAATTCAATGTTGATATAATTCAATGTTGATATCATTTAATGTTAATACAATTTTAATGTTAAACTAATTTAATTTAATGGCTGAGGCATCCCCGTATGACGAATGATTTATTTTTAATTGCACGTTGCGTTATTTGATTGAAACGCAATGTCGAACAAAACTGAATACTAATTACGAAATTCGCAGTTAGAAAAGCGCTAACCTAAACAATTCTCACACAAGTAGGCTGTGCGAGGAAAGCTATGGAATGAATCAGTGAAATATTAACAATAAAAATACGCTTTTTGTAAAGATGAATTAAATTAATGTCGATACTAAGAGAGATTGTTATAACACCTATAAATTTTTAACCCTAAGTTAATCGCGCTCTGCTTTCGACATGGTTACTCGCGTTGCGCCTATGAGGTGTTTATGTTGTTGCGTTTTTAAGCCAAATGAAATATATTCTAGTTTAAATAGTTACTTGCTACCGATTTAAGACTCTTTAGAGATATAAAGTATTATACAATCTATTTAAATAGTAAAATTTATTCAAAAATCGTATCACAAGTAATTCAATAAAAATAAAGACAAAGGAAAGTGTAGTAGGTATGCACCTGTGATGTTCGGTCGACTAACGGAGGGTTCAAGTTATAGTTCATTCACCAAGAAAAACTAATACCAGAAGAAAGAAGCATAATTTTAAAAGGATATGAATGCATAATTATTTTATTAGGAATACAAGAAATATATATCTTAATTACTAATTATTCTTAGACTCGATAAATTTGAAATGAGATAAAATTCATAATTCTAATTTCACTTCCCGCCCTTTTTACTTTTAGAAAATTCAACTTCAAAACTAATTTCCCCTTTTTACTAGAGCTTCAACCCCTCAGCCCTTTTCATGTATTTCACATAAATTTCACGCTTACAGAATTTTAATTACGTAATAAGATTTACATAACGTTTCATTTTTCTCTGCCCTTATCTCACTGAAACTCATCCAAAATAATACATTGCACGCGAAACGTTGCCAACAATTGTAATCTACATAAAGAAAGTTCGCTCAATTAAATTCCGCGTTGTTGATGAGCAGTCAAGAGATAAGGCCTTTTTTCAGGCTCGATTCCATTCGTTTGTTTGAGATAATTAGTTTAATCTTAGTTCGTTATTACTTGGGTCTTAAGTTCTAATCTTATTACTTAGGAAACAATAATTGCGACTCAAAGATACGTGTAGAAAATAATCGCTCTGGCGACTGAAATTTGGAGTGTGTTCCTTATTGTATTATTATTCTTTTCTTTGTTACGTTTGTGCCGGTATTAAATTATCTTTTAAAGTGTAAAAGTTAAGGAATTTAAATTAATGCAGACTAATTTCTAAAAGTGATCTTGGAATTTCTTGGAGACTGTAGGTAGGGGTATAATTTGAATATAAACCTTTGTTTTATAAATTAATTAGTAAATGATTTTTAATATTTTTCTGTCTCTGTAGATAAGGTTTAATGATATATTTTTAATGGTATGATTAACATTTATAAAGTAAATTGAAATTATATTTAATTTCTTACTAGTACATTATTATTTAGAATTACAATTATAAATTCAAAAATTGTTTTTTTAACCCCAAAGTTATATATCATTGAATAAATCATTTTAATGATGTTAGTTCTATAGAAAATTTGTTTTGAGTGGGAATTTGAAATTATAACAAATTATATTTATATACCAAACGATAAATATTTAATGTAATTAAGAAATTATTTCAATAACATACACAAATTATTTGAATCATTACTATCAAAATGCTAAATGAATATTGATACAAAATTACAAAATAATTCACAATAATGTAAAGCTGTTTTTAAACATCGGTCAACAAAATAAGTTGAAAACAATTTATCGTCAAAATATATAAATTGACCTTGCATAGTCACTTGCGCCAATTCTTCATTGTTTCGAATACCAGTTTCAATGCTGTATTAGAAGAAACTAAAATACCCGATTTAAAATTATAAAAATTAAATTGAAGAATTTTAAAATTTATAAAAATTAAAATGTAGAATTTTAAATACTTTTAAAATATAAACTTTTACTTTATAAGAAAATATCGCTTGAAATATTTCCAAAGCTAATACTGCTTTGTTTCTTATTTAAAAAATAATAAATCTGGAGTTTAACTCCCGAATCATGTTCTTAAATAAAAGATAAAATCTGAGTCTCAATTATTTGATAATTTTGTTTTACACGTTGATACGTTATATCAAAAATATTCATATAGCTTCAATAAAAACGACAATTACTATAAAGCAATTATAAAATACTTATAAATATATTTTTTTAAATAGTACAGTGTTTAAAGTTTTGGATTAACTTTAAGTTGTTTATAGAAGTACTTGTACTGTTTATGGGTGCAGTATTTCATATCGACTAAGCATTTGTGATATTTCTTAATTGACTCGATATACAGTAAAATACCGTTATAACGAACTTCTCAGACCCTACAAAATTTGTTTGTTACTGAAAATTCGTTACAACGGAATTCCTCTTTTTACAGAAAATTTTCAATTTATACTATGTAGTAATAAAATAATACATACTGAAAACACCAGATAATTAGAAATTCAACTTCTTTTTTTAAAGCTACATTTGTAAATAATTGAATTTACAAAGTGTCAAAGAACAAAATTAAATGTATTCAATTAACTTTATTTATATCCTTGTTTACAAAAAATCAGTACAATACTGTTACAATTTAAAAACTGCATTTTATAAAACACGAAAAAAAAGGGTACATTTGAATGCATTTGTTTAAAAAAACTAATAATAAAATTGGATTGGAAAAGTATAAAACTAAATTGTAAACAAGATTTATTTTTTTATTTTTAAAGAAGACCCCCTGAAACCTCTCCATACTAACAATAACAATACCACAACGATAAAAATAACTAAAACAATAAATAAGACTTAATTATATAAAACATTATTATAAGCAATTCAGAAAAAAAACTTCAAATAAAAACATATGTAAAGGTAAAAAATATATATATAAAAGCGTAATAAAACCCAGTGTCTCTGTTGACTTAAGAAAAGAGGAACTATATTTTTTATTAACAACCTTTGAACAAATCTGCGGAATAATGCAAAGAGATTTCACTAGATTCCACAAGTAAAAAAAAAAGAATTAAAAAAAAAAAAAAAACTAAAAAAAAAAATTTAGTCAAGTTAATAAGTTATTCGAATCGAAAACGTGTTTGGATAACGAGCACAGGATAACATAACAAATCCCGGGGCTTTTAAATTAAACTCCTAGAAACTTCATTAAACCAAAAACCTCCATTCGAACTGGAAATAGCAAAATAAAAAAATTAAAAAAAAAAATCCACAACAAAACAAGAAAAATCGTCACTGGAATATATCCCTAACTTCACACTTTCTATCACGGACATTTGCATAGATGATAAAAACGGTTCGAGGGTAAAATAAAAAAATAAATAAAAAAAGAACAAAGTAAGCATTTTTGTGCAGAATATACATTTCTTTTTATACTTGATCGGAGAAATTCCGCTGACGCCATTGAAAGAACAGTCTCGCAAACGATTCTTTTTTTACGCTCCAACTGCGTTCTATCTCGTCTTGCACGAGAAAACACGCAGATGCGAGATGTCGAATAAATATTCTATATTTCCCTTTTCTTATCCCTCATTGTAACCGTTGGCTTTTTTTTTTTTTTTTCGTGTGTCTGTGTATTATTGTTATTACTCCCATTTTTAGTTATTTACTTTATCTCCCCGCGCAGCGCAATGACTGGAGAGTAAAAAAAATATATATATATATATATAAAAGCTGTAAAAATAAAATATTTTTTAAAAAAGAAAAATATGGAAACGGAATACTTTATGGAGCTGTTCTTTTTTCTCCTTTTTGTGTGTGTGTGTGTGTGTGGCCCTGTTCAATTTTTAGGTTATTTTCATTTCCCGTTTTCACAGCTTTTGAAGATTATTGAGGCGTGCCTGAAAAAAGGAATGGAATAAGAAAACTGCGTATCGTTATTGTTCTCATTTTCAATTGGTGAATTTTCGAGCGGAAATAACTTTAAAAGCTGCAAGCGCATCTGATGATCGATGTTTGTTATTTCTCGTAGATTGCATATAAATAAATACATTCGGGTCTTAAAGTTGTTTGCATTCAAAATCAGACGTATTTCGTTTAGACATTAGACTGACACTGCACTCGAAAAACATAAACCCAAGTATTGCGAGTTATAGACATTGTAGACTGTTCAACGAAGCTTAAATACTTTCTTTATACTATGTATCTTCTGAATCGCTCACATTTCTTTTACATTATTAAATTGTTTGTTACAAGTGCCCAAAAGAATGATAAGGGAAAATAGATTGTAAAAGTTTAACATCAATATAAAAAAAGGAATACAATTTCTTTTTAACATAAAGATAAAAAGTGATGAATTTATACTAGTTATTATATTAGTTATACTAGTAATTATACTAGTTGTTATACTAGTTATTATACTAGTTATATAATAGTTATTATATTTTTGTTACAAGTTCCCAAAAGAATAATAAGTTTTAAGCGTTCAACATCAATGTAAAGAAAAATGAATTAAATTTTTTTGTTATGATAAAGATAAAATGTAATGAATTTGGAATAGTTTTTTGTTTTTTTTATATATATATAAACAAATAGGTAAATGATCACAATGTTTAAAATCTTTTCATCACAACACTAAGAAAAAAAAAAAATGTTGAAATCTTAAACAAATTTAATTGTGACAGACTGTCTCTTTAAATGACTCTTCAACGTTTCTATTGCAGCACAGAAGATCCAGATAATAAGTTAGGTAACATTTAAAGATCAAAATATTTCCGAGATTAACATGAAGGCTATATAATAACAAAACGACTTCTGATTTTCATTAAAAAAATATATATCAAGATTGGTCAATAAATTCGACATTAATTTTTCAAGTTCTAATCTAATATCACTACTTGGAGCCAAGACGTGACCCCCCCCCCCCATAGTTACTATTCGGTTCAATGCTGTTCTACATTGTAACTATACAACTATTCTTCTCGAATTTCCAAGGTGACTTGCAGAGAATGGGCTATTCACATAAATTTATTTTATGGTTTTCAATATCAGAAATATAGTGAAGATAGAACAAGTATTGTAATCGGAATATTGTTTTTAGAAATCCATTTTTGGCATAAAGATGCAATTCAAAATGTAATTTGATGAAAATTAATCACAAAAATGGACAATTCCGCATTTTCTTTTATTTTTTTATTCAATTCTAAATCTTTCGAAAAGACCATAAGCCGAAAAGTTACTGCTCAATGAGCTATTTCTTCTTTTTTTTAAAATTTGCAATCAAAGTTTCCCTGTTACACGTTGGTGAGAAAAGGATTCATTCGGCTCGAACTGAATGTGACGTCAAGAGTTCCCAAACATCTTGGCTTGAAATGCGGCAGCGGAAACCAATTTTGCACATTTCTCGCAAATCGCGCCAACCAGTATGGGATATGGCAAAGGTCTACTAACGCTAAATATTTCAACGCCAACTATTTGGCAAAAACCATATGATAACCATAGAAAAGGAAGGAAGCTTTGACGTCACAGATTTTGTTGAGTGTTTTCATCGGACTGGTTTTGGCTCGGTTTGGGGGCATTTTCTTTTTTTAATATTTAAATAATTAATTTGTGTTAAATAACTTTTGTTTAAATATTTGGAATCGAAAAGAAATTCTTCATAAGTATAAACTAATTTCACTCGGTTTTTTTTTTAAAAAAAGCAGAAATGGAATTGCCCATTTCTCGCTATTAATAAGATATCCAGCTTTCTGTTGCGAAAATAGTGAATTGCTGAAAATATTTACATTGCTTATTAATTTCATCTTATATAAATAGAAAAAAAAAGAGAACCTTGCAGCATTTTTATGCAAGATGTATATCATACGCATTGCCAGAATCTCCATCTAGTATATGAACCCTGCCATTGGACATTAATGAAACAGAATTTGTAACATAAAAATTTATTTAATTAAAAAGTTTTTCCGCTCTCCCAAAAAATACAAAATTGCTATCTTCTCCTCAGGCATATTTGCACTCACTTCCTTCAAATACACTCTTTTAACTCTACAAGCTTTCATGTGGCTTCTTCATTCACGAAAAATGCCAACTTCTCAAGACGTAAAAAAAAAGAAAACACAAAATCTAGTCGTAATCTTTTCTGACTTCGAATTATTTTTTTACACTCCTAGCTTGCATCAATAAGACTGCTTTCATTCTCTCAATGAAAGGTGAAAGAGTTGGAAAAACTCTAAAAGAATCCAAAATTTCTTTCTAGGGTGATATATTCCAGTATCTTGCCATTATTTTTTTCTTTTAGTCTTTATTACTTATTTACTTTTTTTTTTACGACTCAAAATATGTTTAAAAAAAAAAAAATTGACAAAAAAGTACATGGACCGAGGGCATGAAAAGTTCTCTTTCAAAGTTTTTTCTTCATTTCACTTCAACCAAACAGCGCTCTTTAAAAAATTCACTTACGCTTTTTTTCCTTCTCTCTCCCCCCCCCCCCCCCCACCTTGGATTTTTTTTTTTTTAAATGGATTTTGAAACCCTGTTTTGGAGGCAAAGTATTTTTACGACAAATTTAAAGGGTCGGTGAGAATTTAATTTTTCTTCTTTTTCTTAAAATGGAAAACAGTTTTTCAATAATTCTGTTTTAGGGATAAGTTTCTGCTACTTCTGTTTAACTATTCTTAAAAACGTGTTGAATAGAATGGTTAGTCATATGCATTTAGTATAGTGGTAATTCTGCATTGCATAAAACATAAAAAATTATTGCATGGTGTGAGGCAGTTTAAAATTGCCCTAAAATTTAGAATAGTTATACATTTACTGCACTATGAATACAATACTAAGTACACATTATGACATAACTTTATTTCATTTCTATACACATACACAATTTCGTTTCAAATTCATTTTAGGTTATTTGAAAAATTGAAAAGTAATATTTATTAACTCACAAACATTTAACTATTATAATTAGAATATATAATCTCCAAAGTATTTATTACTCTTATATTATTCTCTATTTAAATAAGAGCTAATATGTGAAAACTTTTGAAAATAAATATGTCTTTGTTTCTGTTTTTGCTGTATTAAATTAATATTACATTGATTCATAAATTATTCAACTGTATCCCCTTTAAAGAAATGTTTTGCTTAAAATAATAAGCTGATCTGAGTCTTATTAAATGTATTTTGTAATAGAATTTCGACCATTAAAATATTAAAATTATATTATTCATATTAAATTATTTACTAATATGGTAGTTTTTAAAAAGAATTTAAAATAAATGGTTTTAACCGGCCTTATAGATAATATGCATTTTCATTATTCATTTGCTTTTAAACTTTCGCATTGTAAAAAAACTCAATAAAATTACTGGATTTCTCAAGTTACTCGTATTATATATTTCTTTTAAATCTTAGTAGAGCATGTTTATCTGAGAAAACAATAAAGGAAGTAGAATACATTAAACAACTAGTAACAGAACCAGGAAAGTGAAAATAATCTTAAGCCTCTTTTTTTTTTTTTTATCTTGCAGATGTGTTAAACTGCAAAACGGTTTTTTATTTTATTTTATTTTATTTTATTAGTTATTTATAGAAATCTAGAAGATTTATTATATTATTATAATTTATATAAATAAACAAAAATCGATAAAGTATTATTTATAGATAATTTATAATATTTTATATTATTCGTTGAATATTATTTTAATTTCAAAATTTTAAGTTAATACATATGCTTGTAGTGTAAATGCAATACAAATGTTAAAAATATGTTAAATATGTATGTATTATACATAAATATGTTGATTATATTTTTTCGAAGTAGCTCCCCCCCCCCCCTCCCCATCACCAGCATTGTTTGTGCACTTGCCGTTATTTAATCGAGATAAAATTTGACAGATAGATTCTTTGCCATTTAGAATACATTCTACCAAATTTTAGGACTGTCATTTAAAAGCCGCTTTAACACACGCCACTATTAACATTTCGGAGAACTAAAAAACCACATTTCCGGTCATTCAGTCGATGTAAAACAGTGATAATGCTGTGATAATGTAGTGATGCGTCAGTGATAATACTTCTTATCAAGTTTTGAAGCTGTCAATAAAGGTCCGCTTTTACACACATTTCTATTCTCGCTTCGGAAGACTAATTGACCCTCTTTCAGTCATCCATTTGATCTGAAACTTTGCAGTTTAGACTCGTTGTCGATGACAATGCATTCTATTATGTTTTGAGGGCAAAATACAAGTTGGTCAACGTCAAGGAATCGATGATTTTCTTCTTAGAGGTTAAAAACTCCGAATAATATATAGACTTACACAAACTTCTTTTAAAAACATTTTGAACCCATATTTATAACCTCATCGCAATCGCCATTTCTCTTCGATTTTCAAGGAAGAGCGTAAACATCTTTTTTTACACTGGAAAGCTGTATTTTTATTTAAAACAACGTGCGGTGGCTTTAAAATTGAATCACTGCCTCAAATATAGAAGTCAGCGGAAAAGAAAGAAGTGGTAAAATATTCATGACCATAAAATATTCCGTTTTTTTTTTTTTTTTTTTTTTCCCTCCTTCTTTTTTTTTCTTTTTTTTTTTCTTTTATTATCTACTGGTTTGATCTATTCCGGATACTAACATATACAGGGTATTTTTCAAAAAGGATTTTTTCAGAAGGAAATGACGTAACTGTTAAGGGTAGTTGGTACCCTAAAATTTATAAATTATAAATTTTGGGTTTATTATTGTTGATCAAAAATTAAACTATCCCCTTTAAAAAGATATCGCATTTGCAATAATACCTCAACTAGAAGTATTTTTAATAATTTTTTTAAGACAAAATTGCTAACTATTAGTGTAAGTGAGGGTTTTCTTTTACACTCGAAAGACTGAAACTTAGTATATACCTATGTTGCCCAAAAGCAGTCAAAATGACTGCATTGTGAAAGAATAACTAATATGTAAAGAAATTTGTATAACACATATATATATACCGGAAATGAAGAAGGGGGAGGTAAATACAATTATTAAAAAACGCATTTATATGTTTTACAAAAAGTCACAAAATTCTAAGGAATTGTGTCATTATAGACATTATTGTTTTTCTAATTGAAATTAAAAAGAAGTCAAAATGACTTCCTTGTGCAATCTAGTGTTAAAATGTGTTTTTCTCAAAACTACATTTTTCATTATTCATGTACCTTTATCTCAGAAACTGCACAAGCCACCTTCCAAAATTTTTTATAACATATTCCTTTTATGTATCTCGATACACTGGAGTAAGATTTTGTTGTTATTTTAAAAAAAAATATTTTTTTGTTTTGGCTTATATCGTCAAAAAAAAAACTTATAATTTTTTAAAAAATTTCGGGACTTTCATGAAAATTCATTTAAAAAAAAAAAGTAAATAAATTAAAATCCAAATCTAACTGCAGTAGAATAACATGTGTCTGCTAAATACACTGAACAAAAATTAGGCTTCAATGTCAAATACTTTCTGAGAAAAATGCACATGAAATATGCCAAATTAACATTTCCTGTATAGAGGGAACCAATTCCCCTTAGGCAGTGAGAGACGGTAAGAAGAAACAAGTGGTATTTAAGGTTTTCAGTACCCCATATTTACCAGTTTTAATTATTGACAAAATCCATCCAATTGAAATTGGCCCTTAGTGTTTAATCCACTACCAGACGTCATGAAATTTATTCCCATTAAAAAAAAAGTTGTATAATACAAACCAGGGCATTTAAAATTCAATACTTGCTTAGTCAAAGTACAACTTCCTCGCATGCCAAAAGTGCCGGGCTCGAATCCCGTGTTTAGGCATGGATTTGGGAGTCATGGATCGTATTGGACAGGAGGTTGTGGTTCGAAATCCACTTTAAGCTGCAGGTCCGGGCCTGATTACCCGTCATTGTGCATAAAAATAGGTCGTTGAGCGTGCAAACCAATCAATCAACCAACCAGAGTACAACTTGTTTCTTCTTTGAGTATTTTAAGGGAGTTCGGTCGGCCCTATATCGCTAATGTTAAAAGGCCCATTTTCTAAATAACTAACAAACGGATACTTTAGGAATTTTTCCTGATTATTGTATCAAACTTTTTTTTTTTTTTAAATCTGAGTTTAACATTATGATAATATGTTTACTTGTTTTTTTAAAAAAAAAAAAAACAATCTCAAATAATAAAACACCAAAAAGTCACTGAGTCACTTTTTTAAAGACAAAATATTTTTTTTTTTTAATATATTCAACTTTTTTTTTTAAAGCGTTCACTTCAGATTAAAATTTGATCCATAGCAAATATAGGGTAAACATTTCATAAAGAAGCTAGTAGCCGATTTTTTAAAAAAGGTGCATATAGAAATTTGAAAATTGACATTTTGTGATAAATGCATTTTTATGCGAAATTATAACACGGCAAACGTGGGTTTACGTATTCTAAAACTAACTTTTCTCCGGAACTAGAAAGAGTACAGGCCAAAACTATATAAAGTAGCAGAATAGTTTGAAATTTAAAGATATGTAAAAATCACGAAATCAAAAATTTTGAAATTTTAGAGCAACTGAAGCGCCTTAATGTTTCGCTGTTATGTAATTTCAAAATTAGACAGTAAATCCCCGAAGACCCGTTATTTTTCAATGTTAATATCCAACCTTATCTATGTACTGCTTACACAGAAAACGAATTCACTGTGTTTTCAAACTAATGCCCTTCAGTCTTTGCATAACTCCATTTCTGGGCACTTATGTCAAGCGGAATAATGACCCCTGTCAGAACTTTTAAGTACTTTCTTGAATCAAATTGCCCACCTTCATTCAAGCCACTTTAAAAATTCCCTTTCACGTGTTTCTCAAGAGAAATCCCATCGTGGCCTTCAGCATCCTTCTTTCCCAGCATGCATCGCGCTGAATCCGCCTCAACCTAATTTGGTCGGATGGAGTCAACTCTCATCTCCATGCAAACGACACTGTCCTTCTCAGCTATTAAACAACTCAACTCCACCTCTGAAACGAGATCTCGTAAAGCGTGCCCATACTCCGGCGGGTTCCCTTTTAATTAGCGCTATCTACGAAGTTTTAGTTGCAGTTTCTTGGAAGACCAGTAGATAAAAGGGGTCACGTTTCGGCGTCGGTAGGCTTGCCGCTGCGAGAGAAGACGCAGTTTTAATTAAGTCTTTGAGGGAAAATGGTTATGTTTTTAAGCTTTCTGGGAACTTTTCAAAGATGTTACAACCTATGAGAAAGCCGGATTGTGTCAGTCACAAAAACCAGCTTTCACGTACGTTTCTATGAAGGAACAGCAAAGATACCAAGCATTTGTGATTTGACGACATCGAATATATGATTTATCCCATTGTTATCAGGAAGTTATTGTAAGGATTATTCCCTATACTCACTATGTTACAATCTTACAGCCCAGTGCATTTAGAAATTACTTTGTATAAAACCTTGAAATATGTTGAGTAGATACGAAAATGATCACTTAATGAAATGACGTAAATTGTTTTCATTTGATGTCTGTTGCGTATTAATACTTTAAAATGATGAATATTTCACTGAGAATGGACAGCCACAACCTTTTTATTTACAATTTTCATAGAACACAGAAGTTTTCAGTTTTTTAACTCTGTTGCCAAATGCATTCACACAGTAAAGCAGCAAACGATTATATTATGCGCAAACGATTATATTATGCGCAAACGATTATATTATGCGAGGTGACGTCATCGCCGTCTGATCTTAGAGCGCAACAATGTCTAACTAATATATAAAAAAAATTAAAATAGCAAAAGACAAAACCAGATGGAGCCACTGCATTTGCATTGACATAAGGATTTGAAATATAAAATAAAATATATTAGAGGCTATTTTCGAGTATTTAGTGTAGGTCATTTCATTAAGTGATTATTTTCACACCTACTCGCCAAATTTCAAGGTTTTATACAAATTAGTTTTTGGATGCACTGGGCTAGAAAATTGTAACATAGCGAATATAGGGATTCAAGACTTAACAAAAGCAGGAAATAACCTTCCAACTTCTGATAGAAATCAATATGAAATCATAATTTGGAGGGATACTTTTCGATTGTTCTTACATTATTATTTCTTGTGAGTGAAATGAAGGAGAGAAGAAAATGGCCGCTTATGATGTATGCTCAAGGAAAGAGAACTTTGTGTGAAATACATTCGTTTTTCAACTTTTTTTTCGCCTTTAAATTATTTTTACTGGAATTTCGGAGGTTGGGATGTTTAAAAAAAAGTTATGTGACATGAAAAAGCATGTGCGTATCCCTTTATAAAACATTAAAAATTATTTCTACAAAAAATTAGGTGGGTTTATCAAAAAACGAATCGCAATAAGCTTTTCGAACAATCGTTAAAATGTGAAAAAAGCGAAGCTGAGAAAAATGCATTTTTAACTTTCGAGAAAAAAATTAACAACACGTTAAAATAGTTAAAATAAAGATTTTACCACTTAAAATCATCGGATTTCGAAAATTCAAACGCTAAATTAAAGCTAGTGAAGTCAGCCATTTTTATGGAATAAAAACATTTATTTTTTATTTTTGGGGATATGTTTGTAGTTTCAGTGTTCCATGTCCCTTTAAGACAAACATTGCAAAACTCGCCTTTATTTAATTCAGGCAATAATATCATTCGAATCGAGTCTCTAAAGTAAATTTCCCTGCTGAAAAGATTCCTTCTGCACAGCAAAAAGAAACAATATAATGATGCGACCTTTCCCCAAGTTTTATTTACTTCCAAATCTAAGCACCTTTTGGTGATAACTTCCCTGCGAATAATGTGACACAGGCACAATGAAACTGATAAAATGCCGTTTCCGCATATTGCGTTGTGCCTCCCTTTCTTGTGTGTCTCCATTTCGAAGGGATTTACCAATAAAGAATGCAATTTTCAAAGAAATGTCACGCAAGTTGAGTATTTGAATCCCACGAGACTGTCTACTAGATAGACTGTGGTAGACTCTTTTAGAATGATGCCATTGTGCATATATGATAAGGGAGATTCAGTTCACGGCTCAACATTTCATTTCCCGAAATATTGCCCCATTTTTTTTTTTTTCTTTTTTTTTTTTTTTTCTTCTTCTACCTACAATAGAAGTGAATCTGATATTGCTATATTGCCCATCATGATGCTTTTGTGGCAACTGACAAAGGTTATTTATACAACTTTATGAATATATACGCGACTTATGGTATCTTCAAAGTGGTGAAGGATTTCGAAAAGTTAAGCTGTCAAAAGAAAAAAAATGTATGAATAAAAACAACAACATTATTTTATTAAATGTACCAAAAAGACTCTTACAGTCAACTAGCGATAATTCGAAGTGTCATAAGTCAAATATTTGCTTATGTCGAAGTTTTCATTAGGTCCCATGACAATTTAATTTTTTTTTTTTTCAACACTAAGTTATCTCCATATCTCGAAGTATACATCTTTTAAGTCGAAGTTTTTGCGAAAATATTATTATCATTAAACTAACGCCCAAAATACTAGTTAAAATAAAAATTTTTTTTTTTTTTTTAATCTTTGCATCATATTTTACAATTGAACTTGTTACCCGGGGGAAAAAAACCCGTTTGCAGCGACGCGTACAAAAAGTAAACGAGCTTTTGTTTATGTTATTCCATTCCATATTTTAAGTGTGCATCAATTGTAATGGTTTACGTTGGCTTTGAATAATGTTAAAACGCAAATTAAATACTCTTAGTTTAACTCAATAATCATTCGTTCGTCTCTGTTCCACGATCTGACTTCAGGATATCACTTAAGACATGACTTATCAAAGAACTTAAACTATACTAAACTTCAACTTAACTACACATCACTTAGACGATAGATCGTCACAGTGCTCATAGGTATTTAATCCATTTTGGCGGCTTGAAAGCATAATGTTCGCCAAACCACAACCCTGTAGAGAACAAAAGGCTCTAAAGTTTGGCGAGAATTATGTCTTCACTCCGCCAAAATGGATTAAATGCCTATGAGCACTGTGATGATCTACCGTCTAAGTGATGTCTAGTTAAGTTGAAGTTTAGTATAGAGTGGAAGATCTCAAAGGACCCATGCGACAATCCAAAAACTTTACAAAGATAACGTCAAAACAAACTCAGAAGTTTGTACTCGGATTGGACAGGAATTTCTGCAGGGTTTTGTATGGCTCAAGAGGAAATCCGAGTAGGGATAATTCCCTATTCTCGCTATGCTACAATCTTCTAGCCCAGTGCATTTAGAGACTACTTCCTACAAAACCTTGACATTTGTTGAGTAGGTACAAATTTGATCACTTAATGAAATGACATAATTTCTTTTTTCATTTAATGTCTATCTATTATAAATGAAAACTAAAATAGCAAAAGACAAAACCAGGTGGAGCCACTGCATATGCATTGACGTAACATCGTTTAAATATAAAATATATTAGACCCTATTTCCGAATTCTTAATTTATGTCATCTCATTAAGGGATCATTTTCATACCTAATTCACCGAATTTCAAGGTTTTATACAAAGTAGTTTCTAAATGCACTGGCCTAGAAAATTGCAACACAGCTAGTCTAAGAAATGATCCTTACTAGGAATTCCTCTTAACGAGGGTAGTTTGCGCAGGAAACTCAACTAAAACAGTACCGAATGTTTTTGGCGAATTCAAGGGCCCGAGGTGTAAAACCTGTCATGATGTAGACCTCAAGTATGATGATTTATATTCGGCAATTCCTCCTTATCTGACTGTTAGGCCTCTAACAAAACTACAGTTCGGTTTCCCATTTATTTAAAGCTGTATGAGAAATACATTGGCCTACTTGGCCTATGTGCACATTTCTTTGCAAGTCGCTTCCCAATATAATCAAATCACCCTGTACAAAATGTCCATCTCTTACAACAGTAATAACGTGAATCCCGGTTCAGGGTTCCTCGATAGCCTGATCAGTGATGTACTATTAGATGATTATCAGGGATACAATGGAGTTGCATCTCATGCTTGAGAATAATGTATTTATAGTACTAATGAGTCAAATGATTGTGCTTAAGTAGCGTTATGAGGATCCATAGAACAAGGTGCTATCTCAGATGCCGATGCCTCATCTGATCGTGTTTAAAACAAAAAGGTAAAATTTTTACACGAGTCTCCAGTGGCTTGTTTGGTTATGGCGACGGTCTCAGGACTGGAAGATCGCGGAATCGAGCCAGTGCTTGGCCATGTAGAATTAATGGTATCCGATGCACTTTATATTCTCCCTTGGCATCAATGTCTTCTCGTTGGTGTGGAGTAGATATGGAGAGAAAGATGCTAACTAATTGTCATCGTCTCATCAACTGAACAAGTTCAAAATTACGAGGCTTAATATGTAGATGGTGTTGTAACAATGTCACGGGGAAGCAAGCCCTCCGTGTAGGCCTTGTGCAAGAAAATTCCGAAAACAACGAGTACATATGATGTTGCTGTATTTTGGCGCAGTATGGCGCTTAGATTTACTTTTGAAAGTGACATTAAAAAGAACCCTCCAAAATTGCTTGTCGACCAAACGGTATAGTGGTTAGCATGCCAGCTTCTAGACCGCGAGGTTGAGGGTTCCGTGTTAGGCATGGGTGTTTGTAAATGTATGTTGGCTTGTCTAATGACGATTGTTTCGGCGCATTATAGCCCCCGTGTTGCCGACGGCGCCAGATAATCTGAAAGCAACCAACCAAAATTGCTTAAATAATTCATAACAATGCTTAACCATTAGGTACTTATTTTGAAACAATGTTTGTCGAAACAAATACTTGCAAACTGAATTTAAATTTACAATGCTACTATTTAAGTATTAAAGCCATTTATCGAATAGCCATTGATTTAATAATAGCTCTCACTTTTAATTAAATCCAGCATGAATATTTTCGAATGAACCTAATCTTCATTTTCAAACTCGGAGCCATTGTAAATTAACTACGACTTTCATTTGTAAACGTCACCCTCACAATGGCTTCATTCCCGGCAACGGAATGTTTAAATCCAATTCCAGCCCTCCGAGTACAATATTTCAAATGCAATCCCAAACACAAATTGACGTCTCAGAATTACACGAGTTAATTCTCCGGGCCGGACTTTCGAACGGACAACACCCTCACGCCTTAAGCCCGATCGAGGCGTGCGTTCGAAATAACTCCGGCCTTTAGAGCCTAATTCCAAATCCAATTTTAAGGAACGAGTGCGGAATAATATTCCGAGCAGGGCACATTCCGAACCCCCGTAGGCAAACCTTGTCCGGATGACGGAGCGGGGCGTGGCTAAGTTGGTAGTGACGTCGGCGGGATCACGTGGGGCGCCCTTGCCCAACCGGAAAACTGCTGTGTGTGGAAGATGCGTAATTAAAGTTTCGCTGCCGTAAAATGTTTGTTCAAAGAGAGGTCAGCTTGTTATAACGATATTACAAGCAATTTATTTGACAGGGTTATATTGTGCGACTTCAAAGACCGGGCCTTAGTTTCGAGTTTAAACCGGATTGACTTAAGAGAAGTTCTTGACAAAGTTTGTGGAGGAACGCTTCTTGTTTTGAATATGCCGCTTAGCCGCCAGAGTAACCGAACAGCTTCTGAAATTAACCTTTGAAGGATTAGGTAAACTTACACACTGTATCGCTGTTAATTTCCATTTGGATACATTGTAGGTGCTAATTTGTCGTGTCTCAACCCTTTTCGAAGCAGTGATGTCACATAGTATCATCCTAATTTCAATGTCGACAACAAATATTTGCCATCAATACTTCTTTTAAACTAATTATTATTTAAGAACCATATTTCGAAATATATAAAAAGACCAGTACTATTACTACACGCGTCATTTTGTCGTTTATTTGCAAAATGATCTCTAATAAATAACCCCTATTTTCAAACAGCCTCGGTCCTAACACAGTTAAATGCGCCTCATAATTTTGGATATCGACAAGATACGAGGTCTAAACCTTATCACACCTCTCTCTCTCTCTCTCTCACCCCAACTCACCAAAGAGAAGACATTGAGAACACGACTTATTTAATGTGAACTTGCTCCATCAGTATTTGACGAAGCCACTTTCTTACCGCTTATGAGCGCAGTGCCTTGGACCACTAGAATTCTGAATGTATAAATGTAAGTTACATTTATGAGGAACTCTATACAGATTAACGAATAAATGTAGAACATATGTGAGATCAATTTATAATTTTCACTTGGCCCGGTTGTGCAGGTAGCAGTATTTTAAATAGTTAATTTATTGTGTGCATTCTAGAAATCAAAATTTTGACATTAAATGTACCTACACATAGATACATGTAATTACTTTTTAGCTATTTGTAGTATTTTTAATGGCCAATTTAATGAATTAGTAGCTAAAAAGCAATTCAACCCAAGTTCACTTTTATAATTAGTTCGCAAGCGCTTTATTCCGGAGAATAATTTTGCGGAGCCCCATAATTTAAAACAAGTTAATTCAAGCGTGAAAAATTACACAAATAACTTTTCTCCTAGAATATTGAAACAACGCCGATGTGTTCATAACTAATTGCACTTTCATTCGCTGCTTCCCCCAGAACGAAACAACATCAATATTTGTTTTTTTACATTCCTTAGTCATTGATTATATCATTAAATTTATTATCTAAAGAATAATAAATAAATAAAAAAATTAATGTTTATTCCGTTAGAAGAGTCGCTGATTATTCGTCCAGAAGGGGACCATAACATTTTATGACAGTTTTAACTGTTTGTTCAGCAGCGAATAAAAATAAATAACACAAGCAAATTTTAATAACGGATCATTTTAGCAATAAGAATTTGCATTTTCGGGTAATATTTTTTGGGGTATTTTAATAGTCCCTGCTGCATATTATACAATGTTTCACGTACTTTAAAAGCAGGGGGAAATCATTATAAAAAAATTTCTTTCAAGGTAATAACGTTCCAGAATTTTATTAAAATGGCGAGATCTTCGAGAACTTTTTTTTTTTTTTTTGCGTGTCGTCATCTTGATCTTGTTTCCCTTGCGTTGAGTTTAAAATTCTTATTCCACTTGCGTTTAATCAAATACTTTCCCTTTTTATTATTATTTTTTTTTTTTTTAAAGAATATACTTCTGGTAATAATAAAAATAATCCAATTTAAAAAAAAAATGAACGAAATTCTTCCTCCCTAAGGTTGCTGTGTTTTTTGGAATTTTCAAAAGAATTTCTGGATGAGTTTCGGATTTTCTTGGATATGTGCAGCCTCAGAAAGTGTTATGAAAGAATGTGTTTCGAAAACTTGCTGGTGTTAGAATTATATTTGTTCTACCAAACTTGATGAATATATTTTAAGGCTTGAAATTACGGGGATACGTTGTTTTGGAGTTTTGATAATGTATTAAATGCATTTTGTGTGATATGACGTACATGTTGGTTCGAGCTTTTAAATGTTTCTGAAATTTATGTCTGGTTTGGCAGTTCTGGTTTTAGCCTGCTGAAATTTTGGTTTAAAAAAAACTTCTAAAACTCTCTTTCGGCCTATCTACTGTTAGTTTAGAAACATAAACCAATCATTGTCTTAAAGACAAACTTGATTATCAACTAAAATTAGAAAAAAATGTCCATATGCAAGGTTTCAGTTGAATAACCTGGTACACTTTGTTAGACGGGTACCAATAAACAATTCCCACATTTTTTTTCAATTCTAAATGTTTTGAAAAGGTCATAAGCACAACAATTTCTGCTCAATGCATTTTTTTTTTTTAATTATTTGCCATCAAATTTCTCCGGTTAGACGTTGGCAAAAAAAAACGATTCATTCGGCTCGAATTGAATGTGACGTCAAGAGATCCCAAACATCTTGGCTTGAAATGCAGCAGCGAAAACCAGTTTTGCAAGTTTCTCGCAAATAGCGTTAACCTGTACGGGATATGACAATGGTCTACCATATCAACGCCAACTATTTGGTAGAAACCTCACGATAACCATAGAAACGGAAGGAAGTTTTGACGTCACAGATTTTGTTGAATGTTTTGATCGTGACTGGTTTTAGCCTGGTTTTGGGGCAGTTTCTTTTCTTAATATTTAAATTACTAATTTTTTTTTAAATAACTGTTGTTCAAATATTTGGAATCAGAAAGAAATTCTTCATAAATATAAACTAATTTCACTCGTTTTTAAAAAAAAATGCGTGAATCGTCCATTGCAACAGTTGTCACCAAGCCTAAATGTTTTCATGTTTAAATAATTCGTAAATGTATCTCCAAGCCTAAATATTTACGGTTTTTTATAGGAATTATATAAAATTTGAAAATAATATTAAGTTGAAAAAGTGATCGCTGCAATTTACAGATTTTTTTTTCTGGTACCCATCTAACGGAAGAGTACCAATAAGCTATTGTGGTCATACACGGCATTACGTATTTATAACGTCACCTCCCTTGGCGATTTAATTTGGCTTCTTGATGACTCCGGCCCATATTTTTGGCGGGAAGCAATCCTTTTAATCTACAATCGATTCCCCTTTTCGATTAACGGCAATAAAGCGATTCTTTCACGTCTTATAGACGTCGGGAAGACGATAATGACGTCACGTGGACGTCGTTCATTTCCGATTAATTACGTACCTTGCTCGACTGTTATTGGAAGAAAAGAGGGTGAGTTCGTTGATAGAACATGGAGCGGAATGTTGTCGGTTGCTGTAATTGGTGGCGTGGTAATTTCTCATTAGGCAAGCGGTTTTAATTTGGTAACTTTGAATCTATTTTCCCCCCATGCCTTCGAATATTTCCTCCCTTAATTAATCGTGTAATGATTCCAAGATGATTTTCCCCGGGAATTAATGCTTACATCTCTAATGAAAGTGGGATTACGTCAGTGAAAAATAAATAGTTTTTCGAATGGATCGGGTTGTTTTGTGGAAACCTCCTAGCACGCAAAATGTTCTGATAAATGTCCGAGAGCGAATACTTTTAATGTTGTTTTTGTTTGTTTGCTTGGGGTCCTGAGGAGGTTGGAAATACTTCCATTAATTAACTGTTTAATGGATGTTTGAAAAGGTCGTTAAATTGTTTTTGTTTCTGGTTTTGAGCTGCTATAAGATGATCGCCTTACTTAATGAGTTTCAAGATTTGTTTAACATGATTTTAGTAATGGTAATTAGAAACTTTTTCTCCTTGGTTTTTTTCGTCTCTTTTTCGAAAAATAATTACCAAGCATGCAAAAATGGTTTTAATCTTTAAAAAAAAAAAAAAAAGGAGTTAGAAATTTCAATTTTTTTTTTTTTTTTTTTTTTTTTTTTTTTTTTTTATTAATAAATTTTAGCTCAGTCTACTTTTGAAATTAAAATATGAATCATGAAGGTGCTTTTTGTGTTCTACTTCATTGAATTATTTTTTGTATGCTTAAATTTAAAATTACGCATTACTTTGTATCAGCATGATTCCATAAATATAGATACCAAAAGCAGACTTTCATAAAATTACACTTTAAAACTAAAATATTTGCTACTATCATTTACAAGCAAAGAAGTTAATTGAAACAACATTTGACTAATTGAATTAAAGAAGTTCGTATTGTAAAAACTTAATCTAATAACATGTAACATTATAATAATATAAGTATACATACACAATTTATTTTATGTAAATAGAAATTTCGAAACTTGATTGTCCATATGTAGATCTAGGTGATAATGTTAATATTTTTCTTAATGCTTTTACGAATACAGTAGAGCCTCGATTAACCGTCCCTACTTTATCCGGAACTCTCTGTTAACCGGCAATCATTTAGTCGACATCAAAAATCTCCCAAATGTGTAATAAATCATGTGTTCCTTTTTAAACCGTAATCTTTTCCCGTGCTCTAAAATTACATAAGTAATGGTGAGGCTTTTGACTGTTTTTCTAAAGAGCTTACATGGTTAGAGCAACCTTCGGATGCAGATCAAACTGAACTATTACCTTCAAAAAGACTCCGAGATAGAGCAGTGAAACAAAGATTATCAAGATTATTGCAACAAAAACTCATTTCCAACAATTATGTCATAAAAAAACATTAAAAGTCCTGTATTCAATCAAAATCATTTACTTTTCATTGTTTTTTACAACTCTCTTTTATCCGGAATTTTCGCTTAACCGACCTACCTTTGGTCCGAATTAGGTCGGTTAATCGAGATTCTACTGTACATGGTTCTAAAAAGTAACTACAAGTACAATTTCCAAACATAAATACAACTGTATTTCAAAAGGCTTTACAAAGATTTATTTACCGATCATACCTAAAAATAGGCTTATTTCTCATAAATATTAGGGATGGAACGGATATCCGGCATATCCGGCTGATTTTTCAATATCCGAAACCCCGTCGGATATCCAATTTGAAATACCAGACATCCGATAATTTCATTCGGATATCCGGCTATATATCCGGCCACCAGGTATCCACACGAAATAATTTTTTGCAAAAAATAATGATCTTTTTCGGACAAAGGGGACACTGCATCCTACACTTTTTTTTTTTTAATTTTTTTTTCTTGGACATAAATTGCAGTCAAGTTAGAAAACGAAAAAGTTCCTTCGTGAGAACTATGCTTTCACACATCCCTAACTTCATTCTAAGGTCATTCTGACGCCGAACCCCAGTGTTTAGTTCCCAAGCATGCATGGTCCTCCTCAGTTTATTTCTTTCAGGTATAAACAGCTAAGTCAACCTTGCCCAGTCCACGAATCAAACCATGGACCTGTGGCATGCAGTGCGGTGCGCTAACCACTAATTATAATTTACTTGATACTTCATATCATGACCATTTTTTTCGTATAACTATCGTTTTTAGTATATAGACCGAATATCCGGCCGGATATCCGGTGAAATCCGTTTCGGATATCCGTATCCGGTAGACATGGTACCCCGGATATCCGAAATCCGGTATCCGGCAAAACTCACATCCGTTCCATCCCTAATAAATATGCTTTTTCATTATAGACATTATTGGTATTTTGTCTCTCATCAATATAATATAATGTAATTTATATGGATATTGTTTTCAAGTTTATTTAAATATACATACATGATATTACAAAAAGTGCAAACAAAAAAAACTGGGAATGCTCAAACGAACTACTTCAAATTTTGCAGATATTTATGTATTTATTAACCTTTTCAGTTCTTCCCATTTTAGATTGTGTTATCCATCCACCAAATCGTTAATTATAACCATCGAAAAAAATCCGAAACAAGTTTGTACCTTCTTTCAAATCTAAGGACCCCCTTAAATACATCATTCTTACCAAACCGTACAATCGAGTGCCGTAGATCTATATCTGCATTTAAATTCTTTTGCAATTCATTAAATAACAGCATTGATTGTCCTGCAATACTAAAATTACTTAATTTATATGCTCCAAAACATGTAACTCGAAATAAAATTGTCCTTAGTGAACCATTCCGTACAAGAACTTATCTTAAGAAACAACCCATTAATCAATTTATAGATTTAGTAAACAACTTGTCCCCTCATTGTGATATTTTCTTTGATAATTTTTTGAAAGCTAAAATGTGATATTCTTTATTTTCGTAACGGTCATTAATGTTTTAATCTTGTTGCGCTATTTTGTTTGTTTCCTTGTGTTCTTATACTGTCATGCAATTAGAGTTTGTCTTTCTGTTTGACATAATGAATAAATGAATAAATAAATGAATATAAATAAATGAATAAATAAATGAATGAATGAATAAATGAATAAATAAATGAATACATAATTAAACGAATAAATAAACAAACGAATAAATAAACGAATAAATAAACTAATAAATAAACGAATAAACAAATAAATGAATAAATAAACGAATAAATAAATGAATAAATAAATGAATAAATAAATATCAAAAAACTTGAACAAAAAAATTCTTCTTTAATATGTAGGTTTAAACTTGAAGAAAGCATCCATACAAATTACATTAGGTCGACAAAATAGAAAATACCAATATTTTCCTGAAGCCAAACAAAATTGGTCACTTATGGCATATTTTCCTCAACTCAGGGAATAAAAAGGAAAAATATGATCGTTATAGTTCTATATTTCTTCTTCTTTTACCTCTGCTTTGGTATATTCAATAAAAACGATATGGGAGCCGCATATATTTTTTACGGCCGCTCATATATTTATTGGAGGCAACATTTTAAAGTTATTTTAGACATCTGTGACCTTTCACAAAGGCGAATGCATTCATGGGGAAATTTATAGGGCTACATATATTTCCCTTGTTGAGGTATTCACCAAGAAATGTTTCTTTTATTCAGTACTAGCTAAAGGACTCGGTGTTGCCTTGGCTCAAATGGCTGAGGCCCGGCGTTGACCAGTTCGAATTGGCTCCTTTCATACCTATCCTTGATTTCACCATCTAACCTATAAAACATGATAATGAAATTGTGGGCCTGAGAAGAGAAGGGGTCCAAGTGACTTTTCTTAACTTTTAAGAAAATACACTTTAAAATTTCTTATTCGAATTAAATTCGGAACTTACGTACTTACCTGGTTGGCGCGATTTGACGGCATTCAATTTAACCAGTAAGCAAAATAATTTCTTTACGAAAACCACGTATAACACGTAGGGTTGCCGTAAGTAGGGTCGCCAATTTTGGCAATTTTTGCGAATTTTGGACTGGTTGCGTTAATACTTAAGTACTTTAAATTCTATCAAAACTGCTGATATCTTCATTCCAGAGTTTAGTATTTTAACATCAAATAATTTTCATGCACATTTAATATAAATAAGAAACTTTAAAGTGTATTTTCTCACAACTTAAGAAAAGTCACTTGTACCCTTTTGCTTCTCAGGTCCACAATTGTTCACACCGATAATCTTGATTAGCCAAGATACCTCTAGAAAAAAAAATCAAATTGGTTTACTTGACTTTAAAGGGTATAGAACACTTCTTCATTGGCACGACAGCCCCGGGGGGGCCCTGGCCTACCTCAAAATTCCTTCCCATGCTGTCCTATTCTTGGCGATCGACTTAAAGTTTTTCACCTTTAATATTTTGAAGTCCTTTTCAAGGCAGTCAACTCATATGAGCTTGGGTCTGCCTCTAACGCGAGTAGCTATGGGCTTAACAAGGAAGATCTTTTTCGTTGTCCTACTGTCTTCCATTCGGATTACAAGCCTTTTCGCACTTTATTCGTTGGATTGCTATGGATTTGATTACGTCAGGTTCTTTAAAGCATTTATAAATTTCTGTAATTCTTCTTTTTCTCCAAAAATCTCCCTCCATTCCTCCGAATAAATTTTCTTAATATCTCTATTGTTCTAAAACATAATAGATATTATCCGAGTTGAATTAAATCATAAATTAAATTCTACCAGAATTATAACTTTTAATATTGAGTAAATAGAACCATGACAGTTGCTTTTCAACCATGCCATTCCGAAACTTTTAGTCACTCTCGCCAAATTAAAGCTACAACCTCAATATAAAATTATAACTACCTCACAACTAAGTTTGTGACGATGCAAAGTCTTGATACTAATACGCCGAAACTAATTAAAACTCTTGTAGACAAACCACTTTGGAAGTCGTAGTTAATTTCAGGAAAGTCACTTGTGTATTAAGGCATCTGATTAAATCCAATCAGTTGGAGCAAAGGGTCTTATAGATAATCCGCACTTGTGCTTATCAAATGCTTATCGTAATTGTCACTGGATATTCTTTACGGAAAGGAATCTTCTTTTTCTTGTTATCAATGACTATGAGGAATAAGGCCCCTCTTCTTCTTTTAAGCATTTTGTACCAACCCCATATCAAGTACAGATCGGTAGTGGGCAGTACTGCACAGGATGTAAGCACACACTCGCTTGTGAGAGGGAGTGCGCAAGTCTACCCGTAATCACACAATAGTTCATTTCTACCTCTTTTCGGTAGCTGCCCGGTAGATGGCAGCACTACCGACCGTATGTGGAACTTCTTAATTTAAACGCCAATACGAAGCAGAAGATTCCAGCAGAAGACTTGGGTTCGCCACTCCCAGAGGTATTGATTTGTATGGGAACTTGGAGGATTTTGTGACCACGACTGATTTAATGTGTCCCAGTCACCATTAGCGAACATGGCGGTCTTAAAGTCGATCCCAGGCCCGAACTTCGCAACACGATCCCGACACGAAAGAAATAATACTGTTTTGATCAGCAACTTCTCATGCGAGGTGGACTTTACAAACGATTTCAAAGGACAATTCCCTCATTTTTTTTTTTATTTTTTTTTTTTATTCAATTCTAAATGTTTCGGAAAGGCCATAAACACAAAAATTTATGCTCCACTGCCCATTTTCTTAATTTGCAACCCAAGTTTCATTGTTAGTTTTGGCGGGGGAAACGATTAATCCGGCTCGAATTGAATGTGACGTCACTTGACCTGAAACAACTTGGCTTGAAACGCAGCAACGGAAACCAGTTTTGCTAGTTTCTCGCAAATCGTGCCAACCGGTATGAGATACGGCAACTGTCTACCAAACCAAAGCCAACTATTTGGCAGAAACCTCACGATAACTATAGAAACTGAAGGATGTTTTGAGGTCACTTCTATAGTTGATCGGATTGCAATCGGACGGCGTTTCGATGCAATTTCTTTTCTTAATATTTAAATAACCAATTTTTTTAAAGAACTTTTGTCTGAATACTTGAAAATCATGAAGAAATTCTTCATAAATATAAACTAATTTCAATCGTTTATTAAAAATGCGGAAATTGTCCATTCCATCACGAGGACTTTAGTAGGTTTTTTTTTTCCTCATGTGTTCGGAAATTTTAAGCAATTATTCTTCACCCTTAAACTTTCTCAGGGCATACGTGAAAACAGCATTATTTTTATGTTTGTCTATTGCAAGTCATCATTCGTATCAAATTTCTACTTTGCCCCTCAAAAAGCGCAATTTCAGTGTTGACTTTCCTATTTTTAGTCAAAGAGAGAAAAGAATTCACTGACTGCTGTTACCATTTAGTGGATTCGGGAGTAAGTTTCCTCTTCCAAAGAAAGAAAATGTAGCCAGCCTCATCATTATTCCTCTCTATTATCCCCCCCCCCCCCGGTTAAAACTATAAACCGCACCACTCCCGGAGTTCAGCGAAACAGAATTCGGCAAAGGACCACTTTGAAAAAAATAAAATGGCCGCATTCCTTCGTAATGTTACCTCGGGCATTCCACAGCAAATGGACCGCCTTCCGACTCCAAGAAGTAATTTACCGTTTGCTTTTAGATATTTTTAAATCGCCGTTCGAGTCGATCTGCTTTTTTTTTTTATATGTATATTATGCAAAGCGGTGAGGCTGTAAAAGAATTTCGAAGCTAAATTCTTTATTCGCAGGCGAACATATATGAACTTTGAACGGTTCGAGTTCAATTCCCAGCACAGGTTTTAAAAACAAGTATACACAGAGGTTATGACTAACTGCTATGTCTTGGTATGAATAGTTTTTAAAGTGTTGTGTGTGGCAGCATCATGCAGGAATGAAGTCCCTAATAGACTGAGAGGCGACTGCAATTTTTGGACCCCATCGAACATCATTTTGAATTTTTTGTGGAAATTAGAGAAAAGTGAGTAGATTACGAATCCACTGGTCTGCCGTGGCCAAAATGGCCGAAACTGATCAATAATCGACTTGGATTGAGTTGAACTAAAATCCGATTGCCAAATATGTCATAACTTGCCAAAAATAGAACAACTTATTAGTCTGGCAACCCACTTCATTTTGATTTTCAATGAGAAAAAGCGCAAACGATTTCTGATCTTTGGCTCGGAAAACTTATATCTTTTAAAAAGTAAGCCAAATTGGAGACATCAGTTACGTCATAAGTGACGTAATATTTTTTTGCCAACTTGGCTCCCTTTTAATAGATGCAAGTAGACCGCCGCCAGATATCTGAATCGTCTGCAACCTTCTTAATTGAAAATTAAAAAGTGAGGGTTAACAAATAAAAAAAATCTGCTCCTTATTTGGCAAGTTATGGCCCATTTGGCAATTGGATTTAGTTCAACTTATTAAAAGTCGATTTTTGATCAGTTTCGGCCATTTTTCCCACGGCAAACCAGTGGATTCGTAATCTACTCACTTTTCTCCAATTTCTATAAAAGATTCAGAATGATGTTCGATGGGGTCCAAAAATTGCAGTCGCCTCACGGACTATAACTTAGAATTGACTCAAGGGGGTCTGGGATACAAATTTTTTAAAATTCTCAAAAAAAAATTATTACTGTAAAAAATGATAGAAATGTATTAAATCAAAATGGCGTAAAAAGTTTGTTTCTATCTGCAGTAGAACTTGAAATATTTAAATGTTTGTTACATGACAACTGTATCTCATACATGTTATCTTGAAACTTTGAAACTGTTTTTCTCGGTGATGGCTTTTTGTCCTTTTTTTGAGTTTAAACTGATATAACTTAATAACTACTTGTTTTAAATCTATGAAACTTTCCACAATTATTTTTAATATATATTTCTTTAATTTGTCTTCAGGAGTTATGTTTTTTTATTTAATTTTTTTTTTTTTTTTTAATTTTTGGATCTTAGCGTACTATGGATTTTATACAGTTTTTGCACAAGTTATTTTTTTTTAATTTTTTGTAATTACTTTATTGAAATATTATGAGGATAACTTTTTATATGAATTATAAGAAGTAATTTTATGCAAAAACGAAGGGATTTATTAAAAAAGTTTTAAAGATATATCAAATGTAGGAAATATCAAAATTTTGAAGTTTTTTAATTTAATAAAAAAATATTTTTTTTTAATTTGAAAAATCAAAATAGTTTTTTAAGTTTCAAAACATCATACATTTCTGAATTTATAATTTCAGAAAAATAATTCTAAAAATAAAGGTTTTAGAATTTTGAGTTCAGACAAATCGCAAGTTTTTTTTTTTTTTTTTTTTTTTTTTTTTTGAACAAAAGTTTGCCAAAACAAAAATATATTTAAAATAACAACTCAATCTTACTTCAGTATACACAGATATAGAAAAAGAATGTGGTAAAAATTTTACAAAGATAGTTTGTGCAGTTTCTGAGAAAAAAAAATTCTTCTCTATATTTTACTTAACTTTTTCATTATTCTATTTTTAAAAATGATGTATTTCAAAATTTGACTTTTTTATTTTCATACAGCATTGCGCTGAAGATGAATTTTGAAAGTTTTTATAGTTTTTCAGTATGACAATAGTTTTTTACTTCACTTTTATGATGACTTGTCTAGTAATTTTGTAACTTCAAAGTTTGAAAGTCCTTTCAAACTGCATGATACCTTTAAGAGGTTAAGGTACAAAAAAAAAAAAAAAAAAAAAAAAAAGTTGGATTTATAAATATTTGTAAATCAAAAATTTATCTTATGTAAAAGATACTATTTATATGTCTTTGAGATAAGGTTTTTAGTTAAGTTTTGTGATTATTATTTTTTTTTTTTTAATAAAAACCAAGAAAAATACTTTTAATAATTGATGTTTGTGTATTTTGACGTAAGTTAAGAAAAAATCCTTTTTTTAATTAAAAGATTTCTGTATTACATAGTTACATAAAGACAATTTTGTCTTCACGGAATTTTGATGGGTGGATTAGAAAAAATTCAAAAAAATTATCAAAATTAAAATATTGAAATTTTTGCTTTTTTTTTTATGTTATCTATTACGCTAAATATTATATTTGTAAACAGAATTTAAAAAATAAAATTCTGTGATGACAAAATGTTTAAAACTATATAAATTAAATGCTATAAAAATTTGAATGGCCAATTGTAAATGGTTCTGGAGATATATCGATTTGAATTTGCACATCTGTGAAAAACACTAGTTCCCGGAAAACGCACTTTAAGCAGGCGCTTCAAGGCGTTACGCCCTTTAATGATGTTTAAATAATACGTACTTTCGTTTCGTTTTAATAACCGGAGGAATAAGATAAAAACATCATTCTCCTCAGGAATGTATCATTTACTTATTTAAATTATAATTATATATATATATATATATATATATATATATATATATATATATATATATATATATATATATATATATATATATTTGACGAATTTCAGTACTGGACCCCTTTAAAGGGTAATTATCTGGGAAATTTCGAATTGGAACTAATTCAAATGGCCTACATGAATGAAACTTTGTAATAATATTAACATTAGACTTCACGCCGTTTACATTCATACATTAAAACAATTGAATCAAAACTCCCCTAGTCTTTTAGTCTTAAAATAAATAATAATATGCAAGTCATGTAGCCTATTTCCAATTCCTTAAAGGATTTTTCTTATATTTCTAGCTTACTCCTGAAGCTAGAAATATAAGAAAATTATTGCTATTTATGAACTGTAATATTGCTCTTTCCAAAATTACTCTGCATTACATGCGATTCTTAATAAAATTAACGTATTAAAAGATTTTGAGATTTCAAAGAAAAATATTCACATTCCTTATGTTCAGCTATTGGAATTTGTATTGAATCTATACAATTCTTGCCGGTTAATTATTCTTCCCCTCTGTTATATTTAAAACCCAGGTTTTAGAATATCCACACAAATGCAAGAGAAATTCTTTGTGATGACATTTTTATCACAATGATTTATTTTTAAAATACCCTATAGAAATTTACAAATTTACTATAATGCAATCAATAATGGCTTAGTGTTTACTTTTTATTACTTAGTTTATGACTTACCATTACTTAGTTTGAGTACAGTAGTAAAAGTACAAATAGTTTCTTTCTAGCTCGAGTAATTATTGTTTGTTATGGTTTCCCAATTGAAAAATTTTAAAGTGATTTTTTGAAAAAAATATTGTCTTTTTTTATTAGAATAATTTTGTATGTCCTTAAAAGTATACGAATAGGTTTTGGTTTTAAAATATTCTACATAAATAGACAGGCAAATAAATCAACAAGAAATATCAAAATTAATCCTAAAAAATGTAGTGAAATGATTTTTAAACATCAGTACAAAAAAGCTATATGAACTAAAACCCAAAGAAGCATACTACACACACACATATGCAAAAGAAAATCCCCATTAAATTCTAAAAAACGTTCTCAAAATTTAATTATGTTTTGACCTTTTCCAATTTTCACATACATTCCTTTAAGGTCCTAATGTAGAAATGGAAAATGTACTAAATCTTTTATGGAAACAAATTACATTGTCGATTTTGATTTCCAAAAAAAGTAATACAAATATAAATTTCTTTATACATTTTCTATTAATATTTTACGTTAGACTTTTGACTCAGAAGTAAAACATCCAAAACGCATATTTTTGTTCTTTCCTCGGCTTTCAAAACAAAACTTGAAAATGCGGCCATATACCGGAACAATTTTTCGTTGCCATTAACCCGAAACTAAACATTATTATACTTTCTCAGTAAGAATGCAGACGCTGCCATTTGCCTTCTAGCTTCTCAAAAAGTAATTCGAAATTCCTTTTGGCAATTTTTGAATCATAACTGGAATTCATTTTCTTCAAAAGGAATGGTACGAAATCGAAGTTAATTTCGTAGAGCGATTTCTGACATTCGAAAGCGCAGTATTTCTTTCTGTTCTGTTCTCTTTCAAGAAAACGAATGATGCCCGAGGTTGATCTGTTCACTTCAGTTGTAGCTGAATGTATATATTTTTTTGTTTATTCGAAAAGACGGCGCAGATTGAAATGTTGTTGCCATTTAGCTGCCTCTAAGGGTTATTGAAATGGAATGTCATTCAGTGTTTTTCGTTTTTTTTTTTTGTTTTTTTTTTTTTGGAATACAGTATTTTCAGCCGAGAAAACTACCAGACGATAACTGATTTCTTTTAAATTACTATTCCATTTGTTCCCAATAAAATTATAGTTATTACATTATTATTATTGACTACTGGAATACGAAAAAGTTACCAAACGCATATAAATACGTTACAATAAGACTTTGGGTAATACTGTTTTTCCCACCGAAAAAAACTACCAAACAATAACTGGTTTTTTAAAAATAATATTCCATTTGATTCAGATACTATTTGAGTTGTTATATTATTATTATTGATGACTAGAATACGACAAAGCTGCTAAACGCATATAAATACGTAATAATAAGTTTTTCCGTTAATACATTCTGTTTGAATCGAGTAATTGTATTTCCTCCAAAAGTATTTAATAGTGTTTGGAAACGTAAATCTCAAGTAGAATGCATTTTCTTACAAAGGATATAGTACTATTTACCAACGTTCGAATAAAGTCAATTAAGTACGAATAAAGTATATGTTGACAAGCGAATGTTTTCAAAAGTTCCATATAAGAATTATCGCCAAAACTGGAAATTTTTTCTAAATGATTAAAAAATAGAAACGGTAAATAACGCCAACCCACGCCAGTATAATAGAGTGACAAAAAGTTGTGAGACATTTCTAGTTTTTTCTACATATATAATATTCACTTGACTTAATTAATATTTTTATTAATTTTTATAAAGTTTTGTGATAATAAACTCTAAATAGGTGCAAGTCATGGTCTTCTGGTATGTAAAAAAATACTTATCCTGGGAAATAGTTGGTCAAGATGGAAAAAAATGATTCGGAATTTAAAAATTATTGTTCTTAAGTAGATTTCACCTTTATACGCTTTCCACTATTGTTGACGCGAATTCATTTATTAGTGTCAGGACCAGGATCAAGCAAAAACCCGAGAAATGGTTTCTCTGGCCTGGAAACAACAGCTCGTGGTACATTAATCAGATTTTTTTTTTTTAAATGCTTTCATTTTAATTTCAGCTTTATTTTCCCCCTTTTATAAAAAGAGTAATAGGTTTTGAGATGTGGGGGTCTGGAATCAAGAAAAATCTTAATTGTGCAGCTTTTACAAGAGTTTTTCCTTGAAGATTGAATCATTCATTTAGTTGAGGAGGTGGCTCGCTCTTATCACAATAATTTATGACGAAAAGATTTAAAGTAAACAAGATTTATTACGAAAGTAAGAACTTTTTCGAAATAAACTATTTAATCAACGACGGTAAATGTCTTTCCATCAAAAAAAAAAAAACCCTTGGAAATAAATGTTTTATTTAATGGCAAAACATTTATGTCTTAGAATTGTTCTTAATGTGTATTAATTATAGTTGTATTACTTTATAAAAATTGTTGTATATGTTTAGTTTTAAATGCAGTTTGTTATTTAGATAATGGATATTACAATAGTAATGGAATTTAAAGAAACCTACCTTTGTTATTTATGGTTGTTGTATATATTTCTGTGATTATGCTCTTGCATTGTTTATTTAAAAAAAAAAAAAACATCGCATGCTTCTAGTGTTTATTTAAAAATAATATCGAATGAGGATAATTAATCGTTTCTTATCCCATTTATAACATGATGACGTTTATAAATAGAAATTACTTAATGAAAGACACTTCATTCTCTTACAATATAAATGGTTATTTGTATTTAGTAAGCAAAGTTTAAGGTATATTATATTGATTGTAGATAAAAAAATATATATAACATAACTATAAAATAATTATTTACGAACTTAAATTTATAACATTTATGCTTAATTTATATCATTAAAAAAGAACAGAGTTTGCCACATTGTAAATAAATGAAGATACATTTTTTAACAAAATTAATTAAATTAATAAATTGTGTTGAATGTTTTACAAAATTAATTCCAAGCTAAAGATCCATTTATTTTGCTTTTTAGGATAAGCTGCACAAAATGTTTTAATTAAACGTGTTGGGTCATGCTTGATTTTAGTTCTTAGAATGTATGACAGTTAAAATTAATCAAGTTTTCTGAATTGATTAGATTTTCAAAGGAATTAAATATCTCATAGAAGATAGAAAAAATTTTAAAAGACATTTTCTTCCTTAATTCTCAAGAAACAAGTATCTAAAACACCGAAAGGACAAGAATTATTTTCTCCAATTTAGTGAATCCTTTTTGCATCCTTTTTTTTTTTTTTTTTTTTTTTTTTTTTTTTTTTCCCAAATATTTCATAACTTTTCTTCTAAAAACAATCAATTACGTGGTTTATGAAAACTGAAAGATGTTGATTGGTCAATACTTTTATTTCAGCATTCTGTAGTAAATATTACTTTACGCACCCTGCTTTGATTTACAAATATATATATATATAATTTTTTTTTTTCAAAGTTAAAAACATATAATACACAGCGCGGTGATTTCCTAACGTATTGTATTTTGTGAATAGTTATCGTCAAATTTACATAAAATGATTTATTTGCGCTTGTTAAGATTTTTTTGCGTTTTTATGGTACTTAATCTTCAACATCGTTTTTGGTGTTTTCGAAATCTATTTAAATATATTAAAAGCTCATTCATAACCATAACAGCAGAATCTATTTAAACACAAGCTACAATTCATTTCACATTGCAACTATACCTTTCCGAAGAGCAAAGGAAATACAACAGATTTAGGTTAAAACGTCGCAAATAATAGTAATAAGAAGGAAACAAAATGAAAGACGGTAGAAATATTGGAATTTCAACAGGGGGACGATTCAAAATTTCAAAATCCGTCTAAAACCAAGAGCTTTTTCTGCAGACGTTCTTTCAAACGCCTCCCTCCCCAAAAATTCAGGGGGAGGAGGGGGAGATGAAATAAAACAAAACTAAAATGAAGAACGTCCGCATGAAAAATCTCTCGATTTCAAACGGTTTTGGAAATTTGGTCCAACCCCCCCCTGATGAAATACGAGTGATTGTTAATGTATGGGACAGACATAATTTAGTCGGTGATATTCCAAAATATAATACATTTGTCTCCCGGACTTCGTTCTTTTACGATTGAATGATAATTACCCATGTGATGTGATAAGGTAGTTGAGTAAGTGTGGATGTTTGTTTGAAGGAGCGGTGGGCAACGAGGACGAAGGAGGGACGAGTGAAGACAAGGATGCCGCCGACGAGGAGGAACAAGAACGACTGGAGGCGCTTCGTGAAGCCGAAGAGCGAAGGAAGGAGAAACACAGGAAGATGGAGGAGGAGAGGGAGAAGATGAGGCAAGAGATCAGAGACAAGGTAAAAATTATATCTCACTCTCTCTCCATATCTTCTTATGCTTGTACAGTACTCAAAAAAAAAAAAAAAAAAAAAATCCGGAAGATGGCTAAATCATGTATTCTAATTGACGAAATAAAAGTCAAGTACCCTTGTAAATTGTGGAATATCTTTATTAATTGTATGTAATTTTTTTTTTAACAGGAGGGGTCATCTAGTTACTCAAACTAAACCAAACTTGAAAAAGATCAATAGCAACCCCATAATAGTATACCATATTTAGATTTAAAATCGATATAAACGTCTAAATACCAAATTTCCAATGAATGGTTAGTAATTTAAATGATGTAAATAAAAATGATAAATTAGTGTTAAAAAGAATTTTTTTTTTTTATTTTGTTGGCCATAAATTCTTATATAGTTAACAAATTTTAGAAATTTTTATTTCAAAGGATAGTTTGCTTAAGGCCAAACATGCAACTTTTGTATTAAACAGTTTTTTAATAATTATTAATTAATAAATCAAGTTTTAAAAATTTTTAAATAAAAAGAAATATTGCTACCATAAGAATTATTATGGTCGCAAACCTGTCTAGAATTTTTTTCATTCCATTTTGACTTTTGGCTCTCGATATTTTAGCAAACATGTAAAAAAAGCTCAGGACCGCATAATAGATTACGTCTTGAAGCATGCAGAACGTTCGATTCTTCCCCGCGATTAAGAAATTTGCCCTCAAGATCGTCCAAAACATAATGAGGTCAAAGAGGTTTTCTAAATCGAATAAAAACATTAAAAATAGGAATTCGTATTGAAATTTTTAAAGATAGTTAAATTAACTGAGTATACAGCCCCCTAAGAAAAAAAAATTACAACAGACATATAGAAAATCGTAAACAAAACCTTTTGGGGAAAACCGCAAGATTCTACGATAATTACAACCGAAGATATAGCCATCGTTCGCATTTACTGGGTACTTTACGTAACAATACAAGAGTTTGCATATTACGTATGGAAGTGTCAATCACGTTCGAACAGGCGGTAATCTTGTGATGTGGTGGTCATCGATATAGATAAAGAACTGGATAGACTGCTCCATTGTCAATGCAAAGAAACGCGCCGGGGATTGCGAAGCTGGTGGGAAGATTAACCAATCACAGTTCACTTTTATAGTTGGATGGAAATGCGAAAAACCTTGTAAAATGCTAGAGTATATCTTTTTTTTGCACATTATTACTAATTAAGGTCTACTATTGACCTTTCTGTTGTGTACAACCCAAAATTTTATTTTCAACCCTCGGCAATCCGTATTTTTTATCCCACCAACGGCATCTGGCAACGGCTTCATTTTCCCAGCGTTAAGCAGTCTATCCAGTTGTATATTTATATCGATGGTGGGGGTAACCTCATCTATCACACAGATGCAGAACCATTTGCATAGTAGCTATGCCTTTCAAAAGTTACTTAATCGTAAATTCCCGAAGGGGTGACCTTACCAAGAGGGTTCCTTGTTCATCAATCTTCTCATCTTATAGCTTTCACGTGACACGTGAATTGCACTCCTAGTGCAACGTACGAACTCTTTGGTGACAATTCTGTGAGGAGGATGCATCAATAAGGTTGCATTGGACTAGGTTGGGATAATCAAAACAAAATGTTATGCAAGCCACAGAAGAGCAAGCTTAGGTTTTATACAACTGGTCAATTAAACACGAACATCTTTGGTACGCAGTTTAAAACCCACTGACGGTCATGAGAATGGAAGAAATTCCCCAGTTATTTTCCCTGCAATAATTTTTAAATTACATTTCTAATTCAAATACATAATTTTCTTAAATTATTTTCTATTCGTTTTGTTTTAGACAGGTTATAGACTTTCATCCTAATGAAAATATCTAAAAAATATTTTATTTTAAATTTTATTTATAAATTCGAAAATAATGCGTATTACTGGAAAAACTGGGGATGATATGACGTATATATACGTGCATGACCGTCAATGGGTTAAAAACCAACTTTGATTGAAAACTCAGGGAAAATATGGGTGTAGTGAAATTGGTTATTTAAGTAGAGTACCGGTGCAAATTTGTTCATTAACATGCGTCTCAAAGTCTACCATATTGCTGAATTCTGCACTGTTTTTTAATCTACAGTAGATTTTCAGCCAGTATGTAAGATATATGTCTTCATAATAAACTGAACGTCTAATTTAAAAGTGTTAATTTTTACTAGGGTGATTCTGAAATTAAAGGGAATTTGAGGAGGTAAAAAAACATAGAAATGAAATATAGATAACAAAATTGAAAATGTACTCTAAGAATTTTACTAACAAAACTAATATATTTACCACCTCAAAAATAGGTCAAGGTAAAATATATATTATCTAAAAAAAACAAAACAAAAAACAGTTTTCTAATTTTGTTTGTAACCTCCTTTGTTAACACAACCCATTGAGGTTAGAAATAAGTAGATTGCCATTCTTAAAACTTAACCTAAGAGACTGAGCATACACTGGCTTTGCTTTTAGAGAAGAAAAAAATTTTCTATTTGATAAAAGGTAAAGCCAAAAGTATGTCTAACACTATAAGGAATAACACTACTGAACATGGAGGTTACATGAAAAAAATACTTTATCAGATTTTTGAGGATTGGACAGCTTTTTCACAAACAATGTAAAACTATGCACATCGAACAACATCACCAGGCAAAATAGTTTACTTCACTTCAGCTCTGGTAAAGAAGACTGTACTGCTATCGAGTAGAATTTTAATCAAGTTAAAGACATACCATGGAGGTTATCTCTGCACCCAGGGACAACTTGTGTGCTTAAAATAAAATAGGTGAACTAAATTAAAATTTATATTTCTTTATGATAAGTTAATTATTTATGTAATAAATAAATGTTTAACTCATATTTTCTCACAAATATACCATTAATTAGGTTTGTTTCTTCAGTTAACACTAAAAAAACAGGAATGGGGACATTCCATGGAGGTTACATTTCTCATACTTTAGATTTTTATTTTAATTTAAATGATAAGTAAATATATAAAATAAAGACTGAAAACATTAAATGTAAATTTTATCCAACTTAATGCTAATTTTCTCACTTAAATTAATAAATATTAAGCCAGTAAAAGAACAAAGACTGAAATTGCCCCTTGATTTCAGAATCGTCCACTAGTAATTTCCATCTTAAAGATCAAATGTTTTTTTTTTTTTTTTTTTTTTTAATACGATCATATATTACTGAATCTCCCTTTGTATGAAATCGGACATGAGCTATTATAGCTAAATATTTATGAAGGAAATAGTTTTGACAAAATGGTGAGCTAATAACTTTATACTTTCTGAGCATTTAGGTTATTTGAAATATTTGAACAACACTTTTTTCTTTCAATTACCTATGCGTTAACGTAGGGAACTGAAAGTATTGAAAAAAAAAATCGAATTTTGTTTCCTTATTTTTTTTTTTTTTTTTTTTTGTCCTTTTCCAAGTTTTAGAATATCCTGAGTTCAAAAAAGTGGTCCAGAAAAAAAATTTACGATATGTTCGTCCATCAGTGGTCAGCATAACTCCCAAGAGAATTTAACTTGTGTTGTTCAAATTTTGTATACGGGTTAGTGATGACCAAGTGACCTTTCAATAAGGTTTTGGTCAAAATACCGCATAAGGTAGCTGCAAATAAAAAATTTATGTTTTTTAGCAATTGCCAAAAAAAAAAAAAAAAAAAAAAAGGCTTTACAGATTTCGATGAAATTCGCTCTGCTAGTGCCTTTTAAAATTTTCTAAACAATACCACCACCGAAATTCTCGTAGAAATGAGATAGAGGCTTAAAAGAAAGAACAAAGAATTCTTTAACCCGGAGTTCTCTTCTCTTGAGCATCGCTCATCAATGACTATTTCTTCTGTGTTTCACTTACAAGAAAGGAAAATATATTTATCGAAAATTAAATCGCTAAATTCGCTCTTTGGGCAATGATTTTTTTTTTTTTTTTTTTTAATTGTAATAATTATCGCCAAAAACATTGTCAAACCAGGCATTTTCTTGAATTAATAAAAATATAAAAAGGTTAATTATACCAATCCATGCCAAATATAAATGAAGTGATCAGTATTAAATGTAATTAATGCGATGTTCCACCCCCCTAGATATAATATAAAAAGCTTGAATTTTCACTTACAATTTTTTAAACTATACCATTTGTATTGTTTGAATATTTCAGAAAATTATGCCCATGTCATAACTTTACAAAGAATAAATATTATCGCAACAATTACTCAAAGTTGATTCAAATGATCAACGTGAAACACTTGAAAATAGTTCCAAAACTGCAAAATAGGCAAATTTACTCTGCTGTTTCTAAATGAATTCAAAAATCTAATTACCACCTACTACAATAAAGTATGCATACATTTCAAAAAAAAAAAGAAAAAAAAAGATAGTCTCTTTATTAAAACTCATTAAATAGATTTCATAAAAATCAAGTATCATGCTAAAATGAAAAATGATATTTATTAAGGCCTGCATATATCATCCTCTCGTATATATCCTATAGGAAGAAGGTTCTTTGAAATTGAATTATAGTAACTTATTGAAAGCATCACTTTTTAAGTCACAGAGTAAATAGTAAACTGAATTCCATTAAAGAATTTTTTTATTTCCCCCCCCCCCCATCCCCTCTCCCACATTTACCCAAAAGAATCGAATATCTCGATTTTATATTTTTAATCTGACAAGAAACTACACAACGGAAGATCCCGAATACAAATTTGTCTCTGTATCGTTGAACGATAATGGAAAAAGCAAATAAGATGCTCGCCTTTAGACAAAAAAATATTCTATAAACGTGATTTTTTTTCAAGAAATCCGAAAAAAGCAATTTCTAAATAAATAAAAATAAGCTGTTTTTTATATATATATATCCAACCCAAAGCAGACTTTCTGAGAGTAAATTAAGTGTATTCTCTGTTTGACTCTTAAGAAAACATTAATTATTTTTGGATAAAGCTCCAAGAATAATTCTAAAGAAATATTTATTTTTTTAAATAGTTTTTTTTTTTTTTTTTTTTTTTTTTCAATTTTTATAAGTAATTATCATTTTGTTACTTAGTAAAAGTATCCAAGCGTGCTTTCATTATATAAAATATCTGAAAACTGTAATTTTTTTTTTTTTAACAAATGACGGATTCTGTATCAATACGTTTATAATACTGACACTCACATTTCCATAAGTGTAGATGCTCACTGTAAAAAAAAAAAAAAAAAAAGAGATTTCATTTGTTACAAAATATTCTCATACATATGAATAGGAAATAAATATATTTCGCATTATTAGTACTATTTCATGTGTCTAAGAATTTAAATATTCCGCATGAAGACGTGTTTAGAATTACGATCTGAGCGATTCTTCATTGGCCATGAACTATTTGTCAGATGCTGTTATTAAATTCAAAGCATGACAGCTAGTGAAACATTTACAAAATATTTGCATTCGAACATATTTACGATTTATGAATGACATAAATGTTTAATAATTCCAAGGGTTATTTGCTTCAATACTTATTGTAAGGAACTAATTTTTTTATATATATTTCTTCACGTATCATAAATTGCATTTTGTGTCATTTTTTGTGACGATAACTCATCATCCAAAGAAAATAAATGCTTTATACTGCTGTATTTTCAATTTGGGAAGATTTTTGCTCGATTTTACTTGAAGTTGATGCGTAATATATGAATTTTAATATTTGGCGCTGCCAGTTCTCATTCACGGGTCATTTTTGAAAAGTGAGATTTTATTGATGCTTTTGAATTCATTAACTACAACTATCCATAATCATTCTTCTTTATCGATTTGATATTATCACGTTCTTGCTATTCCATTTTTTTTTCCGGGTGAATTTTATTTATCACAAACTTAATATAATGTTCCTTATTTTATGTAATTTAAGTTTTTTATTTTATTACATACATAGTGATGGTATATTAATAGTTATTCTTCGAACAAACCAGTTATTCCAGAACAAAAAATAAGTTTACAAATGATGTTTACTTTTTACGGAAAAAATGAAATGAATGAGAAACAGTAGTTGATGGGCAATGCTAAAGGGAAGACAATTTTGTAGGCCTTTATGGAATTTCTACGGAAGTTTCGGAGGTGGAGATGTTTAACGCACATTAAAGGGCATTACCACATCAATTTTTATCACAATCAATTGGAGGCGTTTTTAGGCAATTTCTAAAGAACAAACTTTTTAATGAAAGCTACCTTATGCACATGTGTAATTTTAACAAAAAATTTAAATCCCATAGTCATCACTATCCAGAATAGAAAATTTGAACATAGTTGGCCAATCCGTTTGGCCAGATAAAAACAGATATTTTTTTTTTTTCTATACAACTTTTTTTTAACCTTCCAAAACAAGTAAAAATGCAAACCGATTTTGTTTTCACCGAATGCAATGCTTTCATTTTCCTGTATTACATATGCCGGTATAGTGGTTAGGGTGCTAGCTTCTAGACGGAGAGGTTGCGGGTTCGAGTCCCGTGTTAGGCATGGGTGTTTGTAAATGTATGTTGGCTTGTCTAATGACGAATATTACGGCGCATTATAGCCCTCGTGTTGCTGACGGCGCCAGATAATCTGAATACAACCAACCAACCTGTATTACATATAGAGTAATTGAAAGTATTTATTAAACAATATTGTTCAGTTCAATTGATTATTTTTTTTTTACTTTTAAGTACTCATATTTTAAGAAAGAGTAACAAAAGTATTGCATTCGGTCAAAAAACAAAATCTATTTTATAACACTTCGATACGTTTTGCTCGTGCTGAGTTAAAAAGAAGTGGTCAACAAAATGTATCTCTGTGTATGTACGCTGCCAGCATAGCTCGCGAACGTATAAACCTACGATGTTCAAAATTTGTGTACAGATTAGTAGTGGCCATGGGACTTAGCCTTAAGGTTTTGGTCAAAATAGCGCAATCGCTTAAGGTAGTTGCTGTTGAAAATTTTAAGTTTTTCAGCAATTGCCAAAACTCGACTCTGACGAGTTTGATCCAAATCGCTGTGGTAATGCTTTTTAAGGTGTTTAAAATATCCCTAATTTCTCACCTCTAAAATTCCCTTTAGAAATGCAATAAAGACGTAAAAAGTTGATAAACTAATGTCTTTAATGCAGAGATTTTTTTCTCTTAAGGGGGTCCAGTACCGAAATTTTTTCAAAAATCCAAATCTGATTTTAAAAAATAGTTCATACATTCCTGAAGAGAATGACGTTTTTATCTTATTCCTCTGGTGATTAGAACACCACAAAATTACCTGTTATTTAAACATCACTAATGGGCGTAACACCTTGAAGCGTCTGCTTAAAGTGCGTTTTTCGAACACTAGTGTTTTTCACAGATGTTGCATATTCAAATCGATATATCTCCAGAACCATTGATAATTTGGTATTTAAATTTTTGGAGCATTTAATTTATATAGTTTTAAATATTTTGTATTCACAGAATTTGATTTTTTTTAATTATGTTTTAAAATATGACATTTAGCGTAAAAGATAACATAAAAAAAAGTAAAAATTTCAATATTTTAACTTTGAGAATTTTTTTAATTTACCTATTAAAATTCTGTGAAGACAAATTTTTCTTTATATAATAATTTATTACAGAAAGCTTTCACTTTGAAAAAAAAATTATTTTTTCTTGACTTATATCAAAATACGCAAACATCAATTATTATGGATTTTTCTTGGTTTTTAATTTTTTTTTTAAATAACTAAATACAATATTTAAAAAAACATTTTCTCAAAGATATTTAAATAGTATCTCATACATAAAATAAATTTTTGACATAAAAATGTCCATAAATAAAGTTTTTTTTTTTTATTTTCGGTACCGGACCCCCTTAAGCATCGCCCAACAGTGACTGTTACTTTACTCTAAGTATGATACAAATATATTTGTACTCACTGCCAAATTTTTCAAAAAATGTCTTATGTTTTTGGACATACACATTACTAAATAATAAGTTCTCCATTTGCAATCAGTGAGTATTGCTAACTTTCTTTAATAATATTTTTATTCGTTAATTCCTTAACAACACTAGAAACATTGAAGCCCATGTTGAGATTTATTTGTTCAATCGTAATGTACATGCACAAAAACATATGTTCTCTATTTCTAATTGGATAATGTTTCAATCAAATGAAGCTTTTAAACTCTGGGACGTATACACCCATTAGAGCAGAAAGCGTTAAACTCGTTTTCCGATAGTAAAATTCATTTTTGCTACCATCAACCCTGGTTAGAATATATTCCATTACAATGTAACAGGTTCAGGCAACTGATATAACAACAAACAACAATGTCTCACACAAACACATTCCAGCCACTCGCCCGACATCCATCCATTTCTACCACATCAACTCAAGAGATAACCTGCAGCGCGTCTCAAAATCCAAGTCACGCGCGTTTATTTGACGCCCCCCCCCCCTCCCCAACAATAATTGCATAGCATCCTCCCATGTATGCCCATGTTAATCTGCGAGTATGTCGCAGTAATGTATGTTATGGAAATGCCTCCAGAGGGTAACTGTGTCCGTCGCTGATAGAATTAAGTTCCGCAATTTCCTGCATCCCTAAAGGCTACAGATATGAATTGTTATCGCAGCGATGCTCAGTTGACGCAGCAAACGAATTGTTGCGGAACGTCGTAAGCATGTTCGTCGCTACCGGGGCTTGAAAAGGGGGCAGAATATGCATTTGGGGCATGTGGACATACTAATAGGAACTTGGAAGAGTTTGGGAAACGTCACTTGACTACTAACCTTTTAAATGTTTCTTTTGGTGACTTAGTATCTCTTCCCCCCATCGCCTTCTCTTCTTTATTACGTTTTTACTTGTACCATTTCTTCAACCGAATCTTTTGACGGTTTTATTTGACGACTTCGTTCCCCCTCTTTACTTCAACATGTATCTTCAACCTATACTCTGGAGGGTTTCATTTTTTGACTTTGTAGGACATTTACCTGTACCTTTTTCTTCAACCTTAAAGTCTGCATTTGGTGACTTTGACATTGACTTTGTTCTCACCTTATAGGACCTCTACCTGTACATGTTTTTGATCCTTAATTAGGGGACTTTATTCCTCTTTTGTAGGGCCGGTACCTGTATTTATTTCTTCAACTTAGAAAGTTTCATTTGGTGACTTTGTTCTCCCTTTATAGGACCTTTACTTGTACATATTTTTGGTCCTTAATTAGGGGACTTTATTCCCCTTTTGTAGGGCCGGTTTCTGTATTTATTTCTTCAACTTAGAAAGTTTCATTTGGTGACTTTGTTCTCCCTTTATAGGACCTTTACTTGTACATATTTTTGGTCCTTAATTAGGGGACTTTGTTCCCCTTTTGTAGGGCCGGTTCCTGTATTTATTTCTTCAATTTAGAAAGTTTCATTTGGTGACTTTGTTCTCCCTTTATAGGACATATACCTGTACATATTTTTGATCCTTAATTAGGGGACTTTATTCCCCTTATGTAGGGCCGGTTTCTGTATTTATTTCCTCAACTTAGAAAGTTTCATTTGGTGACTTTGTTCCCCCTCTATAGTGTCTTTACATTAAAGTATTTATCCAACCAACACTCTTGAAGGTTTCATTTGGTGACTTTGTTCCATTTTTGTAGAGCCTTTACCTGTTACCTATTTATTCAGCATTAAAGGTTTCATTTGGTGATTTTATTCCCCATTTGTAGGGCCTGTATCCATTTCTTCAAACTAGAAAGTTTAATTTTGGTGACTTTGTTCCCCTTATGCAGTGCCCGCCGTTACATGTACTTATTTCCTCAACCTAGAAAGTTTCATTTGGTGACTTTGTTTCCGCTCTATAGTATCTTTAATTCAACGTATTTACCTGACCAACACTCTTCAAGGTTTCATTTGGCGACTTTGTTCCCATTTTGTATTGCCTTTGCCTGTTACCTATTTATTCAACCTAAAAAGTTGAATTTGGTGACTTCATTTCCCTTTCGTAGGACCTTTGCCTATACCTATTTCTTCAACCTAGAAATTTTAATTTGGTGACTTTTTTCTTTCTTCGTAGGGTCTTTACCTTTACCTATACCTATAAGTCGAACCAGGTAATTTGTCTAAAGTCTAATTTTTGAGTGGAATTAATGCGTTAAAGTTATAGAAAGTAACATAGTTATGGAAATAGATTACGTATCTTGTATCCTAATATTGACATGTATAATTACACACTATTAAAATATAGAATTTAACCTATTTACAAAATGTAAAACTGACCCATTTAAAAGTTTATAAGTAAATGTTGAACTATTTATCTTTCAGGCCCACCTTGTCTAGTAAAAAGAAAATAATAATAACACATTTTTCAACGACAGACATTTAAATAGACGCACGTTTTCATTTTATCGCGTTTTGAAAGCATCCCAATTCAATACAAAAACAGATTTATAGAATGTATGTTGACAATATTTTACAGTCTAGCCAGCCAGTAATGTCTACATCGAAAAAAAGAAAGAAACATGGCACCAGTAAATAAAACCACTAAAAAAGTTGCAGCGTCTGTAAGAGCTCAATTTTTCCCTTGGGTGCTCATAAACTATTGCTGAACATTTTCAAGAGCTTTTTGGGGGGTTTTACAGTTCAAATGTCAGCATGTCACTTATGGTTTTGTGGCATTCTATGTTTCTCTTTTCGTGTATTGTGGTTTTTGTACCACGAGGAAATTTCTATTTTGTAAGCTGCCGTGTTGAATTTACTTGTCTCGCACTATGGTCTACCCTTAGGAATGAAAACGGTTTATTTCGTCGCCAAATCCCATCCTTACTGTAAAAGCGACACAACTCAAAATGTTTAATTTTTTTAGTTAATCCTTTGAAATATAGTGGTTCCACACAGAAACCGCTTTTTTTTTCCCTACACCTCAAACTGATTTTACAATGAAACCACTTATCAGAAAAATAATCTGTGTAATTTTTCGATTTTGTATGACCTGAAACATATGCAGAATTTTTTTTACTTTCAATTACCCATATGTATACATAGGGTAATGAAAGTATAGTATTCGGTCAAAAAAAAAAATCTTTTTTATTTTTGCATTTCTTCACGTTTTAGAACATCCTGATCTCAAAAAAGTGATCTAGAAAAAATGTGTGTCTGTGGTCAGCATAACTCTTGAACAAATTGACCTACGATGTTCAAATTTGGTATGAGGGTCAGTGGTAGTCATGAGACTAACCATTAAGGTTTTCGTCAAAATCGCGCATGAAAAAATCATGTTTCTCAATGATTGCTAAAAAAACGGCTTAAACGATTTTCATCAAAATCGCTGTGGTGATGCCTCTTAAGGTGTTCTAAACATCCCCACCACCGAAATGTCCGGAAAAAAGGCTTTAATGGCGTAGAAAGTTGAAAAGCGAATGCCTTTAACACAGAGTTCTCTATCTCTCTATCGGTCTCTATCTTTATTTTCTCTATATCTCTCTCTATCTTCTATCTCGCTCTCTATCTTTTATTTCTCTCTCTCTCTCTCTCTCAACTAAATAAATAATGTCCATGACTTATTTATTAGCTTAAACGACTTTTTTATGGCTCACCACATACTCTTAACTTTTTCAAAATGACATAAACAGTTCATGTTCGAGCAGTTTTTTCCAGCTACCACATTTTGGTTAAGTTTCTCTGCATCAATTCTTCAAATGAGCTAAATTCAGTCATTCTATCTCTAACTGTTGTGGTATTAAAATGTCTATCTCTCTCACTCTTTCAACTAAATAAATAATACCCATAACTGCAACTTAAACGACTTTTTCATGGCTCGCCACATTCTCTTAACTTTTCCAAAATGATATGAACAGTTCATGTTCGAGCAATTTCTTCCAGCTACCACATTTTTGGTTAAGTTTCTCTGCATCAATTCTGTACAGGAATTGAAAATCCTAACTCCGCACTCAATCCTGACCCAGCCGACAGAAGGTATTTTACACAGTTCAACTCACGCGAAATAGTTTGCATCCATCTCTTCCGGGTCCTCTGACGCGCGTCGTTTTAATGAGAACGACGAGACGAATCGTCTTTGTGCTCGTTTCGTACAAGGTACGAATTCACGAGGCGAAGAATTCCGGGGACAGAAACATAACTGATGACATTTCCTTAGCGGCGAAACGAGAAACCCCTGAAAAATTTAATTACGTTTTGGAAGGAGATGAAGGATCATAAAAGGGAAGAACTCTGTTAGTGAACATTGTCCCGACATTTGATGTAGATGAAAATGAGATCTGGTTGTGTTCAAATTCGCCTTATTAAAGGGTGTGGGATATGAACCAACAATTAGGAGAGTTGTGGTTATTGGATTGGAGGTTGTTGCAAATTACGATTTTCTAGTGACTGTGGAGCAAGTGTGTTTTCCACTTAACTTGGATGTAATGCATTATGTTCTATTTTCGTTTGGATGGGACTTGGTTTTGAAGGAGGGAAGTTGTGATTGCTGCTTCGTCACATTGTTGCAAATGAAGATTTTGCTTTTTGTTAGGAGGAAGTCCTTGTATACTGATCGTTCCCTATACTCGCTATGTTACGATCTTCTGGCCCAATGCATTTTAGAAAAACTACGTTGTAGAAAAACCTTGAAATTTTGTGAGTTGGTATAAGAAATGACGACTTAATAAAAATGACTTAAATTAAAAACTCGAAAATAGCGGCTAGTGTATTTTATTTTATCTTTGAAATCCTTATAGACTGAGAGGCGACTGCAATTTTTGGACCCCATCGAACATCATTCTGAATTTATTATAGAAATTGGAGAAAAGTGAGTAGATTACGAATCCACTGGTCTGTTGTGGCAAAAATGGCCGAAACTGTTAAAAAATCGACTTTTATTAAGTTGAACTAAATCCATTTGCCAAATGCGCCATAACTTGCCAAATAATGATTTTTTTATTTGGTAACCCTCACCGTAAAAATGCTTAAATGGCGTTAAAAGTTGAAAAACGAGTGCCTTTAACACAGAGCTCTCTTTCCTTGAGCATTCATTATCAACGGTTTTTCTTCTCTCCTCAGTTTCACTTATAAGAAAGGATAATATAAAAATTATCCTTATATCGGTAGTATATCACCAAAAGCATGATTTTGGCGAATTTTTTTTTTTTTTTTTTCTCTTTTTTTAAAGCCTATTCAAGAATTATCGCAAAAAAAATATCGCAAACTGGTTATTTTGCTAAATGAAGGATGAACATATAAAAACAGTAAGTGACACACAATCTACGTCCTTATTGCAGTGCAATTGAAAGTTGTGCGATATTCCACACCCTTAGTTTTCTTTAAATTACCACTGCACAAAACTGAAAAAGAAAAATAAACAAAAAATGAATATTCTTTTTGCTAAAATTTTCCATAATTTAATTGCACTACGTTTCGAATACATAAACCTACTTCCTATCCAAAGAAAAATAGCAGAATACTTTGAATCTCATTTCGGTATAATACCAATATTTTTGTCATGTATAAATATATTCAAATCACATGCGCAAAACTGAGAAAAATAAAAGATGGAAAAATAAACAGCAACGAAGAAATAGCGCAAGGATTTCAATATTTTGCAAACAGGATTCCACTTCTCTTTGAAGTAGCTCTAAATCCACCTCCCTTCCCCCCCCCCCCCCCTCGAAAAAAAAAATACTATCCGGATCATCACCAAATGCAACTATCTCACACAAGTTGTGTTTGTTTATCACCGGATCTAAATTATCAACTCATTCCCTGCTTCAAATTGCCTCATCCATATTTACCAAAAAATGGCGGGGGCATATATAGGAGTTCCACTTCTCCCGAATTCCAGAAGTAAAAACAAATTTATTTTCGCCAAAGATCAAAGCCGAAATAAATAAAATAAAAAAAAAATTAAAAAAAAAAAAAAATAAGAAAATTTTCTTCGGATATCAAGGAAAAAGGAAACCGGTATAAACAAATATCGAAATCCAGCTTTCAAGAGCCTTCTGCGCTTATGAGATTAGAAATATGAAAAAGAAATTCTTCATAGCGTGGCAGGTCTGATTAAAGAAGGGAAAAATGGAATTATGCATCGGGGCTGTTTGTTATACGCATTAAATTAGTCATTCATTGGAAATCAAATATTTGCTTGAAACAATAGAAAGGGGATTGTTCAAAAAGAAAAAGGGAAAACTAAAACGAAATTCCTCGCGACTTATATTCCTCTTACATGAATTTTTCTCAATTTTGTATTGTTTAGGGATGAGTTCTTGAGCTCTGATAAGTCTTTACGTTGATATAAGGATTGGTTTTGAAGGTTTAAATATAATACCTGGAGTTTTGGATAGCTTGGAATGTATTACTTTGAAATAATGTTAACGTAGTTTTCCATATTTTTTTTTCAATTGCGTTTAGTGATGAATATAAATATTAATTATTGTATTGTATTTAAATTCAAGAAACTGCTGCAGAAGGTCAGCAATTAAATTGTGTAGCTTGTACTTGTCTGTCTGAAGTCAAGCATCTTGTAAGGCTTTTGCAAATTTTGTTAGTTTTTGTATTTACTTGCAACTAAAACCAATTCCTTATGAAAAACAATTTTAAAAATAGTGGAAGCTAAATTAAAAAGAAGACATTACTGTAGTTGATATTACTTTGTTTGAATAGGAAATTTCGGCAGTGATTTTTTTTTCTTAATTACTGGATTGTTGAGGAGAAGGTTGTAATTTTAAGAGCAATGTGAGCGTTATGTACCATAGTAAAACATGGGTAGAAGCGGATATTTAGTGACAGTGACATTAAGGTATACGTATAGGCTTTCAATCGTAAAAGTCGCAAAAATCGGGGAAGATTTGTAAGGCCGTAAAAAACAAAAGCAAAATAAAAACAACACAAAAGAAAGAAACCCTATGATGGAGAAGCATACTAAAAAGGAAATATATAATAATTAGTATAATAATAACAGTTTTTTATATAAAAAATACATTTTTAAAAGTTATTCTCAGATTGTAGTTTTTTCTATTTTGCATTTCATTCAAACAGTAATAAATCCAGTTTAAATAATATTTTTTGAAATTTGTTTTTTGCTATATAATCTACATACATTGTTGAATGTTTTGACCCTAAATACTAAGTGATTTGTAAATAAATATTTTTTTAATTGAATTTTAAAGATAAGATTCTGTATAAAAAAACTTGGATTTTTCTAATAAATTCAGTTAAAACAAGATATCACAAAATATACACACTGTAAAATTCTGTTAATAGGGTCAAAACATAGAGCAGGGTATTCCGCATTATTGAACACCAAAATTGTATCTGTGGGTGAATTAAAATTTTTGTCATTACCGTTCTAAATTAGCCTAATTAGTTGATTAAATGTTAATTAATTATTAAAATTGAAGAAATTTAAAAAAAAAAAAATTATTGGAAACAGTTTAACAAATAATGTACTTTTCAATGTGCAAAGGTCTAATTTTTAAATTAAAAGTTTAAAAAAAAAAAAATTGAAACCTATACGTATACCTTAAAAAAAATGTGCATTCTCCTCGAGAAATTTTTTAAAAACGCAGCAACCTCGTTTTGCAATAGTATCTTCATTTATATAAATTTGTACAATAGCAAACACACGCTCTTAAAATATATGTTTAGACAAATATATTATTTTTTGATAAAAATAAAATATAATAATTTTACAATTATAAAATATTATAAGATATTTTAATTAAATTAAGAAATACCAAGACATGTTCGTTGAAAATGTATTTCGCCTAATCGTAAACAACACATTTTGAAAGTTAATATTAAATTAAAATCATTTCCTCAATTGATATCATAATTTTTCATCATAAAAACTATAATTAATCACCACACTTATCATTTTCATCGGACTCTTTTTGATATAATAGGTCTAATAAATTTCTCTCCAAGAGAGTTTATCAGATTAAATATATTTAATTACCAAAACATACAGTTAGGCTGATATATGACATGTAAAATCCATAATGCACGAAAATAAATAATTGAAAATGAAATAAGATTCCAACTTAAAAGTTACAAAGTACAAATAAAGAGAAAACATAATTGGAAGTGGCATTTAAAGAGTTGCATTTCAGTATATTCTACGGATAAGATTGTTTCAGATAATTTGATTCAATATCTTTCTTATAATCCCCTGTTTCTCTAATATTTCGCGAATTCTAACATCAACAGAATTTATTTCTCTTCCAAAAGCACCAATTAGTGACGTATAATAATCCTTCCTATATTTAATTTCCCATGTCGTTGGAACCGAAGACAATTACAAAACATTTTTTGAGAAGAATACTCCTAATTATATCCCGAGAGAACGAACTGACATTCGAATTGCACACTTTTCGAAGTTTAGGATTTTCGTCGTTCAAATACGTAAAACTAGACTGTAACTTAAGAAAGGAAATGTTTTTTTTTTTTTTTTTTTAATTCTTAAAATGATACAAAGTAGAATCATCCGAAAAGTGTTTACCAACAACTTACAGGAAGTATGTTAAGTATTTGTTATAAAAGCAAATAAAACAGATTATTTAGCGAGTCAAATTGAAGATCCAAATTCAAAACTCTCATCAATTATTAACGTAATGAAAGCTGTAGAGATTATAGAATTAATGCTTCTAATTATTCTGTTATGAATATTAGATGATAGTTTCCCATCTTGGTTCTTTAGTGTCAATATCATAACTGCTAAAGAAAGATGTATAACGTTGCAGGTTTTTTTTTTTTTATGTAAAATAGACTTATAAAATAAAAGTCTATTTTATATAAGAAGAAATTAATTGATCAAATTAAAAAAAAAAAAAAAACGTTCCTTAACGTCTGCAACTCAGAACCAAAAGCGAATAAGTCACAATTGGGTTGGTTGTTTTCAGATTATCTGGCGCCGTCAGCAACACGAGGGCTATAATGCGCCGAAACATTCGTCATTAGACAAGCCAACATACATTCACAAACACCCATACCTAACACGGGACTCGAACCCACAACCTCGCGGTTTAGAAGCTAGCACGCTAACCACTATACCATTTGGTCGGCAAGTCACAATTGGGAATTTTATAGGAAAGTAAAAAAAAAAAAAACCTAAAGGTTTGGAACATCGCTTCACTTTCAATTACACTACAATACTGTTATGGATTTGTGTCATTTACAGTGTTTGTATTTTCATCATTCATTTAGTAAAAATTTACAGTTTGGCTTTATTTTTTGCGATAATTCTTATATTATCCTCTCTTGTAAGTGAAACTGAGGAGAGAAGGAAAAACTTTGATGAGGTATGTTCATGGAAAGAGAGCTCTATCTTAAAGGCATTCGTTTTTCAACTTTTTACGCCATTAAAGCATTTCTACGGGAATTTCGTAGATGGGGCTTACTAGGCATTACCACAGTGAATTTTATCAAAATCGTTAGAGCCGTTTTTTAGCAATAATTGAAAAACATGATTTTTTTTCAATGGCAGCTACCTTATGAGCATGCGCGATTTTGACGAAAACCTTAATGGTAGGTCCTATGGCCACCACCAACCCGCACACCAAATTTAAACATTGTAGGTCAAATTGTTCGGGAGTTATGCTTACCACTGACACACAGACAGAAATTTTTTCTAGATCACTTTTTTTTTTAAATCATGATGTTCCAAAACGTGAAGAAATGCACAAAAACCAAATTTTTTTTTTTTTATGACAAAATGTTATACTTTTATAACCCTAGTATACATATGGGTAACTGTAAGTAAAAATTAATCTTCCTCCTTTTGGATTCTTTATAATAACTCTTCATAAATGTTTGAGTTTTTTTCGAATGAGTTACAATGTTATAGTTCGATAGAAAACGAATTTCATAATCTATATAAATAAAAACTTTAGTAAACCAAAAATTGCCAAATTTTGACTTTGAATATTTTGACCCTGAGGCACTTATGTAAAAAAGATAGAATATTTTTTTAAATTTCAGAATCATTCAGGTCAACTTTCTAAATCTAATCTAAGAAACCTACACTTGATAGCCAATTATTAATAGCTAATGTTTAATAGCTAAACCACCTAGTAGTTTAAGCATATTAAATATGGTGTTATATTATTGTAATAAAAAAGTGAAACTAGTATCAAGCTCGTAGAAGAGCTTAGTGTTTACAAACAATAGTAGAAGTTTGTGAAAATATAGGTAAACAAGCTATTTGACAAATTAAAATCACGGGATTATTGTAGAAGTTAGGAGTCATAAATTCTTGACCCTGCATTCTTGAGATGGTACTAAAAGCTATTGTTAAGATATTCAACGATTTCAATTTCAGGAAAACAAGTTTGATAAGCAAATTCAGTTCAGGGGACTTGGCACCCCTTGTTTTCACAAAAAATAATAAAAATATAAATTTTCTATTTTTTGCGTGTTTATAATTTTTGAGACCTTCTCCTTATTCTGGCAAGTTTTTGAGATGATTCGTTAACTGAAATTGCAGAAAAACTATATTTTTATGGAGAATTTAGCATTGCTGCTACAGCTTCTTCGATGTTTCGAACGCATTTTTCTCAGTTTGGGATTTTTGAAATTCCCACTTTACTCAAAATGCTAAAACGTCAGCAAATGTGAATGAACTGACTTTAAATTTTTTTTTTTTATTTGTCATTCTTAGTGTCTATTTGACAAAAAAAAAAAAAAAAAAAAAGGCATGCATTTTTTAATAAATTATAAACTTTTTTTACAAATTTAATTGTTGAAAAACACCCGTTTTGGATGCTTTTTTTACCTTTAGGTACAGTAATACTATTTCACTTATTCTTAATACAATGCCTAAAAAGTAAGAGTACATTACTAATTTTTTTTTTTTTTTTTTTTTTTTTTTTAATCAAGAAAAAAATATTGAAAAATGGAAAAGAAGATACAATTTGAAATTGTATGATTTTTTTTTTTAAATAATTTAAAATTTTGAAAATATATAGCATTATGTGAACTTTTTAAAAAGAAAAATTAGTTTTTACCTAGTAATACTTCCAAATATGTAAAAATTATAATTCTGAAGGCTTAAAAAACTAATAAAAAAAGTTTGAAGGGCACCAAGTCCCCTTAATAATGAATTTATGGATACTCAAATAGAACATGCAGAGCCCAGAACTGTTATGTTATACAGAAGGAGAAAGGTGCAACAAAAAATTACAACGGTTTAAATTAGAGATTATATTTTGACCATTTCAAGAAGAATCAACACATTATTAATTAGAAATAGGGGTATGGAACATCTCAAAGTTTTCAATTACAGTATAATACTGGTCATTGCATTCAAGTTTACGTGGAATGGAGGTGTTTATCATTTTCGTATTTTCACTCATTAGGAATTTTCACTAAATAGGAAAATTAAAAAATAATTATTTTCACTTTTGACCAGCATATTCGTCATTCTGCCCCACTATGCAGCGCCTCCTGCAAATAATCCTGCTGACACTCAATTTGCTCTAATGTAAAAAAATAGTTTCAGAGAGGAATTGTATTATTTTTCTGTGGTACCAAAATAAATATCATATGTACGCATAGGTCTTTCAGAATTGCAATTTCAAACAAAAGCGGGATTTATTATCTGATTTGGGATACGCAATTATATTTCAAATTACGGAGAATAAATCAAGTTCTGTAAAACAACCATGCATACGTATCCTTTTTTTTTTTTTATTGTATTTAATAAATAAAACAAAGAAAATATCTGCAATTTACATGAATAATTATTTAACGTATTAAATTAAATGTTAAGGAAGGAACTTAATTATACTCTTTTGAATACAAATGAAAGCAGCACAAATGGCAGGATATTTAAATTCCCATGTAAAAAAAAAAAAGATCAGTTTGGTGTTATTTTAGGCAATAACATAGGCCAAAAACAACAGCCGCCAAAACTGCGAGGTTGACGATGTGTTATTCGATATAAATTGTGTTATCCTCTTTTGCAAGTGCAACAGACAAGAAATAGTCTTTGATGGGTGAAGCGCATGGGGAGAGAACTCTGTGTTAAAGACATTCGTTTTTCATTTGTGTACGCCTTTAACACATTTCTATGGAAAATTCGAAGGTGGGGATGTTCAGAACATCTTAAAAGGTATTACCAGTCATTTTGATCAACATCATTTGAAAAGTTTTTTTTTACTATTGCTGAAAAACGTAACATTACGCATTATTAACATTATAAAAAATATTATGCGCATTCTCAATTTTGACGAAAACCTTAATAGCAGGTCCCATAGCCACCGCTAACCTAACCACCAATAGCAAGTCAATCCATTCGGGAGTTATGCTGACCACAAACAAACACAGACATTTTTTCCCGACCACTATTTTTTAAGTCAACATGTTCTAAAATATGGCGAAATGCAAAATAATTAACACAGAAAAAAATGTTTTGACTGAAAAGAATATTGTCATTTTCCTAGGTTAACATATGGGTAATTGAAAGTGAAAAGGTGTCCCAATTACTTACTGAGGATACGGTCGGTTGACCACTCGGTGGTTGGTTGGTTGTATTCAGATTATCTGGCGTCGTCAGCAACACGAGGGCTATAATGCGCCGAAACATTCATCATTAGACAAGCCAACATACATTTACAAACACCCATGCCTAACACGGGACTCGGAACCCGCAACCTCGCGGTCTAGAAGCTAGCACGCTAACCACTATACCGTTTGGTCGGCTAACCGCTCAGTGGAAATCAGGTTCTCGAAACACTTCAGACCATTGCTCATTTCAACAATGTTTCACAGTATATAAAAAATTTCGACAAGTTAAGTTGTATATTTAGACGACACTATTGAATCCAATTTTTTCCCCCCCACTGCAGTATGGCATCAAAAAGAAGGAGGAGGTTCAGGAGCAGGATCCTTTTGCGGACATGGAGGGGAGCAGCCTCAACCGGAAGCGGAAGACGCCAGCGGAACTCGCAGCGGAGGCAGAAGCAGAGGATCAGGACGAGTTCACAAGTGAGTTCACAAAACGGCAGAATCGGATGGTGCTCCGATAAATAAGTCATAAAAATGAATCGCATATTATCCCTTTTGAAAAGATGAAAGATATTAGTTTATTGTAAGGATTGCGTTATAAGTTCAAAACCATTATCCTTTTCCCCCTCCCGTTTTTTTTTTCTTTTTTTTTTTCTTCTTTTTCTTTTTTTTTTTTCTTTTCTTTTTTTAAGTATATGTATAATGGACAGTTCTCGCATTTTCTAAAAACCAGTGAAATTAATTTATATTTATGAAAAATTTCTTTCTGATTCCAAATATTTAAACAAATGTCCTTTAAGGGGGTCCGGCACCGAAAATAAAAAAAAAACTTTATTTATGTACATTTTTATGTCCAAAATTTATTTTATGTATGAGATACTATTTATATGTCTTTGAGAAAATGTTTTTTTTAAATATTGCGTTTAGTTATTTAAAAAAAAAATTAAAAACCAAGAAAAATCCCTAATAATTGATGTTTGCGTATTTTGATGTAAGTCAAGAAAAAATAAAAAAAAATTCAAAGTGAAAGCTTTCTGTAATACATAATTATATAAAGAAAATATTTTCTTCACAGAATTTTGATAGGTGAATTGAAAAAAATTTAAAAAATTCTCAAAGTTAAAATATTGAAATTTTTGCTTTTTTTTATGTTATCTTTTACGCTAAATGTTATATTTTAAAACAGAATTTAAAAAAATAAAATTCTGTGAAGACAAAATATTTAAAACTATATAAATTAAATGCTCCAAAAATTTGAATAGCCAATTATTAATGGTTCTGGAGATATATCGATTTGAATATGCAACATCTGTGAAAAACACTAGTGTTCGAAAAACGCACTTTAAGCAGACGCTTCAAGGTGTTACGCCCATTAGTGATGTTTGAATAACAGGTAATTTTGTGGCGTTCTAATCACCGGAGGAATAAGATTAAAACATCATTCTCTTCAGGAATGTATGAACTATTTTTTAAAATCAGGGAAAAAATTTGGGATTTTTGAAAAAATTTCGGTACTGGACCCCCTTAAAAAAATTAGTTGTTCAAATATTAAGAAGAGAAAATACCCCAAAGCCATGCCAAAACCAGTCCTATTGAAACACTCAACAAAATCTGTGACGTCAAAGCTGTATTCCGTTTCTATGGTTATCGTGAGGTTTCTGCCTAATAGTCCACGTTGAAATAGTTGGCGTTGCTTGACCATTTCTATGTTCCTTACAGGCTGGCGTGATTTGCGAAAAACTGGTTTCCGCTGCCGCATTTCAAGCAAAGATGTTTGGGAAGCCTTGACGTCACATTCAATACGAACCGAATCAATCATTTTCCGCCAATGTCTCAACATCGGAACTTTGATTGCAAATTATTTAAAAAAAAGCGCATTAAGCAGACATTTTTCTGTTTATGGCCTTTTCAGAACATTTAGAACTGAATAAAAAATAAATAATAAATGCGATAATGGTCCATTAATGTGTTACAAGACTATCTAAATGTGGTAACAACCTAGATTCTGCTAGTTGGTAGTCTATATTTAAACTTGTTCCTATAATGAACTACATGTTTTCATTAACTAGATGTTGTAAGGTGCTTAAGACACCCGTTAAAAAATGATGAATATAACAAACACTATAGTAAAATATACATGAAATATGTATTATAGACTGCGTGTGAATTGATTCAATATACACATTTACTTGATTAACTACCTAAACATGTAAAAAAATCTTCTAAATATGAACGCTCTATCTCGAATGTCGATTGTTTTACTCACAGTCGCTCAACTGAATGACATCTTACAACGTTACAGAGGCACTTAGTGAGTGAGTAAGTAAGTAATTAGCGTACCTCTTATAAAAATAATAAGTACGTTAAACATTTGAAACATATTCAATTACCTTTCCTTCAGAAGAGCTATATACGTCATTATCATAGTTATAAATATACAGTCGACGTCATACCACAATAAAAACTTAATTCGGACATTTTTATAAACTCATGTTTATAGCTAGCACTTTTTCAACCTATCCTTACTATAAATAGTCAAAGGCGATTGATAGCAGCTAAAGGATTAAAAAAATGGTTTTTAAGTTTTATATTTTGCCTTTAGCCTTTTTTAAAAAAAAACTAGGTGTGTGGAACATCGCACAACTTTCAGTTACATTATATAACATTGGTCATTACAGTAAAATTTGGCATTGTGTTACTTATTTTCTCTCATTTGAATAAAAATGGCCAGTTTGGCGATATTTTTTACACGAGGTCAAAAAAAAATTTACATCACTTTTTTGAAATCAAGATGTTCCAAGACGTAGAGAAATGCAAAAAAAAAAAAATGTTTAAGGAATTTTGGAGGTGGGGATGTTTAGAACACCTTAAGAGGCATTATAACAGCTATTCGTTACAGCCGTTTTTTAGCAATCATTGAAAAACATGATTTTTTCCAATGGCAGCCACCTTATGCGCATGCGCGATTTAGACGAAAACCTTAATGGTAGGTCTCATGGCCCTCAATACCAAATTTGAACATCGTAGGTCAATTTGTCCGAGGGTTATGCTTTCCACAGACACACATACACACACAGACAAACATGTTTTCTAGATCACTTTTTTGAAATCAAGAAGTTTCAAAACGTGGCAATTGCAAAAAAAAAAAAAAAAAATCATGTTTTTTTTTTTTGATCGAATGCTATGCTTTCATTAACCTATGTATACATATGGATAATTCAAAGCAATAAAAAAGGGTGATTTCACAATGTTACGGATCATTTGACAATACCCAAAAGTTACTATCCATCATATTCTACAGCTCATCAAAATTCTAATGTTAGAGTTATCAATCCAAACTTATTAAGGGGACATGGGACACTGAAATCACCAAAAATGACGTTTTTTGTTTTCATTCTATAAAAATTGCTTATGCCACTAGCTTTAACTTCGCGTTTGAATTTTTGAAGTCCGATGATTTTAAGTGGTAAAATCTTTATTTTAACTAACTATTTTAACGCATCGCACACTTGTTGGCAAAGGCTAAAAATGCGTTTTTCTCAGCTTTGCTTTTTCCCATTTTACTTATGTTCGAAAAGCTCCTTGCGATTCATTTTTTGATAAATCCACCTAATTTTTTTGTATTAATAATTTTTAATGTACTATAAAGAAATTTACACATGCTTTTTTATGGCACATAATTTTTTATATTTTTTTTTCATGTTGGGAATTTGAAGTATGTGCATTTTTTAATGAGAAATCACTGGCGCCAAGTTTGAAATTTTATTTCTGTTCAACTATTGCACCTAAAGATAAAAGCATGTTTGAAAATGTTTATAATATATTGATAAACAACTTCAAATTTTTCTTTCATGTTCGTCAAAATATTGTGTCGCGAGGAGCATTTTGAAAAAAATTAAAATTTCGTGTTATTTTAATGCATTTTTCTCAATAATTTACTATCTATTTTATATTATCTGCTCAAATTGTGTTGTTTTGTTTAAAGTCACATCTTCTATGTTTATGCCAAATTTTATTTAATTCTTGGCAAAACTAAAGAATTTTGGCAAAAGTGTCCTATGTCCCCTTAAAAAGCTCTAACTGTAAGATAAAACTCTCGGAGGAACACCAACTATAATATTAGTTAGGTCAACATATATCCCACAGCTCCAATCCCAACCAATAGTGTAGGGTTTGCTCTCAATTCTCAAGCCTTCAATTGTCTTTCATATTATCGACTTGACCAAGAATTCCTTTTCCCATTTTCTCTCCCGGTCTCTTCCGGAGATGAATGCAAATATTTGATCCGGTTGTGCCGGATATTGACCGACGTCTAACAGTGGGAGGTTCCTGCTGTATTTGAACGTCCCCTCCCTCCTTCTATTTCTCGGAAGGAACTTTTGTCTACTTGTCTTCAACAGAAACTAGGGGTGTGGAACATCGCACAATTTTCAATTACACTATATAATACTGACGTGGATTTGTGTCGTTTAATGTTTTTATACTTTTAGTGGACAGTTTGGCGATATTTTTTGCAATAATTAATTGTTTGGATATTTAAAAAAAAAGCTGCCTAAATGATGATTTTGGCGATATACTTTTCGATAGTTCTTATATAAACCTTTCTTATAACTGTGGAGAGAAGGAAAAAACGATCGTTGATACGATGAGGTATGCTCAAGGAAAGAGAACTCTGTGTTAACGGCATTCATTTTTCAATTTTTTACGACATTAAAGCAATTTTAGGGGAATTTCGGTGGTGGGGACGTTTAGAACACCTCAAGAGGCATTGCTACAGTGATTTTGAACAAAATCGTTAGAGCCGGGTTGTTTTAACAATTACTGAAAAACATGATTTTTTTCAAAAGCATCTACCTTATGCGCATGAGCGATTTGGACGAAAACTTGAATGGGAGGTCCCTGTGCCATCACCAACCCGCACACCAAATTTGAACATCGTTGGTAAATGTGTTCGGGAGTAATGCTGACCACAGAGAGACACACACACAGATAGACCGTTTTTCTAGATCCTTTTTTGAAATCATGATATTCCAAAACGTGGAGAAATGCACACAAAAAAACAACGAATTTTGACGGAATAGTATCCTTCCATTACCGTATGCTTACATATGGGTAATTGAAAGTAATACATGAGAAAAATGTATTCCCATTTGGTCCCATTTTTATACATCATAACTCCAAATCACTATAAAAGTTACTTTTATCACTCACGGCCTCATTTTCTAACTATGTAAGATGGTGTCATATAATTAATGAGATTAATTAGATGCGCGTGCATTTATTTCTGTTCGCGTGAGGAGGAGATTAGATAGTTAGAATTTTCTTCCCAAAGGAATGTTGCAATTTCAACATACATATTTTTTTTCACAGTTTTAATGAAAGGGGCAAACGTGGAGGATGGGAATGTTTTAATGAAAAAAAGTTAATTTTCATAGGACTCTGAAGATTTGTAAATGAGGAACTGAGAAGCAAAGGAGTCTAAGTGACTTTTCTTAACTTTTGAGAAAATACACTTTAAATACACACTTATTCTATAAAAACTAGTGATATCTCCTTTTGAAAGGTTAGTATTTTAACAGCAAATAATGTTCATACAAATTTAACATGAATATGAAACTTTAAAGGGTATTTTCTTAAAAGTTAAGAAAAGTCACTTGTACCCCTTTACTTTTCAGTGCTCCCTAAAAGATTTTACTTTGTAATTTCATATATATATATCAGAAATAATTTTCAATAGCACATTATTAATAGAAAAATTGAATTTTTAATAAAAAATTTCGTGTATATTATATTCATTTCTTTTCAACGGTAGCCTTAGGCGCCTTACAACTTTCTAGTGTTTACTGGTAACCATTGACAAAAACAGTTCTAGTGAATGATATACGAACTCTAAAAAATCAGTATCCAAATTTTAAAATAAGATACGGAGATGATTGGAAAGTAAACTAATACTGTCTGTATCATAAGAATAGCTCCAGACACAAAATCTAGCGTTGCCTGCTGCTGTGTCCAGGAATTGGCTGGTTTGTACACTCAATTTTTTTGCATATTTTAAAATTAGGCCAAATTGGCGACATCAGTTACGTCATCAGTAGCAAAATATATATTGTCAACTTGGCTCAGTTTTAAAAGATGCCAGTAACATGCATCATCATTAAAACATTAGTAGCGAAATAATAATGGCTAATATGGCAGGAGCCTAACGTAGTATCCAAACCACAATAAACATTCATTCCAAGATTCGAACCCAGTACCTTCGGTTTGCGAATCCAGAGCGCTAATACCTCAGCCATCAGGCGGCATCATTTTCAAGTATAGATACAACTAAACTCCCCATACTGTAACATTTTGGGACTCCTGTATCATACATGCACATCCTTACTCTAAATCGACGAGTCTTGTTTTTATAGCGATCACTGCCAGACTACCCGACGGGAGCTTTTCTTCTGATACACAGACAGTAAACAACACAGTAAACAAACAAGAATGTACAGTTCTAAATTTAGAATAACTTAGGGTCTCTTTACGCTCATGATATTTAGAATTTATTGGTACTAGTCCGAGAGGCAAGTTTTTGTACCCATCGAACATAATTGTGAATTTTTCTTTATAAAATATGGAGAAAAGATAGTACATTACCAATACACTGGTCTGCCGTGGCAAAAATGGCTGAAACGGGTCGAAAATCTACTTTGAGTTGAACCGAATCCGACTGCCCCATATGTCATAACTTGCCAAAAAACGAGCATTATGTTTTATTTGATAACCCATCGCTCTTCAATTTTCATTTAAGAAGGTTGCAAACGATTCAGATTTCTGGCGACAGAATACTTGCAACTTTTAAAAGTGGCCCAAGACAGGAATATGTATTACGTTACTGATGACGTAACAGATGTCGCCAACTTGGTTTGCTTTTAAAATATGCAAGTTTTCCGAGCACCAGATCAGAAATCGTCTGCGCCCTTCCTCCTTGAAAATTCAAGTGGGTTACTAGTCGAAAAAGTGTGTCCACATTTTGGCATGTTATGACGTATTTGGCAATTAGATTTATTTCAACTCATTCAGAGTTAATTTCTAACCAGTTTCGGCCATTTTGGCAACGGCAAACCAATGAATTCTTAATCATCTACCAACTTTTCTCCACAGTCTATAAAAAAAAAGAATCAGAATGATGTTCGATGGAGTACCTAAAGCCGCAATCTCCTCTCAGTAAATAATGCTTAACTTTTCATGAGCGCATCCCATACGGACACTTATACAGGGTTCCCACGGTCATTGAAAGTCATTAAAAGTGCTTAATATTTTTTAACTTGTTTTCAAGGCCTTGAAAATGCTTAGAGGTCCTTGAATTTTCACAGATGTGTGTCCAACTGCACAATTTTTAAAAATACAACTCGGACTCTATCCCCGCGTTACCGCCACTTATCCGCACAGTATTGGAATTCTCTGACATATTTGTATTATGCATGCGCCAATTTTTAACTTTTTTGGTCGAATATACTTTATTAAATTTATATATGATGCCTGAAAACAAATTTTCAAAAGGTCCTTAAAAACATTATTTAGGTCCTTAAATGTCATTGAAAAGTCAGTGATTTTCATTCTGTGATTTGAGTGGGAACCCTGTTATAACATGCCTCACGTAAAACTTAAACATACATTTTCATAATTTTTAAATATTTTGTTTTATTTTCAGAACTGAAAAATTCCCTGGAAACGCAAGTGAGCGAGCTGAAATCCTCCATCGAGGGGAAATGCAATCTCCAGTGAATCCCCCAGCCCCCTCCCCTCTCCACCCTTCAACAAAAAAAAACACCCGATGCCAGTTGCTATTTACTAATACTCTCCCATATGAAACAACCTCCTTATCTTCTTTCTTAAAAACACACCCCACTCATTTACACGAAGATGTCAAACAATATTTACATTGAGGTCACAATCCAACAACAACAACAAATTGATTCAACAACTTCAATATCTTTTTATTATCCGTTAGATCTGACACCACTAAGTTTCTTGAAGAAAAAAAAAAAAATTCAAAATTTCTGTAGAAGAAAAATAGATTGAAAGGAAGATAATATCTAATTATTAAAAATACATTATAACTTGATGGGAACTGATTACAAGGCTCGTCTTATAATTTTTCGAGAAATATTTGATATTTTTTTCTTTTTTCAAAATTCCGGCCATTACCCGTTTAAATATCAAGTTTTATGGATAGATATACTTCTCAGCCATTTGCCTTTTTCTTTCTCTTCACATAATGAGAAGACCCTTTCCCCCGAGATATAACTTTTTGATACATTTATTAAAAATTTTAACGTGGTCTGTTTTCTAACGCTAAATACATGATCACCGTAAATTCTAGATATTTTATATCTTCTCTACAAATTATTGCGATTAAGTTTCTTTAGTTGGAATCAGGAAATTTTTCACTTTGGAAATAGGAATAGTGACATATCTCCAGACCTCATATCAGCGATTTGAAAAAATCCTTTGTGTTTAGAATATTCCATTAAATGAATAATAGATTATACCGAGAGAATATTATTTTCGAGAGAACATGTACAACGCAATGTAAAGCAATAATCTATATCCACTAAATGTTTTAGCTGAGGCATACAAACTTTTTTACATTAATCCAGCAATAACAATTAAGAGTTCGCTGAAACAAAAAGGCAAATCAGGCAAAGTAATGTGTTTGCATGGAATCGACAAAAATATGTCTATTCCATTTGGTTTGAAGGAGACTTAATATCCAATGCACCAAAACCTTTTTGTTGTTTTTTCGATGCATAATGTAATTTAATGACCTCTTTACTAAATGCAATTCGTAATACAGCGAAATGCTAACATTTTTATAAAAGTACACTTAATAAATCAAAGATTACATCTTGTAGTCTCATTATAATAGTCATAATTTAATTAATTTCGAGTGCTTTTGGTATAAAATCTAACCACCTTCTACGTTTCATCATAACTGTAATTACTACTGAACTATTTAAATATTAAATTAATTTATTTTTTTCATTTTGAAATTTTCGTTTCAATGCATAGACTAACTAATATCTTCAACCTAAGAACATCTAGAACATTAAGAATTAAAAAAAAAATTGTGAGGTATGATTTAAGACATAAATTTCAAAAACTGCAAACTTTTCAACCATGCGTATGGTCTTAATCTTTTCCATGGTTATTACAAATCCATTTCAATGCATTAATTTAAAAAGTAAACTGTATAGTCCATAAACTAATCCGCATTTCGCTGTACAATGAAAAGACTATACACTCCTTTACTGAACTTGAAATCTTACAATACACTTCCCCCTTTAAGATAACAGCAGCCTTGCTCCTGTAAAACTATGATCCCCCTCAAGAAACAATATCACCCCTCCCACCCCCAGTGAACTTTTTTGGAGACACCGATGACTAACCACCTACGGAAGGAAGACTTCGAAAGAACAAGAAACGTGCTTTGGGGAAAATTACTCGATCCACCGAAAATCAAGTGAAAACACCGATAATGTTTAAAGTGTGATAAATAAGAGCATAACTTGTACAACTGTACGCGCTTTGAAGTGAGCAAAAACCAAGATTTACTAAATCAAGAGGGACATTATGTTTCTCGATAAGCCTTAGATACATTTTGTTTTATGATGTCTTATAAAAGTCACTTTTTATTCCTTCTTCAACTAAACTAAAAACCTTAGTTCGATTTTGCACATTCTAAACTTCAAAACTAACTTCAATTTTCTAAGTTTAAAGTGCACTGATTGTGGTTTATTTTACTGTTCCCGACCTTTATATTCATTCGCTTGTTTAATTATTGAATCCAACTTTTGTATTGTTTGGAGATAAGACATTCTTTTGTACTGTTTTTGGACATTATTGTGTTATATTTAGGTCAGGAGTGTCAATTAACTGAATCTATTGATTATATATGCTCACTGATATGTGTTTGTGTGTGTATTCAACTATGAATGATATATTAAGAATTGAAACCTAAACCGTTTCAATGATATAAGGTATGTCTTTGCCACTATGTATGTAACAAAACTATGGCAAAAACTGAATCCCGAAGAGCTTGCGGAAATGTGATGGATAAAAGACTTTTTCTCTGATTTTCGTGTCCGAGTAAACGAATCAAATAAAGATCTGGAACTGCAAGAAATAAGAGAAAGCAAACGGAGTGTGTGCTTCAAACCGCTCTCACCGAATCTTGAATTGTAGGATTGTGAATTGTAGTGGTAGAGATTTCAAGGTGGGTTACGCCTCAAAGAAAACAACGAATATTTAGTGTTTTCTCAGTTGTAGTACTTAAACAACTTGATGTAGCTCTTGTTTTTATGTAATGGTCTTGTGTACTGAATATAAACATACATATTGTAGACGTGATCCTATAAGTAACTTCTCTATATAGCACAGCCATCCATTTCTTTCGGTCGTATTTTAACGAATACTCTATTCCCCCCCCTCTCCCACGGAAAAAGTTGGATCACAGAGTTTGAACTTCAAGAGGGAAAAAAAGTCGTGTGATTTCATTTGCAGGAGATGTAATACTCCTTTGGTCTGAATAAAAACTCGCGATTTAACGAATAATTGATTATTAAATCACATAATTTAAGAGTCGGTTCCTCATAATTCAATAATCGAAACCCAAAATAATGGTTTCTTAACTAATTCAAACCAACGTGAACTTGATTCGTCGATTAATCGGATTTTTATCAGAAATCGATTTTCATTGATTAAGACGATTATGATGAAAAGAAAAATAATCGATTTATTTACTCGGTTACTGTGTGAGGTTTTTAATTTTGAGTAGTGGCCAAAATGAATGGATAACTGTAAACTGTTCTAGTAGGAGCAAAAGCTTTACTTAAACTTATAAAGTGGGCTTATACTAGCTATTTGAGATCAAGGACTTCTAAGTAAATGCTATATTATGCTAATGTAGTGTACTGTTGTTATGAATTAAAATTAAAAAATAAATTTTAACATCAGACATTGCTTCAAATGCTAAAATATATGAAGAAAATCAAACTCAATGTTTCGACTTTTACGTAACTTTACAGAAGCATCTTAGCTTAATAAGAAGGAAAATGAAAAAATATATCTGGAATATATGTCTTTAAAAATACGACCAAATTAACGTAACACGAAGAGAAATAAGATTTGAGTCTGCGTAAAAGGTGGTGGGAGAATCAAAGGCACTGATTCAAAGATCGTCTCCTTCTGAAATGCAAGTGTTTGGAATGAAATAAGGGATTCAAGTTCTGGCTGAACAAAGGTTCTCGCTTGTAAGATTGAATCACGTGGTAACTGGTAGAGTTTAATTGGTTTTTCGTTAAACTAAATTCAAATTTCTTACTCATTAAAATTCACCCACTTGAATTGGAAAAAAAAAATAATTAACGAAAGAATGTTATTTTTATTTTTGAAGATTCATTCAAGGCCCGATTTAAAAAACTGATTACTATAGGCACAACAAAGAATATGGCCCTCACCCCCCCCCCCCATTGATTTTTAATAGTGTTATTTGAATGTTAATGACAATTTTGATTACCGTCTTGCTTAAATGAATGTTAAAAAAAATTAATAAGTAATGATTTATTAAAACATAATATATTTATTGCACTGATCAAGTGCACTGAATAGAATATTAATAATTACATAATAAATCCAATTTTAATTACTTACATTACGAAAGAAATTATAATTTTATAAGAATAATTCAGGCAATTTTGAAGCCCCCCAAAATTAAGGGGACTAGGGCGTGGGTGGCTTTACATGCCTTATGGGAAATAATGCCCAAGATTCATTGTTTAAGAAGTGAGAAAAATTTCCTAAATCTCTCTCCAAAGGAGCAATCTTAATAACAATTTAGACTCAATAAATTTTCCAAATTCTTGCTTTTACATTAATACCCAAATACGTAATAACGGATATCTAAATATTCGCCATTCAAAAAAGGAACTCAGCGCGGGAATTGAAGTTTCAATCAGACTCGAGTTATTTTTTTTAACTGTGACTGTCTCTGAATCAGTTTCTTTCGATCTCTCGTAAGACCACCGAACTTACTTGGGTAGGCGTGAAAAGCAGCAAACTCTGACCCCTTTCTGTATGAATGAGTGAGTGAGTGAATGTGCTGTACATATCCCCCTCTCTTTCTCCCCCTCCCCTATCTTAGACTAGGCCATGTTACCCTGCGCAATTTCGTAGTACCTTTGGAGGATACTGAGGGGCTGTAGAATGATGCTTGTACTGCTTTCTGGCACGACTTTTTGGCACGTTTTTTCTGGTTTTTTTTTTTGGCAACTTTCTTTCCACCAAGTCCCTGATTCTATTCATTTCGATTTGCCTCTCCTCTTTTTCACTTCTTCCTTTACTCCTTTTTGATAATTGGATCGGCAGATGTGACGTCATAGATACATTGTTCAATGTTTTGCGTTTGGGGAAATTTTTGAAGTTCAACTTACGGTAACGTAATGGGTTGGTAAAAATTGCTCATTGAAGTTAGTAACCGAATCAATGCGATATAGTTAAGTCAAGTTTAACCAATATTCTTCTCTTGTTTTAACTTAATTACTTTAATTGCTCCCAATTGCTCCAAAAATGAATTATGGATCAATTAATGATGAAATAAATTATGAAATTACGGAACTATGTAATTATAAATCATACTTCAACTTTATTCATTTATAATCCAACCATTCATGAATAATTCATAGAACTATGTTTCTACTGTTCTATAAATTTTAGATTGTAATAAACAAGCTTTGAAAATACTGCTTTAAATCATAAAAAAGTAACGAATTTGGATCCTTCCTTCTTTTCTTTTTAAAAAATCCTTCTTTTTAAAGCACTTTTTTTTAAAATATCAGCAAATAATATTCAATATTTATCTTGAACTTTACTAATTGTGTAAAAATAAAACTCACATCTGTCGTTTCAATTTCACAATCGCAATACCCTTTTGACACTGCACATACTCTGATCACAAGTTCACTCGAATTCCTTGTCGCTTTTTCACTATAAAATCCCTTTTCATTTCCATTAAAAAAAAATCCCCCTTTTTTTCCCCTTTTTATTTGTGTAGGCTGAATTTGCAGGAGGCGAAGTTTTAGAGAGCTTTATGAAGTGAAGACTTTTAACAAATATAAAATAAAAAAAACACATTTGGAGGCTGGGAAACGCTTTTTCGGCGTTTCGCCAGCTCAAATGAAAAAGGTTCATACACATCGAAACGATTTCCTCTCCCCTTTTCTAGTACTACCTTATTCGAATTCTCTTTCTATCTTCTGCTTTGTGATTGTCCATTTTCGAGTCGCCATCTTTGTCACATTCATCACGTGGACACGGAGTTGAGATGTTGGTTCCTTCTATTCTGCAAACAATATAAGTTTTTCGAATTTTTTAGAGTTTGGAAAACTATCATTGAATATTCTACTGCTATGTTTGTCCTAATGTAAAAATAGTATTTCCGAATATTAAATTATAATAACATTATACTAATTTGAATCCACTCACAAACTAACGATAATTAATCTCGCATTCTTCTAGATGCTTGAAATTACGAGACGTATGATTGTGTAAAGCATTTCATAATTGGCAGAAATAGTCAATCGGATCTTTCAAACCATGCCAAACGATAATAAACTATTCAAATTCGAAAAAAAAAAAGATTTTGATGAAGGATATTAATGCAGAACTGCAGAACTTATTTTAATGAATAGTGAAATATATCAAATGTATTACAAGCCTTAAACCTTTAAACACCTGGATTAGTCAATAGAATTAATCATAAATACATCCTTATGCAATATTTAAATCAAAAATAAATAAAATCAAAACGATTTTATTATTTTATAAACTTCTTGGACATTTCACGAGAAAATAGGAAATTCCTAAAAATCATCATTAATAAAATTTATCAAGTTTTCAAAAATACTTAAATAATTTTTAAAAACTCATTCAACAAATTATATTTTAAATTCGAACAGTCAGAACTTTTAATGAAATTCAATTACGAAATACGATGATGTACTAAGCATATTCAAATTCACATAACCAACATCTCAACTCGAATTCCACAACTTCATTCTCATCCAATTGCATCTTTAAAAAGTGATTACACATATTTTTATCCCGAATATATATATATATTGGAAAAATTAGAACTCTTCGCCGATACCCCCCTTAGTGGAGAAGAAAACTTTATGCAGAAGTACCTGCCATCATCGTTGAAAATGGTTACGTAAGTAAAGATTCAGTATTGATATTGAGAATCAGCTTGGTTCGTGAACATTGGAAAGATGCAGACCATGCTTAAGATACTAAAGTTATCATTAAAAATAAATGTTGTTGAAATTATAAAATACGTAAAATAAAAATAATTACAGCTAAAAACGGAAGATAAAAACATGCACATTGCCAATTTATAAAGTTATAAAATCAAAATTTCGTGAAAAGTTTTTTAAAAAAAAGTTATAAAGTATGGCGCTCTATGCCTCTTCAATAAAAATAAACTTGATACAAAAAAATAAATTTCTCCAATTGTGTGATCTTTTGGGATTATATTACCAAATGAGATAAATAAGAAAAGTTCATTTGAAAATATATTGTGTATTAATGCACACAAATCTAAGAGTATTTGGCGTTATCATGCACCAGTAAGTATGCAAAACACCTAGAAATAATCTGTTATATAAATTCACCATATTAGACTTTTTCTTTCAATATAGCAGTTGAAGATAAGAAAATTAAATTAAATCGAAATACAAATTTTAAGTTGCTTGTACAAACAATTTTGAAATCTCTTCGAATTTAATTATAAAACATCTACAACAAAAAGAATTTCACTTCTTACCACTTGAATTCATTTAAACAGTGTTCTTCTGCCTTTGTGTGGAACCTGCCAGAAAAACACTGTTGCCATTTACAAAACATATAATTTGTCTCACATTTTGCTAACAAGGCTGTCGCCTCTGATGCACGAGCAAGATGAAGATTAAAATATCGATATATTCAATCGATACAGCGATATCGTAATTGCAAAACTTCTGTGCGCACTGTCCCCCTCCTTCGAATTCCACAACAAGAGTACTATCACAATGACTCCAGCCGCCCCTCATGCTTACGCTGTCTGAAAAAAAAAAAATTGCTAAACGTAGTAAAGGCGTGCTGGTTATAACAATAATCCATGTTGTTGATGTTTAAGCGAGTCTGTTAAATGTTGTTATTGTTGACGTTTTCTGTTATTGTTGAAACAGTCTCATCTTCTATTGAATGTCTCCCTTTCCTTGCACACTTATAAAACTAGATTCAATTTTAGATGGCATAGATATCACCATTACAAAAAAAACTATAGACTTTTTTAAAATAATCCCAGTAATTAACTATCTATCACGTTTAAAATTAAATGTTCCATAAAAGCAATAAATGTCAGTGATTTGAGGTGCTGTAAAAAATATCCAAAAAACTTAATCCACTTTTAAATTGTATATCGCAAACTTTTCAGTAAACATATAAATTGGATGAATTATAAAAACCCTACGAATATTCTAAATCATAAATATGCATGGTTTAATCTTTCCAATGTTCCTTACAAGACAAATGTGCGAAAGAAACGGCTATTGGTAAGAAGTAAATACGTAATTAAACATCGAAATTGCCTTTTCTTGTAGCAATAAAAACTTCGTGACAACTCCTTTTTCCCTATAGGGAAAATCATCGTAGTACACTTGCTACCTTGAAATGATGTTGTACTGAACAAGAAATACAAAAACATAATGCATTTTTATTTTATTTTTGATAAATTGCATAAGAAGATTTCAAAGCCATTTCGAAAAAAGAAATTGTATGCATATTTTTTTTATTTTTTTTTTGTTGATTTATGAGTACCTAAATATGCATCAAAATATTTAGAACTAGCATTCATTTTGAGTTTCAAATCGGCAACAAATTTGGTAAAATAGACGTTTTTTTTCGACAACCACAATTCGGCAAGCCGCCTGCCCAATAGCGTTAAAAGCGCCAAGGCTGGTGTGCTATATTACAAAAAAAATAAAAAAAAATGGCGAAACGTGGCTGAATTCAAAGTTGATCCTTCAAAACTGCTCTGTTATATTCTGCATGGAAACAATAATAAGCCTGCACGTCGGCATTCTGCCTCATTTTTGACTTGTTCTTCCACGTCTGGCACACGCAGCTTGTATACTCTCTGGATACCCTCTTCTTCAACACCTTTTTTCAATAAATCAGCACGGAACAATTAATTCTATTTCGGGTGAAATCTTAGTTTGCGGCGTGGGATTGGCGCCAATTCCTTAAAATAGGAACGGCAAAAAAAGAACTTACCCAGTAGCTACCAAAGACAAAATTTGAAAACATATGCAGCAACCCATTCGGAATAGTTGTATTTTGCAGATTTCCAGGAAATAATCGCCATATACAACATCTGATCAATTGTTTACGTACTGCTTTTGGCGCAATTCCATCAAATAGTCGCCAAGTAGACTTTTGGACCGAATTTTAATCGACACCATATAATCAACCGAATTTGGCTCAATTCCAACAAATAAAACGACACCATTTAATCAACCGAATTTGGCTCAATTCCAACAAATAAAACGACACCATTTAATCAACCGAATTTGGCTCAATTTCAACAAATAAAACGACACCATTTAATCAACCGAATTTGGCTCAATTCCAACAAATAAAACGACACCATTTAATCAACCGAATTTGGCTCAATTCCAACAAATAAAACGACACCATTTAATCAACCGAATTTGGCTCAATTCCAACAAATAAAACGACACCATTTAATCAAACGGATTTGGCCCAATTCCATAAAATATTCGCCAAGAACTATTTCCGCGCATGTGTTTGCGTCAACCATATCTAAATTAAAATGATTTGGTGCGATTGCAGAATATCATTGCCACAGAAAAAAATATTCAATTACTTAAACCTGGATTATATTCAACGAAATGGAACATCATAAAAAAAAGTTTACACTGTGGAAATAATCGCTCGAGTTGGCGATAGAGTCCGTACACTAAGATTTGGCTCCGTTTTAGTTTTTCCCTTTACCTATCACTTTTGATGCACATTTTCATCACTTTCATTAATCACCAACTTTTTCTCCTCTTCTACTTCTTCTTCTCTATCTCGCGTGTGCTTGATATTGAATTCTCGTGAAATATGTTGTATTTAAGAAGAAAAACAAAAACTTTCAATCGCAATAATCTACCGCAAGGGGGCGCTGCAAGACAACGACGACGTGTTCACATTTTAAAGATATATAATCTCCGTTCAATGTAAGTGTGTGTGTATGTAAGTGTATGCGTCTATGTGGTGTAAATAATAGCTCGTTTCTTCTAAGGACTGTGATTTTGCAATAATAATAATAATAATAATAAATATTTATTATGAATATACTTATGCCACCACCTTTGCTATGCGCTTGGATATCCTCTCATTCGAGATGAATTTGCAAACTTCACTTTAGAAAAAGTTACTGAATATTTGAACATTTAGCAACGCATCGTATAGAATTAAGAAGTTGCTTCTATACATAGCCCTTATCAGAACAGAATTCTATATTTCTGAAACTAAAAATAATTAAAATCCTTAAAATTATTTCGCTTTTTCGACAATAATTTAAAATCCTTTAGTGAAAAAAAGTAAAAAAATCATTAATTAGTAAATAAGTTTTTTTACTCTTATTTAAATGATGATTACAACTTATTTTAAGTATTTTTTCCCCTCAAAAAAACGTCCTACCACAATTCAAAAAATTATTTTCTTTGTATCGTGGCAAAATAAAAAAAAAAATCGGCAAGATATTTCTTAGCAAAAGCAAAGGCAGTGGCTCATGATACGTCGAAGACACCTAACAATAAAACTTTAACCCTTTTAGATCGTAATACGCAAAATGCCCTTATCCCCTTTAAAGCGCATTCTTAAATACGAGATGCCAAGATGTAAGATAAGAATTAATTTTCCCCTTTTAAATGTTTCTTCTCTGAGTTGCTTAATAAAAATGTGTGCGGCAACGTTTTTTAGAGAGTTATTTTATACTTTTGTAATTGCCCATACAAGGATCGAGTCTCTTTATTAGAATATTGTTCCACCAAAACAGCATCTTCGGTATATATATAAGAAAAAAAAAAATCTTTTTTCACTGTACATAGATGACATGAATAAATAGATCATAGAAGTAGCGCAAATATTAAATGAAAACCGCGCAGAAGTCTACTTTAAAGATCTTGTATATGTATATACGATAAAAAAAAAATACTGTAGCCGTGTTTTGTGGTAGATGATATAAAAACTATACTTAATCTATTATTCTAGTTGAGAAATAGGTTGAACTGTACAATTCGATTCGATATTTTCGCCGTTGAAAAAAAAATGGCAATTGTTAATAAATAGAATAAAACGTTACTTGCAGCAAACGATTTTCTCATCTAGAGTTGTGGTTTACGTGTACTGCGCGTTTTGGCGAAATTTCCGCACCGGATTGTAAAGATTGACCGAAAAACGTTTCTGGATGGGACGTTTATATTTTCCGTTCACGTTTTCCTGTCGTTTAATAGCCTCACTTATTGATGCAGAATTCGGTGCTTCTCAAATTTGTTAAGATATAATGAAAGAGAAAGTGTATTTTATATTAAAATTTTTCTTGTTAGTTCAGTAACAAAAAAAAAAAAAAAAGCAAAAGTGCACTGCATGTTTTATGGAATAAAGACAAATTCTGATAAATGCAATTTTTTTAAGAAAAAAGAAGTTTCCATCTCAATTTTTTCACATTGAAGGTGTCAAAATACTTTCGTATTTCACTAACTGACGCCTAAGAGCATGATCGAAAGTTAAAATTTAAAGCCCCATATTTTTGACAACTTCCCAGTTCACTGTCTGGTTTCAAAATGAAGTTAATTTTAACTGCAAAGGCTATTTTTGTCTCTCGAAATACTTTAAACATCCCATGCCTTTATCACAAAAAGGTTTTCAATCGAGACACCTTATCTTTACAAAAATCATACTGTTTTAAAAAAATAAATAAAAAACATTCTAAAATATAACACGTATTGTATTTTAGTGAAACAATATTGCACTCATTATCTAAATAAGACGGATTAAATCATAATAAAGCATTAATCTGTATTTGTATAACTCTGGTTTATTGAACAGGTTTCAGATTATTAAAAAGAAAAATATCGCCGTGTGTCAGATTTAAGTTTGAATCAGCCAATCTTGACTTCGGAAAAAGTTACTTGGCAAAATAATCACTCAACTTGGCGCCTATTAGGCGACGATACTGCAAGCTAGATTAAACCCGATTTTGTTTACAAATAGATTAAAAAAAAAAAAAATTAAATTGCATTTATCTTGATTTCATTGCGGCAATAAACAAAGATTTTGTGTGTACCCCAAAAAGTACCTGAGTGCACCTTTATTTCCTGCGTAAACTACACACAAACATATCTCTCACTGGCAACGAATTCACCCTGCTAACGACCTACTTAAAGCCAAAAAACCTACAAAACAAATGCCTAAACAAACAACCTGCAATAATGTGTATAAACAAAGAATTTTATGGGAACTGTGCCAGTAAAACAAATGTTTTCTAAATAATCTGAAAACAATTTAACATCATCACATCCGTGTTGTCACAATTGTTAAACAAGTATAACACGATTAAATAAAATAAAAATAAAAAAAAAATAGTTGTGGAAACACAGCAAGAAGTTGAAACAAGTTTTTGATTTTTAGAATAAAACATTCAGTTTATGTTTTGCTTTGTGTACACAGGATGAAACGATGTTAAATAGATCTATATACATATATAAATATATATAGACGTTGCCTATACTGCATAGAATTTATAATTTATGTCATATTGTAATTAAGTGTGTATACGAGTTTGTCTCTGCAGATTTCCTTACATCTAATTGTGTGATCAAGTGATAAAAAAAAAAAAAAACTTTAAAAATAAACCTGTAGAGTGTTTTTACTGACATACATCTCTTAGACCACAAATAACAAACTGGTGAGTCATAGAATATTTTAGTTCCTAGTAAAATATTCTGGTAGGTTATCTTTACAACAAACTATAGGTATCTCTCAAAGACAACTGTGTGACTCGGCAATTTTGTGATGTAGAAAGACGTAATGATAATAAACACAATTGCTTTTATGTATTTATGTGTTCACGAATACATCTTTACATGAAGTCCAATTTGAAATTATTATGGCTATAATAACTTCTTTGAAATGAAAACTGTTGAATTTTTCAACTGTTGTAGTATTATTGATATAAACTCTATAGTGTATACATTTCAAAATGTTGGTGTGTGTGAATAAAATTATCTCAGGTTTTAAATATTTCAAGTGTTCGTTTCTTTTGTCGTACATTCCCTTTGTCAAACATTGTTCGCAAACACGCTAAAAATTACCACGAGATTGTTTATCCATGAGGCACAAAATGGCTACTTGGCAAACTAGATTGGTTGGTTGGTTGTTTTCAGATTATCTGGCGCCGTCAGCAACACGAAGGCTATAATGCGCCGAAACATTCGTCATTAGACAAGCCAACATACATTTACAAACAACCATGCCTATCACGGGACTCGGAACCCGCAACCTCGCGGTCTAGAAGCTAGCACGCTAACCACTATACCGTTTGGTCGGCCTTGGCAAACTAGACAAGTATAGTTAAGAAACTGTTCTGTTTGTTGATAAACATAAAGAGATGTAATAAATTAACGTAAGTATTCAGAATACAATCGAAATCATAGAATTATACATTTACAACAAATAGGCATCCCTCAAAATATCCATATTTTGTTTTCTTTTACATCTATCAACTTCAGTTAGAACTTATACCATGGCATGAAATGGGTGTTTAATGTTTCATTTACAAAATGCAAATTTCCGTTGAAGGTTATGCCTAATATTGCAAAATCTAACGAGCATTACAGCATCCCTAATTGGGTGTAGTTAAGAAGCAGAGCCTTGCATCCAATCCATTTGAAGGTAAACCAAATAAAATTAGCGATATTCACATTAAAATTATTTGCATAGGTCTGAAAATATTAAAAACACATAACTACCTAATAGATAATGCGAAGGGGAAAAAAGTACCCGGACGCTGGCTATGTATTTTATTACAGTTGGAGGAACTTTATCGTTTTTTGGTTTTATTTTTAATAAAAGTAGAGAAAAAATCATGAAAAACAATACCATTTTTTCAAAAATGTTCGCTAGGATAGATAGTTAAAAAAAAAATATTTAGTTTTTCACTTTGCGATTTTGTTGGAAAAAAGTTACTTTTGCATGTGACGTCAAAGCGCAGATGATGAACCAGCCTAAAACATGTTTTAGACGAGGAGAGGAGGGAGAAAGGTTCTTCCTCTGATTTTCTAGAGAATCCATGCGTAACTTCGCCAAGGTTTTTTATGCGTTTTAGGTCAAGTGACTTCTGCTTTGATTTCAAACTCGATTTTTGACTAATTGAAAGCATGAAAATAAAAAAATTGCACAGCTCAAATATAGTTGTTGGATAACGCTAGAAAACACAAAAATATTGATTTCCTCACTTGTGCAAGCTCCTCATTGCAACTTATTTCAACTGAGATCAAGTTTTTTTTTTTTTTTTTTTTTTCATAGTTTTTAACCACTACGAAAAAATAATCTATTCTATGAAATAGATTCACCTCCCCCCCCCCCCTAAACTCTCACACACATACAGAAAAAAAAATGGTAGAATATTATTTTTATAACGACGTGCAAAAAAATAAACTTTTTTTAAATCATTTTGAATCCAAAATCCTGGCGAAAGTTGTACTTTTTCACGAAGAGTGCGAAAAAGTACTTTCTTTCACGCCTCGTGCTCGAATATTATATAGTCTTGCCATTGAAATGACATATTTTCAGAAGATCAATACTAAACTTCAACTTAACTAGACATCACTTAGACGGTAGATCTCCACCGTGCTCATAGGCATTTAATCCATTTTGGCGGGGGGAAGACATAATTCTCGCCAAACCTTATAGCCTTTTGTTCTCTACAGGGTTATTGTGGTTTGGCGAACATTATGCTTTCACGCCGCCAAAATGGATTAAATACCTATGAGCACTGTGACGATCTACCGTCTAAGTGATGTCTAGTTAAGTTGAAGTTTAGTATAGATCTAGAGTTGAAAACATTAATAAATATATGTATTACTAACATTTTTTAGACGTGATTATAAAAAAAAAAAAAAAAAAAAAATATTATATGCAAGACGTGGGAAAATACTTTTTTCAAACTCGGTAAATTATTTGACTCGTGCTATATCGCACTCGTCAAATAAGCGTTTTACCTCGTTTGAAAAATAATTACTTTCCTAACTAGTTGCATAAATAACTACGAAAATGAATCAATCTTTGAAGTTTCAGTTTGAATGTATGAAAGCAAATAGAATAAGTAACCATTTGAAGACATTGGACATAAGAATTCTATCATATCGACCTGAAGTTACATGACAGTACACTATTTTACCTAAAAAATTCCAACATTCTACGATGATAGCTACTTTCTTGAAAGGTTATATATAAAGTTTGAAAAAATGTCAGTAAGAAAAAAGATTAAAAAAGAACTAATTGCGCAAGAATTCTGTAATGTGAGTCTGATGTTAAATGATATTTCAGTACTTCACTAAAACACTTTCGATATTTGACAATGATATCTTTTTTTGTGAAAAGTAATAATATGATGTTTGAAACGTTCAAAAGTTTACAACATTCTAAGGTGTAAAATTCTCACGTTAAAAATCAAAATATAAAATTTAAAAATGTTTGACAATTAAAAGAATTAATTTTCAAATAATACAAGAAAATACTTTACAATAATAATTAATACTACAATACTATACATAACTAATTAAACGAGAATTGCACAATTTTGACCAGATGTTACAATACTTAGAAAAAAAAAAGAAAAAAAACTCTCTACGAAGATAACTTCTCTTCTGAATAACCAAAATATAAAGATTGGAAAAATGTTAGAAAAAATTTATTTTCATAAAAAAAAACTCGTATTTACACCAGGATTTTATAATTTATCACTGAACTTTCATAAAACTTTAATTAACTAACATAAACTTTTCATTCAAAAACTTTCAACAATCTACAAAGATAACCTTTTAAGTGAAAAATAAAAATATTAAATTAAAAACATTTCGATTATAAAAAAAATGATTATCACAAAAGTTCTAATTACACAAGAACTCAATAGTTTCGTCCTCAAGTTAACTAACAGCAGAGATAGTATACTTCACTAAAAACTATCAACATTCTAAAAAGATATATTTTCTCGTGAAAAATCAAAATATGAAGTAGAAAAATTTCAGTTACAAAAAACTTTTATTTCACAAAAACAACAACAACAAAAAACATTAATTGTACCAGAACTTTATAATTTCATCCTGGAATTAGGTGAAAAGTATCGGACCTCACTAAAAAATTTCAACTTTACCGGGTAATAACTTTTTTCGTGAAAAGAAGTTTCGTTAAATAAAAACCAATTGCATCAAAATTCTGTAATTTCAACTTGAAATTAAATGACAGTGTAGTTACTGTACTTAAAAGTTTTATCATCCTAGAATGATAACTTTTCTCGTAAAAAATCAAAGTATGAAATATGAAAAAAAATATATATTTATCAGAAATTGAATTAACAAAAAAAAAAACTTTAATTAAACCAGAATTGTACAATTTTAACCTTATAATTGTACAGTACTTTACTTGAGAATTTTCAACATTCTATAATGATAATTTCTCTCGTTAAAATTCCCAATATGCAGTTTTAAAAAATTTCTGTTACAAAAATATTTAAATTTTACAAAAGGAAAAACATAATAGCACCAAAATTCTAAATTTTCAAGTTGAAGTTATATGACACAGCAGTATTTCATAAACACTAAAATTTTCTCTCCTGAAAATAAGAATACTTTCGAAAAATTTGACACAGAAAAAAAATTAATCGAACAAAATTAATTGTACTTCAGCCTAAAATTAAACAAAAGTACAATATTTGAATGGAAGTACTAATTCAGCCTAAAGTTAAATGAAAGTACAATATTTATTTCACCCTAAAGTTATACGACAGTATAATTGCTTAAAATGAAAAGTTTGTATCATTCAACAGTGATAATTTCTTTTCTGAAAAAAATTAAGATATAAAAAATTGACTTAAAAAAAAAAACAAGAAAAAAACAACCCTAAGTAAACCAGAATTATACAATTTTGAAGTTACATTACAATACAGATCTTTACTAAGGAATTTTCATCCATCTATGATGATAACATCGTGAACAATCAAAATATGCGAAGCGCGTGGTATTCTTAATTATTCTTTAAGACAACAAGACAAGAAATAACGTTTCAACAAGTTAAGTTCTACCTAGAATACCAAAAGTGTTGCCAAACGTACCTTTACAAATATTACATTTTATCTTTTACTTTATTTACAAGATATAAGTGCGCGTGCCATGACGCTACAATATGGAATTCGAAAAATTGACTGGGAAAAAATTAATTAAACCACTGATATTAAATTTTTGACCTGAAATTGAAGTATTTTTTTCACACGGGAAGAAGTATGGAAGAATTCTTTGCATTATATTCCAGTGCTTAAACTTTATAAAACTAAAAAGTAAAATAAATAAAAAAAAAAATCAAATTTTTAACATTCTGGTTATTCTATGGTAAATTAGAGTTCGAAAACTACATAATGTTAAACATTTCTTACTTATATCTTTTTATCGTCCCCCCCCCCCCCAATACCCTTCAATTTTCGCTTTTATCGAAATAGCATTCATCAATGTTTACACTGGACGACGTTAATTAAAACGTTAAAAATAAGTAGTTAATTAAACTTTTTACTATGTTATTGTGAATTAGAGGGCAAAAACTACATATTTTTTTTAAAATTTCAGAGTCGAGAGATTAATCGATAATAAATAATTATGCAAACGATTAATAGAAATCCAGCAAACAATAATAGAAATCAACATTCAATTTCAGATTTCCCAAAGTTTAAAATGGCGGAGTAGAATATGTTGCCATTTATAAAAATACCATCCAGAAAATTCAAATCTGTAATCTACTAGGATTTTCCAAAAACGCTTTGATTTAAAAAGAAATTACATTTTTAACATTTTGTTTGACCCTCATTAAATTTGAACGCAAAATTATTATTTTTACCATTTCAAATATTTTTTAACCTTTTATATTATTCATAATGGGTACTGCGACTCAACTGTATTTTCAACCAATGGTTCATTTAAATCAAGTAAGACCGTACGTACGTATTATTCCGTCGAGCATTTTCTTCTAAACCGGCACGAAAAGGCAGCTTCAGCACGTATTTACCAATGCAAAAAAGAATCGAGATTCAGTCGCTGAGGATTACAGACTTGTTGTGATGGCACTTATAACCATTATCGGCGGTAAAGCTGCCTGTTGGCGATATTTTTGTTTTTGTCGTAATAGATACGGAAATGGGTACGTAAGCATTATCCCGTCGATCTATTACGACAAAAACAAAAATGTCACCAAAAGGCAGCTTTACTACGATAATGAATGTAATTGAGTATATATTGGCGCAGAGATGCCTTTCAAAAACACAAACACATTGAAATTAAGAAAAAGGGTACCTTAAAAACGATAAACACAGTGGAATATGAATTATCGGCACTCTTCAAATAGACGGGTACCAATTTTCTCCAAGCCTAAAAGTTTACACTTTTAAATGACGCGTAAATGTATCTCCAATCCGAAATGTGTACGGCTTGTTGGAGGAAATAGTTCCGATTTAGGTTAAGATTTACTGTACAGGCCCCCCCCCCCCCCTTGTCGACTTTTTGAAAGTGGGAGATTCGGCCCCGAATGTGGCAACCCGTCGCCAAGGTTTTCCGATAACCCTAGTGACCGTTTGGATTTGGCGACACTACCTTTTGACGTCATTTTCAATTTGGCGATTTTTCTGAAAAGTCGCCAAGAGGGACCGTACGGTAAATCTTAACCAAGATTTATCCACAAGTGATTTATCAAAAATATTATTTAATAAAATAACGAAATCTAAAAAGTTTAAAAATCTAAAAGTCTAAATTTTAAGTAATGCTGAAACGAACGGAATACTAAATGATAGGTTTTGAAAAAAAAAGTTTTCGCCCTCTGCTCTCTAATCCCCAGAGCTCGTTTCATTAACCGATTTTCGACGAAAGCTTCCTAAACCAAAGAAATTGCTTTGTAATCTTCACCACCTGCCGAAGCCCTTCTAGAATTCCAAACATGTAAATATTCACCGATTATAAAAGATATATTAAAATTGAAAACTTCAGCAAAATTTGCGAAAACACCCACCAACGCACACACAAAAGAAATTGAAAACAAATAAAAAAAGGTTATTCTTCAAAATCAGATATATTATAATGATTAAAATTCCAATTATGGTACGGATTCTGTGTTAATTTCATTTTCTCCAAAAAAAAAAAAGGCAGCCGCCTCCATTTTTTAAAGGATCAAGTGAACTGAATATAGTTGCCATAATTTGGCGCGGTTTTATGTAAATAATTTTTGGAACAGAATTCGTATCGTGCTTGGAATTTTTACCATTATATTAAACGTAGGGCTCTTTTTATGTAATATTTACTAGCCGAGCTTTATTACATATCTTTTCGTGACTGCAGTTAATTGACAAGCAAACAAGCCGCAAATCAGGAAAATAATCCAAAAAGATAAATATCCGACGATTACATAAAAAAAGCAATATTTGAAAACTTTAATCAAATTGTAGAGAACACACAAAAAAAGATTATAAAAGAAAATGAAATTACGAGAAAGTAACAAAATTCTATACGGTTTTCACTCCCATCCCAAAATAATCGGGTAAAATGTGCCATACAGTCCTCCCTTGTCGACTTTTTAAAACGTCGCCAAGTTCAAATGACAACAAACTACGGGTGTGGAATAATGGATGCCAAGACGAAATATCACTAGGCAAATAACGCATTTTTAAGGAGATAAAATAACAAAAATCAGTATTTAAATATAAAATATGCTAAAAAATACCTTTTGCAACATTTAACTATTGTAAACTAACAATAAATATCAATATCTTAGGAGATGGAAAAAAAAAATGTCAGCTAACCTTGAACCGCATTTTCCGTGATCCAAAATAGGTTGCCAGAATCGGAGATTGGCACCGGGTTAACATATTTGTCGCAAAATCGCCAAAAAAATGGGGGGATCGTATAACTCATATTAACCAAATAATCTTTGAAATAGATGCAATATTTTGAACGCAGTCAATATTCAAAATAACAGCAGGTTATTAAATTAAGCATGATGAACGAAAAACCAATATAGCTAAATAAAAAAAGATTAATAGTCAATCAACGATTATAAATAATATAAGTACTCTTCCGTTAGACGGGTACCAGTTGGCGCAGTTAGCACCAAACCTAAATGTTTTTACGTTTAAATAACACGTAACCAGGGCTACACTCGATCGCATTCTCACAAGTTCACTTATACGACTGATGCAATCGCTTAAAAACTCGGAATCGGAGGTTGCGCTGAATCAACTATCGATATAGATAAACAACTGAATAGACTGCTCCATTGTCAATGTAAAGAGAAAAACGAAGCCGGGGAATGCGAAGCTGGGGGGAAGATTAACCAATCACAGTTCACTTTTATAGTTGGATGGAAATGCGAAAAACCTTGTAAAGTTTTAGAGTATATATATTTTTGCACATTATTACTAATTAAGGTATACTATTGACATTTCTGCTGTGTACAACCCAAAATTTTATTTTCAATCCTACGCAATTCGTATTTTTTATCCCACCCACGGCATCTGGCAACGGTTTCATTTTCCCAGCGTTAAGCAGTCTATCCAGTTGTTTATTTATATCAATGGAACTGAATGCCCACTCTTTAACAATGCCAACTACACTTTTTCAAACAGGTATAAAAAAAATATAATTTTATTACGCTCAAGAATAAAGTAAAGTTTTTAGAAACGAATTTTTTTTTTTTTTTTTTTTTTTTTTTTATTTCTTTAGAAAGTGACTTAAGGTTTAATCCATGATTCATGCAATTGATAAGTTTACATTAGGTTAAAATTTGCTTTCTTATACGACTAATTTTTAGAAAAAAATTCCAGAAATTATTCAATAATAAACTTATTTTAACATACAGCCTAGGTAATTGAAAGGTTAGCGTGCTGGCTTCTAGACCGCGAGGTTGCGTGTTCCGAGTCCCGTGTTAGGCATGGGTGTTTGTAAATGTATGTTGGCTTGTCTAATGACGAATGTTTCGGCGCATTATAGCCCTCGTGTTGCTGACGGCGCCAGATAATCTGAATACAACCAACCAGGTAATTGAAAGAAATTATTTTAATTAAAAGACACACCAGCAAGAAATTTTCTTTTTCAATATGAAATTTATTAGTTTTATTTAGGATAATAAGCATATACATTAATTTTAAAAGTTCAATGTTATTAAAAACACTACATTTAGAGACTATTTTTGTTTTTGTACTTTTCCATTTGGCGGGCGCAATCGATAAAGATGCCAAAAATATTACACCCAAAGCCAATCAGAATATCCCCTCTGGTAACCTTTTACCGCCACAATTTCAAAACAAGTGTCAGCTATTTTTAAAGTAAATTAAATTAATAAATATAATCGGCTTGGCAAGATTTGGAGCATTATTAGCTTTTTTTTTTATGTGTATACTATATGTTGTCACTAATAAAATTTAGTCGCCGAGATTTGCGTCCACGAAATGAAAAAGCACCTATTTTTTTATAAATAAAACAAATGCCAAACTGTTTATTAATAGTGTAAGAGAAATTAAGATTTCTTTTAACAAACCTTAATCTCCTTATCTATTAGAATTAAACAGTAGTTTTCTATACTTGTAAGGTATTAGTAATTATATATAAATTCATTATTAAGCATGATTATGAAATTTGATTATTGAATTTACGAAAAAATATCGCGTGAATAAAGACAAAATACCCATACATCCAGCCATACATCCAGCCATCCAATACCCATATACCCATACAGACAGCATAACGTGAGTGGAGATACCCCTCGGTACTTTTCAGCTGTTACGCGGCGCGAAATGCCCCCTCTACAGGCGCACATAGACTGTGTTAAGAAATTTGACAGCGATATCCGTATAAGTGAACTTGTGAAAACGTGATCAAGTGTTGCCGTGGTATCACCATCGATATAGATAAACAACTGGATAGACTGCTCCATTGTCAATGCAAAGAGAAAAACGCGCCGGGGATTGCGAAGCTGGTGGGATTATTAACCAATCGCAGTTAACTTTTATAGTTGGGTGGGAATGCGAGAAACCTTGTAAAGTGCTAGAGTAGATATTTTTTTGCACATTATTACTAAATAAGGTTCATTATTGACATTTCTGATGCGTATAAACCAAAATTTTATTTTCAGTCCTCGGCAAATCCGTATTTTTTATCCCACCAACGGCATCTGGCAACAGCTTCATTTTCCCAGCGTTAAGCAGTCTATACAGTTGTTTATCTATATTTCCCAGCGTTAAGCAGTCTATACAGTTGTTTATCTATATTTCCCAGCGTTAAGCAGTCTATCCAGTTGTTTATCTATATCGATGGGTATCACCAAGCCTATACTAGAAGACAGGATGAATTGAGCGCACTGAATACGATGTAGGATCCGGTTCCCCTACGGTTGTAGAGTATTGAGTGGGCTCAAATCACGTTGTCTTCTAGTATAAATGTTTCGGTTTGTTATTGGGTTGCTATAGCAACCTTATAATGGTTTGTTATAGGAATTATACATGATTTGAAAGTTGTTAATTCGGACGAGTAATCCCTGGAATTTGGCGGGTTTTTTTTATACCCATCCAACGGAAGAGTACCATAACATAAATCTTAATATTATCCAATGGAAATTTCATTTCAGGTATGGTATGTTTAGTTTTGGTTTGTAACTTCCGACTGTTTGTTTCTGCCACTTATAAAGTGCTTAACACAGCCATTTGCGTCTAGTAATTTTGAGCATCTAGAAGAATAGGAGATAGAGATCTTCTAGTGCAAACTCCTCTCTTCTTCCCCACCACACCAACGAGAGGACATTGATGACACGGCAGAGTTAATGTGCACCAGCCCCTGTTAGGTACACACCGATCTTTGGCGGCCATCAAAGATCGAACCCACAATTCTTCGATCATGTGCTCCATACTCTAACCACCAGGATGACAGCTATTATTCACTCATGGCCCATCAATATAATTTAATTGGGGGGTTGGGAACGTGAATCTTGTAAAAATTTCAAATTTTTCCTGTTCATGAGTGAAGAAAATTGATTCGAAGGCCCTATCAACAATTATTAATTAAGACTGATGTGAGACATGCAGAAAAAATAATTAAAAAACGTACAATCTCGTCTATTCTATTTTAAATAAACTCTGCGTTTTATTTATTTCAATTGAGTAATATTTAACTAATGAATAATAAGAAAACAAAACATACTAATGATAAAAATAAACACGTCAAATGAAAAAACATACAAAACAAATATAATAACTAACAACAAACTCCCCTTCAATAAACTTAAAAATCCCATTCTGTTATCACTATAAATTACAAACTAAATACCAACACAATAGCCTACTCCATTTGTTTCTTACATAAAGAGACTCAAACTCAAAATCCCGACATCATTTTAGTGCCACCCACATAAACAGAAGATAAAGACCCGAGCTCCTCTGTTCCCAGAACATAATATCCAATAAATACTCTGTTTAGGGCCTCCAATGGTTCCCTTACGAAAAATAGACAAACCAAATGCAATAACAACCAACAGCTCTTCTTCAATAAACTTAAATATTACATTCTGCTATCACTACAAATTGCAAACTAATACCCCACAAGAGTCTACTCCATTTGTTTCTTACACAAATAGACTCAAACTCAAAATTCTGACATCATTTCAGCGCCACCAACATTAACCAGAAGATAAAGACTGGAACAGAATGGCCGATAAATAGTTTGTTCTGAGCCTACAATGGTTCCATTCTAAAAAATAGACAAACTAAATGCAAAAGCAACTAACAACTCCCCTTTAATAAACTTCCCATTTTGCTATCATTACAAATTACAAACTAATACCCAAACACAGTCTACTTCTTTTGTTTCTTACACAAAGAGACTCAAAACTCAAAATTCTGACATCATTTCAATGCCACCCTCATTAACCAGAAAATAAAGACCGGAGCTTATCCATTCCCAGAACAGAATGGCCAATAAGAAGCCTGTTTAGAGCCTACAATGGTTCCCTTCCGAAAAAAAAGACAAACCAAATACAATAACAGCAAACAACTCTCCTGCAATAAACTTCAAAATCCCATTCTTCTATCACTAAAAATTACAAAACTAATACCCCACAACAGTCTACTCCATTTGTTTCTTACATAAAGAGACTCAAACTCAAAAATCCGACATCATTTCAGCGCCACCCACATTAACCAGAAAATAAAGACCGGAACAGAATGGCCGATAAATAGTTTGTTCTGAGCCTCCAATGGTTCCCTTCCAAAAAAAAGACAAACCAAATACAATAACAGCAAACAACTCTCTTGCAATAAACTTCAAAATCCCATTCTTCTATCACTAAAAATTACAAAACTAATAACCCCACAACAGTCTACTCCATTTGTTTCTTACATAAAGAGACTCAAACTCAAAAATCCTACATCATTTCAGCGCCACCCACATTAACCAGAAGATAAAGACCGAAGCTTATCTGTTCCCTGGACAGAATGGTCAATAAAGAGTCTGTTTTGAGCCTAGAATGCCGCCTTTCCGATTCCCGAAGAAAAACTAACCTTCCCCTTCTAAAAGTATATTTAATTTTACGACCCCTCCCCATTGTACCTCTGAGGTCATAAAGTTAAGAATAGGGAGTTCAAAAAAAAAATATTATGAACGCTTTCATCGAAATTTGATTCCTTGGCTCTCTCTGTGTAGAAATTGTTTTTGATTTTACGGCAGAGCCCTAGATCCTTTGGATCAGATATAATTTTTATGGTGGGTACGGAATTCATATATTGAGTTTTTTAGTGTAAGTTATTAGGTTGGGCTTTATTTCAGCTAGTGGGGTTGTGGAAGTGGGTACCAATTGAGTAGAAATCTCTCTGAGTATTAGATCTTGATTTTAACTCGCGTCATAAAGTTTATGCTGCTGATGCAGTTTTTTTTTTTTTTTTTTGGTTGCAAGAGGATTGAGATAATGGTCAATTGTTGTATTTGTTTATTTAAGGGTGAAACATGTCTATTTGAGCTTGTTGTTTACTTCATACGGAATAAAGGGTAGATTTCCTTCAGGTTTGAGCCATTTATGTGACAAGGTAATGTTTCATTTTTAAATGTGTTAAATTTATAGGTTAAATGCTGATGTTCTGAAATCCATATTTAACTTACGGGTATTATATATTTAGGTACAGTGCAAAAAAAAAAAAAAAAAAAAATTGGGTAGACGGTACATGGTAATTTTCAAAATTTAAAATTTGTATTGTTTTAGATTTTCTGAAACTTTTAACCTTTTTGTAGTATGTTAATTTTTTTTTTTTTTAATATTTATCCTTTTAAATTTCTGTTACGCAAGACCGAAACTTAAAATTACTGTATGCCAAAGCATTCCCCCCTCCTCCCCAACAGCATTTACTTTTTTCAGAAAGTAATGATGCTGTTAATACAAAATTTTGGGGTTAAAATTCATATCGTTGTTTTGTGGTTAAGATGCTACATTTTAGAATGGGAGAGAGTGGGTGTTGAATGGTACGCTTATAACTTGCATATGTCTGAACCAGATTTCTATGGGTTATACCATGTAACGTTGCACGCATCTATTTCAGATCACTGAATGTCGGTCTTTTAAGCTATTAATTGTATAAAAGCAATTTTGATTTTTAAATAAAAAAAAAAAACGTCTGTAAAGTCATGGTGCACTTTTGACCGGACACAGGAAATCAACGAAACAAGATAGAAATGTGATATATTCACCAAATGAAAGGAAAACTCTTCAAGTTTCGTTCCTATTCAGTGCAGTTCGATGTGGCTTCCATTTGTTTCCCTACACACATCCAAACGACATCTGTTGTAGCAAAGTGAACTACGTCTGTGATTACCTGTTTTAACGCGTTGACCTCCGAGTCACCCGAATATTGGCTACAGCGAAGTTTCTGATCGGGCCGCATCACCTGCATTGGGGTGACGCTTATTTGACTACTTGCGAAGGATATCCGTGTGTATTTGAAAATATATTTCACAGTAATTGACAAAACAATTGAATTGCTATAAAAGTAATACGAAAATGGATTATTAGGAAAATTATTGTAAGCTTCGTGAAAGCTTTCTTGTTCACTGTTATTTGACTCGCAAAGAAATAAGTTTTTCATTTTTTTTCTTTTCGACATTTCAACGAATTAGGGTGAAGATTTTAAGTTTTACCCCTCTTTACTCGGCAAAGATTCAAACTATGATCGTGTAAAGTGGCGAGAGGAGAAACAGATGCGAAGTAACGGACACAAATAAATAGACATGATACCATGGAAACAAACGTAGCGAGAGATTTGTCTTGCGACCACCAGCGATTCGCATTATTAAAAATATCGATGGGAATACCCAGCAGAATACGCTTCGTACAGCGGTACTCGCGGCCTGAAGGATATTTCACTGTAAGCTCGCATGGCAGTCAACGTGTTAAAGCTCCCGTATAGCCTCTACAGACTCGTCACTTATCAATGGCCTATCAGAACGGAGTTTGTTCAGCAAACTGCCGATATCCTACAAGTTACCCTTGAATAATAGTATTCCTATATGGTGGCGCTTCGTTGTACATGCGACGATATTCAGGGGTAACCTGATTTGAATTTAGCAAGCCACAGAACACACTAAACTTTCCTCTGTATCTTCCACATCTCGTGTACAACGAAGCGCCACCATATAGGAATACTATTGGTTAAACAGGAATACTATTGCTATATAGGAATACTATTGCTATTCGCCACCATATAGGAATACTATTGGTTAAACTGGAATACTATTGCTATATAGGAATACTATTGATATTCGCCACCATATAGGAATACTATTGGTTAAACAGGAATACTATTGCTATTCGCCACCATATAGGAATACTATTGGTTAAACAGGAATACTATTGCTATATAGGAATACTATTGCTATTCGCCACCATATAGGAATACTATTGGTTAAACAGGAATACTATTGCTATATAGGAATACTATTGCTATTCGCCACCATATAGTAATACTATTGGTTAATCAGGAATGCTATTGCTATATAGGAATACTATTGCTATTCGCTACCATATAGGAATGACTTGGGTTAACCGCTTTTGTGTGGTGTTGCGTCATGGACCGGTGTGCGCACACGCTTGCGCATAATACTACGGAAACATATAGAGTTTTCTTTTTATTTGGTGTTGATTTCACATTTTACCTTGTTTCGGCGATTTTCTGTGACTGGTCAAAAGTGCACCATGACTTTACGGACACACTGTACAAATCAATGTGGATTGAAGATTTTTGTTCCCCGGCAAAACCAGCCATCTTTAACAATTAGAATATTGAAAGATAACTTATAATCCTCACCTCATTTTTACACTAAACTTAAACATCCTAAAGAAAGTCAATCAATATTTCAATGGCTTTTCTTAAGAAAAAGAAAAAAAAATAAGTGACAAATAAATTGTCATGCTTATTAGTACAGTCAAAGGATATAAACAACAGTGGGAAACATGAACACTTTCCTCAGCACCCGACAGATCTGAAATACAAAAAAAAAAAAAAAAAAAAAAAAAAAAACGGGACCGTATTCCAGGGAAAAAAAATCGGAGAAAAGAGGAAAAAATTAACGAGAATCCTTCCTGACAAGTTTGGGCATTTAGTAGCAAATCACAAGTTCCTGCTGTCACTTTGTGAGACTGAATCCACATGTCCCGACAACTGTGAACACAGGAAAGTATCTGTCCTGGTTTTTTTTGTTTTTTTGTTTTTTATTCGTTTCCTTGATTTGTAGCGAATATCTACTTACTTCACTCAATTGATTTGTCCTTTCTTCGATGAATGAGTTTGAGATTTCTTTTCATCAGGAGATAAGTTGCGATTGTTTTTTCCTTTTTCTTAAATAGATTGCGAATAAAATACGAGATTGTCGAAATTAAATCCTTTTTTTTTTTACTAAAATAAGTAATCAATAGATTTACACACAATTTGAATACGTACTAAAAGGGGAACACGAGGCAAGATATTTGAAGGAGAGAAAATAAAACGTTAAATGTACCAGTTTAAGGAAACACGTGAAAGTGTCTTTTTAACACGCTTTTTTATTTTCACCTGTATGTTTGCTTGTAACCGACTCTTTTGGGATCGATTTTGCCCTACTTTGAGCGATCAGATTTGATTAAAACTTTGCACACTTGTCAAAGACCGATGACAATACAATAATTTAATAAGTTTGTCGCTTTATCACAAGGATTAGCTCGTGTTGCCCTTGCGCCATTAAATTCCAACTAACCTTCTCCGGAATCGAACTGTTACCCGTTACAATCCCAGTAATCACAGAACCTATCATCGACAATTGATAAGGCACAAAGATTTGTCGTGGGCACCTCGGTTATACAAAGCGTGTTTTTTAGTCGCATTATCCTTACCAGGATCTTCTTCAGGATTAGTGATTTTTCATATTCAGAGACACGGTAGTGTTTTGTGCCAAGTAATACGGCGTGCACTAAGGCATACACATGACTTAAATGTGAGACGAGCATGTGACTATTGGCAGGAACAACTGGAGAATTTTGTACACTTAACTAAGAAAAATTAACTAAAAAAAAATTTACAGTTTACAGAAAAAATAATCTATAATTTAAAAAACTAAAAAAACGCTTTAATAGAAAACCAAACTAAAAAGTAGAAAATAATTAATAATTTAAAAAACTAAAAAACACACTCTTTAATAGAAGAGTGAACTAAAAAGTAGAAAATATTTTTAATTAAGTTTGAAATAGGAATAGAGTGATTAACAAGAAATATGTATTTTATCATAAAAAAGCGTGGGGGTGCTTGATGTCAATTGTGGTAAATATTTAATGACAGATATTGGTAAAAGTAGAGCCATTATGAAAATATCTTAAAAAGCACCCCACGCTTTTTTACGATAAAATAAATATTTCTTGTTAATCACTCCATTCTTATTTCAAACTTATTTAAAATTATCTTCTACTTTTTAGTTCACTCTTCTATTAAAGCGTGTTTATTAGTTTTTTAAACTATTAATTATTAAGGCTGAACCGTACTGGAAAAGTTGACGGAACCTGCAGTTTGCATAAAGTCGTTGCTAATCCTTGGTTTGTCGGGTGGTTGTCAAATGTCCCCTACAAAAATTGTTTTATCTATTTCTCAATAGATTGCAGACCATGATCAAAGCACGTCCCATTACCTTCCTATCTAACCTAAATGTATTCAATCAGTTCCATGAATTACACCCGTAGGCCTGGGCGATGTTAACATTTCTGTATCGCGATATATCGGGAAGCAAACATCCCGATGTTAACTATAATTTTTTTTTACAAAATACTATTAAACAACGTTTTCATAACACGCTATATAGCCGAAAGTTATGCTTACTTAGCTTTGTAACATTTTATTGAATTCATGTATGGAAGTTTATTTTAAATAACATGAGCAGCGACCGAATTACTTTCAGAGTGATACACAAAGCACCCAAGGGGGTACAAGCCGTTTTTTTTTTTTTTTTTTTTTTTTTAATGTTTCTATCTTAATGAAATTTTACCTTGTTATTATCCAGGGAAGGAGGAGGGGGGGGGGGAGGAGGACAAGTGCACTTCCTGGCGGTGCACATGTTACTTTAGTTATTGAATATTCTTATATATTAAATCAAAAACATACTTTATAAAGAATATTTTATTACTTACTATATACAATATAACTAATGTTGGATTGAGTAATTAATCTTATGGAAATAAACTTTATTCAAAATGTACAAACTGAAAAAAAAATTTATAAAATATTTATTTACTTACGAGTCAGAAGAGAAAATCATTCAACTTAAATGGGAAAAAAAAATCGTTTATAAGTATTTAAATAATCAAACTAGAGAAACAACTGTGATCAGTCCATGCGCTAGTTCATATTGACTTTGGCAGATATAACAAACCATCATAGTAATAAATAACCTGATTGTCTTAGCTGGGTAAGAACTAGACAGAAATTACCAAGATAGAATACCGCAATCCCCTTACGTTAATAAATAAAGCAAAGCTCTCAAAGGGTAAAAATGTTGGATAAAAAAATTCTGGAGTTAATGTAAACGATTTAAAAATACAAAAATTTTATATTTTATTTCTTCCAAGTTAGAAAAAAAATGAAGGAAAACAAAATCAAAAAATGAAACACAAAAAGTTTAGGAAATACTCAATTGAATTCCAAAAATAGAATACCAAGGTCTTATATCTGATGACAAATTAAATAAAAATCAAAATGTTTTTCAAGAGTTGAGGGAACAACAACAAAAATTTCAAACAATAAAAGGAATACTTCTTTCATATCGAATCTCCAATATTACTAGACTACTGGCGCCTGAAAACCACCTCGCAATTTCAATACTAAGCTGTAAAAACGAAATAGGAAATAAACGCGAGACTTAAAAAAAAAAAAAAAGCATTGTAAAATTGAATTATAATTTCAAAATGTCATACGTGCTTTTTTTCAACTTTATTTTAAATTTCAAAAGCCAAGGAATGTAAAAGCGAATGCAACATGTATAAGTGATTAAGTGCACAATGCCATCTGTGGCGCTTTATTTCTATACAATCATGGAAATATCGCTCATACCGAAGGTGAATACGATTACCACGATGCCGATGAAGTATCGCCCCAGCAAAAGCAAATGGAAATCTACTCAAACGGAGCGGTGTAGCTCTATACAGTCTTGGATACACCGCGCATATGCAGGGAGGATTACAGCGATGTGGTGAAGTATCGTGTCTCAAACTGCTCGGTGTAGATGGTTTCTATACGTTTCTATAGTATCTTAGAAAACCGCTCATGAATCGTGCAATCACGGTTCTTCGTCCTTGAAGTGCTAGGCAAGCAGTGAGCTCTTGTCAAAAAAGATCGTGATGTATCGGTTTGGGAAAAATAGTATATGAGATAGGAAAACAAGCATTGGAATACAACAGTTATCCATGTTTTATATAAAAGACGCTTACCATTCTGACTTTCCTACCCACAGGGGCGTACTGGCCATAGGGTTGTTCGATGTAATCACTGGGCCGGTCAGTGTCTGTAAAAAATGGTCAGTTTCAGTATGAAAGTTATTATTATTATTATTATTATTACCTTTTTCCTTTTAATATAAGTTGTTGCTTTCCTTAACTTTTTTGAAAAAAGCACAATGCATTCAATTTTAAATTTAGAAAATAGATACACTAAGATTTATGTATTATAGCATTACGAGTTTACTTATTTTATAACTTTTAAGGTAAAATATGTATTATCATTTCGGATGTAATTTTCTAATAACCTGGAAATCCTTTATTTTGCGATTTAGTTTTAGTTTTTGCAACAAACAATAAATTGTTTATAGAAACCAAGTTCACTCAAAGAAGTAATAAATAGTAGAGACAATTGGATTCAATGAACAATTCCGACTTTTTTTTTTTTTTTATTCAATTCTAAATGTCTCGAAATGACCATTAACAAAAAAAATTTCTATTCTCCAAGCGCTTTTTTTTTTTTTTTTTAAATTTGCATTTTAAGTTTGCCTGTCAGGTTTTTGCGGGAAAAAGGACCTTATTTTTTTGTGACTCTATTGTGACATCATCGTTTCCTAAATATCTCCATAGGTCACTTGGCGGTTGCGGCTGTTAAAACGTTGTTATCATGGACATTTCAAATACTTGTCTTCTCGTCATTTTGCTTTCATGTTATTTGATTGATTATTTCTTAAAATGTCTAACATTTTCTACAGATATTGTATCGTGCCAATATGCAAAAGCATAACCATAACAACTCCTGACAAAATTTTCATTACATACCACGGAATAAAAATACTCGAAAAAAGTGGCGCCAAGCGATGAAGAGGGACATTGAAATGTATATGCCACTGCCGACAAAAATTGTACGTTATGTTTATGAAGATCATTTTGAAATAAGTTACATTTATGATAATTTTTATACTAGGAAAATTAAAGAATGTTTGCCTTTTAAGTTTAAAACAAGCTATTTGTTAGGAAAGCTATTCTAAATTTTTGTAAACATCAAATGCAAAGTAATGGGTTAAAATTGAAAGTCCGGTACTGATTCTGCGCCAAGAATTGCTTACATAAAACCACGCCAAATTATGTTCACTTGCTATTAAAAAAAATTGGCGTGGCAGCCATTTTTTGGCAAAAATTACCTTGGCGCAAAATCCGTACCGGACTTGGATGTTGACAAAGGCCCCCTTTAACGAAAAAATACAGATATTTTCTCACCAAACTTTTTATTCCAAGCACAACAAAATCATTCAAATTAATTAAGACAGTGAATCTTGCCTATTGGCTTTTAAGCCACGGGTTTCCACTGTTACAAAATCCATATTCTTGCTGAAAGACAGCCATCATTGTCGAGTCAATTTTTGGCAAATTGTCAGACTCGCCTTACGAAACCAGGTTCCATTTTTGCAATTAAATAAAAAACAAATACCTACAAAATAGACGATCAAAAATATTTGAGAAATGGCAACTACTAAGTAGAAAACACAGAGTATATAGCTGACACTTTGTGGTAGAAACCTCACCATAACAAACGGAGCGAAGGGATTACGTCACCGAACCTTTCGGGGCTCTTGACGTCATACTCAAAATCGGCCCGTTTTGAGCGGATCGCAATTTGAGGGTTTTTTGCGCATTTTCTTCTTATAAATAAATAATAAAATTGTTTTAATCAGAATAAATAAAAGATATTTGGATATGAGTGCGTAAATTCTCATTCATTTTTAATGAATAAATTTTGAAAAGTAGTTTACAGCATATTTTATTGATAAAAATGTTTTTAATATATACAATTAGATGCCAACACAAAACGCGCTCTGTAAATGAATATAAAAATTGGCAATGCATATGAAGGCTTATTGAAGGAAACAAAAAGTTGTCTTTTTTACTTTCAATTACCCATATGTATACATAGGGTATCGAAAGTATAGCATTCGGGCAAAAAAAATTTTTTGATTATTTTGCCTTTCTTCACGTTTTGGAACATCCTGATTTCAAAAAAAGTGATCTAGAAAAAATGTCCGTCTGTGTGTTTGTATGCGTGTATGTGGTCATCATAACTCTCGAACAAATTGACCTACGATATTCAAATTTAGTGTGCGAGTTGGTGGTAGCCATGAGACCCAATGTTAAGGTTTTCGTCAAAATAGCACATGCGCGTAAGGTAGCTAGCTGCCTTTGAAAAAAATCATGTTTTTCAGTAATTGCTGAAAAACGGCTCTAACGATTTTGTTCAAAATTGCTGTGGTAATGCCTCTTAAGATGTTCTGAAAACATTCACACCACCGAAATTCCCTTAAAAATGCTTTAATGGAGTAAAAAAAAGAAAAACGAATGCCTTTAACACAGAGTTCTCTTTTCTTGAGCATACCTCATCAACAATCGTTTTTTTTTTTCTCTCTCCTCAGTTTCACTTACAAGAAAGGATAATATAAGAATTATCGATAAGCATATCGCAAAAAATTCCCATTTTGGCTAATTATATATATATATATATATATATATATATATATATATATATATATATATATATTAATGTAAATTTGATCTATGCAATTCCCCCTTTTCGCACTTGATTGATTAATTAGTCCTCAGAAGTGACAATAGAAGCATGTGTAAAAATGTACTTTTAGTTAAAGCCCTCAAAACTTGTTAGAATGCTTTAACATAACCGAGTCTACTTTGAAATTTTCAGCTGGATTGGATGGCAGAAATTAGGTTAATTAGTAATCCGGAGTTGTAATGGAAGCCTAGCGTGTAAAAGCGGTCTTTTCGTGACATCCCCAAAAACTTGATAGAACACATTATCATCAAAAACGAATCTATCTGCTAAGTTTCTTCTCGATTGGATGACAGTAAGTAGATTAAAAGCCCTTCGCAGAATTGTCTGCCACACACACAAACAAATTCGAAGTCAATATTTGTTTATCTTCAGTAAAATTAACAATTCCCGCACTTTTTTATTATTATTATTTTTTTATTCAATTCTAAATGTTTTGAAAAGGCCATAAACAGAAAAATTTCGACTCAATGCGCTTTCTGTCTTTCTTTTTTTTTTTTTTTTTTCCTTTTTTTTTCTAATTTGCAGTCAAAATTCCTCTGTTACACGTTGGCGAGAAAACGATTCATTCAGCTCGAATTGAATGTGAAGTCAAGACTTCCAAACATCTTGGCTTGAAATGCGGCAGTGTAAACCAGTTTTGCAAGTTTCTCGCAAATCGCGCCAACCTGTACGTGATACAACAATGGTCTACCAGCACCAACTACTTCAACGCCAACTATTTGGCAGAAACCTCACAATAACCATAGAAACGGTAGTAACCCTTGACGACGTCAAAGATTTTATTGAGTGTTTTGATCGGACTGGCTTTGGCTAGGAATTGAGGCATTTTCTTTTCTTAATATTTAAATAACTAATTTTTTTGAAGAACTTTTGTTTAAATATTTGGAATCCGAAATAAATTCTTCATAAATATAAACTAATTTCACTCGTTTTTAAAAAATGGGGGAATAGTCCATTGATTTTTGTTTGCCCACAATATTTAAAACAAAGTACAAAAGCCAAGCCGTATTTTCTAACTTTATTAACTTTAGACAAAGAAAATAATTACGATATAACTTTGATGATAGAAAACTCTAGTTATAAAGTCATTGCAGAATGACAGCTTGTAGCAATTTAAATACAGATTGTCACAAAAAAAAAAAAAAAATACATAGTTATAATTATAAATTAATGACTAATCGTTATCCGTATAAACCGTTTTTTAACCACTTCTTTTTATATTGCACTCTTTTTCTAACCACAAAAATAGGGAAATAATTTCCATAATTATTCTCACGGCAGCTGTGAATGTTGTTATTTTTTCCACCGATTCTTTTATTCACTTTTGGCGAGAGCTGCCTCTTGACGAAGATCGATCATCGCCAAAGCGGCGCCTTATTTGCATGTCATTTAAATATTCCACTTAGAAAGTTGAATCGAAAATGATGCCAGGGGTAAACATGGTTTTTGTTTAAACATCGAATATAAATCCGTTACTTTGCCAGAAGCTCAAAAAATAAAACTAATTTTCCATTACTTTTACCCTGTCGCTTAAGTTTTTGGAAGAAAGTGGAGTTTTATGAAGGTTTCAAAATATAATATTCTGAAGTCAATAGGATTCCTAATTTTTGTATGATTACGTTACATAACTTCAATTTAGATAACTGGGATGTTTTTCATCATTAAGAGTTAAAATGATGTTTTTGAAACAAATATTGAAATGGACAATTCCCGCCTTTTTTAAAAAAAAGAATGAAATTAGTATATATATTTATAAAGAATTACTTTCTGATTTCAAATATTCAAACAAAAGTTCTTTAAAGAGATTAGTTATTTGAATATTAAAATGCCCGAAAACCTCGTCCGATTGCAGTCCGATCAAAACGCTACATTTTAGCTGTGACGTCATAACATGCTTCCAGTTTCTATGGTTATCGTGAGGATTTTGCAAAATTGTTGGTGTGAGTTTTTTAGACAATTGCCATAACCCTTGCTGGCTGGCGCTATTTGTGAAAAACCTGCAAAACTGGTTACCGCTGCTGCGTTTCAACCCAAGTTGTTAAAGATCTAGTGATGTCCCATTCTCTTCGAGCCGAATGAGTCGTTTTTCCCGCCAAAATAAACCAGCGAACTTTGGTTGCGACTTGAAAATAAGAAAAAGCACAGGAAGCAGAATTTTTTTGTGTTTATGACCTTTTCGAAACATTTAGAACTGAATAATAAAAAAAAAATTTAAAAATGCGGGAATTGTCCATTGTTTTGCTTAAAAGAAAAGTTGTAATAACTAAGTCAATTTACTAGGGATTATGCTTATGCTGGATGACGTTTCCCAGCATGCAATTCACAAAACAGGGTTCCCACCCAAATCACAGAATGAAAATCAATGACTTTTAAGGGCCTAATTAATGTTTTTAATGACCTTTGAAAATTTGTTTTCAGGCATCATCTCTCTATATATAAGGCAAAGCCCTCACTCACTCATCACTAATTCTCCCACTTCCCACATAGTCACAACTCTGAAAATCGGCACAAATATCAACAATGGTAAAAATAGAAAAAGTAAGCTATTCCGATCTCGATTAACCCACTTTAAGGGGTCGAAAAGGGGTTAAACGTTCCAAACGGGGGACATTCGAATATCCTACTTCCCACATGGTCACAACTCTGAAAATCGGCACAAATATCAACAATGGTAAAAATAAAAAAAGTAAGCTATTCCGATCTCGATTAACCCACTTTAAGGGGTTGAAAAGGGGTTAAACGTTCCAAACGAGCGATATATTCGAATGTCCTACTTCCCACATGGTCACAACTCTGAAAATCGGCACAAATATCAACAATGGTAAAAATAGAAAAAGTAAGCTATTCCGATCTCGATTAACCCACTTTAAGGGGTTGAAAAGGGGTTAAACGTTTCAAACGAGCGATATATACGAATGTCCTACTTCCCACATGGTCACAACTCTGAAAATCGGCACAAATATCAACAATGGTAAAAATAGAAAAAGTAAGCTATTCCGATCTCGATTAACCCACTTTAAGAGGTCAAAAAGGGATTAAACGTTCCAAACGAGCGATATATTCGAATGTCCTACTTCTCATATTTTCACAATTCTAAAAACTGGTGTGAATATCAATAAAGACAAACGCAGAAAAAGTAAACTATTCCGATCTCGCGTTGATCAAGGGGTGGAAAAGGGGTTAAACGGTTCCAAACGAGGAATATCCGAATGTTCCTCTTCCAATGTAGTCATTTTTCTGATATTTTTTGCAAATGTTAAAAAAATAAGTCATTCCAATATCGATTAACGAATTTTTAAGGGATGAAAAGACGACGCAACATTGAAACTATACGAGGATTAACTTAATGTCTAATTAACTTAATTCCAATACAGCTACTACTTTGAAATTTAGAACTAAGAGCAAACATAAACACAATAAACTATTCCAGTTTACTATTCACAATTATAAATTTCGTTTAAAATGTCAACCAAGGAAGTTCCTATTTTGATAAATCAATTTGTCGGGATCGAAATGGGAGCAAACGTCTGAAGTGAAGAATACATGAATGTCTTTTGATCGCTAAAATGCTAATGGTAAAATTTCGTAGCGCAGCACGGGTATTCAGCTTGTGACTATATATAAATTTTTTTATAAAGTATATTCTACCAAAACAGTTACAAGTTGGCGCATGCGCAATATAAATGTCAGAAAATTCCGATACAGTGAGGATGAGTGGCGGTCACGCGGGGATAGCAAGTCCGAGTTGTATTTTTATAAATTTTGGAGTTGAACAACATACACAAAAATTAAGGACTTTTAAGGACCTCTAAGTATTTTCAAGGACTTTCAAGGCCTTGAAAACAGGTTCAAGAATATTAAGCACTTTTAATGACTTTCAACGACCGTGGGAACCCTGCAAAAGTATCCAATGACAACAAAAGAATATACGAATTCCAAAGAATGTTAACATCCCTGGTTTACCTTAAAACTTTTCGCAGGGTTTGTTTTACTATCAGCTGAATACCCGGGCTACGTTACGAAATTTTTTCCATGTGCATTTTAGCAATCAAAAGACATTCACATTTTAAACGCTTAATCCCGTTTTGACCACTGAAAATTGGACTGTCAAAATCAGAATACCTTTATCTATACATGCGCTTTTTTCATGTTTCAACAATGATTGGTGAAATTCATAGACTTATTATTATCAATAGAGTGCGCGTTCCAACTTCAATTATACAACGAGAATGAAACCAAAATGAATCACATGAGTAGGGACTTTTGGGGAGCAGGGTTGCAGATTTGGCGGGTTTCTCCTCAATCAGGCGATAAAGGATAATAAGATTATTAGATAAAGGATTAACTTTACGACTTAGCCAAATTAAAAACCACGTGACTGATAGACGAATTTTGTGATTCATTTTGGTTTCATTCTCGTTGTATGATTGAAGAGGGAACGCGCAGTCTATCGATAATAATAAGTCTATGGTGAAATTTAACTTACAGAGTTAGAGAATGATTCAGTCAGTCTGTGAGTTAATTACCAGGGTAATCTTTATAGTAATTACAGGTAGGACATCGAAGTAAATTACCAAAAAAAAAAAACTCAAAATAATTAAAAAAGTAATAAAAAGATGCCATGGCTTGAATTAGTAATTTATTTTAAAAGTTAAGGAATTTGAATTATACACTGTTGGAGGGAATCTGTTATAGAAGAGTTCATAGGATCAAATCATATTAATACAAAATTTAGGGGTATGGAACATCGCACAACTTTCAGTTACACTATATTGCTGATGCAGATTTGTGTAATTTATCATTTTTATATTTTCATCAGTCGCTTATCAAAAAAAATATCGCCAAACAGTCAATTTTTTCTAATTCTTATGTGGGTCTTAGAAAAAAAAAAAAAAAAATGGGAATTTTGTCTATATGCTTATCGATAATTCTTATATTATCCTTTCTTGTAAAAGAGACTGAGCAGAGATTTAAAAAAAAAAAAAAAAAAAAACAATCGTTGATGAGGTATGCTCAAGGAAAGAGAACTCGATGTTAAAGACATTCGTTTTTCCACTTTTTAAGGCATTAATGCATTTTTACGGGAATTTCGGTGGTATGGATGTTTAGAACACCTTAAGAGGCATTACCACAGCGATTTTGAACAAAACCGTTAGAGCCGTTTTCTTAGCAATTACTGAAAAAACATGATTTTTTTCAATGGCAACTACCGCATGCGGATGCGCGATTTTGACGAAAGCCTTATTGGTAGGTCCCATGGCCGCCACTAACCCTCATACCAAATTTGAACATCGTAGGTCAATTTTTTCAGGAGTTTTGCTGACCACAGACACACACACATTTTTTGTAGACCACATTTTTGAAATCAAGATGTTCCAAAACGTGGAGAAATGCAAAAAAATTGAATTTTTTTGACCGAATGCTATACTTGCATTACCCTATGTATATATACATATGGGTAATTGAAAGTAATAATCAATACTATAACAGAAATCGAATGCAATCAAGAACTATATTTTGTACCAGTTTTGATGAGCTACGTTATGAAAGAATGTAGAAACACTCACTAAATTGATAATTTGAATTTTAAAATTTCACATAAACAAATCAGAATTATATGCATCTAATTATAATTATTTTGGAGGGAAAAAAAACACTTTTATTCAATACATTTTTTTAAACTTCTAAGACAAGTTGCCATAAGAGGAAATCCAAGTAAGGACCATTCCCTATACTCGCTATGTTAACAATCTTCTAGCCCAGTGCATTTAGAAACTACTTTATATAAATCCTTGAAAATCGGTAAGTAAATACGAAAAAGATCACTTATAAAGAAATGACATAAGTTGTTTTCATTTAATGGCTATCTATTATAAATGAAAATATCAAATACAAAATCAGGTGGTGACCCTGTATCTGCATTAACTAGAGGTCGGCGATATATCGATACGACGATATTTTTATCGATATTTTAAAACATATCGATAGTACAAATATCGATACAAGTCACCGATATATTGATATTTTTAAACATTTTTAGTTTTTTGATGATCATTTTTTAGTCCCATGTGTTTTTTCGACTTTCTTTATTCCCTTTTCAAAAACTTCAAAACTAAAGTTTGGATTTGACTAAGAGACAGTTAAAATGGCACCTTAACCAAAATGATAACATAATGTAATGGAAAGATAAGATCATCTATTAGTAGTCATTAACATAGCGCCGTTTCTGTTGCCAACGTGTGCCTGAAATTTTCTTCTAATTTTAAATATTTAAAACATCTATAAGCAAAATATGTGGTAAACTACTTTTCAAAATTTCTTCTTCAAAAATAAATGTTAATTTATGCATTGACATCCAGATGTATTTTATTTATTCTGATTGATAATATAATTTACTTGTAAAAACAATTTTTACAATTTATTTATTAAAACAATTTTGGCATTTTCATGAAAAGTAGAAATTTGCCCCAAAAAACTTCGTTTCTGGCAAAATTCAAAATAAAATTTAAAAAAAAAAAATATCATGTATCGATACATCGATATTTTATCGATATTTTTTGCTCTGCAACGATATGGTATCGATATTTATTTTGATCTATATTTCGGAACTCTAGCATTAACGTAAGGTTTTCAAATATGGAATAAAATATATAGGATGCTATTTTCGAGTTTTTAATTTATGCCATTTTATTAAGTGATGGTTTTCGTACCTACACACCAAATTTCAAGGTTGTATATAAAGTAGTTTCTAAATGCACTGGGCTAGAAGATTGTAACATAGTGAGTATAGGGAAAGATCCTTTACTAGGACTTGCTCTTCAATAAAAATATAGCTTTTAATACACCCCAACTTTAGTTTTTATTTTTACTTTCAATTACCCATACTTATTACATAGGGTAAAGAAAGTATAGGACATTAAGGTTTTCGTCAAAATCGCGCATGCGCATAAGGTAGCTGTCATTGAAAAAATCGTGTTTATCAATTATTGCTAAAAAACGGCTCTAATGATTTTGATAAAAATCGCTATGGTGATGCCTCTTAAGGTGTTCTAAACATCCCCACCTCCGAAATTCCCGTAAAAATGCTTTAATGGCGTGAAAAGTTGAAAAACGAATGCCTTCAACACGGAGTTCTCTTTGCTTGAACATAGCTCATGAACGATCGTTTTTTCTCCTCTTCTCAGTTTCACTTATAAAAAAGGATAATATAAGAATTATCCGAAAGTGTATCGCCAAAATTTCCAGTTTGGCAAAGTTTTTTTTTTCCTTACAATCTCATATTACAATTACCGCAAAAAATATCGCCAAACTGGCCATTTTTGCTAAACGAAGGATGGAAGTATAAAAACGGTATATGACACAAATCCACATCAGTAATATAACGTAATTGAAAGTTGTGCGATGCTCCATACCCCTAGTTAGACTTCGTTCTTCATAAAGTTCTACTAAAACAGTTCAAAGATTGGTTGGTTGTTTTCAGATTATCTGGCGCCGTCAGCAACACTAGGGCCATAATGTGCCGAAATATTCGTCATTAGACAAGCCAACATACATTTACAAACACCCATGCCTAACATGGGACTCGAACCCGCAACCTCGTGGTCCAGAAGCTAGCATGCTAACCACTACACCGTTTGGTCGGCAACAGTTCAATGAAATTTAAAGCAGTGAAATCCTTTATTCGTCTCGTCTCAATATACATTTTGAAACGGACTTTATATACCAAAGCACTAAAAAAAGTTCTTCTTTGGAAAAATACACTTATTCATTCCATGTATAAGACATCGAATTTGAATCTATCTTAAAATGGGTTATCATTTTTTTCCAAAGTTTTCTTTTTCCAAAAAAAAAATATATATTTAAAAAAAAAAAAAAAAAAAAATGAAGCGGTGAGCAATATAAGGATTTATGGCTAAAAAATGGTAAAATCGTAGCCAGCTTGTCATCTATCATATTTTCGATGATTGCGCCATTTTCTTCTCTTTTGGAACGTTTTTCCCGCCTTTTTTGTTGGCCGATTTCTATTCATTTATTCGAGGGACTCGTCCATTCGTCTTACGATTCAATCGAATTTTAAACGAATGCAATAAAGATCAAATGGCTTCTTTTATCAATCATATTTGAGGGGAAAAGTAGTATTTGCATTGAATTGATCATTTCGTGCTCGAAATCAAAATGCCAAAAAACCCTAACCAATCAAAACACAGTTTTTACTATAAACCTCTTATAAACTTAGTTAAAAACTTTTATGTGTAATTTGCTTGTTATTTAAGGTACTTGACCACCTTATATTTTTTTATTTATTTTTTCAATCTTTATACTTTTAACCCTTTGCACTCCAGACCTTTTTCGCGCGGAGGAATCAGCAACTCGAGACATTTTAGGTTCGGCTGGTGTTTATGGATTTGCTTCATAGAAACTAAACAGTCATTGGCCTTGCATCAAATTTCCGCATCACACCTAATGGTCCTCTTGTGGTTTGGCATCCAATCGTGTGGCGCCTGAGAGGCGCCACTGGAGTGCAAAGGGTTAAAAATCACCCCACATTTTTTTTTTTTTTTGACACAACAATGAAATTAGTGAAAATGTGCGTACGCTTCCAGCACTCCATACTAGCGAGTAAAAACTTTAAACGCGTTTTTCTCGAAACTACTTTTTTTTCAAATGGCGGACACTTAATCTTCGAAACTACTCGGCCGATTTCAATGATTTTGGTCTTGTTTTGTTCGTTGAGATGTTTTGTATGCCAATTTACCACATTTTGCCAAATAAATTAATAATAACATTGTTTTTTTTTAACAAAGTATAGTGAAAAACAGGGGTGTTTTTTCAATATTTTTTTCAAACATTTGCTGAAGTATGGTGTTTTCACGCAAACAAGATGACACATGGCTCTTTGAAGTTATATTAATGTTGTGGTCGGTAGTCTAGGGGAAATTAGGAACGACGCAGTTTTTATACTTAAAGTTAGTTTCCGTTTAGCACCTATAAAGTGTGTGCCACAATCGCTATATATGTCACTACACTTACCCCGACGTGATATGAACCGTTTTAAAGCTGCAATGAATGCATCAGCTGTGAGATAAGTCACCAGTTCAAAGTGAATCGCCCTAGTAGCAAAGCACACAAATAATACAATGTAAGATTTAACAGTACGTGCACCTCGTCCTTTTGACACCTTGGTTTGGAAGGGTCCAGCGTAATCCACACCAACACCGCAAGAAAGCAGGAGCTGGTGATATGCGAGCAGATGGTAGATCACCCATCATTAGGTTTGTAATGGTAGATATGATTTTAAAACACTGAACACATTTTCTAATTATATGTCGAATGATGTCCCTACCAGAAATTATCCAAAATTGCTCTTGGATACAAAATTGTACATGCTGTGGCCCAGCATTATGAGCTCAGTCAGTGCGGGATGTTTGTGGTCATAGGAAATTGCAGCATGTCTGAGGCGGCCGCCTACCCTGAACACACTTGATTCGTCAACAAATAGATTGAGAGAAAGGTTGGTTGTTTTCAGATTATCTGGCGCCGTCAGCAACACGAGGGCTATAATGACCCGAAACATTCGTCATTAGACAAGCCAACATATATTTATTAACACCCCTGCCTTACACGGGACTCGGAACCCGCAACCTCGTGGTCTAGAAGCTAGCACGCTAACCACTATACCGACAAATAGATTGAGAGAAAGGATTTTGCTTCTACGTGAAAGAGGCTTATTTTTGAGAAGTGTGTTGATTTCATCCGAAAACTCAATAGCTTGGACAGTTTTCACCAGATTTTCCATTGCACAATTAAGCTCACTCGTTGTAAGAGAATCCTTACGCTTATTCTGAGGAGTTTTGCAGTTATGTATAAATCGCAGGCAGTTTCTTTTCTTACTATTCTTTTCAGCTTTGTAAGAGAGGAAAACTTTGAAATTAAATTCATAAATACCTCGTTTGGCATGGCAGAGGCTGCGCTAGTGTTGGTTAGATGAGACACACTGCTACGTTGCTCTAAGAAATCTTCATCTACAGGCACGGTCGACGTAGTTAGTGAATGTATGTTAGGTTGATGTAGGAATTCAGGACCACACCACCACGAAGACACGGATAAAGCTGACGTTGAAACGCCCCTATTTGCAAGATCAGCAGAGTTGTCCTCACTCCTGACGTGGTGCCAATGTAAAACGGTGGAGAGGTTTTGGATTTTTGAAACTCTGTTGGCGACGAATGTCTTCCAACGGCTTGGATGGTCACCCAACCAGCTGAGTACGATTGTGAAATCTGTCCAAAACTGCGTTTACGATGGAGGAATGCCCAGTGTCTTCACAGTGAAATTCATCAACCTTGCAAGAAGGAGAGCGCCACAAAGCTCCAATCTTGGAAGCGAGACAGTCTTGAAAGGAGCCTCTCTCGTCTTCGAAGTCACCAACTGAACTGTGATATTACCTTGTTGAGAAACTGAACGCAAGTAGATGACTGCGGAGAATGCCTTTTCCGATGATTGGTTGTTTTCAGATTATCTGGCGCCGTCAGCAACACGAGGGCTATAATGCGCCGAAACATTCGTCATTAGACAAGCCAGCATACATTTACAAACACCCATGCATAATACGGGACTCGGAACCCGCAACCTTGCGGTCTAGAAGCTAGCAAGCTAACCACTATACCGTTTGGTCGGCCCTTTTCCGATGAATCACTAAACCCATGCAACTAGATGAAACAATATGTAGTGGTGATTAAAAATCTTGGAATTTTTACATCTCGAACCAATTGCATATCAAGAAGCAACTGTCGCCATTCATTCGAAATCTGTTGGGGTACTTCATCATCCCAGTTCAGCTTGAGTTTCCACAAGTCCTGCTTCATGATCTCGCATCGAATGGTGATTGGAGAAAGCCATCCCAACGGGTTCGAACAATTTTGCAATTGCTGAAAGTAGTGATTTTTTGGTTAAAATGTCACTGAGAATTGAGGAGTCTATCTTGAAGGAGAAGACGTCTGTGGCTGGGTGCCATAATACTCCCAGAGTGAGTCTTTATGGACTCGTCAGCGCTGATGTTGAGCGTATCACTTGAAGCTCGATATTCTTTAGGAATAGCACTGAGAAGTTCTGTTGAATTTGATGCCCATTCTCTGAGGGAAAATCCGTCTTTTGAAAGAACTTTTGTAAGTTCTCTTTGTAGACTTAATGCTTCGGGCATTGATGAGGCACCCGACATCAAATCCTCCACATAAAAATCGTTTAAGATGGTTTTGGAAACTGTTGGATGTTCTGTTTCTCTTGGCAAGTTGCTGAAGAGCTTTGATTGCAAGATACGGTGAGGAGAGCCATTCCTTGTGTAACAGTCAGTAGACGGAAATCTTGCAAGGGCTCAGAAGGATTGTGCCACTCCACACGATTCTCTGGAATTCACTGTCTTCCTTCTCCATTCAAACTTGTCGGTACATTTTCACCACGTCGGAGGCATCAGCGACTTTGTGCATTGCGACTTTGTGCAGCTGTGGTCCCACCGTCAACACGTCATTCAACGAGATACCACAAGAAGAATGGGCCGAAGCGTCGAAAATCACGCGAAACTTGTCTTCCAGTTTTGTTTGGAACCGCATGATGGGGTAAATAAAAGCTTGGCGATGCAGGTATGTCCATTTCTGACTCTGGAATGGGTTTTATGTGATCGAGTGACACGTATTCATGAAAAAATTTATAGTTGGTTGGTTGGTTGTTTTCAGATTATCTGGTGCCATCAGCAACACGAGGGCTATAATGCGCCGAAACATTCGTCATTAGACTAGCCAACATACATTTACAAACACCCATGCCTAACACGGGACTCGGAACCCGCAACCTCGTGGTCTAGAAGCTAGCACGCTAACCAATATACCGTTTGGTCGGCAAGAATTTATGGTATTGTTTTGAGAGTTCTTTGTCTTTAGAAAACCAGCGCTCAATTTGATGGAAACGACGCACTGCATTTGAACGAGATGATCCTAGTTGCTGGTTGTTTTGACGGAAGGGCAATTTTACTACGAATCTACCCGGAATTATCACGATTGAAAGTCTTTTCAAAATGAGCTTCACACGCGCTTTCTTCTGCTGTATAAGGCTTTTTATCAAGGAGTTCTTCAAGATGACAAAATGTCAAGTTTGTCTTCAATTAATCAATTGTCGTGCAAAAACTGTTAACCATTACCATTTGAAAGTTCGATTTAATTGATCCCATAATGATCCAACCGAAAATTGTTTGCACTATTGCAACTAAATTTTGTCCAGGGACAACAACACGTCCTTTTAAGAATACTTGATCTAATACGTTAGCCCCAAGTAAAATGTCAATTGGTCCAGCTTTGGTGCAGTTCGGATCTGCAAGTTTTAAATGTTTGAAATTATTTAAAGCTGAAATGGCTATCTCAAATTGCGGAATATCACGTGTAATCTTTGGGAAAATCAGCCTGTAGCAATCAAATATTTTATCTTTATTTAACAAAGAAGCCAATTTAAGCTTAACAGATCCCTTAACAGTGCATACATTACGGGATGACACACCTGAGATGTTAACATTTACATGCTAACATTTTAAGTTTAACACGTTTTGCAAACTTTCCTTTATGAAAGAAGTCTTGGAAGCCGTATCAATTAATGGCCTATATGTATGGGGAAAGACTTTTATATCGTAAGCATAAATTATAGCAGTAGGTAACAGCACCCCTTGTTTTACAGTACAATTGTTGCTGTAAACTACAGCAGAAGTACGAGAGTTACCCACTTCGATATCAGACCGAGTTTCCAAAACTTCGTGTTGACCAAACGGTATAGTGGTTAGGGTGCTAGCTACTAGACCGCGAGGTTACGGGTTCGAGTCCCGTATTAGGCATGGGTGTTTGTAAATGCTGGCTAGTCAAATGACGAATGTTTCGGTGCATTATAGCCCTCGTGTTGCTGACGGCGAGAGATAATCTGAAAACAACCAACCAATCCAAAACTTGGTTTTCTTCGCGATAATTTTTATTTTCTTGTGCATTTTTATTCTCATGCAAAATTATACTATGCGGAATGTTACATTTAGGAGATTTGTCTTTCCTGCATGACCTGGACCAATGTCCGAACCTAAAACAGAGGCTACGCAGCTTATTTTTCTTAATAAAAACCCATTTACAATTTCTAGATAGAGCCAGAAAATCCTCAGATTTTTCTAAAGAGCATTGAATTTTATTGCAATACGAACAACCGCTTGCTGTGGAAAACGCCAGTGTTGTTACTTTATTAGAATCTGTTTTGAATTTACGATCGTGCCATGGCCTACTTTTCTGCCGAAACGTAGGCGTTTTTCGCTTATTGATGAGGTTGGTTGTATTCAGATTATCTGGCGCCGTCAGCAACACGAGGGCTATAATGCGCCGAAACATTCGTCATTAGACAAGCCAACATACATTTACAAACACCCATGCCAAACACGGGACTCGAACCCGCAACCTCGCGGTCTAGAAGCTAGCACGCTAACCACTCTACCGTTTGGTCGGTCGCTTATTGATGAGAGCTCGCTGCGTTAAAAATCTCATGAATTCTATAAATGAACGTAACTTCCAATCACTAGATTCTAACATCCATACTTTTAATGATTAGTGATCTAGCTTCTTTTTAAGGAAATGTATTATAATTGTATCCCGAGCCTCGATGGGCTGTTTAAGAATTTCTAAAGTGTCCAAACACTGCGTCGTTGTATCCACTAATCTACTCAAGCCCTGAGCTGATTATTGTGTTACATTTGGTTGGGAAAATAACTTATCGAAGGTAGCTGAAATTATTTCGGTGTTATTTTCATATCTTTCCTTAAGAATATCCCATACCTTTTGATAATTTTCATCAGAAATTTGTATTGATTGAATTAAAAAAGTAGCATAATATTTAAGGACAATTTTAAATGCTGCAAGTTTTGCGCATTACTTAAAGTTTTATTATCATGAATGATAGCAGTAAATAAATCACGAAATGAAATCCATTCAGTAAGATTATCAGAATACGAAGGAAGAGTTAATTTAGGTAGTTTTACATTATTTTCAAAAACATTCGTTGGCTCGTGTGATCGTGTTTGCAAAACCGCTCTTTCAACATTAGAAAGGTTGGTTGTATTCAGATTATCTGGCGCCGTCAGCAACACGAGGGCTATAATGCGCCGAAACATTCGTCATTAGACAAGCCAACATACATTTACAAACACCCATGCCTAACACGGGACACGAACCCGCAACCTCGCGGTCCAGAAGCTAGCACGCTAACCACTATACCGTTTGGTCGGCCAACATTAGAAAGGATCTGTAGCTTAATTGTAAGCAGTTTTACCTTTGAAAAGTTTAATCTATTTAAAACTTCATGCAATTCTTCCACATATTTATCATATTCCGTGTCTTTACATGCAATTAATAATTCCTCGAAAGTGCCATTAGTGCATTCTATTACAGAATTCAAATCTTCAGAGTTAACTTCTAACTCTAGTAAACTTATGTTTTCAATCAACTTAATAAGGCGAGTTACCTTACCTTTCATGATCTCTTTGCGCCTGTTTATTTCTTCCATAATGAACATTCCAGCAATCGGAGATAGGCCAAGTGCACTTGCCTAACAATGGCGGACCAAACTGAAACTGACACTTCCAGAGCAGAATGCAATTTTTAACGCTTACACCTTAATTTTAACTTTTAGCCTAAAAGCTCCTGCTCGATCGGACTACGAAGTATGGTGTTTTGACGCAAAAAAAGATGACACATGGCTCTTCGAAGTTATATTAATTCAGTTTCTAAATTATTGAGCAGACAGACATTTCATTCTAGTCACTTAGGGTGGCTGGATAATAACTGAACAAACATGAGATGTTTACAGAAGACGGATGTGTCGCCACCTAGTGAGCATATTACCTTTTGGGCTTGAACATCAGTCATTTCTTTCTTTCTTTTCTTTTGACAATTTGAGGTAAATTATCACGTAAGGAATCTTTCCTTTGACGATTCAATTTTTTTTGTGTGCTTGTTTCAGATTCAGCAATTATGAGGATTGACTATCTGCCGTGGGACACCATTTTTTGAGGCCTCGACTTTGGCGCATCCTGGATAGTTCTTAAAACATGAAATTCGAAGAGAAAAAAATCAAGTATTTTTTGTATTTTATAAGCTTCAAATAAAAGTTTTAAAAAAAAATCATTGTAATACCTTATACAAGAACCAGAAAAAAACAAATTATTGAAAATGTTGTATTTTTTAGCTTTCCAAGGTGGTCAAGTACCTTAAGCGATTTGAGCTCAAATCGAAATTTTACAGACTAAGCCTTTTTTGTACATCAAACTTCCTCATTTCCTAATAACGCGGCCGACCAAACGGTATAGTGGTTAGTGTGCTAGCTTCTTGACCGCGAGGTTGCGGATTCGAGTCCCGTGTTTGGCATGGATGTTTGTAAATGTATGTTGGCTTGTCTAATGACGAATGTTTCGGCGCATTATAGCCCTCGTGTTGCTGACGGCGCCAGATAATCTGAAAACAACCAACTTATTTGATCCGACTGATATAGTGATTCAAAAGTAACCGATAATTTAAATATTCAATAATTCATAAATAAAATGCAAGCAAATGCAGTGCGTCGTTTCCATAAAATTGAGCGCTGGTTTTCTAAAGACAAAGAACTCTCAAAACAATACCATCAATTCTTGCCGACCAAACGGTATATTGGTTAGCGTGCTAGCTTCTAGACCGCGAGGTTGCGGGTTCCGAGTCCCGTGTTAGGCATGGGTGTTTGTAAATGTATGTTGGCTTGTCTAATGACGAATGTTTCGGCGCATTATAGCCCTCGTGTTGCTGACGGCGCCAGATAATCTGAAAACAACCAACTTATTTGATCCGACTGATATAGTGATTCAAAAGTAACCGGGAATTTAAATATTCAATAATTCATAAATAAAATGCAAGCAAATGCAGTGCGTCGTTTCCATAAAATTGAGCGCTGGTTTTCTAAAGACAAAGAACTCTCAAAACAATACCATCAATTCTTGCCGACCAAACGGTATATTGGTTAGCGTGCTAGCTTCTAGACCGCGAGGTTGCGGGTTCCGAGTCCCGTGTAAGGCATGGGTGTTTGTAAATGTATGTTGGCTTGTCTAATGACGAATGTTTCGGCGCATTATAGCCCTCGTGTTGCTGACGGTGCCTGAAAACAACCAACCAAAACGTGTAAAAAAACATGTTTTTTACTGAATGTAAAACTTATTCTATGCACTATTCTATATTAACATAAAAGTAATTGAAAGTAAAACTTTTCAAGACCTTCAACTTAACTTTTTTGCCCTCATGTCTAGTCCACAACTCTTGGTTTTATTTCAAACTGTTTAAAAATACGGTGTTTTGACCATAAAATTATTTATTAAAAAAAAAAAAAAAAAAAAAAAAAGATGAAGGCTTCTGAAGAAAGTTACCATCATCTTTCCAACGCTATCCATCCATTTCCTCTTTTTAAAAAAAAAAAAAAAAAAAAAAAAAAAGAATTACGATAGAGATACTATAAGTAAATATCAAAGCAACAAAATCCTTTATGTTTTTATGTACTAGTTCTCCACAGAAAGACAAAGAGATATCATGTTTCTCTGAAAAAAAAAAGAGATCCTGTTATCATTCTTCCGTATACGATTTCAACAATTTTACAAAATACCAGCAATTTCCTTGATCCGTCTGCGGTATGTAGACAACATTAGAAACCCAATCATATCTTCGACCGGCCTTTCCATTAAAAACTCTTCTGTTTCGAAGATCGCAAAGGAAAAAAAAAAAAAACCTAAAAAGCTTTTAGCTTGAGCCCCCAATCCGATACGGATACTTAAACAAAAACAGCAACTGAGACCATCGTACAGTTTCGTAGTCTTTATTCCTGGAGAGAGAGTACTCTTTTGTACAGTGTTTTGTTTTATAATTTTATTTTCTTGTCGAAGTGTTTTGTTTCTATTCCCGTAGTAAAGAGGTCAGCGTTGTATTTTCGGGATTTGCGCTGTTTCCCTATCACTTTGCTGGGGTATATTTTTGGTAACGTTAATGTTTTTGTGAGTGAACCAGTGATATTGGGTTTTTGTGTGTTCCTCCAAATTTTTTTTTTTTTTTTTTTTTTTTTTTTTTTTTTTTTTAAATGCACAATAGCGTTTGAAATTTTGGGATTTATTTTTTAGCGAAACGGGTGAATATTTTATGAGTTTTTGATGAAATGGTGTTTTAGGTTCTTGCATATAGTCCGAGATTTTTGGACCCCATCGAACATCATTCTGAATTTTTTATAGAATTTGGAAAAAAGTGAGTAGATTACGAATCCACTGGTCTGCCGTAGCAAAAATGGCCGAAACTGATCAAAAATTGACTTGGAATGAGTTGAACTAAAATCCGATTGCCAAATATGGCACAACTTGCCAAAAAGAGAACACACTTTTTCGTCTGGCAACCCACTGCAGTTTGATTTTCAATGAGAAAAAGCGTAAAAGATTTCTGATCTCTGGCTCGGAAAACTTGTATCTTTTAAAAGTAAGCCAAATTAGAGACATCAGTTACGTCATCAGTGACGTAGTGTTTATTGCCAATTCGGCTCATTTGTGAAAGATGCTAGTAAGCCATAGCCACACATCCGAATCGTCTGCAACTTTCTTAATTAAAAATTAAAGAGTGAGAGTTACCAATTAAAAAAAAATGTGCTCATTATTTGGGAAGTTATGGCGTATTTGTCAATTGGATTTCGTTCAACTCATTCCAAGATGATTTTTGAACAGTTTCGGCCATTTTTGCCACGGCAGACCAATGGATTCGTAATCTACTCACTTTTCTCCAATTTCTATAAAAAATTCAAAATGATGTTTGATGGGGTCCAAAAATTGCAGTCTCCTCTCAGTCTAATAGTACTAAACCAATATAGCTATAGCTCTGCGTCGAATAACGATAACACCTGAATTACGAATTGCCCACTTCTAAACTCTGGAGAACTCGTGATTTAGATGGTTGGTTGGTTGTGTTTTGGTTTTACGGCACAAAGGCAGCACGAGGGGCCATACTGACTCGCGATTTAGGATTTTCTCCCACGCTGTTATATTTTTAAAATCTTTATATTAACAAGCCGGGTTCGTATCCTGGGTTAGGCATGGATATTCGTTGTGGTTCGGAATCCACGTTAAGCTGTGGGTCCCCGCCTGATTAGCCGTCATTGTGCAAAAATAAAATAGGTCGTTGAGCGTGCAAACCAACCAAAAAACCTTTATATTAACTTCGATTTTGTGTGTGTATATGTGGACATGTCGATGGCGGGAATATCAACGGAGGCCTAATTAACCCTCTTGCCGTCATCCAATCTTGCTGAAACTTTTTTTTTCTCTAATGGCACGCTTAAGTACTTACAATCACTTGCAATGTGCTCGCAGTCACTTGGCCACTACAAGGGCAGTAGCGATGGCCACTTGTAAAGTGGCATACAGTGGGAGAGAGACATCGTTGCACATAACTTAGCACATCCATGTCTTGCACCGGATTCGAACTGAGATCCATCAGCGTGGTAGTCTGAGGTGCTAACCACTACACTGAAAGGGCTAATCGGGCTGAAACTTGGGAAGTAGATTCGATGTCAATGACAATGCAATGTATCAAATTTTAGAGCTGTGACTGTCACTAAAAGGTCGTTTTTACGGAATACTAATAAACCAAATTGCCGTCGTCCAATCACGATGAGGCCGACCAAACGGTATAGTGGTTAGCTTCTAGACCGCGAGGTTGCGGGTTCCGAGTCCCGTGTTAGGCATGGGTGTTTGTAAATGTATGTTGGCTTGTCTAATGACGAATATTTCGGCTCATTATAGCCCTCGTGTTGCTGACGGCGCCAGATAATCCGAAAACAACCAACCAACCAATCACGATGAGAAAGAATTTAACCGACCATTGAAAAAACTCTCCTGTTGCCAACATTATTTTAATAAATAAATAATAAAATTGTTTTAATCAAAATAAATAAATATTAGTTGGTTGTGAGTACATAAATGCACTTTAATTTTTAATAAATAAATTTTTTAACGTAGCTAGCCGCACATTTTACTGATAGAAATGTTTTTGATATTTAAAATTATATGCAAACACAAAACCCGCGCTTTTACAGAATCAGCTCTGTGTTAATGAATATAAAATTTGGCAATGCATAAAAATGATTTATATTAAAAACTTTGATTTTATGTGTTCTATTATATAAACTCGCTGTCACACGTACTTTTATGTTCTAAAATACATAGGGATGATATGTTTTTTTCTGCTAATTATTAGTTTTTTATAGGAAAACTTGACAAGTGCGTAATTTTTGTGGTGAATTCATATGTAAACGACTACAAGCATATGTAAAAATATATCTGACAAAATCATAGAAACTCTATGTTTTGCTTTGTAATCTCTTTTAATACGTAGCATCGACTGAAATATATACACCAAAAAATATATTTGTATAATGATACCTTGAATACAAAGAAAACCAGTAAATTCCTAATATACGTGAGCCGACCAAACGGTATAGTGGTTAGCGTGCTAGCTTCTAGACAGCAAGGTTGCGGGTTCCGAGTCCCGTGTAAGGCATGGGTGTTTGTAAATGTATGTTGGCTTGTCAAATGACGAATGTTTCGGTGCATTGTAGCCCTCGTGTTGCTGACTGCGCCAGGTAATCTGAAAATAACCAACCTAAAACGTGGTACGTTGGCGGGATTTCTAAAAGTTGACGCCAATACCAATATAGTATGTTGTTTGTTTGTCGCCAAGTCAAGATTCAAAATGGTTGTTAAAAACCAAACAATAACTGACGACACATAGCATATATGTAAAAATTAATACAAATTCCTTATATGCAAACACAATTACTAAATTTTTTTTTTATTAAATTAAAAATAATCAATAAAGGGGCAATATAGCACCCACAACCGCAATAAATTTGAAATTATGACTACCATAGAATCACGCAAAAGCAAATAAAGTTTTCAAATCTGAGAAGTCATCGAACAGCAATTGTTGCCAAGTATGCATGCCATGTGTTGGATTCAAAATAACTTAAAAATCTAAATCCTTCTGACTCGAATCACTTTCCAAAACATTTGATAAACAAAAGATCTTGACAGGACACTTATTAAACAGAAGAACAAAGTCTGTTATTATATGACAGAAAATATTTACTTTAAAACTTTTTAGAACAACATATTTTTTACAAACCAAAAAACAGAATTCTAAATATTAATCGTTTGCTTGTTGCTATACTTGGCGAGAAATTAAAACTTAAACAGAATTAAATTGTTCACATTAAATAATTCTTTAGGAATAGAGTTTATTCATATGACGTCATTGTGTTCGCAACATCCTCCCACCTTGAGTTGTCAAGAGAACACAACTCAACCTTTCTTTATCTAAAGATTCAGTCTCTCAGGAATTTTTATAGTTCGTCCATATTTTGTTTTCACAGGCCTGACATCACTCTTCTGAACTGTCTTTGGTACGCTAGGGTTTGAGCATTGTCTGAAATCTCTTGTGGGAATCAGTATGACATTACTGTTGAAAAGTGGATCAGATGCAGTCACTTCTAAAGGATATAGGCGCTGAATTGGTCTAAGGCATTCCCCTCGTGCCTTTCTCAGTTTTACTAGTCTAACGATACCTTCTTTACTTGGAAGAAGTTCAACAACTTTTGCTAGTGGCCAATTCATTCGCTTGATTTTGTCGTTCCCTATTAGCACTATATCTCCAACAGCTACAGAAGATCTTTTTTTGTTTCCTGGCCTTTGAATTAGAGCACCCAGGTACTCAGATCTAAAACGATTTCTCAGAGCTTTCTGCAAACTAAACCTATGTTTTAGTCTCTTGTTCAGGTTCGTATGATCTACTTTATCACAATCTGGAACACGGGATTCTGTTATGTCTTGTAAGAACATTGACGGGCTGAGTGGAATTAATTCAGAATCACACTCTGAAACATATGTGAGTGGTCTGGAGTTAATTACGGATTCAGTGTCGCATAAGACGGTAAGCATCTCTTCATATGTCAAACATGCTTTACCTAAGACTCTCTTCAACAAGTCTTTGATGATTCTTATCAATCTCTCCCACCATTGGGAACGTAGTAAATAACGAGCAGAACACCCTCTTCTTGGCAAGTCAGCCGGATTCAAAATTCCCTGTACGTGTCTCCATGCTTCTTTGGATGTGAGACTTCTTATCTCTTGGACACGATTCTGGACGAAAACTCCCCAGGATTCATCTCTTGTAATCCAAGAAAGCACAGTCGTTGAATCTGTCCGAAAATATACTTCATCTGTTGGTAGCTCAGGCAATATATTCGACACAAGACGTGAAGCTATAGTTGCACCTAGCAGCTCGAGTCGGGCAATGGTTGTTTCTTTCCTTCCAGTGGGTGATAAATGTCGTGGGATCTGTATGTCATCTAAATGATGGATATCCTTTATCCACTTCAAAAATTCGGTCTTGGTGTTAGCATCAACTTCATCCTCCCAGCTTAATTTCAATTTCCAAGTCTTCTGTAAAAGCAATTTTGGCATGAGAACAACTGGACAAGTAATTCCTAAAGGATCGAAAACTCTGTGAGCCGCTGAAAGAATTACTCTTTTTGTAACTTTTTCCAAGCAAAGTTCTTTCACATTTTCCGTATAAATGGACAAAGAATCAAGACGTCTATTCCATTTCAAGCCTAACACATTAGTAAAGAGTGCAAGATCAGAAGTAGCGTCTGTGTACTCCCACCCTCTAAGGTCGAATTTCCTTTCAGCCATTACATTGGTCGCTGTATCAATAAATAACTTCAGTTCTTCTTCCGTTTTAACACTTGTCACGCAATTATCAACGTAAAAGCTTTTCTTGAGTTGCTGAATTATGTTATTTGGATAGGCAGGACCTTCTTCATTGTCTCTTTTCAATACGGTATCCAAGTGCTGTTGGATAACAGCGCCCAACAGGAAGGGACTACTAGTGACGCCAAATACTACACGGCAGTGTCTAAAATATAGCAGCTCTCCATCCTTTCCTCTCCACAAAAAACGTACAAAATTTTTATCTCTTGGATAAAGACTGATTTGGAGGAATGCTTTACGTATGTCTGACACCACTCCGATTTTTTCCATTCGAAAACGTGTTAGTATATCAGGTATCAGTTCAACAAGATTTATTCCTTTTTCAAGGCATTCATTTAAACTCGGGGAGCCTTTCTGTTTAGCCGAAGCATCGAAGACGGGTCTGATCCTTGTAGTACTATTTTCTTTTACAACGTGCCTGTGAGGCAAGTAATGGCCAGAATCTTCAATTTCTTCCTTGGGTATTTCTTCGATTATTTCTTCTTTTTGCCATTCTTTAAATACCTTTCCATAGTCTTCGTACAGATTTTCAGACTTTAGTTTTCTCACTGTTGAGTTAAGTCTTGATATGGCTAGATCAAAATTATCTTTTAATGGTGAGTGATCCTCTCTCCAAGGTAGATGAACCATGAAACGGTCATTTACTACAGAAACAGTCTTGAAGAAGTGTTGTTGGACGGCCGATTGCAACTCAAGTGCACTCTTTTTTTCTGATGGATCTACAATTCCCAAAGTATCTAGAGTCCACAGATCAGAGATACATGCCGATGTAGAAAGCATAGAAGTGGTAATTAAAGAAGATACATTAGAATCTCTTATTTTTCCAATGCAAGTCCACCCTAACTTCGTCTCTATTGCTGTTAGACCTGAAGATAGTTGCTTGCATTTTCCTATAAACAGCTTTCCCGCAACGTCGGCTCCAATCAAAACTTCAATAGGGCCATCACTGTCCACCATTTGTATTCCGTAACTTTCTAGTTCTTTTGAATTAAGCAAGGACTTTTCTATAGGAGGTATCGTTTGGCAGATAACTTCTTGCCCTAAAGCCTCGAAATTACAGTTATACGTTCCATTAATGTTAGATAAATATATTTGGAAAACGTCATGTTCACATGTCGATAAGCTTGTTCCACCAAATAAGGAATGGTTTAGATATTCCTTTCCTTTGGATTCATAGTTCATGTCCTTAGCAGTATCTTTCAGTATGTAAGATCTGTGAGAGGCAGTGTCTATAACGGCCCGAACTCTACGCTTTGTTCCGACTCCTCTAAGTAGAACGGTAAAGGTTTGCAGAATAACTTTTGGAGTAGTAGAAATGTTAGCTAGAGTTTCATCACTTTTAACCTCAATATAGTTTCCATTTTCCTCTTTTTCAGAATCTTCGGAATTTTCATTTGGGGTATATCTGCATAAAAGCGTGTTGTGTCTTTTATTACAAGTTATGCATTTCAGCTTAGCTTTGCAGCTCTTAATTCCATGACCATATCTTAAACAAAGATAACAACAGTTTGAACTTTTAACAGCTTCTTGTCTTTCTTCAAGGCTCAATTCTTTGGCTTTTTCACAAAACCAGGATTTGTGAGTTTTATTGCAAAATAAACATGTTATCTTATTTTTCTCAGATGAAGTTAAAAGTTCTGAAGCAGTAGAGGGTTTTATCACTGATCGAGATCGATTACTAGTTCCGGATTTTCTTTTTACGAAAGTATCATTTTTTACAGCAGGAATAAAACTTTGATGGGCAAGCAAAATTCTTTCTTCTGCATCCACTTCATCTTGAAGAAAAGAAATTATCAAATCTAAATCAGTTTTGGCATATCCTGATGTGCTATCTTCCGAAAGATCATCTTTTGATCTTCGATGAGAAGATCTAAAACGCTCCCATGCAAGCAAGGTTTCATCCGGTAAAGATGACTCCACTAACGGAAACAACATAGCAGCGTATTTATCTCTGGTTACGCCTAAACTTTCCAGTGCTCGAAGTTTTGTCTCTAACTCATCATAAAGTTTTCGAAGAGATCTTTTATTCAAATTCTGCTTCTGAAGAACTAACGATAGTAAATCACGAACATAAACTTGTATCAATAATTCTTCTTTTCCGTATCGAGCTTTCAATTGATTTAAAGCTTTATCGTAACTTGCACCTCCTGATGGAAAGCTATTTATTAACTCATAAGCTGAAGTACCTCTAATCATAGATTGTGATAAATAAGCAAATTTATCATGGCTATCCAAATTTGGATCTCTGTCAATTTTTTCGAACTGTCCCCAAAAACCCAACCAATTCTTAATATCACCGTTAAACGTAGGTAATCTAATTTTTGGGTAATTCATAAGAGCATTATGATTAGAAACTTCACTTACTTCAGAATCTGCTTTTATTGTGTTTTGAAGAACATCTAATTTATTTTCCAGAACACGCCAGCGATCTATGTAGAGTTCCGATTCATCCATTTCTTTATCAAGAAAATCTTCATTATCGTCTGCTTCAAATAAAGCTTCTCTTACTTGATTTTCTGCTAATAACATGGACCGAGCTTTGTCTTCTATTATCTTTAACTTTCTGATTTTCTCCTCACTGGATAATTCGTTTTCCATCGCCTTGTATTCATTAACAGCAGTAGTAAATAATCTTCGATACTGTTTCCTTGCCGACTTTAACTTATCCATCGTAGGAGCCGATGATGCAGTCGTCCTGTCACGGACGCCATAAAATGTTGGATTCAAAATAACTTAAAAATCTAAATCCTTCTGACTCGAATCACTTTCCAAAACATTTGATAAACAAAAGATCTTGACAGGACACTTATTAAACAGAAGAACAAAGTCTGTTATTATATGACAGAAAATCTTTACTTTAAAACTTTTTAGAACAACATATTTTTTACAAACCAAAAAACAGAATTCTAAATATTAATCGTTTGCTTGTTGCTATACTTGGCGAGAAATTAAAACTTAAACAGAATTAAATTGTTCACATTAAATAATTCTTTAGGAATAGAGTTTATTCATATGACGTCATTGTGTTCGCAACACCATGTTTGCCAGGAATCAAGCCAAAATCCAATCCGTTTTTAGCAATATCGCCATGTTTTTGCTCGTTCCTGTAAAATTAAGTAAATCACATATGTGGCGGTCTCGTGTACAAATAACAAATAAAGCTTGCATACACTGGAGTACCCTTTTGCATAGTAATAGAGAATCTGACTAGAAAAGCAAAAGTCACTCGATCGATCACCAGCGACCTCAAAAAAAAAAAAAAAAAAACATGCTTCGCTTTAAAAATACTATATTTTTTAATTGAATAGTCCTAGTATGTTAGACGTTGTGAAAGATATATCCTCTAAACATCTCCACCAAGCAAAGACGTTATAGACTGAGAGGCGACTGCAATTTTTGAACCCCATCGAACATCATTCTGAATTTTGTATAGAAATTAGAGAAAAGTGAGTAGATTACGAATCCACTGGTCTGCCGTGGCAAAAATGGCCGAAACTAGGCAAAAATCGACTTGGAATGAGTTGAACTAAATCCAATTGCCAAATGAGCCATAACTTGCCAAATATTGAGCATTTTTTTTTATTTGGTAACCCTCACTCTTTAATTTTCAATTAAGAATGTTGCACACGATTTGGAAGTGTGGCGATGGCTTACTTGCATCTTTCACAGATGAGCCAAATTGGCAAAAAACATAACGTCACTGATGACGTAACTGATGTCGCCAATTCGGCTTACTTTTAAAAGATACAATTTTTCCGAGCCAGAGATCAGAAATCGTTTGCGCTTTTTCTGGTCGAAAATCAAAATGCTGTGGGTTGTCAGACGAAAAAGTTTGTTCTCTTGACATAGTTGGCAATAGGAATTTAGTTCAACTCATTCCAAGTCGATTTTTGATCAGTTTCGGCCATTTTTACCCCGGCAGACCAGTGGATTCGTAATCTATTCACTTTTCTCACCATTCTCTAAAAAAAATTCAGAATGATGTTCGATAGGGTCCAAAAATTGCAGTCGCCTCTCGGACTATTAATTTCACCAGGAAAAAATTCAATCGTCCTCTATCTAAACATTTCTGGAACAAAATCCAAACTTCTAAATTAAATTCTCTAATCCCAAAACCTCGAATGGCACACATACATGAACTAGGTCCGAAAAATCAATACCCGAACGAACTTTCCCAAACTCATCCAATCTTCTCCAGCAAACTCGCCGTCATATTTTTATCACCTTTCATCAACGACTCACCTTTATTATTAGTATTCCTATCGCATTCACGCGTCCGCATAGTTGGAGGTTAAGAAGAACAAAGCGAGTCGTTGGCGAGAATGGGTAGAGGTTCTCACCAAAGACTTCTCGCATAGTTCTCTGCCCTTGGCAAACTTCGCGGAATGTCCGGAAAATATCCGGAATTCCTCTTCCTTCTCACCTCGTTTATCCCGGATTCTCCTGATTTAATTACGCCTTGACTATTTGTCAGGAATGAGTTGTGTTGGATGGAAGGTTTTGCGATAGCTGTCCTGCTTTATTTGTGATAATGGCCTAAAATTTACTGTTTTTTATTTCGGATTTTCCCTTTTTGTATTGTAGACTACCTTCAAGGTGCCCCAGAAAATCTTTATATATATATATATATAAGCACCCGAGAAGATGAAATCAATGCATGTTTGAAGCGATCGTATATTTGGGCCAGTGTTGTGAATTAACAATAAATATGCGTGCCCGAATATTTGGCGACAACGCTATATAAGTGACTTTATGGAATAATTGCTTAAGATTGGAAATGGTCTTTTTCATATGGCCAATGGGTTAATTTCCATTGAAAATGTTGGTTTGAGTACAGTTGTTAAAGATGTAGGAGATTTAATAAATATCGTATATCCTGACATTTTCTTACCACTTATCCATCCACCAGCTTGGTTTCGTGAAGGAGCCATATTGGTCAAACGAAATGATGCAGTTGAAGCTCTTAACAATTTAGTGTTTAAAAAATTGGATTCATCATCAGATACATATAAGTCAACTAGCTGAATACCCGTGCTGCGCTACGAAATTTTACCATTAGCATTTTAGCGATCAAAAGACATTCATGTATTCTACACTTCAGACGTTTGCTCCCTTTTCGATCCCGACAAATTGATTTATCAAAATAGGAACTTTCCTTTGTTGACATTTTAAACGAAATTTATAATTGTGAATTGTAAACTGGAATAGTTTATTGTGTTTATGTTTGCTCTTAGTTCTAAATTTCAAAGTAGTAGCTGTATTGGAATTAAGTTAATTAGACATTAAGTTAATCCTCGTATAGTTTCAATGTTGCGTCGTCTTTTCATCCCTTAAAAATTCGTTAATCGTTATTGGAATGACTTATTTTTTTAACATTTGCAAAAAAATATCAGAAAAATGACTACATTGGAAGAGGAACATTCGGATATCCCTCGTTTGGAACATTTAACCCCTTTTCGACCCCTTAAAGTTGGTTAATCGAGAACAGAATAGCTTACTTTTTCTATGTTTAACCTTTTTTGACATTTGTACCAAATTTCCGAGTTGTGACCATATGGGAAGTGGTACATTCGAATATTCCTCGTTTGGAACGTTTAACCCCTTTTCCACCCCTTGATCCACCGGAGATCGGAATAGTTTACTTTTTCTGCGTTTGTCTTTATTGATATTCACACCAGTTTTCAGAATTGTGAAAATATGAGAAGTAGGACATTCGAATATATCGCTCGTTTGGAACGTTTAACCCCTTTTTGACCTCTTAAAGTGGGTTAATCGAGATCGGAATAGTTTACTTTTTCTATTTTTACCATTGTTGATATTTGTGCCGATTTTCAGAGTTGTGACTATGTGGGAAGTGGGATATTCGAATGTCCCCCGTTTGGAACGTTTAACCCCTTTTCGACCCCTTAAAGTGGGTTAATCGAGATCGGAATAGTTTACTTTTTCTATTTTTACCATTGTTGATATTTGTGCCGATTTTCAGAGTTGTGACTATGTGGGAAGTGGGATATTCGAATGTCCCCCGTTTGGAACGTTTAACCCCTTTTCGACCCCTTAAAGTGGTTTAATCGAGATCGGAATAGTTTACTTTTTCTATTTTTACCATTGTTGATATTTGTGCCGATTTTCAGAGTTGTGACTATGTGGGAAGTGGGATATTCGAATGTCCCCCGTTTGGAACGTTTAACCCCTTTTCGACCCCTTAAAGTGGGTTAATCGAGATCGGAATAGTTTACTTTTTCTATTTTTACCATTGTTGATATATTTGTGCCGATTTTCAGAGTTGTGACTATGTGGGAAGTGGGATATTCGAATGTCCCCCGTTTGGAACGTTTAACCCCTTTTCGACCCCTTAAAGTGGGTTAATCGAGATCGGAATAGTTTACTTTTTCTATTTTTACCATTGTTGATATTTGTGCCGATTTTCAGAGTTGTGACTATGTGGGAAGTGGGAGAATTAGTGATGAGTGAGTCAGTGAGTGAGTGAGTGAATCAGTGAGTGAGGGCTTTGCCTTATATATATAGAGATTGATAGTGTTGTTGATGAGCAAGAAGCAGTATAATATCCCAATGAATTTTTAAATTCTCTAAATCCTCTTGGTATGCTCTTACTCTGGAAGTTGGAGCGCCTGTAATTTTAATATACCGAAACTAATGCCTCCAAAATTATGAAATGGGACACGCCTAAAAATCGGCAATCTCCAGAATTACATAATAGAGGCAACAATACTGTTGCACAAATTGTCTGTATATATATTGTAAATAGTGACGTATTATTTTAAAATTCTATTGTAATTTATTTTATCATATTTTATTTATTAGCAGCTATTATACGGGTTAGAAAGAGGTGGCAACACCTAAAGCAATCTGGGAATTTCGAGATGTTTCTTTTTTCGACGAATCGGCTGAATATTTCGAGAAGGTTCTCACGCGCCTGTATAAATTCGACCGCAGCTAAAATCGACAGTCAGTTCTAATTTGGAACTCGATGAAAGCTGAACGCTTTAAGTGTGCCTGACCTGAATTATCGCTGAATTTGAAGTCGTTGTTATTGAAGCTTGATTATGATTGCACTGTTCTTCGATTAAATTTTTGGGTGCCCTTGATGAACGAATAAAAAATAGTTTTTATCTAATAAAAACTGTTCCATCATTGCCTCTGTGAAAAATTCACAACAATATCTACAGATATGCCCTTTCAATTTAAATGATTACAATTTCCAATCAAACTATGCTTCAGCATGAAAATCAATAAAGCACAAGAACAGACATTGAAGATTGCTGTCGTGGATTTAAGTTCTCCATGTTTCTCACATCGATATAGATAAACAACTGGATAGACTGTTCCATTGTCAATGCAAAGAGAAAAACGCGCCGGGGATTGCGAAGCTGGTGGGATGATTCACCAATCACAGTTCACTTTTATAGTTGGATGGGAATGCGAAAAACCTTGTAAAGTGTTAGAGTATACATTTTTTTGCACATTATTACTAATTAAGGTCTACTATTGACATTTCTGCTGTGTACAACCCGAAATTTTATTTTCCATCATAGGCAATCCGTATTTTTTATCTCACCAACGGCATCTGGCAACGGCTTCATTTTCCCAGCTTTAAGCAGTCTATCCAGTTGTTTATCTATATTGATGGTTTCTCACTCGGCCAACTGTACGTTGCTTGCTCGCGCATCAGTTCAGCAAACAATCTGTATGTTTTTGCTCGTGATGGAAAAACTTAAAATGTTTTTTTATCAAGAAACAATTCGCTAATTTTATAGGTATATTATTTTTTAAGAAAGATTGTTCAATTAAAATTCATTTTGTTCCTTTTTCCTTCATAATAATGAATTAATTTACAGAATTATTTTTTGTTATTAAGGTTTGCATTTTATGTTAATTATTGAATTCTCTAGGATCTTCTATTTAAAATTCTTAATACTTGCATGTTTTGTTTTTTGGAACTACCGACTGTCTATTTCTGGCACTTATAAAGTGCTTAACACAGCCAAATACGTCTCGTAATTTTGAGCATCTAGAAGAATACGAGATCGAAATCCTCTAGTGTAGACCCCTCTCTCCGACCCCACCACACCAACGAGAGGACATTGAGGCCACGACAGATTTAATTAGCACCAGCCCCCATTAGGTACACGCCGATATTTGGCGGACGGAGGCCCGAACTACTTGCATGTTATCCTGTCGACCAACCCGAACAAAACAAAAACCGTTGCCAAAATGCAGCTTTGAATTCATTTATAGAAGAATTTCTTAAAATTTTATTTTTTATTTTTATGGTTTTCATTTTGTATTCGTTATATTATAATCAAAATTTTTATTAAAATTGAAGACCAATATACCTCAACGGGTACCCAGCAACGCGGGATTTGTATGGACAGATGACGAGTCAGACTCATCCACCGTAACTTCGTCCAAGTAAGCAGATGTCGATTCCCACTCGTCAAATGTACCCAAAGGGTTAACTACGTAATGGATAAAGCTGTATTTACACAGCCAGTAAACGCACAGAGAGCAACACGTGTCACCTTGCATATAATTACCTACTGGTGAAAACCATCGATATAGATAAACAACTGGATAGACTGCTTAACGCTGGTAAAATGAAGCCATTGCCAGATGCAATTGGTGGGATAAAAAATACGGATTGCCGAGGATTGAAAATAAAATTTTGGGTTGTACACAGCAGAAATGTCAATAGTAGACCTTAATTAGGAATAATGTGCAAAAAAAATATATACTTTAGCATTTTACAAGGTTTTTCGCATTCCCATCCAACTATAAAAGTGAACTGTGATTGGTTAATCTTCCCACCAGCTTCGCAATCCCCGGCGCGTTTTTCTCTTTGCATTGGCAATGGAGCAGTCTATCCAGTTGTGTATCTATATCGATGGTCGATTCTCACTCGTTAAATGTACCCAAAGGGTTAACTATGTAATGGCCGAAGCTATATTTGCACAGCCAGTAAACGCACAGAGAGCAACACGTCTCACCTTGCATATAATTACCTACTGGTGAAAACACGATTCTGCACATAGGTAAAATCCAGAACTCTTAACACAATGCAAGTGACTTAATCCCAAATATTCATCCGACGTTCCCCATTGAACACCATCATATTTTTTTTATAGAATGTGCAGGAATTTTAGTAGATCATAAATCAACTGGTCTTCCGAGGACAAAATGGCCGAAGCACTTCAGAAATCGAATTTGAATAAGAAATCTGAATTTGAATTGAAATCCGATTTCCAAATATATCATACCTTTCCAAATATTAATCATACTTTTTTTTACTTTGAATAACCCATATGTATGCATAGGGTAATAAAAGTATAGTATTCGGTCCAAAAAAAATTTTAAAAAAAAACTATTTTTCTTGCATTTCACTATGTTTTGGGACAACCTGATCTCAAAAATGTGATTTAGAAAAATATGTGTGTGTCTATGGTCAATATAACTCCCGAACAAAGAACAAATTGACCTACAAAGTTCAAATTTGGTGTACAGGTTAGTGATGGATCAGGGATCTACCATCAAGGTTTTTGTCAAAATCGCACCTGAGCATAAAGTAGCTGCCATTGAAAAAATCACGATTCTCCATAATTGCTAAAAAAATGGCTCTAACGATTTTGTCCAAAATCGCTGTTGTAATGCCTTTTAAGGTGTTTTAAACATTCCCACCTCCGCAATTCCCGTAAAAAGGCTTTAATGGTGTAAAAAGTTGAAGAACGAATGCCTTTATCACAGAGTTCTCTTTCCTTGTCCATACCTCATTATCGATCGTTTTATCATCTTCTCTTCTCAATTTCACTTACAAGAAAGGATAATATAAGAATTATTCAAAATTATAATTTGGCCACGTTTTTTTTTTTTTTTTTCCCCCTCTCCCTTTAAGGACCACTTACAAAAATTAACCAAAAAATATCGCCAAACTGGCCACTGTTGCTAAATGAATAATGAGAAAATAAAAACTATAAATGACATAAATCCACGTCAGCATAATAGAGTAATTGAAAGTTGTGCGATGTTTCACACCCCTAGTTTATTAGTTAGCACCCCCTTTAAGGACCACTTACAAAAATTAACCAAAAAATATCGCCAAACTGGCCACTGTTGCTAAATGAATAATGAGAAAATAAAAACTATAAATGACATAAATCCACGTCAGCATAATAGAGTAATTGAAAGTTGTGCGATGTTTCACACCCCTAGTTTATTAGTTAGCACCCCCTTTAAGGACCACTTACAAAAATTAACCAAAAAATATCGCCAAACTGGCCACTGTTGCTAAATGAATAATGAGAAAATAAAAACTATAAATGACATAAATCCACGTCAGCATAATAGAGTAATTGAAAGTTGTGCGATGTTTCACACCCCTAGTTTATTAGTTAGCACCCCCTTTAAGGACCACTTACAAAAATTAACCAAAAAATATCGCCAAACTGGCCACTGTTGCTAAATGAATAATGAGAAAATAAAAACTATAAATGACATAAATCCACGTCAGCATAATAGAGTAATTGAAAGTTGTGCGATGTTTCACACCCCTAGTTTATTAGTTAGCACCCCCTTTAAGGACCACTTACAAAAATTAACCAAAAAATATCGCCAAACTGGCCACTGTTGCTAAATGAATAATGAGAAAATAAAAACTATAAATGACATAAATCCACGTCAGCATAATAGAGTAATTGAAAGTTGTGCGATGTTTCACACCCCTAGTTTATTAGTTAGCACCCCCTTTAAGGACCACTTACAAAAATTAACCAAAAAATATCGCCAAACTGGCCACTGTTGCTAAATGAATAATGAGAAAATAAAAACTATAAATGACATAAATCCACGTCAGCATAATAGAGTAATTGAAAGTTGTGCGATGTTTCACACCCCTAGTTTATTAGTTAGCACCCCCTTTAAGGACCACTTACAAAAATTAACCAAAAAATATCGCCAAACTGGCCACTGTTGCTAAATGAATAATGAGAAAATAAAAACTATAAATGACATAAATCCACGTCAGCATAATAGAGTAATTGAAAGTTGTGCGATGTTTCACACCCCTAGTTTATTAGTTAGCACCCCCTTTAAGGACCACTTACAAAAATTAACCAAAAAATATCGCCAAACTGGCCACTGTTGCTAAATGAATAATGAGAAAATAAAAACTATAAATGACATAAATCCACGTCAGCATAATAGAGTAATTGAAAGTTGTGCGATGTTTCACACCCCTAGTTTATTAGTTAGCACCCCCTTTAAGGACCACTTACAAAAATTAACCAAAAAATATCGCCAAACTGGCCACTGTTGCTAAATGAATAATGAGAAAATAAAAACTATAAATGACATAAATCCACGTCAGCATAATAGAGTAATTGAAAGTTGTGCGATGTTTCACACCCCTAGTTTATTAGTTAGCACCCCCTTTAAGGACCACTTACAAAAATTAACCAAAAAATATCGCCAAACTGGCCACTGTTGCTAAATGAATAATGAGAAAATAAAAACTATAAATGACATAAATCCACGTCAGCATAATAGAGTAATTGAAAGTTGTGCGATGTTTCACACCCCTAGTTTATTAGTTAGCACCCCCTTTAAGGACCACTTACAAAAATTAACCAAAAAATATCGCCAAACTGGCCACTGTTGCTAAATGAATAATGAGAAAATAAAAACTATAAATGACATAAATCCACGTCAGCATAATAGAGTAATTGAAAGTTGTGCGATGTTTCACACCCCTAGTTTATTAGTTAGCACCCCCTTTAAGGACCACTTACAAAAATTAACCAAAAAATATCGCCAAACTGGCCACTGTTGCTAAATGAATAATGAGAAAATAAAAACTATAAATGACATAAATCCACGTCAGCATAATAGAGTAATTGAAAGTTGTGCGATGTTTCACACCCCTAGTTTATTAGTTAGCACCCCCTTTAAGGACCACTTACAAAAATTAACCAAAAAATATCGCCAAACTGGCCACTGTTGCTAAATGAATAATGAGAAAATAAAAACTATAAATGACATAAATCCACGTCAGCATAATAGAGTAATTGAAAGTTGTGCGATGTTTCACACCCCTAGTTTATTAGTTAGCACCCCCTTTAAGGACCACTTACAAAAATTAACCAAAAAATATCGCCAAACTGGCCACTGTTGCTAAATGAATAATGAGAAAATAAAAACTATAAATGACATAAATCCACGTCAGCATAATAGAGTAATTGAAAGTTGTGCGATGTTCCACACCCCTAGTTTATTTGGTAACCCAAGCATTTTAATCTTCAATGATGAAAGAGGCTGACGATTTCTGATCTCTGGCGACGTCTTATACTTGCAACTTTTAAAAGTGTGCCAAGTTGGAATCAGCAGTTTCGCCATCAGTAACATAATACTTATTGTCAACTTGTCGAACTTTTAAATGATGCAAGTAAGAGTTCCCCAGAAATCAGAAATCGCCTGCACCCTTCATCATTGTAGATTAAAGAGCGGTTGGTTACCAAATCAAAAAGAATGATCATTATTTGGCAAGGTATGACATATTTTGCACTCGAATTTAGTTCAACTAATTCGTATTCGATATTTGAACTGCTTCGGCCATTTTTGTCCAGGCAGACCTGTAGATTTTTTATGTACTAGTATTTCTACACATTCTATATAAAATTCAGAATGCTCGATGGGGTATCTAAATATTCAGTACGTTGTAAGTCCATAATTAATCCCTATACGAGCCTATTTTAACGACACGGAATTTTTTTTAGAGATAATCAAAACCGCGGAAATGTTGTTTTACAACTAATTATAATTTTTATAAGACTAAAAGCAATAACTTAAAGAAACTACCGAGTTAGATATAGTTAGAATTTACGAAATATTTACATTATGTAACATGTTATTGTTACACAATCTTGTTCATAACATTACCTCTCTTTAAAGAACTGTATATATCCTGGATAAACTCATTCTGAAGACAAGAACATATCACATACCTTAACCCTTTTGCACTCCAGGCCTTTTTCGCGCGGAGGAATCAGCAACTCGAGACATTTTAGGTTCAGCTGGTGTTTATGGATTTGCTTCATAGAAACTAATCAGTCATTGGCCTTGCATCGTATTTCCGCATCACACCTAATGGTCCTCTCGTGGTTTAGCATCCAATCGTGTGGCTCCTGAGAAGCGCCACTGGAGTGCAAAGGGTTAATCTTAAGCGGAAGCCTTAGTAAAGATCCTTCCCTATACTCGTTGTATTACAATCTTCTAGCCTTTTACTTTATTTAGTGTAATGAATATGTAACTATATTACTGCCTTGCCTTTTTTAAATGGATTGCTGGGAGACTTCCCCCAAATTTTTAATAACTTTTATTGATTATCTAATGATTAACTCAAAAATTTTCTGACCCATGTTTAGAGTTCTTTGTATTCTTGTTTTTGTTAGTTTGCTTAAATTTAATTCATGTTTAGAGTTTTGACTTTTGTATATTATCCTTCTACTCCTTATCATTTATCTAATTGGTTGCTGGACTAAGGTTAATTTTTATTCTGATACCAACATATTATAATTAGAAATAATATAAATAGAACAACTGCAGCAACCAATGGTAATATGATTTTAATTATGTTAATGTATGAATTTTAATTATGTTATATTCCTTGTTCCTTGTTTTAGTTCCTATTTTGTGTGTCTGTGTGTTCGTTTTTTCCTTATGCCTTTTGTAATGTAAGAAGAATGTTTTCCCTGTTAATATTTTACTCTTTATATACCATATTCCCATGTATACTCACCCCTAATTTTCAATAAAGCTGTTCCGGCAGTGCTGGGACGCTCGTGGGGCTTCTTCTCGGGCTGGGGTGTCACTTTCCTCCCGGCCAGGGTTTATCCAAGCTCTAAACCCTTCGGGGTGAGTTCCCTGGTCTGGGCAGTCCAATATTCTAACCCAGTGCATTTATAAACTACTTCCTATAAAGACTTGACATTTGGCGAATAGGCAAAGCCCTGAAATTTAGTGAGTAGTTACGAATATGATCACTTAATAAAATGACATAAATTAAAAACTCGAAAATAGCGTCTAATATATTTTATTTTATATTTGACATCCTTATGTCAATGCATATGGTGGCTCCCCCTGGTTTCATCTTTTGCTATTTTAATTTTCATTTGTAATAAATGGACATTAAATGAAAATTATTTATGTCATTTCATTAAGTAATCTTTTTCGTACCGACTCACTCAAAGATATTTACAAAGTAGTTTCTAAATGTACTGGGATAGAAGATTGTAACATAGCGAGAATAGGGAATGATTCTTACTATGACTTCTCCTTAAGAGTCCTTCAATTTCCATAATCAACATTTATTTACAAAACTAGCTGAATACCCGTGCTTCATCTTTCAGAGCTCTAGGCCTATTAGAAGTCGCTTTTTGTGAAAAAATTAATTAAAAAACAAAGTAAAATTTTAACATTCATTTTGTCTATAGACCAATTAGAAGGCCAAAACTACTTGTGTTGCAAATTTCAAAACTGTAGTCCAAGTAGAAATCGTTTTGTAAAATATTTGTTAATTAACTAATAGAACTAAATAAAAATTTAAAATTCCGTTTTTAAAAAGTCCAATTAAAAGGCCAAAACTACTTATGTTGAAAATTTCAGAACTGTAGCCCTATTAGAAGTCGTTCTGTAAAATATTTATTATTAATTAAAAAAATTAATTGAAAAAGAACTAAACAAAAATTGGAAATTCTGTTTTTCAAAAACCCAATTAAATGGCTAAAACTACTTATGTGGAAAATTTCGGAGCTGTATCTCTGTTTGAAGTCGCTTTGTAAAAAAAAAAAAAAATTAATTGAAAAAGAACTAATTAAAATTTTAACATTATGTTTGTGATGTATACAATTAGAGGGCCAAAACTACTTATGCTGAAATTTTCAAACCTCTACTCCAATTTTAAGTAGATTTCTATAGATCCACAGACAGACACGCAGCTTGTTTTATTATTATAGATATATTTCGCATCACTCGGTGTGCTGTTGCTCTTGCATTAGTATAGCTATTCCTTCAAGTGCAAGAAAAAGAAAATATCACGACAATTTTACGACCCGGCTACAAGCAACTTTATTTCGACGTTTAGCTTCGCCATAAAAATCGATACGACGACGTTTAGCGCTCTCAAAAGAAGACGGCTAAAACTAAAACTTCATAATTTTACGACACTCTTTTAAAGAGGTCGAACACAAAGAAAGAAAAATAGAAAACAATCATAAAAATGACGTCCTGTGTTCCAAAGAACACACACCCAAACAAAAACAAAAAAACTCATTCCAAAATTAAGTTCACGTTTTAACTGCTCTCAAGTTATTATCGCGAATACATTTGCATTTAAATTTCCTTATTTAATAAATGAATATTTTTTATTTTATGTCAGCACTTGTGTTCTGTATTTAATTGGAAACTTTTATACCAAGGATAAAAGTTTGTTCTGTTTGATCCCCAAGTCTCATTTACGAAGCAAAGTAACAACTTTAGTTTGAGGCTGAAAGCTGTTTCGATTGAATGCTTTAAAGCGAAACGTTTTTATGCGTTTATAGAAGTGCTTTAGTTATGACTTTTGAAACTATGAGACGCGCACTGGGGAGAAATAACTCGGGGGTCGGGAATTGTTTCCTGCGTAGTTTTGTGTTTATTTATATCCGAAATAAAATTGACCACATTCTTTGGGGATTCAATGAAAGTGTTTTAGTTTAGTTCAGGCTGTTTCGAAACTGTGAATCACAGAAATTCCAAGCCATCTTATTTTAGTTCGGAAATAGTAAATGGTTAACTTAATAAATACACGACATATATCATAGTCTAAATCATGTAAAACTACTGAATGTTGTTTTACCCGTTTTTGTTTATGTACAATGGACTGTTCCCGTATTTATTTTTATATTTTCATTCAATTCTAAATATTTCGAACAGGCCATAAACACAAAAATTGCTGCTCGCTGCGCTTTTTCTTTCTCTTTTACTTTCAATTACCCATATGTATACATAGGGTAATAAAAGTATAGCATTCGGTCAAAAAAAAATTCCGATTTTTTTTTTTTTTTTTTTTTTTTTTTTTTGCATTTCTCCACGTTTTGGAACATCCTGATTTCAAAAAAGTGATCTAGAAAAAATATCTGTCTGTGTGGTGTATCTGTGATCAGCATAACTCCCGAACAAATTGACTTACGATGTTCAAATTTGGAAGGAGGGTTAGTGGTGGCCATGAGACCTACCGTTAAGGTTTTCGTCAAAATTGCGCATGCGCATAAGGTAGCTGCCATTGAAAAAAATCATGTTTTTCAATTATTGCAAAAAACTGGCTCCAATGATTTTTATAAAAATCGCTGTGGTAATGCCTCTTAAGGTGTTCTAAGCATCCCCACCTCCCAAATTCCCGTAAAAATGTTTTAGTGGCGTAAAAAGTTGAAAAACGAATGCTTTCAACACAGAGTTCTCTTGCCTTGAGTATACCTCAACAAGGAAAGTTTTTTCTTCTCACCTCAGTTTCGATAATGACAAAGGATATTATAAGGATTATATAAAAGTATATCGCTAAAATCACCATTTTGGTGGAGTTCTTTTTTTTTTTAGACCCATACAAGAATTATCGCAAAAAATATCGCCAGACTATTTCCTCTAAATGAAGGCTGAAAATATAAAAACGGTAAATGACACAAATCCACGTCAGTATTATAGTGTAATTGAAAGTTGTGCGGTGTTCCACACCCCTAGTTTTTTTTTTTTTTTTTTTTTTTTTTCCATTTTCCAACCTTATGCCTTTTTCACACGGTGCGGACGCGAATGCAAGCGCGCAAACGCATGCCTTTTAACAACGAGGCCTATATCTGTGGACTTTTCGCCAACATCTTTGAAGAGTTTGATTATTATTTTCACAATGCAGTATAGCGCTGACTAAAAGTATTTAGTTATTTTTTAAGTTTTACTTTAGGCTTAATCCTAGTATACGTTACACGGGAAATTTAGCGATATAGGAGAAAATTTATATGCTTTTTTCATTGTATGTTTATGTATTTCTTATTTTCAGGTTACGATTGTTTATGTTTTTTTCTTAGCCAATTCTTGGCGACAATCATGAAAACGTTATTTGGGCTTATAAAGACCGGTATATAAAGACCGGAGATCGGGAAAGTTTTCAGATTGACTTCGGACTTCGATGAAAGCTGATCGCTTTGTTTACCTATTGTAGTGAGCCTGTATAATCGCTGTTTTCGAAGTTGTTCTTACTGAAGCTTGAGTTGAAGCTTGTGAGTGATTACACTGTTGTCTGTGAATAAATTTTGTGAGTTTTCTGAAGAGAATAAATAATAGTTTTTATCTTAAAAACTGTGCCTTCATTGCCTCAGTGGAAAAATTCATAGCAATATATAATAATTACTATGAATGTAACTAGAATAAATATTTACAGGAATTATCAAAGCTCTCCAAAATCTTCAGACAGTAGATTATTTTCATTTTCACTGCGGCTAAAAGCATTTCAGAACTAGAAAATTTGCGGCTCACAAGAGAGAGAGAGAGAGAGAGAGGGGATAAAGATTAGTTTTAAAAGTATCCCTTTACGGTAACTACCACCAAAAGGATTTCTATATACCTAAGTCGTCAGCCTAAAAGACCGACAAAGGAACTATTTGGTAGCTAAACGAGCTTTCAAAAATACCCCCCCACCCCCTCTTTCACACACAAAATTGCAAATGTTTGTTTACCTACAAGCGTAGAATCCAGAGGAACGAACAAATTAAAATCAACCACTTTTGCTAGACGTTTTGAAAGTGTCTGCATTTTAAGGGCTCCTAGATAGAATAACGTTAGCTTCTCAAAATAAAAAATAAATAAAAAAAAAAAAAAAAAAAAAAAAACTTCAATACAACGAGAATAATTAATAATTCCTTTTTTATTTTGGAATGAACACTCATTTATATTCATTTATCGTTCTAATAAATATATATTTAAAAAATATTTAATTAGTAGAATCCAGAGGAACGAACAAATTAAAATCAACCACTTTTGCTAGACGTTTTGAAAGTGTCTGTATTTTAAGGGCTCCTAGATAGAATAACGTTAGCTTCACAAAATAAAAAAAAATAAAAAAAATAAAAAAAACTTCAATACAACGAGAATAATTACCAATTCCTTTTTTATTTTGGAATGAACACTCATTTATATTCATTTATCGTTCTAATAAATATATATTTAAAAAATATTTAATTAGTAGAATCCAGAGGAACGAACAAATTAAAATCAACCACTTTTGCTAGACGTTTTGAAAGTGTCTGTATTTTAAGGGCTCCTAGATAGAATAACGTTAGCTTCACAAAATAAAAAAAAATTAAAAAAATAAAAAAAACTTCAATACAACGAGAATAATTAACAATTCCTTTTTTATTTTGGAATGAACACTCATTTATATTCATTTATCGTTCTAATAAATATATATTTAAAAAATATTTAATTAGTAGAATCCAGAGGAACGAACAAATTAAAATCAACCACTTTTGCTAGACGTTTTGAAAGTGTCTGTATTTTAAGGGCTCCTAGATAGAATAACGTTAGCTTCACAAAATAAAAAAAAATTAAAAAAATAAAAAAAAACTTCAATACAACGAGAATAATTAACAATTCCTTTTTTATTTTGGAATGAACACTCATTTATATTCATTTATCGTTCTAATAAATATATATTTAAAAAATATTTAATTAGTAGAATCCAGAGGAACGAACAAATTAAAATCAACCACTTTTGCTAGACGTTTTGAAAGTGTCTGTATTTTAAGGGCTCCTAGATAGAATAACGTTAGCTTCACAAATTAAAAAAAAATTAAAAAAATAAAAAAAAACTTCAATACAACGAGAATAATTAACAATTCCTTTTTTATTTTGGAATGAACACTCATTTATATTCATTTATCGTTCTAATAAATATATATTTAAAAAATATTTAATTAGTAGAATCCAGAGGAACGAACAAATTAAAATCAACCACTTTTGCTAGACGTTTTGAAAGTGTCTGTATTTTAAGGGCTCCTAGATAGAATAACGTTAGCTTCACAAAATAAAAAAAAATAAAAAAAACTTCAATACAACGAGAATAATTAATAATTCCTTTTTTATTTTGGAATGAACACTCATTTATATTCATTTATCGTTCTAATAAATATATATTTAAAAAATATTTAATTAGTAGAATCCAGAGGAACGAACAAATTAAAATCAACTACTTTTGCTAGATGTTTTGAAAGTGTCTGCAGTTAAGGGCTCTTAGATAGAATGACGTTAGCTTCTCAAAATAAAAAAAATAAAAAACTTCAATACAACGAGAATAATTAACAATTCCTTTTTTAATTTCGGAATGAACACTCATTTATATTCATTTCCCCTTTCTAATAAATATATATCTAAAGAATATTTAATTAATGAGCATTAGATAAAATACTTTAAAACATCTCCACTCTACATTTATTTTACGTACCAAATGAGCATTTTAATTAATTTCAATTAAACCGAAAGTCATGTTTCAACTCTAATAAACACAGTTCAACTACTTCCTACCAAACAAGAGCTCTAAGGCCATCTCATCACATGCATGCAGTAACCATTATTCAAACGCTGGCGCATCAAATTTGCATGATCGCCAAATCTACTTTGGCACGCTTATCCAATTTGGTAAATCGCTCTTTCAAGCCAAGCTGGCGCATTTCGCCTCATTGGATAATTGCATTAGATGGAGGCCTTGGCTGGCAAAGTTCGTTAGTCACAAATTAAATTTGCTTCGACAAATTCTTTTCTGTGCTCTTTTTTTTTTATTCTTCAACTTTTTTTTTTTTTTTTCTCGTTCCTTCCAAAAGGAACCCTTAACGAAACAAGGAACTTTCACTTTCGGTAAGTGAGATTGAAACTGATGGGTATTGAGAAATTCTAGAACTTTTGTAAAATTAGAGCGATTGTAAAGAATGAAATTTTCTCTTTGGGGGCGATTTTGTTTGTTCGTCTTTGGCGAAGTGCAAAAATCCTTAGAGAGAACTCCAAAAAATAACTGTTATAATGAACAATTCCCTAATTTTTTTAATTTTTTTTTTTATTTAATTCTAAATGTTTCGAAAAAGCCATTAACGCAAAAATTTCTGGTCAATGCGCTTTTTCTTTTTATTAATTTGAGATCAAAATTATCGTGTTAGACGTTGGTGAGAAAACGATACATTCCGCTGGCATTGAATGTGATGTCGAGGCTTCCCAAACATCTTGACTTGAAATGCAGCAACGGAAACCAGATTTGCAAGTTTCTCGCAAATAATGCCAACCTGTACGGAATATGGCAATGGTCTACCAATGCCAACTATTTGGCAGAAACCTCACGATAACCCTAGAAACTGTAGGAACCCTTGACGTCACAGTTTTTGCTGAATGTTTTGATCGGTCTGGTTTTGAGGCATTTTCTTTTCTTAATATTTAAATAACTAATTTTTTTTTTTTTTAAAGAACTTTTGTTTATATATTTGGAATCAGAAAGAAATTCTTCATAAATATATAAACTAATTTCACTCGTTTTTTAAAAAAAAATGTGGGAATTGTCCATTGTGAAATCGATAATTTACGAACATTTGAGAATAGGACGATGCTTCTTCCTTTTGCAGAAACTGGATTTCTTTCCCATCCAAAATAAATAATTCTTAAATCAAAAGTCTATATGTACCTGTCTAGAGTTATTTAAGTACGCTGATTATCAATATTATTATTTTGATGCACAGCACCATGTGTTGGTAAAACTATGTGTGTGGGAAACTGCAGAACTTTCAATTACATTATTATAATGGTCCCTGCATTTAAATTTAGCACTGTTGTTGTTGCTAATCCTCACTGTCGGACGGAGTCGGACAAGATCCACGAGTTCGTTGACTAAAAGGAAGTCGAAGACTAGGAAAGGATTGCTAAAGAGATCCTCCTTAGAGAGTCCCATGCAATCCAAGAGGTGCTCAAGAGAGGCCTGATGATTTTGGCACCTGGTACAGGCGGCGAAGGTTTTCCTGCCCTCGTTGAAAGTGAGGCACTTGATGTGCAAGCCTTGATAGAACAGTCCGGGTACGTCTGTCACACGGGAGGTCAAGGGACAAACCCGGTTTTGAGCCCTTGTACCAATTATGGGTTGGGGGTGTTTTCCACTCCTCCGAGATCTTTGATTTTTCCAGAGAGTATAATTCCAAAAAAGTGTTACGTTATGTGCTTATCGGTTGGTTTTATTTAATTTGAGATACGTGATGAACATTGACAAGCACATAACTAACTTGAAAATATAAAAGACATTACTTATGGTAAATAAAAATTGTTCTTAACAATGCAAATTAAACTTTAGAAAGTTGTTGAGTCATGACTGTCTGATTAGTTCGCTAGTTAAGTTCGTAGCACGTTGTCCGGGAGTTCAGAGTCATCTCATGTTTTCTGCCGGGTTGAGTCGAGTTGAGTTGTTGCTTTAGAGTTGGTGGGCATGTGACACCACAAAAGTAAGTATGGAAGAGGGAGATGTTGAAATCCTGCAACCCTCCTTAGCAAGAATATCGGCCATTTCGTTCCCGTGGTTTAGCACTAATTAGTGTAAGTGTGATTAGCACTGATTCCTGCCTTGTTATTGGAATAGGTCTTTCTGTTTGACAGTGTAAATAACTACATAAATTTACAGTTTTAATATTTATATGTTGGCTAAAAAAATATCAGTTAAGAAATATTTTTGGCAATGATTATATTCGCCATTAAAAGAAAATTCTCCGAAATGAAGAAATTTACGATACATTTTCGATAATTATTACATTATCCTTTTTGGTAAAAAGTAAAAGAGGTGGAACATTCGCTGATGAGCAACGCTCAAGGCATGAGAACTCTGTTAAGGATGTTCGCTTTTTCAAATGTTTATACTTAAGGAATACGTAAAGAATATTTGCAGAATTTCAGGAGAGGAGGTATTTAGAACATCTTAAAAGGAATTCACCGTGATTTTTAACCAAATCGTTAGAGCCGTTTTTTGGCAATTAATTAAAAAAAAAATTAAATTTCAATAGCGCTTAAGTTTTGCGCATGTGAAATTTTGACGCAAACCTTAATGACTGGCTCTTACTGACCCTAATATAAAAGTTTAACGTCGTTGGTCTATTGCAGTGATTAGCAACCTTTTTTTTTTTTTTGTCGCGGCACACTTTTAACGATTTCGAAATTTGGCGGCACACAAAGAAAAATATAAGTTTACAAGTTGTTTACTTACCTATAATACACTGTGTAAAACAGTTTATGATAATAATTTTGAATGTAAAATAAAATAATATAATATGTACTACAAAAACAACAGTACGTTTATTAAGGGATTAATTACAAATGAATAATAAGAATACTTTTAATGAGAAATTTGTGCTTGATGTTTTTTGATAATTTCATTTATATTTAGTCGTAAAAATGACAATGCTACTCTCATACCGTCTTCTACATTTAACAGTCTCGATCTTTTTTTCGTTTTTATGTTGTTTAATACTGAAAACCCTAATTCAAACAAATAAGATGTAGAAAATTGTAATAATATTTTAAAAGCTTTTTTGGCTATCATGGGATATTCGCATCTAATGTTAATCCAAATTAATTAATTGATTATTCCAAATATTTTAAAATTAAATTGATCGAAGTGATCTTTGAAATCGCCCGCTGAATTTGAGGGAAACAAAGTCTCAACGGATGTGCTTTCCAAACATCAGACAACAAGACGCACACTCACAATACCTGCTGGGGGTTGTATGTAAAAAACTAGAGTAAAAAATAGGTCAAAAACGAGGCACGGAGAAATATGTAACGAAGCGGTGAAAGTGAAAAATCTTCGTTACAATATTCATACATATATAAGTACTTATATTTAATTTAAATTTTACTCGTAATAAAAAAAAAAAAAGCATTGTAATTTTTACAATATACATTTCTAAAATTTGGCGTCATACTTTATGAATTTTGCGGCACACTTTAAGAATTTGGCGCCACACAAAAATTCCGCGGCACAGTGGTTGAGAATCACTGGTCTATTGGTTCGGAAGCTATGCTGACCACAAACAGACGAACACACATTTTTAAATCCTTTACATTAACCTGTATTTTGTTTGTTTCTGGCAGACAAATCTGCGAAGGGCTAATAAACCCACTTGGCATCATCCAATCGAGCTCAAACTTGTCAAAATAAATTATTTGATGATAACAATGCATTCTATCAAGTTTTGGGGGATATCACTGAAAGACAGCTTTTATACACGCTGCGCTTCTATCACCATTTTGTATTAATAATTAAAGCGTTTGCCGTCATCCAATCAAATTGAAATTTGAGAGACATATTCGTTGTCGATAAGAATGCATTCTGTCAAGTTTCGGAGGATGTCACTAAACAGCCGCTTTTACATACGTTAAGTATTGACTCTTCCTAAGACAAATTGATTCACTTGCCGTCATACAATCAAACTGAAACACTATGAAAGCATTATCTGAGCTGAAAATCGCATATATAAGTTAAAATAGTTGGAAATGCATATAAAGAATTTATGAAACTAAGGGTGTGGAACATCGCACAACTTTCAATTTCATTATAACACTGACTGGAATTTGTGTCATCTAACGTATTTATCTTTTCATCTTTCATTTACTTAAACAGAATAGTTTGTAGAAATTTGATTTGATTTGTGATATGATTTTGGCGATATACTATTCGATAATTTTCATATTATCCTTTATTATAAGCTAAACTGAGGGGAGAGGAAAAAACGATCGTTGATGAGGTATGTGCTCAAGGAAAGAGAACTCTGTGTTGAAAGCATTCATTTTTCAACTTTTTACTTCATTAAAACATTTTTAAGGGAATAATCTAAAATCTTTATATTTAGAATTGTTTTTCTGAAATTTCGTATGCAGTAATGTATGATGTTTTAAAACTTTAAGAAATATTTTAAATTTTCAAATTTTAAAAATATTTTTTTTTTTAAATTAAAAGACTTCAAAATTTGGATATTTCTTAAATTTGATATATCTAAAAAACTTTTTTTTTTTTTTTTTAAATGACTTCATTTTTGCATAAAACTACTTAGTATAATTTATTTCAAAAATTTTCTTCATGATTTTTCAATAAAGTAATTAGAAAAAATTAAAACAAATATTTTTGCAAAACCGGTATAAAATCTATAGTATGCTAGGTTCCAAAAACTTTTTTAAAAAAAAGTTAAATAAAAAAAAATAAACAGAATTCATGAAGAGAAATAAAGAAATATATATGAAAAATAATTGTGGAAAGTTTCATAGATATATAACAAGTAGTTTTTAAGTTATATCAATTTAAAATCAAAAAAAGGGACAAAAAGCCATCACAGATAAAAACAGTTTCAAAGTTTCAAGATAGCATGTCTCAGATACAGTTATCAAGAAATAAAAATTTGAATATTTCAAGTTCTACTAAAGATGGAAACAAAATTTTTATTCCATTTTATCATTTTGTTTAAAAATATTTGTCTTATTTTCTACAATAATAATAAAAAAAATATTTAGAATTTAAAAAATTTGGTGTCCCAGACCCACTTGTTTCTCATTCAGGCCCTTCTTTATTCTAAACGGGGAATGAGTGATTGGGTCCAAGAACACGTGTTCTGGTTAACCCAACAAAGGAACTCGGTGTCAATCGCAGGCACTTTCGATCAATCTTCTCCTTTTTTTTTTTTTTTTTGTTACAAGAATGCATCTGCATAAAAGATTTCTATATGAAACAATTAACAAAGGTATCGGCGCAAACGAAAGCGTGATGATGATGACATCGTGACATCAAGCACGGGGGGTGAAGGAAAAGATAATAGGTTCAATTGTTAGACGGTTTTCTTCCACAGTTTGCGAACTTCGTCAAATTTTTTTTTGCTTCGAAAAATGAAGGGGTGGAGGAGGGGGCAATATTTTTTAAAGTGAAGGCATTGGCGGAACCAACCAAAGGGCACGGGGTGGGGGGGGGGCATCAGGTTGAGTCTCAATCAAGAGTCCCAAAAATCAATATTTTTACTTTAATTTTTCTATATGTATACATAGGGTAATGAAAGTATAGTATTTGGTCCGAAAACAAATTTCGATATTTTTTTTTTTTTTTTTTTGCATTTCTCCACGTTTGGAACATCTTGATTTAAAAAAAAAAAAAGAATCTAGAAAAAAAAGTATGTTTGTGTGTGTGTATATGTGTCTGTAGGCAGCATAACTCCCGAACATATTGACCTACGATGTTCAAATTTGAGTTGAGGGTTAGTGCTGGCCATGGGAGAAGCAACAAAAAAAAGAGCTTATTTTTGACTCAAGGTACTTTTTATAGGTTTCTCCCTAACCCCATTCAAAGGGACGTCAAAAAAAATTTCGATTTTTTTTTTTTTTTTTTTTTTTTTTTTGGGAACATCCTGATTTCAAAAATGTAATCTAGAAAAAATGTCTGTCTGTGTGTATGTGTGTCCTTGGTCAGCATAACTCCCGAACATATTGACCTACGATGTTCAAATTTGGGTTGAGGGTTAGTGCTGGCCATGGGCCAAGCAACAACAAAAAAAAAGCTTATTTTTGGCTAAAGGTACTTTTTATAGGTTTCTCCCTAACCCCATTCAAAGGGACGTCAAAAAAAAAAATCGATTTTTTTTTTTTTTTTTTTTTTTTTTTTTTTTTTTTTGGAACATCCTGATTTCAAAAATGTGATCTAGAAAAAATGTATGTCTGTGTGTGTGTATGTATGTCCTTGGTCAGCATAACTCCCGAACAAATTGACCTACGATGTTCAAATTTGGTATGAGGGTTAGTGGCGGCCATGGGACCTACCATGAAGGTTTTCGTCAAAATCGCGCATGCACGTAAGGTAGCTGCCATTGAAAAAAATCCTGTTTTTCAAAGATTGCTAAAAAACGGCTGTAATGATTTTGATAAAAATCACTGTGGTAATGACTCTTAAGGTGTTCTAAACATCCCCATCTCCGAAATTCCCGTAAAAATGTTTTAATGGCGTAAAAAGTTTAAAATTGAATGCCTTCAACACAAAGTTATCTTTTCTTGAGCATACCTAATCAGCTATCTTTTTTTTTTCTTCTCTCAGTTGCGCTTATAATAAAGGATAATATAAGGATTATCGAAAAGTATATTGCCAAAATCTCCATTTTAGCGATTTTTTTTTTTTTTTAAAGATTTATACTAGAATTATCGCAAAAAATATTGCCAAACTGCCCATTTATTCCAAATGAAGGATGAAAATATACAAACGGTAAATGACACAAATTCACTTTAGTATTATAGTGTAATTGAAAGTTTTGCGATGTTCCTCACCCCTAGTTAGAAATCAGAATGTTCCAAAACGTGGAGAAATGCAAAAAAAAAAAAAAAAAAAAAAAAAAAAAAAAAATGTTTTTTCGACCGAATGCTATACTTTTGTTACCCGTATACATATAGGTAATTAAAAGTAAAAAAAAAAAAGTAAAGGTCTGTTGCACTGTAATTCAATTTTAAAATTTTGTGGTGGAAGAAGAACTGTGAAATTTTTAACATAAGTAGATTTTGCACTCCTTTACTTTCAAAAGAAATAAAATGTTGAATTTTCAATTAGTTTGTTTAATTTATTATTTTTAATTTCACAAACTCTCAGATTAGGACGAATCATTCCAGTAACTCTATAAATTAGACAATCATAGAAGATCGACCCTTCTACATCAATAATGTTCTTGCCGCCATTATATCCGGATTCCGTTCGCTGTCACTGCACAGCTATTAAACTGAGAGGCGACTGCAATTTTTGGACCCCATCGAACATCATTCAGAATTTTTATAGAAATTGGAGAAAAGTGAGCAGATTACGAATCCACTGGTCTGCCGTGGCAAAAATGGCCGAAACTGGTCAAAAATCGACTTTTAATAAGTTGAACTAAATCCAATTGCCAAATGCGCCATAACTTGCCAAATGATGAGCATTTTTTTTTTTTTTTATTTCGTAACCCTCACTCTTTAATTTTCAATTAAGAAGGTTGCAGACGATTCCGATATGTGGCTATGGCTTACTTGCATCTTTCACAAATGAGCCAGATTGGCAATAAACATTACGTCACGGATGACGTAACTGATGTATCTTTTAAAAGTAAGCCAAATTGGCGACAAGTTTTCCGAGCCAGAGATCAGAAATCGTTTGCGCTTTTTCTCATTGAAAATCAAAATGCAGTGAGTTGCCAGACAAAAAAGTTTGTTCTCTTTTTATCAAGTTATGACATATTTGGCAATCGTTTTTTAGTTCAACTCATTCCAAGTCGATCTTTGATCAGTTACGGCCATTTTTGCTACGGCAGACCAGTGGATTCGTAATCTACTCACTTTTCACCAATTTCCATAAAAAATTCAGAATTATGTTCAATGGGGTCCAAAAATTGCAGTCGCCTCTCGGACTATATTGTATTATTCCATAGTTATTATGAGATTAATTTAACCACAATTCACTATTCCTTTTTCAACTTGATTCGATTGGCGCTATCTTACAGACATCAATTAACGGTTGGAAATATGAATCAGTGCTGTGTTCAAAGGTGCATTTTATATATGGAAATGTGGATGCCAAAGTTGTAAGAAATGTTGATGCATGGTTTGCGCAGCGAGTGCGTTCGGGCGTTAGCGAGCGTTAACGAGCAGCAGGTGGAGCCCCCTAGTCAATTACAAAAATAAAAAGCCTCTTTTAGAAAGTATTGTAAAAATAGCACTGCCATTTACTTACTCGTCACTAGCATTTGCGTCATTAACACCTAGTAGTTTTTAAATTTTTCTTGACTACTAAATGATACTACTGATTCAAAGAACATGCTTTGGTAGCACCAACCATTTTAGGGTTAAGATTGAAACAATTATACTTCTTGGAAATATCTTAATATATCTTAGTTATAGTTATTAAAGCTGAAACATTTGCTACCGAGGGAAAAAAAATCGATTATTTACCAGCTAAAATCAAATTTTGATTTTAGTTTAATTTCTATTTGTTTTTTCCCCCCTCTTTAAATTTTTGATTTGGTTCTTTTTATCCGAAATTCAATACAATCTTTTGGATACTCAGTCAAACAGAAGTTTTGACAAATGCAAATTAACTTCTTTTAGAGCGAAAATTCTTCAGTCTCTTATTTTTTGCTTACAAAGGATTTACTATATAAAAAAAAAAAATCATGTTTGGTGAAGTATATTTTAGATATGCTTTCACAAATATTTCTCAAAACTTCCCAACCGGAAAAATTCATGGAATGACATTAAATATCAGTCCAACGTTGTTTTTTTACATACCACTCATTGAGACCAAACTCAAATTCCTTTATTCCTAAAGCAATGCGGGGACAGCAAATATCCGAACAATTCGCATTAAGAATTAATTCACTTGACTTCTTTTAAATATTCTCATTCAAAAAGAAAAGATTTAATCTACCTGCACTTTCCTCCCTTCTTTAAAAAAATAAGAAAGGTATTCAAATTAATTCTTTCACCACTGTTTTTTTCTTCTTCTTTTTGTGGGGAGAGCGAGATTGTTCTTTTTAAAAAAAAACTATTCACAATAAGTGATTTATTTTACAATGAAAGCAATTATCTTTGAAACCAGAAACAATAATGAACTGGAAATGGGTCAATAGGTATTCTAATCTTTTGGCGCCGACTTTCAAAAGTGTTCTTTTATTCTAAGCTTTTTAAAAATCATTTTCTTAACATGGGTGTTTTTTTAATTACAAGAGAACTTCGCTGGAATGCAGGACTAAATTTCGCGTTACATTTTTTTTTTTTTTTTTTTTTTTTCACAAACGTTATTGTTTGGATATGATTTGTTTTGTTATCATTTTATTCAAGGATTTTTATATAATTCTCAATATATATATATATATATATTGATGCAAATTTTTATTCAGTTTATTATGGAAATAATACAACTCATAAAAGCAGAGTTTTTAAAAAAATCCTTTGTATGCATTTTTCAATTTTTATATTCATTAACACAGCGTCTATATCAAAAACATTTCTATCAGCAAAATGTGCGGCAAACTACGTTTAAAATTTATTTATTAAAAATGAACGTGAATTTATGCTCTCACATCCAAATATCATTTATTTATTCTGATTGAAGTAATTTTATTATTTATTTATTAAAAAATATATGGCAACAGGAAAGAGTTTCAACAATGGTCAGTTCAATGCTTTTTTAATGCGATTGGATGACGGCAAGTTGGTTTATTAGTAATCCGTAAAAGTGACCTTTTAGTGACGGTTACAGCATCAAAATTTTATGCAATGCGTTGCCATAGACATTGAATCTATCTGCCAAGTTTCAGCCCGATTGAATGACGGCAAAAGGGTTAATTAGGCATCCGCAGATTCCTCCGTCATCGATAAACAAAAGCGAAGTTAATATAAAGGATTTGAAAATATATCTTATACAAAATAAAAGTTTAATTCGTTTGTAAAATAATTGCTACATGTATTGGCAACATTATTTTTAATGTTTTCTTTTCTAAACACGTTTAACCCTTTTGGAGATAACAACAATAAATTTAAAATATAAAGTATATTTCGGATAATATATTTAAACTACACGAATAAACAACCATTAGTGTTCTTTTAAGAAATGTAATCTTCAATATTGTAAGTTATCAATAATGTTAATATTACGTTACCATTTTTGTAAACAGACATACTTTTTTTTTTTTTTTAGATTCTGAAATCCTTTTAAAAATCTCAAGTGGGTAAGTATTCTGGGAAAGAAAATTCCTAGATATAAATATACTGTTACATGGTAATTATATGAATGCTTTGGACAACCAGTGATTAGGATTTTCAAAACCTATACTTCTCTTTTATAATAAGGAAAATAATAAAACTCTGGTAAAGTTTGACGACTTTTTAATTAATGAAGCGAAACTTCATGTTGAATACTTTGTAAACTGTGGGTTTTTTAATGTTTCCTTTAATAAAAACGGAACAGGCCATTTCCTTCCTTTTTACCATATATAATTTTATCCCCCGTCTTTTTTCTTAACTATAAATATTATATACTTTTTTTAGCGCTAAGTTAAAATAGAACAAAAAAAATTAACAATAAAGCTTTCAACAGAAAAAAAGCAAACAGATGCTAATATTATACTTACTTTCCAATTATTATTATTTAGATAGACCATTATTTCATTAACTGTTTAAAAGTTCTGAATTTGCTTTGATTAGTTATAGAGAACAAATTCAAAGGATATATTAAACGCATTTGATTAAATTATTTTGTTTGTTTTCGATTCATACAACAGGCTTTTTCTTTAGTTGATCAAGCACTAGATGCCACTATCAAGAGGATTTGTCAGCCTGCTTCTAACGCAGAGACTTAAAGCGTATGCAGCTTTCTTTGCGAGCGACGGGCCTCGATCGCGAGACCATTGGATCTCGAGACGGATACTTTACAGCTGTGCAAAAGAGTACTACAGTGCACAGAAGCTTTATCCGTTATTTGAGGTTGCCACACAGCCTCCTCCCACCGACGAAGGAGCAATACTGTTGTGATCAACGTCTGATTGGAGTAGGAGGTTTGGGATCCTAGTTGCATCGTTGTGCCAGCTTGTTGCGGTGTTGCACGCGAGTTGCGTATGTGATCGCTTGTTGCGATGTAGTGTCTCCTTTCAGAAGCGCCGATAGATGGCAGCATGATTCGTTTTAGTCCGGGTCATCATTAAAGCGTATGCTGCCTTCATGTGGGCAACGGGCCTAGATCGCGAGACCTTTGGATCTCGAGACAGATACTTTACCGCTGTGCAAAAGAGTACTCCTTTTCAGAAACTTTATCTGTAATTTGAGGTCGCCACAGACTTAAGGGGGTCCGGTACCGAAAATAGAAAAAACTTTATGTACATTTTTATGCCAAAAATTTATTTTATGTATGAGATACTATTTATATATCTTTGAGAAAATGTTTTTTTAAATATTGTGTTTAGTTACTTAAAAGAAATTTAAAAACCAAGAAAAATCCATAATAATTGATGTTTGCGTATTTTGATATAAGTCAAGAAAAAATATTTTTTTTTTCAAAGTGAAAGCTTTCTGAAATACATAATTATATAAAGAAAATTTTGTCTTCACAGAATTTTGATAGGTGAATTAAAAAAAATTAAAAAAATTCTCAAAGTTAAAATATTTAAATTTTTGCTTTTTTGTTATGTTATCTTTTAAGCTAAATGTTATATCTTAAAACAGAATTAAAAAAATAAAATTCTGCGAAGACAAAATATTTAAAACTATATAAATTAAATGCTCCAAAAATTTGAATAGCCAATTGTTAATGGTTCTGGAGATATATCGATTTGAATATGCAACATCTGTGAAAAACACTAGTGCTCGAAAAACGCATTTTAAGCAGACCCTTCAATGTGTTACGCCCATTAGTGATGTTTAAATCACAGGTAATTTTGTGGCGTTCTAATCACCGGAGGAATAAGATAAAAACATCATTCTCTTCAAGAATGTATGAACTATTTTTTTAAATCAGAAAAAAAATTTGGGATTTTTGAAGAAATTTCGGTACTGGACCCCCTTAAAGCACCATTTTGAAGATATGTCAGCTTAGAATTTAATTTTTACCCTTTTAACAAAAGTTAGAAGAAAAAAGTTGCAAAACTACAATCCATTCAGTCACTTTATTAATTAAAAATATTCTAGGGGGATATTTTGAACTTACATTAAAGCGTGCGCAATAGTTGTCCTTCATTGATAGAGACTGTCCAGTTTTTCTTAGTTGATCAAGTTTGTGGTAAATTCCCAGTTTACGTGGATGGGTTTGGGCGATTTTTGAAAAGTTGGTGTCAAAGCCAAAACGTTTCCAATTAAACATAGTGACTGATTCAAAATCTACAAGATTGTGCCCAATTAAAAAAAAGTAGTTAATTGACTAAATGACAGTTGAAAACAAAGAATATACAAATTATCAATTAGTAATTATGAAAATTAAATAATTAAGGAAGCAAATTAAGAAATGCCCCCAAAAAACAACTGCAAGGAATAGGGTTGCTAAATATGCAAATTTACACCTACCAAATTGGCGCCAAATTCGCTTGGCGATATTTCCACGTTAACGAGGAATATACCTAGAACGTTAAGTTACAACGACACGAGTTTCTTATACATGTGCCTTTTTTACCTTAAAGTTTTTTCTTGTTGTCATATGTTAACAATTTCAATGAATTCATAAGTTGTTTTTTAGTATTTATCCATTACATTTTCCAGTATTTATCCATTACATTTTCCAGTATTTATCCATTACATTTTCCAGTATTTATCCACCCCAAACATATATTTTCATTTCATTATATTTATTAGCCTAACTAAATTATGCGTTTGAAGAAATGTCTTAAGTTTTATATAAAATTCATATTACAATAAAGCTTATTCATATTGTAATCAACAAAATTAATTTCATGTTCATTCATTGAAAAAAATAACTTTTTCCAGAACTTGACCGTTACTCTAAACTTTTCAATTACATGGTTACATTTTTCATATTTTTGTACATGAGAAAAAAAAATTAAAATACCGCTTGAAGGAACACCTTATCTGAATTTTCCTTCGTCTAATATTTTCCCTTCTATGAAATAATGTTGCCATCACCACAACCAAACTTCTTACATTCATCAATTCAATTAACGAGGATGGCAACGGTAATATTCTTTTTTTTTTTGTGGCGAAAAACTGTTTTTCCTCTCCATCCTATAATTCCCTTTTCTGTCGAGTATTAATTTATACCCTCTGGTAAATTTTCCCGTCTTGAACATTAATATTTCTCTTAAATAAGGAACCTGTAATTACAAGATGGTATTATTTTTTTTTATTTTTCCAGTTCTTTCGTAAGAGAACCTTCGTTTTCAAGAAGCACGGACATCGCTCATTCGAAATTAAACATAGTGTTCGCCGAAGCGTTCTTTTAAGCGAGAAATTCGAACATGAATCTAAAAGGAAGTTAAATATGTGGGCACAAGGTTCATATTTAAAAGAGTTTCTGACGATGTATTCTTTGATAACTTCTCTTTGTGATAAACATTTTTGTATAGTGTGTCTTATTTATTATTTCATCTAATTAAAGTACCCAAATTGCTATAAGAAAATACATTTTGTTATAAATAGTAATAGTCCGAGAGGCGACTGCAATTTTTGGATCCCATCGAACATCATTCTGAATTTTTTATAGAAATTGGAGAAAAGTTAGTAGATTAGAAATCCACTAGTCTGCCGTGGCAAAAATGGCCGAAACTGATCAATAATCGACTTGGAAGGAGTTGAACTAAAATCCGATTGCCAAATATGTCATAACTTGCCAAAAAGAGAACAAACTTTTTCGTCTGGCAACACACTTCATTTTGATTTTCAATGAGAAAAAGCGCAAACGATTTCTGATCTTTGGCTTGGAAAACTTGTATCTTTTAAAAGTAAGCCAAATTGGCGACATCAGTTACGTCATAAGTGACGTAATATTTTTTGCCAACTTGGCTCCCTTTTAATAGATGCAAGTAGACCGTCGCCAGATATCTGAATCATCTGCAACCTTCTTAATTGATAATTAAAGAGTGAAGGTTACCAAATAAAAAAAAAATACTCATTATTTGGCAAGTTATGGCTCATTTGGCAATTGGATTTAGTTCAACTCATTCAAAGTCGATTTTTGACCAGTTTCGGGCATTTTTGCCACGGCAGACCAGTGGATTCGTAATCTACTCACTTTTCTCTAATTTCTATAAAACATTCAGAATGATGTTCGATGGGATCCAAAAATTGCAGTCGCCTCTCAGTCTATAGATGATGTCGGATAATTCCCTGTACTCGCTATGTTACAATTTTCTAAGCCAGTGCATTTAGAAACTACTTTCTACAAAACCTTGAAATTTGGTCAGTATGTACGAAAATGATCACTTAATGAAATGACGTAAATTAAAAACTCGAAAATAGCCTCTATTATATTTTATTTCGTATTTGAAATCCTTTCCGCAATGCCGATGCAGCGGATCCGCCTGATTTTGTCCATTGATATTTTAATTTATAATAGGTAGGCATTACATGAAAACAATTTATGTCATTTCATTTGGTGAACTTTTTCGTATTCGTCACACAGTAATTTCTAGACGAACTGGGCTTGAAGATTATAACATGGTGAGTATACGAAATTATCCTTACTATACTAAACTTCAACTTAACTTGACATCACTAGACGGTAGATCGTCACAGTGCTCATAGGCAATTTATCCATTTTGGCGACGTGAAAGCATAATACTCGCCAAACCATATAGCCTTTTGTTCGACAAACGGGATGGACAGGAATACAGTATCACCCCATTCCCTTTTCATTCTTGTTCCGTCCCACAAGAAAAAATCACGCTAGGAAACTAAGCCCAGCAACCCTGTAGAGAATAAAAAGCTATAAGGTTTGGCGAGAATTATGTCTTCACTCGGCTAAAATGGATTAATTGCCTATGAGCACGGTCAAGATCTATCGTCTAGTGATGTCAAGTTAAGTCGGAGTTTAGTATAGGACCCCAACTAAAAGTTATTATTGAATTGAATCTATAATAATAAAACAAGCTCTGTGTGTGTGTGTGTGTCTGTCTGTCTGTGGATCTATAGAAACCTACTTAAAATTGGAGTAGAGCTCTGAAATTTTCACCATAAGTAGTTTTGGCCTTTTAATTGTAAGCATCACAAACAGAATGTTAAAATTTTAATTAGTTCTTTTAATTAATTATTTTAATTAATTAATTAATATGTTACAAAACGATATCTAATAGAGCTACAGCTCTGAAGTTTTCAACATAAGTAGTTTTGGCCTTCCAATTGGACTTTTGAAACACAGAATTTAAATTTTTTATTTTTTTAATTATTTTTTTAATTACTTGATTAATATTTTACAAAACGATTTTTAATAGGGCTACAGCTCTAAAATTTTCAACACAAGTAGTTTTGGCCTTCTAATTGGACTTTAGAAAAACAGAATTTTAAATTTTTGTTTAGTTCATTATTAATTAATTTTTTTAATTAATAATATATATATATTACAAAACGATTTCAAATAGGGATACAGCTTTGAAATTTTCAACATAAATAGTTGTGGCCTCCTAATTAGATTTTTGAAAAACAGAATTTTTTTTTTTTTTTTTTTAATTAATTAACAAATATTTTACAAAACAATTTGTGATACATTTCTGAATGGGGCTACGTTTCCGCAATGTAAGGCCTCACAGCTAGCTAAAATATTGTACATGTTAAAATTTGAAGCACGGGTAATTTAGCTAGTAACAAATAAAATAATTTTTAAATAAACTTCTTTTAACTTAATAGATAAAAACAGTTTTTATAAATGTGATTTTTGCATTTAAATAATATTTAAAACAGTAACACTGAAAATGACGACAGAAAGTAAATTTACATATTTATGTACAATTTTAGTATTTCAGTTTTAAGTACTTGCCTAGTCAATGAAAAAATCCCATGCTGTTCGATTTTTAATATTATTAACAACAATAAAATTCTTATTATTTCTAGGTACTCAGTTTTAACAGTGAATAGTTATTTAATTAGACAGTCTTTCGATGAAAAAATGTAGTTTGACATATAGGAAGGAACCTGCAAATTTCTTCATATTTCACTTTTATTAGTTTTTTTTTAAAGTTTTAGGTTTTTACGATACACACGACCGAATAGCATTCGCTAAAAAAAAGTCATTTTAACTAAAACGCAAACTGCTTAACCTGTCAATTTTTGCATCAGACTGTGTATTAAATATTAGTTTGGCTCTCAAGATTTTTGTTGCACCTTAACGATGTGAAAGACTCAATTTAAACCTCACCTTAATGGATTTACGATGCACGTCATACTTCGTTGAAGTATTAGTAGACATGTTTTTACTTTATTCAAATTTCTCTGTGTATTAAAAGTTTTCTAAGAAGAAATGTTCGAAATGTGAATGTGTTAATAATCTGTGAATAAAAGTTTATTAATGTTTTGTGACGTTATTTAGCTAGAAATTTTACAAATAAAGAAAATAGTTTGCGATCGATTGAAAGAAAGACCTCCAAATAGGGAAAAATATATTCTTCTCTGTTCTCGGAAAAGAATTAATCAACTTTAATTCAACTACTGAGGTATATTGATTTTTGATCCACAGTTATAGAATATTAAATACTCACTCGATAGAAAATAGGAGTGTGGAACATCACACAGTTTGTTTCAATTACACTTTAATATTAGTCATTGAAATACAATTTACGGTGATATTCATAACCCATATCATTTTCACTTATTTAAGGTATACATATAAGTAGGAAATTTTTTTTAAAGTTCTTATGCCAGCATGTCAAATTTTTGTGATAATTACAAGATCAAAAAATGTAAAGTATTTGCAATAACAAAAAGTAAAAATATATATATATATATTTATTTAATTAATTGAATTTTAATTCAATAATTAAGGCCTAATTGCAACGATGATAAAATAATACCTAATTAATTTTGAAACAAATTTCTTACTGGAAATTAAAGACAAGGTATTGATACACGGGCCCAAGCAAAATATAATGCACAACTTAAATATTTTTTTAATTTTAACATTTAACATTAAAAGTACAAGAAAAAATAAAAATTTCCAAAAATAAAAATATTCTAAAATACATAAAAAAATCTATTTTTTACCAAATTTTTTGTAAACAGCTAGGGCTCATGCTCTGAAATGTTATCTAAATTATACAGTTTAAATTTTAAAAATCAGTTAATTAACTCTTAAGATATCCCCGTTGGAGTACATTCACTCAACAATGATAAGCAGTTCTCCAGAAATTGAGTTCAAAGTTTTCGACATTTTCATTTTTCCAATATGTTTTAAACGTCGACCTTTACGAAAAAGCATATAATTAAAAAAGTATTTTAACTATAAGAAAGTTATTGGTATCATTTTAAAGATAATGAATTGGAGAACATTTTAGAATGAAAAAACAAAAAACGCCGCTTTGGGTCAATTTTTGCGATTCCCAACGTATATGTACACCTTAAATAAAAATGGCCAGGTTGGCAATAATTTTGGTAAAAAATTTATATAAGAAAAGAAAAAAAAGGAAAATTGATGATTTTAATCAATAGACATTACAATGTCCTTTTTTGTGAGTAGACGCAAAAAAAATCAGTTATTGATGGGCGATGCTCAAAAGCAGAGAGTTCTGTATTAAGGACACTCATTTTTTAACTTTTTATGCTTTTATCGCATTATTTTTGCGCGAATTTCGGAAATGCGAATGTTTAGAACACCTTCAGAATTTGATCCAAATCGGAAGAGCCGTTTTTTAGCTATCACTGAAAAACATGATTTTTCCAACTGCAGCTACCTCATGCGCATGTGCAATTTTGACGTAAACCTTAATGGTAGGTCTCATGGCCACCACCAACCCACACCACCACGTAAACACAGACAGACATTTTTTCTGAATCACTTCTTTGAAATCAGGGTGTTGCAAAACATGGAGAATTGCAAAACAAAAAAAAAATCGAAATTGTTTTGGGGCCGAATGCTATACTTTCATAACTCTATGTAAACATATTGGTAACGGAAAGTAATCTATGGGTGTGGAACATCGCACAACTTTCAGTTACTCTACATAATAATGTTCCTTCCAGTAAAATTTAGCATGATGTTACTTACCATTTTCTTATTTTCGCTCATTTAAAAAAAGATGGCCAGTTTGGCGATATTTTTAGCAATAAAAAATTTTAAATGAGCGAAAAAAAAAAGGCACGCCAATATAGCAAAGTTGGCGATTTTATTCGACAGACATTACATTGTCCTTGCTCATTGTATTACATTGTGAAACGCAAAAAAAAAAAAAAAAAAAAAAAATCAATTGCTGATGAGCGATGCTCAAGGAGAGATAACTCTGTGGTAACGGCCCTCGTTTTTCAACTTTGAACGCTTTTATCACATTTTTATGAGAATTACGGAGGTAGGAATATCTAAACCACCTTCAGAGGCACTACCCCAGCCGATTTTGAACAAAATCGTTTGAGCGGTTTTTTAGCAATTACTAAAAAACATGATTTTTTCAATTACATCTACCTTATGCGCTTGTGCGATTTTGACGAAAACCTTAATGATAGGTCCCTGTTCCATCACCAACCCGCACACCAAATTTGAACATCGTAGGTCAATTTGTTCGGGAGTTATGCTGACCACGTACACACAAACACACATATTTTCTAGAGAAGAAGATTTTAACATTAAAATAGGTTGTTGTTGTTGTTTCGTACGCTCAACGACCTATTGTCATGCTAATTAAGCCGGGACCTACAGCTTAACGGGGATTCTCAACCACAACGAACATCCAAGCCAAACTCGAACCTAGTACCTTTGACATGTGAGGACAGAGAGCAAACCACCCAACCATCGGGTGTGTTAGCATTAAAATAGGTAAATCATTCATAAATTTCTGTTTTGTTTAAAAGTAGAGGAAGCGACCGTCACAAAAAAATACAGAGCAAAAATAACATATAAGAAGATTTGTGGTACTTAGAGTTTAAGTGGATAAAGTGTCAAATTGACTGACTCTCTTTAACTCTAAGCACATCACTGGAACTTTAAAACACTTAATTTCTAATGCGATCTAAGTTTGTGAATTTAAAACTTGTGTTTTCTTTAAGAAACATAAATAATAAGTGATTGTCGTTTTACATGGGCAAAAAAAGAAGGGGGGGGGGGAAACGGTAAGATGGCGAAATTGCCGATGCTATTCAATAGACATTACATTGTCCTTTCTTGGGTGCGAAACAAAATAAAACAATCGTTGATGGATGATGCTCAAAGGCCGAGAGCTCTGTGTTAAAGACGCTTGTTTTCAACTTGTTATGCTTTTATTGTATATTTTTGGGAATTGCCTAGGTGGGGAAGTTTAGAACACCTTAAGAGGCTTTAGCATAGAGATTTCAATAGAAATCGTTCGAGCCGTTTCTTAGCAATTGATGAAATACATGATTTTAACCTTATGCGCATGCACGAGTTTAACGAAAACCCTAATGGTAGGTCCCATGGCCACCACTAAAAAGCACACCAAATTTGAACATTATTTGGTCAATTTGTTCGGGAGTTATGCTGACCAAGTACACACAGACACATTTTTTCTAGACTACTTTTTTGAAATCAGTACGTTCCAAAACGTGTAAAAGAGAAAAAAAAGAGGGGGGGGGGGATCCTTTTTTTTTTTTTGTACCGAACTCTATACTTTCATTACCCTGTGTAAACATATGGGTTTTGAAAATAATTATCTTTAATTATAGAATTATAGAATAATAATAATTAATTATAAAAACTTGAATAATAGAAAAAGTTGTGTGATTGGCTAATTCCAGCAGATAATTATTTTTTATTAATACAAAAAAGTCTGACGTTTCAACGGTAAAACAAAATGCAAACACCAAATTTAGCAGAAGCTCATTTATCGATTTAATTGAAAGTATTTCTTAAAATGAATCATTTTTTTTTTTATTTTCTCAAACTGAAAACGCAATGTTTAAGGTAGCTTTTATATGTATTACTGTTATAATAAGAACTACGATTATTATTTAATTTTAGAACTCTTTAATAAATATTTGGTATAATTTCAATTAAAAATTTAAAGCAGTTTTAATAATTATAAATGTTTCAAAAACGATTAGTATTTTATTCTCGAACTCTGCAATTAATATTTGGTATAATTTCGATCGTAACTTCGTAAATGGCAACGTTCAAGAACATCGTATTTTGTCGCCATTTATTTATTATTTCTTGCAAAGAGTTCTTCGTTTCAATTCTACATGATTTTCAAAGTATTCAATTATTGAAAATGAATGAAAAAGATGATCCTAATGAATATATAAGAGAATATTTTAAAGAAAATGAGTGGACAACTTTGAAAAAAGAAGAAGAAAAGAAAAAATATGCATATTCCAAGAGAAATTTCAAGTTAATCAAGACAGCCAGTAAGTCAAATTCCACTTATTCTTATACGAATTGCTTCATAACTCTTGAGTTATTTATAAATATCAATATATTAATAGTATATTTATTTTAGTTGGATTTTTATATAATTTACAAATATTTGAAAGGAATTATAAATTTATTCACGAACACGAATATTCTAAAAATAACTTTTTAAACTAAGTGTAATTGAAAGAAAGTTTCTAAAAGGTTTTTAGAACCAATGAGAATTATATTTTTATTCCGATGATAAAAAAAAAATAATAAATGTATGGTAAATAATTTATTAATATTTTTATATTATTAGCATTTTTATAAACAACACTTTCGAAAGATGTGTAATTGAAAACAATATAATGCAAAGTGTTGGTAAATTAAAATGTCAAAATTAAACGCATAATCGAGTTACTTAATATTTTATTTGTATTGAATTTTTCTAAATTACATAATTTTTAATCCAAACCAAAATATATATTTTATTCTGATCAAATAACTTTTCTGCATTAATCCAATTCGTTAACTTCATGTAATTTTAAAGCAAGTAATTTAATCAAGTATGTAAAAATCATTAAAATATAAATATCTCTATGGTATTTGTTTGTCCGTTCCGCTCGAAATTGTAACTTTTATAATTAAAAAAACATACTGAAATAGAATTTAATAAAATTGATCCATGCGAATGTAGGTAAAATTGGTTGTAACAAAAATTCAAATAGAAGTTCAGAATTTAATTATTATTTTTTTTTTCTGTTTAACGTGGATATAATCAAGAATCGTTGCCATAGCAATGATTAGAGAAACAAATACAACAATAAAAATAAAAAGTAACATCTGAAATTTTTACTCTATGTTGCTATAGAATATTTTTAATAAACTTTTTTTTTAATTTGAGAAGAATTTGTTTGGGTTTTAACTTCTACAACAAAAATATACCGTATATCATGAAAGCTTATACAAATAATATATCTGTAAATCTGCCAGTACGAAGTCCACTTTCTTAGCCAAAACATCAAAACCAGATTGGTTGTTTTCAGATTATATGGCGCCGTCAGCAACACGAGGGCTATAATGCGCCGAAACATTCGTCATTAGACAAGCCAACATACATTTACAAACACCCATGCCTAACACGGGACTCGGAACCCGCAACCTCGCGGTCTAGAAGCTAGCACGCTAACCACTATACCGTTATCAAAACCAGAAATTATTACCAGTGTTCTTATCAATGTTGTTCTTAATGTAATTATTGCCAGAATATCGAGAAATTTAAATTTAAATAGAAATTATAAACGTTATTTTAAAATAAAAAAATGTATTTAACAACAATAATTTAAAAACACCTATCTAAAAAATTTCACCAGAATGACTTTATAATAGGAGATTTTTAATGTGTGTGTTCTATACCCCTATAATTAGGCATTTTCCCATCGCTTCTAAAGTTTAAAACATTAATTTAGAGCTTTTTACTGTTAATGTTATTGAAATATGTCAATAAGGAAATAGTTATTTCTGCAGCTTGTTGTGAAGGTAAACAATAACGACAAATAAGCGAAGCAGAACGCTTGTTTTTCGAACTTCTGAATGTATAATTTAAACTATGACTTATTTAAAAAAGAGAATGATTCAAACAACATTTCAGATGTAAAATCTAAAGCGGTATACGAGGGTTGCTATTTATATTTCTGGCCTAATAATGAAAAAACAAATATTTATGATCGAAATTGGTTTTATTGTTTTTCAAAATATTCTTTATGAAGATCAATACACTTTTGCATGCGTTTGAAACAATTTTCGAAGCACTTTTTCCACTCCTATCGAGGTACCTCCAAAACATGCGTTTTGAATGCATCAATCGCTTCTTCGGGTGTCGAAAATCGTTGACCACGTAATTTATTTTGGATGTGCGGGAATAAAAAAAGGTCATTGGGTGCCAAATTAGGGTTGACTCATCAATTCGATGTTTTATGCGGTAAAAAAATCGTTAGTTTGAGCCGATGTGTGAGAGCTCACATTATCGTGGTGAAGAATGATTTTTCTCTTCTGCTTTTTTCGAATTTCTTCGATGACTTCTGGCAAACAAATGGTCGCATACTGTCGTTGTTAGCTCAGTACCTGAACTGTAAATGTTGTGCCGCAATAACCCAGGTTCGAATCATGGTCTGGAAGTCAGATTTTAAGGTGCATTATTAAATTCGCGGAAGTGCAGGGTTTTAATTAAGGGAGATAGGGGAGTTCAACTTAAGGCCTGTAATGGGCTAGACTCAGGTTAGCGTCTGCGGGTGGCTTTCGTATGCGGGACTCTTCGGTTAAGGGTTCCGAGGAGATTCTCTGATCAGGTAGTCTGGTGGGATCGAGGCCGTGTTGTAAGGTCTGCTCTGTGATCTGGCTCTATCATTGAGGGCTCCTGGATTCGCTTTATCAAGGGTTGCTAGATTCGTCTGGTCATTAGGCTCTGGGTCCGGTCATTCGAGCTGTGTCAAAGAACTTAAAACTATAAGAAGGCAAGGCGAAATTTTTTCTTATAAAATTTTCGAGTGGAAGGTTTTGTTTTTTATCATATGTCATCAAGTACAACAAGAAGAGATTTCAGTCACTAAATGTCGCTAAGTATGTGCTTAATATCTCCACCTGATGTATCAAATAAACGTTTAGAAGAGGTCAAGCACAAAACTTAGAATTTCGACATCTCAAAAAATAATATTTTCATTTATGGTAAAAAAAAAAAAAACTTTAACAACGTTTCGGCTTGTCCTAAAGGGGTATTCCTGCTTAACTAGGCAGGGAACTGGTCATCCGTACGTACTGACCGTTTGATGGACTAAGTGAATCCATTTGACGATCTTTTTGTCTCACATATCGTCTGTGTGATGATACGCAAGTACCATTTAATGCACCTTGTAAAAAGATTCAAGGGACAAGGTTGTCAGTGCATTTTTTGTAAGTACTTGTATGGAAATACGGTTCTAATATACATATAAATATACAACTTCACCTTTATTTAACCTTTAACTGCTGTGAGCGGTCTCACAGACCGCAAAGCATTTTTCATGGGGAGTTTGCACCCCTTAAAATGAATAATGGTCTCTGCCCTCTTCACTACCTTCCTGAGAGGGGACACCAAGGTCACATTCCACAACTGGTCCAGCTAGCTTTTTTATTTTTACTTTTATTCCATTTTCCTGTTTCATGCGGTCTGGGAGACCGCTCACAGCAGATGCGTCACAGTTTCTGTCCGACAAAGTTGACTGTTGTCGTATGATTTATTTTTCGTAGAAAGCTCACAATGGCTGTAAATGTTCTTAAAAAACACCCCGTTTTTCTCACGAAAGAAGAAATTGAAGATATCATTAATAATTGGTCTGATGTAGAGTGTTCAGATACTGAAAATTCGGATTTTTTTAAAGGGACCATATCACTCATTCCGAAATGTCTGCGGGTGAGATTGAAGTCTCTTCAAACACTTCTACTCAAGACAATTTTTATGGAAAAAACAATTTCAAATGGTGTGTTCAAGAACCTAATCGAGCCGTTCGAATTGCAAAACATAACATAATTGTACAATTGCCAGGATTGAAACGTCCAGCAAGAATTGGACCCAAAGCAGAGCCCGAGGAGATCTGGAATTTACTTTTTGATGCAAGTATCGTAGAAGTTATAGTGAAATGGACTAACGTGAAAATTAGTTCATGTAGAAGGAAAGATATATGTGCAGTAAATTCCTTTGTGTTGTTTCAATCATTTCCCGAAGCTACGAAGATAAAGCGAACTGAATTCATGCTTTCCTTAGCAAAAGAACTGGTAGTGCCTCATTTGAAATGGAGAATATCCTCAACGCAATTACCTAGAGAAATGAAACTGACAACTGAACAAATTCTAGGACAAAGTGATTGTCAAGATTTAAGAAATCTCACCCATGATGATAAACTAGAAAAACGCATAACTTGCAATTTATGTCCTCCCAGCAAAAAGAGGAAAACTGCATACAAATGTTTGGGATGCGTTCAGCCAGTTTGTCTTCAATGTACCCAAAAATTATGTATTAATTGCAGTTCAAAATAGCATACTTGATATTACTAAAGGTATTTATTTTTAAAACTAGAATAACATAGAAATGATTTTATCAGAACTGTAAGTTAGTTAATTAAATGAAACCTTAATAGATATGTTCTTTTTGGAGATGTAGTTATTTTTTCTTAAATTGTATAATTATTAAAAATGGCATATATAATAACTTTAAAATTTAATTATGTGATTTTAATATTTGTTAATAATACGTAGTGAAAGAATTTTCATCAATTTAGCATATCAGTCCACTTTTAATTGCATTTTAGGAAGAGCGGTCTGAGAGACCGCTCACACTAGTTATGCAACAGTTAATGTCACAGCAGTTAAAGGTTAACAGTCTCATAATGAAATGTTCATTGTTTGGAGTATTGGTTATAGAACAAGCTCTAAAATTTCAACAAAAATACCGTAACACGTTTTTCCCCTATGTTTTGCAATATATTTTTGTCCTATAAATTTACATTGGTGCTGGAGCAACACGTTTTTAAGATACTGTAGATAGATTAAGATGATTGAAATTTATACTAAAAACTTTACAATTACTCAACAAAGGTTCAAAAAATAAAATCCTAAATCAAGCACTTACTAACGGTGTCAAATTTATGGAGGTATTATAATTATGGAGAAAACTGTGTTTTATTTTATTATAAAAGATTTAATGTCAAACTCTATTAAAAAAGAACTGTGTTGAATGGACAATTTCCGCACATTTTAAAAACAAATGAAATTAGTTTATATTTATAAAGAATTTCTTTCTGATTCCGAATATTTAAACTAAAGCTCTTTAAAAAAAATTAGTTATTTAAAAATTATTTAAAGAAAATGTCCCAAAACCGATCCAAAATCAGTCGGATCAAAACACTCCACTATAGCTGTGACGTCACGGCCTCTTTCCGTTCGTTGGAACGTTGGCGTTGGTTTGATAGACAGTTACCATAACCTTTACAGGTTTGCGCGATTTGCGAGATACTTGCAAAACTGGTTTTCGCTGCTGCTTTTCAAGCCAAGTTGTTTCAGATCGATTGGCGTCACATTCAATTAGAGCCGAATGAATCGTTTTCTCGCCAAAGTCAAACAGTTGAACTTAGGTTTCAAATTAAAAGAGGGGGGGAACGCAGTGAGGAGAAATTTTTGTGTTTATGGCCTTTTTAAAATATTTAGAATTGAATAAAATATTTTTTTTTAAAAATGCGGTAATCTTCCATCGACTAGAAATAACTTTATACTAGTATCGTAGTTTATATTAGTAAAATGCATACTAATATACTTTGCCTTTCGGCTGTACAGCCATACCTCACTTATTCTGTAGAAAGCTTTATATTTTTCGCAGAATTCTAATTTGCAGAGGTTTTATGCGTGTTGTGGTTTTTTTGGTAATGTTTTTAAATTAATGGTGTATCTAAAACAAACTTAAGAATATGGAGAATTAAATCAAACTTCATGTAAAAAAATACTTATACCTATGAATATAAAGTTTTTGTTTGAAAAATAACTTATAACTCTTTACATGAAACACACATGATATAACTTATTTGAAATTAGGAGTGTGGAAAATCGCACACCTTTTAATTACACTATAATACTGACGTGGATTTGTGCCATATGCCATTTTTATATTTTCATCATTCATTTAGAATAAGTGGCCAGATTGGCGATATTTTTTTAGATAATTCTGATATGGGTATTAATAAAAAATCGCCAAACAGATGATTTTGGCGATATGCTTTTCGATAATTCTTATCAAAATAATTATCGAAATATAATTTCTTATAAGTGAAATTGAGAAGAGGAGAAAAAACGATCCTTATTGAGCTATATTCAAGCAAAGAGAACTCTGTGTTGAAAGCATTCCTCTACATTTTCGTCTTTGCTTTGTTGTTCGGTTCTGCTGTTTACTTTATTCTTCAGTTTCTTAGGCGAAGGTTTATTCTTATGAAAATGCATAATGCTATTTGCTCGGTTGCTAATTTTGTGTTTGCTTTCATATCCTTTTTGCTATTCGTCGTTTTCAGCATAATTTATGCGGAACATTTGTGCACAGTTGTCATCCAGGAACGAAGGAAACTGTATAGATTTCGTGTCTTCTAGAACATCATTTCATATTTAACTTCAGTAATGAAAAATATATTCCTTGAAACCACACAATTTGTTCTTGGAAATATTTGGGCAACTTTTTTTTTAGTTAAAAAAACAAAAATTAAAACTTTTCAGAATCTTAGAAAATTCTTTTTAAGTTCCCATTGAATTTTTTAATTTTTACTAGCCTTACTAAATACCTTAATTTGAAATATGGATCATGTAGTTATAGAAAGATACTTTTGAATGAGAATGCCATGCACACGTAATTGTAAGAGGAGCCATTACATGAAATTTTATTGATAGTTGACATTTTTTAAAACGAAGTTTATTATAGACAACTAATGTACCCAGTAAAAGTTTTGAAAATGAGATTTTTTTTTAATATTACCCATTTAATAAAAAACAAATCAGTCAACAAAGAAATAAAAAAATTATTTTTACTTCCAATTACTCATATGTATACATTTGCATTTCTCCAAGTTTTGGAACATCCTGATTTCAAAGTGATCTATAAAAATGTCTATCTGTGTGTCTGTGTTCAGTATAACTCCCGAACAAAATTGACTTACGATGTTCAAATTTGGTGCGCGGATAGGTGTGGTCATGGGACTTACCATTAAAGTTTTCGTCAAAATCGCGCATGCACATAAAGTAGTTGCCATTAAAAAAAATCATGTTTTTCAATGATTGTTAAAAAACAGATATAACGATTTTGATCAAAATCTCTATGGTAATGCCTTCTAAGGTGTTCTAAACATCTCCCCCTCCGAAATTTCTATAAAAATGCTTTAATGACGTGAGAAGTTGAAAAAAGAATGCCTTAAACACAGAGTTCTCTTTGCTTGAACATAGTGTTGCGTGGACGGGTTCGAAAGATTTGAAGCCAAAGCAGATCAACACTTGCAGAAATTTTTTCCAATACAACTCTTCACAGATTCCTTTACAACTCCAGAAGTTCTGGTTCTAGTAGACTCAATACTGCTCTTTTCACAACAATAGAACACAAAACAGCAGTTAAACTTGACACACAACTGCTAAATCCCCGCAAAAGACAATGCAATACAGTTCGCTTTTCGGAACTCTCTGAACCCTCGTTGAGACTCAGTATCTTAAATCAGTAATTCCAGTCAACTCACGGACTCAACTGTAATATAGTGTAATTGAAAGTTGTGCGATGTTCCCCACCCCTACTTCATTTTAGAGGGTCTTCGTCATTGGTTTTTACATTATATTTTTATGTAGCTATTTAGCTCTGCTGGAGCTCTATAGCTCCAAATAATTTTTGTGCACTGAGGGCTTTGGGTCCTTGTCCAACATGAACACTTTATATTATTACTAACCAGGAAAAAAACGCACCAATCTTCAAATATTAGATATATACTCGATAAAGAATGGAATTATGCGAAATAACAAAGTGGCCACAGAACCTGGAAAACCTGAAAATATGGGAAACGTCGGAGTTTTTTTATTCTTGGAAATGTCAGGGAATTTTTCTTTAAATTTGACGAAAATCAGGAAGATTTTCTGTCATTGTTTAAGGCACTTTTTCCCCTTCAACTTTCTTATTTGGCACCATTTACCCTGACATTTGTGATGGTAATCGTTAGACGTTTAATGTTACGGAATAATGTAAACTTTTCCTTACCGACAAAACTATTCATAAAAAAAAAATTGACATAATACAAGCTAAAGAGATAAGTCTTATTTGAACAAGATGTTTACAGATTTGAAAAACCAGAAAAAATTGGGAAATTTGTTTTTTAAAAAAAGTGTACCGTAAAATCAGGAAATTATCACAGTTTTTTTTTTTTTTTTTTTTTCCTGAATTTTGTGGGCACCCCGATTAATGTAAGCACCACATGCTGTTAATCAACATTAGTAACACCCAAATTAAACAATCCAACTTGTATGATTAATATAAGCACCGTGAAAAATGAAAGTTTATTTTTAAAAAAAAATCTTATAGGATAATAAAATGCCTTTCTTAAAAGATTCAGCAGCTTTAAGAATCTGTTTCGCATACTTTCTTAATATTACAAAGGTAGCTGAACACCAGCGCTTCTCTACGAATTATTACCTAGTGCATTTTAACAAAATAGATTAATATATTCTACATTTCAAAGTTTGACTCCATTTCGATCCCTGAAAATTTATATCAAAATCATAATAGTTTATGTTTACCTTGTTGGCATTTATCAAATTTCAGAGTAGTATTTACATTGAAAGTGGGATTTTGGAATACACCTTGTTTGGAACGTTTAGCCTCTATTTTACGCATAGAAGGTAGTTATTCGAGATCGAAATGACCCAACTAACACAGTTTTGACTGTATTGAAAGCAAGAAATTTGGATATGCCTCGTTTGGAATGTTTCAACCACTTAAAGTTAGTTAATCACGGACAGCTTTCTTTTCTACGCACCAAACCATTTGCATTAAAAATTCAGAATTGCATTGATATGGGAAGTGGAAGAATATATAATGAGTCAGTTAGTGAGGGATTTTGCTTTCATATAAAGGGTTTGATGTATGTAAAAACTGTGTACTATGTATACTAAAATAAAAGGAAATATTATTGCATTAGCTTTAAGGTATACATATACATTAGGAATCGCGAAATTTGACTCAAGTCTGCGTTTTTGTTTTAAAATGTTCCCGAATTCATTACCTTTAAAATTATACCATTTTCTTTCTGAGACTCAAATTACTTTTTAAATTAAAGTGGATTTTGTGAATCTGTTTTGTATCATGTTCATTAGTGTAGAAAACTTTAAACGCGTTTTCTGAAGAATGAGATTTTGGTGTGATATGACTTTACGCCAAAGGTCATAACTTCATAATAAATGGTCCGATTTACAAAATTCTAATTTTGTTTAGTAGACAATAGTTGTGAATGTGTTTCTTATTGAGAATCTAATATATATTGTTATAAACACATTTTTTATGCTTATAGGAATCTTAATTTTTTGTTAAAAACTATATATTTTTTTTAACTTTTTATTTAAAAACTTTTAATTAATTAAATATTTAAGCCAAATTTAAAATTCTTCATGGGAACACGCGTCATAATAATATATTTTATTGCAATAAAAATAATACCTCTAAGTTAATTACAAGTATATTTATGTCTGTTCTAATAATGTCCTAATTAGTCACTTTAACTTACTATGTTATTGACTTACGATGTTCAAATTTGGTGCGCGGATAGGTGTGGTCATGGGACTTGCCATTAAAGTTTTCGTCAAAATCGCGCATGCGCATAAAGTAGTTGCCATTAAAAAAATCATGTTTTTCAATGATTGTTAAAAAACAGATATAACGATTTTGATCAAAATCTCTATGGTAATGCCTTCTAAGGTGTTCTAAACATCTCCCCCTCCGAAATTTCTATAAAAATGCTTTAATGACGTGAGAAGTTGAAAAAAGAATGCCTTAAACACAGAGTTCTCTTTGCTTGAACATAGTGTTGCGTGGACGGGTTCGAAAGATTTGAAGCCAAAGCAGATCAACACTTGCAGAAATTTTTTCCAATACAACTCTTCACAGATTCCTTTACAACTCCAGAACTTCTGGTTCTAGTAGACTCAATACTGCTCTTTTCACAACAATAGAACACAAAACAGCAGTTAAACTTGACACACAACTGCTAAATCCCCGCAAAAGACAATGCAATACAGTTCGCTTTTCGGAACTCTCTGAACCCTCGTTGAGACTCAGTATCTTAAATCAGTAATTCCAGTCAACTCACGGACTCAACTGTAATATAGTGTAATTGAAAGTTGTGCGATGTTCCCCACCCCTAGTTCATTTTAGAGGGTCTTCGTCATTGGTTTTTACATTATATTTTTATGTAGCTATTTAGCTCTGCTGGAGCTCCATAGCTCCAAATAATTTTTTTGCACTGCGTACTTTGGATCCTTGTCCAACATGAACACTTTATATTATTACTAACCAGGAAAAAAACGCACCAATCTTCAAATATTCGATATATACTCGATAAAGAATGGAATTATGCGAAATAACAAAGTGGCCACAGAACCTGGAAAACCTGAAAATATAGGAAATGTCGGAGTTTTTTTATTCTTGGAAATGTCAGGGAATTTTTTTTTTAAATTTGACGAAAATCAGGAAAATTTTCTGACATTGTTTAAGGCACTCTTTCCCCTTCAACCTTATATTTGGCGCCATTAACCCTGACATTTGTGGTGGTAATCGTTAGACGTTTAATGTTACGGAATAATGTAAACTTTTCGTTACCGCCAAAACTATTCATAAAAAAAAAAAATTGACATAATACAAGCTAAAGAGATAAGTCTTATTTGAACAAGATGTTTACAGATTTGAAAAACCAGAAAAAATTGGGAAATTTGTTTTTTAAAATAAGTGTACCGTAAAATCAGGAAATTATCACAGTTTTTTTTTTTTTTTTTTTTTTTTTTTCCTGAATTTTGTGGGCACCCCGATTAATGTAAGCACCACATGCTGTTAATCAACATTAGTAACACCCAAATTAAACAATCCAACTTGTATGATTAATATAAGCACCGTGAAAAATGAAAGTTTATTTTTAAAAAAAAATCTTATAGGATAATAAAATGCCTTTCTTAAAAGATTCAGCAGCTTTAAGAATCTGTTTCGCATACTTTCTTAATATTACAAAGGTAGCTGAACACCAGCGCTTCTCTACGAATTATTACCTAGTGCATTTTAACAAAATAGATTAATATATTCTACATTTCAAAGTTTGACTCCATTTCGATCCCTGAAAATTTATATCAAAATCATAATAGTTTATGTTTACCTTGTTGGCATTTATCAAATTTCAGAGTAGTATTTACATTGAAAGTGGAATTTTGGAATACACCTTTTTTGGAACGTTTAGCCTCTATTTGACGCATAGAAGGTAGTTATTCGAGATCGAAATGACCCAACTAACACAGTTTTGACTGCATTGAAAGCAAGAAATTTGGATATGCCTCGTTTGGAATGTTTCAACCACTTAAAGTTAGTTAATCACGGACAGCTTTCTTTTCTACGCACCAAACCATTTGCATTAAAAATTCAGAATTGCATTGATATGGGAAGTGGAAGAATATATAATGAGTCAGTTAGCGAGGGATTTTGCTTCCTTATAAAGGGATTGATATATGTGAAACCTGTATACTAAAATAAAAGGGAATTTCTAAGAATATTATTGCATTAGCTTTAAGGTATACTTATACATTAGGAATTTCGAAGTTTGACTCAAGTCTGCGTTTTTGTTTTTTGGTTTTAAAATATTCCCGAATTTATGACCATTGAAATGATACCATTTTCTTTCTCAGACTCAAATTACTTTTTAAATTAAAGTGGGTTTTGTGAATCTGTTTTGTATCATGTTCATTAGTGTAGTAAACTTTAAACGCGTTTTCTGAAGAATGAGATTTTGGTGTGATATGACTTTACGCCAAAGGTCATAACTTCATAATAAATGGTCCGATTTACAAAATTCTAATTTTGTTTAGTAGACAATAGTTGTGAATGTGTTTCTTATTGAGAATCTAATATATATTGTTATAAACACATTTTTTATGCTTATAGGAATCTTAATTTTTTGTTAAAAACTATATATTTTTTTTTTACTTTTTATTTAAAAACTTTTAATTAATTAAATATTTAAGCCAAATTTAAAATTCTCCATGGGAACACGCGTCATAATAATATATTGTATTTGCAATAAAAATCATACCTCTAAGTTAATTACAAGTATATTTATGTCTGTTCTAATATGTCCTAATTAGTCACTTTAATTGTAATGAGCTGATTATCATTTTTAATTTTGATAAAAATTTGACAAAAATCTGATTGATTAAAAATTAAAGAAAATCAACTCAATTGAATACCTTAACTTACAGTGGTTTTATGAATAAAACATTGAAGATAATTATGCCCTATTTAAACAATTATGTCCTTTTTAGGTAAAAAAGTTGAAAGTTCCAAATTTAAGTGGTTTGCTGAAGAAGATTCAACAAAAACAAAACTAAATAATTCAAGTAAATATTGCTGTAGTACCATTAAAGCATATTTCTTCTATTTGTTAAGAAAAATCCTTCACATAGATAACTTTAAATAGATAATTATCGTTGTGATAAAAATTATTTATTTTAAAGAGGTAATCTCTGAATTCTCCATTTTTTTTTCTAGAAAAACGAAAGATCACCTCAGATTCCATTAAAGATGAATTATCTTCCTCTCCAGCACTAGTACATTTAATTCTTTTAGTTTGAACTTCTATTAGTTATTACCTAAACAAATTATAAAAAAAATGTAACATGCTTATTCCCACAGGAATTAACAGAGAAAAAGCGAGACACGTTCTCGAACTGCAGCAAACTTGCAAAAGTTTTATTCGAGGGAGCGAAAAAAAATCTAAATTTTTTGGAGAAGACACTATCAACAAATGGCGAAGAATCTTCAGATAACGAGGATACAGATGGTAAGCACATTTTTCAAACCGTAAAATAAACAGTAGTGCGATGCTTACTTAGACTAAACCAAAAACTTGTCTTACATAAGGACTACATTGAATGCCACAAGTAATGATGCAACATACTTAATTGTACACTGGGGTAGTTCAACAATACATGTAAAAAAAATAAAGTTTCATATTCATACCAGGCCACTCCTCATATTTTTTAGACTTGAGGACAATAATATTCTGGAAAAATTTCAACTTCATATTCTAACTGCAAGAGGATGTTCAATCCTCACAAACTTCATAAGTTAGTGTATTCCATGTAACTTTTCTATTAATTTAAACAAAAATAAATACGTGGTAAAATTATGTATATTTTTTTTTTAAATTTTACAATCTCCTACAAAAGAATAAATCAATATAGAAGTAAAAAATAAAAATGATAGTATTTAGTCCTTTAATATTACAAAATAGTACCCAAGACTGATTTTTTCGTAGTTTCTGATAGAATGCATTTTCTGTTTACTTTTAACACCTGCATCAAGAATTGCTTTTCATCTTCATCAGTTGTTATGATTTTATTGAAATATACAATAAACTTGACGCCTCGTTTTGAACTATCATTCAGCTCTTGTAAATTTTTAAGCTTTTCTTTTTCTTTATGGTAGTCATCATTGCGATTCCATTTGTCCAGAGAAAGGGTTAAAAATGATTTGCCAATATTCATACGAAATACGAGTTTTGTTGTTCTCCTTGTCGCAACAGTCGAACACCATCTTCTTTTAGAATGCTAAGTTCACCTCTTACAATAAGCCTCTTAAGTGTTTGCATAGCTGTCATTCGCACAACAATTCTTTTTTTTTTTTTTCTTCAATTGAAACACTTTCAGAAAAGAGAGGAAGTTCTACAGAATCATCAGATAAATACCACATATGACATTCCATCACTTTTCGATCAGAAATCTCAATCTCTTTGTCTATTGATGGATAAATTTCAATATCTTTCAAAAAATTGAAATCCGTTTCAGGAAGATGCCCTTCTGCCTATTCTTTTGTACAAATCTTAAAATCTACCTTTCTTACCTCGCTGTAACATTAAAAGAGTCTAGCTGATCTCGAAATAAATATATCTTTAATGGATATTATATATTAGTCATCCATCGAACATGTTGAAATGGTCCTGTTGCTCGCCAATTTATTTTTGCTAGTGAACATCCCAAGAAGGTCAGTCTCAATTCAATAAGTTCTTTGTAATCATTTCTGATGTTAGACTTAGCTGTTTCCATTACATGTTTAGGAAACGTTACAACCAATTCTGCAAATACCTTTTTTCTTCATTTAGTTCTTGTGCTCTATAATTATCCCTCATAACACCATTACAAACAGCCTTGAATCTCCTAAAGATTGAAATTTCGGAACTTTTGAAAGCCCAAAACATAAAGTAAATATCAGACTAATTCCATTATGCAATGGCGGCAAGATCACCAGAGAAGTTCACATTCACGTTTTTTTTTTCTAATAAAGCACAGATTCCATTTAAACAAAAAGTTTTCACGCTTGTTGTGTTAAAGCATATTGCTTAAATCAAATCTGTGACTTTCCACTCTTTCAGTAAAATATGTATTGCATTAGTTGTGGTTCAGTTTCAGCAGTCAGTTTTGGCCCTCCAAGGAACTTATTAAGATCACCTCCAGATACAAATACGGAAAACTGATTAACGTTTCCACATCCAAATATTTCAGGGAGGAGTTTTCCATCCATTGAACAACTAGCATTTTGTTTGAATTCACCTTTTATTAATTTTGCATACTCTTTTCGGGACTTTCCATACGTTTAATGAATAGTAAGTACTTTGTGAAACTGGAAGGCAAGATTGATTGTGACCAAAAGCTGCTGTGAGTGAAACAATTAGGCGAACTGCTTCACTGCCATTGATTATGTAAATAATTATCAGAAATAATGCTGCATATAAAATATTTTACAAATGATAAAAATATGCATAGATAATACAACAAACTAAATTTCCGCAAAACTTTCGGGTAAAATTAAAAATATTTTGTTGCATTTGCAATGCTAATGCTAAATTGTGGGAGTCATTGAGAACCGTCTTAAAATTTGAGTAAGAAACTAAAACTACTCCAGCATTATACTATTTATGAGTCCAAAAAAAAAATAGGGGGTGGCCTGGACTTTGGCTCAAAATTGTTTTTAAGCTCCCTTTATGCACATTTTATAGCCGGCGAATAAAAAAAAAAATGAGAATGGACACCAAGTATATGAGTGCTGGAATAGATTTTTCACACGAATTATATCAAAAATATATATCTGATTTCAAAAGACACGAAGGCGCTTTTGAAAAATTGCCTCACTACATGGAGTCGAGGGGGGAGGGGGGCTCTATCATTATTATTTTTGTAGTTGTTCTAAAAAAAGAACTTACATTTTCACGTAATTTCACCAAAGAAATTCTGCTTAAGAAATGCAAAGTGCAATTGAGTTGTTATTTTCGCTAATTTAACGTTTCTATAAACTTCTGCATCGCTTACGTTAATTTCATAAAAATTTGCTTTTGCGTCATTGTTTTATTGTTTTGAAAATTGTACGTAAGTAAAAATTTGCCACAAAACTCACTTATGTTTAGAGTTTATCTATCTTTAACAGGCAAAAAAAACCATAATAGGTCTATGTTGCTGCTGCATTATAGTCTATCTTAAAAATTTTAGTGATACTTATTTTCACTGTCCACAATAATGCAGATTTTTGAAAATCCGATATAATCGCTTATTGTCGAGTTTTACATTTGGTACTAGTAGGTACCCGAGATTTATGACACAATTTTACATGACATGGCATCGGCCACCCTAAAGGTTTTCTTTCTTTTTCTGTATTCTACAGGTAAAAGAATAATCTCTTTTATATCTTGATCTAAAAGAGACTATTAAATTTGAATTAATTGAATTGATGCTATTTAATTTTTATTTGTTAGGTCCACGTATTAAGAGATGCTATCCAAGGAGGAATCTAGTGCAGCAGGCTTCCTACAAAGAAGAGGACTTAACAAGCGAAGATGAGTATTTATGTGAGTTAAGAAACACTTCAAAAGACATTGAACATTTATTTACTAGTACTTCTTAAGTCCATATTTCTTATCTTTGATGGACTTGGTAGATGTTAAGTGAATGAGAGTTAGTTAAAACTAAAGCGTATTCAAATTAACATAAATCATCTATTCTTATTTTGATTTTCCTAATTCATTATTCATGTTCTCTGTTATTAGATAACAATGACCAATCCCCATATATTTGATGGGTATATTTTATTCATCACAGAGGAAACGCTTAAAAGTTTCTTCGCGCTTTAAAAGTTAGTGCTAATAAAACGATTCCACAAAATCGTTTTAATCTAACCCATCTTTTAAATATAACAACCTACACTTTTGATTTTTTATTTTAGTCCTTTTCAAAAAAATAACCAACACAAAACCAGTGTTCAAATATGGAATCCTTTCCATATGGATATGCAATTAGCAATTTCTCTTAGTTATAAGAAATTCGTTGATTTTATAAAATTGTAAAAAAATTCTGATTATCAGGTTTACTATTTGACACAGTAAATACAAAGCTATAAAAATAGTAAGATATAGTGGCACAAATGATAAAGACTTATTGAACTTTTGATTTACATTTTAAATTATAGAAAATTCTTACCTTAGATTGCGATGACTGCTCGGCGGATTACAATAATTCTTCCAATTTTTGGTTTCCATCTATTTTAAATCTCTTTCCACCTCATCTAGCCATCGTTTTTTAGGGCGTCCGACCTTTCTCATTCCCTGTAGTCTTCCCTTGCAAATTTTCTTCATTACTCTTTCATCACTCATTCGCTCCAAATGTTCGAGCCTTTGCATTTTTAAGTGTTTTTATTTTATTTACTATATCTTTTTCTTTATTTAGCTTACTTAACTCTAAATTACTCCTAATTCTCCAAACATCTCCATCTTTGATTGGTCCCACAAATGTTCCTTAAAATCTTTCTGTCAAAAGTAAGAAGTATTTTTTCCTCATTCTGAGTAGTAGTCCAAGTTTCTGCTACATAAGTGACGATAGTTCTATTTATTGTTTTATATAGTTTTAGTTTTAACTGTCTTGGGAGCAGAGAGAACTTTAACAACTTTCTTACCGTAGAAAATTCTTACCATAGATTGCGATGACTGCTCGGCGGACTACAAAGGTTCTTGCCCAGAACATGGTCCCATGTTATACGCCTGCGACAAAGAAGTAAGTTTTGCATTACTGACTTACAATATTGTTTTAGAACTGTAATACCACTACTTAACTTACACATGAATAAGTATAGGATGAAAACTGTTTCGATGCTAAGTATTCCCTTTTAAAAAAATAAGCTATTTAGAAAAACTTTATTTCTGGTTTCCTCCTTCTTTATATCTAACACTCCTGATAAGAATAAATGTCTAAAAACATGGCATATTATATTGAAATTAATTTCAGGTGTCTGGTTCAGAGGAGAAGGCTACCGGGACCCTTCCGGACTTCCTGTCTATCGGATTGTCTGGCATCCCCAAGGCCGGACTCGGCGTCTGGACTGAGGTTCCTTTGCCCAAAGGTGTCGTGTTCGGACCTTACTTGGGACATATCTCTAAGAATAAAAAGTCTGCACAGAGCAGCGGATACGCTTGGCAGGTCATTAATTATTTGTTTCATACTCATATCTTTTCAAATATATATGAATTGGGTTTAGAGAAATCTCATAGGTATAGTTTTTTTGTAAATTGAGTTTTCAGTCGTAGTATATTTCGTTAGGGATATGCGTAAATTAAAAAGAAATACATAACCCAGCGTAAGGAAGGGGTTTTGAAAGTTTATTAGTCAATTTGTCTTCGTTTTCCTAGAATGCTGATAAGGGACATTTATGAGCTTTCTCAAACAACCGAGTCATTCATAAAATAACATTTCGGCACACCTGAGGTTCGGTTTAGCTAAGTTCCAACTGTCTTTTCCAATATTGTGATACATTTGCTTCAAATTCTCCTTCACGGACAAAGTTCAACATCTTTTTTTAAGTTTATGTAGGTATTCAGTGCAATTGTACAATGCTTAATGTGCAATTTTTATTGGCATACAAACTTACCTTGTTTATATTTAAGATACAGTGTTTTTGAAGCTTTAGTAAAACAGCTTGGGTCGGATGTAATGGGTAATTTCTAGCTCAAGAAATACTCAAAGGCAATACTGCTACGGAACATTGTTATACCAATATATTTATGATGGGGGAATATGCCGGTCATTTTTAGTCTTTCATTGGCAAGCTGTGAGCATTTGCAATTCGATTGTGTAAAAACCGAAAAAATTGTTTAGACAGGAAACCGAATAGCCTCATGCAAGAATAAGGGTAAAACTGTTGATTCATTAAAATACCTTTCGCGGAGATTAGTATCTCGTAGCCAACTGAAATAATACAATTCCGTTGCTTGAAACTTTTGTTGTGTAATATATAAAACATTAAATAAAAGATTAGATATTAAGCGTTGGGTATTATTTATAGAAGCATTAATAAATACTTTGAGTGTGATTTATAAAAACATGTATAAAAAAAAAATCTTGTGTAAATTTGAAACATTACTTTTCATATCCAGTTCAATAATCGTTTTTAAATTTTCTGGTGTATGGACTATAGAAAGGCAGGCCAAATAGCGCCTTGACGTCGTAACACCAAAAACAGCCAAACTTTCATTTCCTAACTCTTAACAAGTTACTGTCTGGTGTCTCGTCGTCGGTACAGAGTATCCCTTGCTCAGGTGTCGTGTTCGCACTTTTCTTCGAGCATATCTCCAAGAACAAAAAGTCGGCACAGAGCAACAGATACGCGGGGCAGGTCATTAATTACTAACTATTGATAAGGCATCTACTCTTTTATAACACCGAAAGATCGCCCGGCGTCTTTCGGTGTTTATTTAATATATTATTTTACATATACTTAACATATTATTAAATATATATTTAATATATATTATTTTAAGAAAAACTGGTCATTACTTTATTCAAAGGAAAATGCATAAAGTACTGCTATAAAGATTTCCTACGAAATCCGTTATGTTAGACCCTTTCAACTTTCTATAAACAATATTTCACTTTAAATCAGTTTGTTTAACGACATTATAATTGTACTTATGCATAGCAACGTCATAATCAACTGTAATGTTCGCTGCCAACAAATTGCGCACTGCGATTGTTTAATGAAGTATAGAAATTCCAATTTGTTATAGTGTATTGTGATTAGTCACAAGCATGTCGCAAGTATTGCTAAACAATGAAAGCCCACTAAAAATAAAGCCTTGCAAAAATGTCTTAACAATAAAAATTACACCTTTAAAAATGACTGCAATTTTCAGATTTAATTAATTAATCACACTGGCGCATTTTATTTTCAGCTCTTTAATTTTTAGCATTTAAAGCAGGATTAGCAATCAAAAAATTATGCTTCTACTTCTTTGAGTTCTTATAGTGTCATTTATAACAAAGAAATAAAAAACATTTATTTTAAAAGGCATTAAAATACCTTAATTATATTGGTCGAAAAGCATTAAACTTTCCAATTTGCTTGAATTTCGTTTAGGTGTACAAAGCAGGGAAGCCCCTGCATTATGTTGAGGCCGCCCACACCAGTGAGTCCAACTGGCTGCGGTTTGTGAACTGCGCCAACTCTGAGGACAAGCAGAACTTGACGGCATTCCAGTTCAAGAAGCAGATCTACTACAAGACGTACAAGCCTGTCCTGCCCTATACAGAACTGCTAGTCTGGTATGGAGACAACTATGCAGAGGACCTCGGTATAGACACAACCAACAAAAAACTAGAGCCACTAGGTGAGAACTGTATTCTATGCTTCTATTAGTGTATTACTATTAGTCAGGGACGACTCGAATGGAGAGCGTAGAGGGCGTCTCTCCCCTCCCCCCCCCCCCCCAAAGTTTTAGAAAGTTGAACAGTCGGCAAATTTTCGAAATTTTATCACGCCCTTTTTTTTAAAGTCGATCCACAATAAAATCGAATTGAATAAAAAATATTAAAAAAATAAGAAAAAAAAAAAAAAATGTCGAACAGAAATATTAAGAATACCGGCCCGAGTTTCACGAATAAAAGGGAGTCGGTGTCTTTTTCACCGCCTACATTGATGGACACAAATATAATAGGTATCTTGCGAACACAAATCATAGATATCTTCAATATCTCACCCCTCCAAAGTTTTTAGAAAAGAAAGACTGCACTCGGCAAATTGCTAAAATTCCATCTATTCCTTTAAAAGTGCCAAGTGAGGGATGTTTTAAAACATATTGATTATAAAAAAAATATAAATAATTAAAATTGTCAATAGTATTTAAAAATCCTGATCACAATTCAGCCCAAGTTGGCGGTCGGCAATTTTAAATTGGAGTAAGTATATCCTTTTTTTGCAGGAACATTTAGTTAATTTTGTCACTGGCAGCTTCTAACTGAAATTAAATATGAACATATCTCCCGTACCCCGTACTGTTGCACAAGTATCAATTTCCACAAATTATCTACAGAATGAATAATTTTCCTTCAAGTTCAAATCAGTACACTTAATTGTATAAATCGTCAAGTCGACTGTCGTAAGTTTTTAAATTTAGTCACATATCAGGTAACTGAATTTAAGTGTGTTTAAGTTTTAGTGTGTATCAAAGTACACACTAAATTCTCAAGAAGAAACTGACAATAATTACTTATTCTTTCAATTAGTTGATAACTCTGATGTGTTACAGTAGGTGACTTATTTTTAGTACGTCAGGTAACGCCTCAAAATCTATGATATGCCCATTAAACGACATTTACATAAAGTATGTATTGTACGTCATATGAATTGAAAGTCTTACAGAAAATTTCAAAACATCTAAATGTTAACATTCGAAAAATGATCCCGCTTTTATAAAAAACATACCTTACGTACACCACTGGTCTGGCGAGAAGTTTCAATTTCGAATAAAAGTTGCTTATTTTTTGGTAAAGATAAAAATAAAAAATACATTTTATAAGGTTATTCAACAAAATTTATTTTTACTTATTACGAACGTGAAATTGAGTGAAATGAAAGAAACGTACAATTCTGTTGAAATATATTTCTATTACATTTTGCCAAATTATTTCAATTTATGTCAAGTAGAACTCTATAAATGATGTTATACAGAACTTCATTTATTAAAAATTTGTAACGATGTGCGGTAATGCAGAGTCGAACACGGGTCTCCTAGATCAGAAGACAGGCGCGCTAACCACCAGGCAAAAGTGATCACTAGTGCCTAGGTGTTGTATCTGTCATTTGTACACGAGACCACCACATAGCCGCTTCCCAGTGAGTTGCGAAGGGGTGAACGATTGAGTTAAGTGATTGAGTTTAGTGTGAGTTGAGTGCGTTGTGTATAGCAGTGAGTCGCCAGAGATGCCGAGGTGGTAGTGTGGAGGTCGTGCAGTAGATGGTGCCACTGATGTGTTCGAATATGCGGGTCACCAATGTAGCGATGTGCGCTAACGGGAAGTCTAACCCGGGACTCTTAGATCAGAAGACAGGTGCTCTAACCACTAGGTAAATGTGACCACAAGTGCCTAGGTGTTGTATCCGTCATTTATACACGAGACAACCACAAATGTATTACCGAAATAATGCATGCCATGTAAATTGGAAGGCAATGTCGTATTTATTGCAACAAAATAATCATTGGAAAAGTATTGAAAGGTTTGTTACAATACTATCTAAATTTCTTGACGTTTCCCGCAGTCAAATAGCTGCAGCCTGAGGTTGTCTGATGTACAGTACGCAAAAAAAAAAAAAAAAAAAAAAAAAAAACAGAACGATGGCTATATCTTCGGTTCTAATTATCGTAGAATCTTACGGTTTGCACCAAAATGTTTTGCTTACGATTTTCTATATATCTGATGCATTTTTTTTCTTGAGGGACAGTTTACTAAGTAAAAGTAACGCTATCTTCGAAAATTTAAATACGAACCCTTATTTTTTATCATTTCATTCGATTCAGAATACATCATTTACCCTATATACCAAATTTCAATGCATTATGTTGAAAAACACGTCACTTATGAGCGAAAATATTTCGACCATTTTTTGACCGATCTTCAGGGAGAATTTCCATAAAACGAAAGGTATTTTTAAGGTTCTTCTTCACAGCGGGAGAAATAGAACGGTCAATGTGGCGCGTTTCACGAAGATTAAAAAATACAAGTATATTAGTCTAAAATTGCATAGAAACTACTTGGATTTATAGTGTCATGTTTAAGATTAATACAAAAATAGCAAGTAAACGCAAAAGTAACATAATTTATTTACAACATTAAAGATGTGCATTCTTCACACGAAATAAATAAAATATCGAAAACTGTAATTGCAGAAATATAACGAATACTACTGACAATTAGAAAATTAATAAATATTAAATGTAGGCATTAGTAAACAGTATTTAGCAAAGCATGAATATTTTACAGAAATATTTCACTATAAACACAAATGTAACTAGATCGCTGAAATTATTTATAAAATGAAAAAGTCACATGATTCATTAAAATTTTTAAAGGATAACTTATTGAAATTGCTTAAAAATGTTGTTTTAAATAAATAAAATTTAAGAAAGCAAATTAAAAAAAAAAAATTGAGTTTACAGAAAAAATAATTAATAATTTAAAAAACTAAAAAACATGCTTTAATAGAAAATCAAACTAAAAAGTAGAAAATAATCAATAGATTAAAAAACTAAGAAACACGCTTTAATAGGAAAGTGAACTAAAAAGTAGAAGATAATTTTTAATAAGTTTGAAATAAGAATAGAGTGATTAACAAGAAATATTTATTTTATCGTACAAAAGCGTGGGGTGCTTTTTAAGATATTTTCATAATGGTTCTACTTTTACCAATATCTGTCATTAAATATTTACAAAAATTGACATCAAGCACCCCACGCTTTTTTACGATAAAATAAATATTTCTTGTTAATCACTATTATTATTTAAAATTATCTTCTACTTTTTAGTTCACTTTCCTATTAAAGCGTGTTTCTTAGTTTTTAAACTATCGGTTATACGATAACTGAACGCTATGCGATTTTCCACACCTCTAGTTTACCTTGGATTAATCTTTGATAGTTTTCAAAAGTCGTCTACTATACGGTCCCTTAAAGTGAGCGTTTTTTACATTTTCTCTAAAAAATAGAGAACTAATAGTCAAAATGGAAAGAAAAAAATTATGGGGGGTTTTAGACCATGGTAAATCTAATAAAAGCAAAAAAAATATATGTTTCTATTAAAAAAATAATAATAATTGCTTTATTAATTAATAATTAATTATTAAAAAAGAAATTGATTCAAAAGCTGATTGCTATTTATGTTTGGCCATTTACAAACTACCTTTTGAAAAAAAAAAATAACTGAAATATATTAATTATTTAAGTATTTATGGCCAAAAAACCAACTTTTTTATTTAACATTAATTTATCATTTTCTTTTTATCATTTAAATTACAAACCATTCATTAGAAAATTACGAATTTTTGTATTTCGCATTCTTTTTTAATGCTGAATCCAAATATGAAATAATATTATGAGGTTGCTATTGAACTTTTTAAAGTTTGGTTCTGTTTTAATATGTAGATGACCCCTCATGATAAAAAATAAAACTACATACAATTATTAAAAACCTTTCACGATTTACAAAGGTACCTTTTGTTTGTTATTTCAACAATTAGAACAAAAGATATAGTCATCGTTCTGTTTTTTTTTTGTTTTTTTTGGTACTGTACAACCAGGTTTCAATCTATTAGAAGTAGTGAGTACCCTTTCACACCTATCCACGATTTCACCACTTTATACCCGAAACATCGGAAAGACATCGTTTCAGATAAGTTAGATTAGTCAAAATAACTTTAAACATATTTCAAATTGGATCAGTAGATCTCACATTAGGATCATAACCTTTAAAGGTGGGAAAAGGAAATGGGAGAGGATTTTTTAGAAATCTCATGTTGACTGTGACGTTTCTCTTCTTTTGAAGATCATATGCGAAACTTCTCCTTCCTCAAGATAATAACATTGGTGATATGAATACCTTCCCCCCCACCAAAAAAAAAAAAAAAAACTCCGCAGGTACTATTCTTTACTTAGTTTGGATTTTTGTGCAGAAAATTATGGTTTGCATTTTTATAGATCTGAATATTTGGTAGCTAAATTCGAAGTTCATAAGGGTAGTGAGTTAGTTGAGAAAAATTTACTTTGTAAAACTTGATTTCTGCTTCATTAGTATAGAGGTTCGTGTATATATATATTTATTTGAATTTTTATTTTACATATGAATAATATTACACTTTGATTTAATGCTAAGGTAATACATTTCATTTTTAGTCCTGCATAAAGAAAATTAGCATTATACTTTCCTTCTTGAACAAATGATTATTATTAATAAAACGAGTAATATTTGCAGAAATTATTGCTGAAAAACCTAAAAAAAATCATTAAATTCAATCCAGCAGTTCTGGTAAAAAATATGTACAGGAAGTAACAATTTTTAAGAAGTAAATTCCTGTGTTAAATTGCAACCCCCCCCCCCCCAAAAAAAAAAAATTAAGTTTTACTATTAATATACTTTTCAAGAGAAAGTAAAATCCTCTTTTCTTTTTTGGTTAGGAAAATATGTTAAAAAGTTTTTAAAAATTAATTCACAAAACGTTTTTAATAATTAATTAACAAAACGTTTTTAATAATTATTGTATTTTGAAGTGTTGTCCATGAGCGCCGACAGGATTATTTGCAGGGAGGTGCAGATCGCTAACAGGGAGATATAAGGCGGACAAAAGTATGTTCAATCCTAGATTTTTCGAAAATGGGAAATGGATGTCCTAATTTGATGTTAATTAATAGCTCTACATAATTTTTTGCTCGAATTGATAACTTACATTTTGTTCTTGTGAATTATTTCCTCCACATTACTTTATTTTTCGAAAGGCAGGAGGGAATGTAATTTCTTATATGTCCCTGACATTGTCTCTATCATAAAAATCGCAGTGTTTCGCGTAGGTAATTTTTTATGATATAGCAATAATCTGCCACGATTTTACAATGAAGAATTTTTCCAGAATTTGTTTGATTAACTTTTTTTACCATTCTAAATTAGAATCACCGATTTGATCAATATTTTTCATTTATTTTATTCCGAGTTGTAGTGCAATTTCCATCCACTTTTACACGTTTAATTAATTTCTTCACAACTGCAATTTGAAAATAAAAAATAAATTTTTTTTTTATTGAAATGGAGCCGAATCATGTTACTGAATTGGGTCAAGATTGTGAGAATGCATTCTAACTGCAAGTGATAAATGCCCTCTCTTCCCCCCCAAAAAAGCACTTCGAAAAATTATCCCCTTTGTTCGGGAAAGAGGGGGATTATTTATTAAACAAAAATGAAAAATTAAATGAAGTGAAACTTTAACTAAAATGTGATGGGAATTTACTCAAAATATGACATTAATTACGAATTTATAAAATGCCATAAAATATTAAAAACACTAATTAAAATTAATTGCACATTAAATAAAATAATTCACAATTAAATAAAAAAATTAACGATTAGTTATAAACTCTTTACAAATTAATTACGCATTAATTAACAGCTATTTATATATTATTTTTAAAAATATGCATTAATTTTGCATTAATAAAATTTAATTAATAATAGATTAACACCTTAATGGATATTTTCTACATGTACTTCGTACTTGTCTCGATTTTAGTCGGCAAAAGTATGTCTAACGCCGCCCTCCCTCCCCCCATTGAAATTCTTAGCGATGGCCCTGCTATTAGTGTACTTCTATTAGTAGACACTAATTAAACCATATTGTACTGTGATATAGAGATAAGGTATGGTAGTATGTATCTAAAAGTATAAGACTTCCTTAGTGCCATTAGCCTATGCGAATTTGGGTTTCTATATTCTTTAGTGTGAATTGCAGATGGTTGAAGCTCCATAGAGAGATACATGATATTTTAGATGGATGACTGATATTGTATCACAAGTACTTCAGTGTGTTTAACACGTTAACGTCAGCGCCGATATTCAGAGCTTCCTCTGTGAGGCGGCGCTTGATTTCACGGTCCGCTTCGTGGGGCGGTGCAGCGTCAGATTACACTGTTCAACTCGATTAATACCCACAAGGTGATTCTTATAGATCTTGACGAGTTAAAACGAATCTGAAATCAGTTCTCGTCCATCATCCTCACTTTTTGAGAAAATCGATTTTTAAGAAAATTTTTCAACTTTGACCTCAATTGGATGAATAAAATGTCAATGAATAAAAGAATCCTGTTTATAAGAATGGACTGAAATACGACTGTATTTCATTTTGTGATATTTATTCATAATTGAAACTAAAACTAATGTGATCTTTCTTAAACCTAAGAGATCTCATTTGAACAATCTTGGACTGTTAAAAAGAATGAGAATTTTTTTTTTTTACTATTCATGGAATAAAACATTAAATAGAGACCTAAAGAGATATCCTAGCCGTGCTAAACCTCGAAAAGACAGTCGTTATAACTTTTAACAAGTAGTGTCATGATGCGAATGCTACTTTGTAAAATGTTTTGGGTGTAAGGAACGTATATTTTGTACTAGCTAAATACCCGTACCGAAATTTTAACATGTGCAATATTTTAGCTAGCTGTGAGGCCTCGCGTTACGGAAATCTGTCATTCGTGTAGAGGACCCAGTTTTTGGTGCTTCGCTCGCAGGAAGGTTCATCACTACGTAAAATCGAGCTCGCTTCGTTCGCTAAAAAGTTCATGGACACGTAAACACAGGCTTATTTCACTCGTTAAAAGGTTCATAGCTATGCAAGCATAGGCTCGCTTCGCTCCCTGAAAGGTTCATTGCTCCGTAAGTATAAGCTCGCTTCACTCACTAAAATCTAATGGCTACGTAACGACTTAATATTGGAAGCCTCTCCCTTGTCAAGAAAAAAAAATTTCCCGTTAATACAATAATACAACACCCCTTTAAGATTATTCTAACACGTGTTTGTAAAAAAAAATTAGAGGCTAAAACTACCTATGTGGAAACTTTCAGAGCTCTAGGCCTATTCGAAGTCATTTTTTGTGAAAAAATTAATTAAAAAACAAATTAAAATTTTAACATTCTTTTTGTCAGTCCAATTAGAAGACCAAAACTACTTGTGTAGAAATGTAGCCCAATTACAAATCATTTTGTAAAATATTTGTTAATTAATTTAATTTTTTTTTATTATTCTGTTTTTCAAAAATCCAATTAGAAGGCCAAAACTACTTATGTTGAAAATTTTAGAGCTGTATCCATATTAGAAATCGTTTTGTAAAGTATTAAAATAAATAATTAAAAATATTAATTAAAAAGAAACTAAATAAAAATTTAAAATTCTGTTTTTCAAAAGTCCAATTAGAAGGCCATAACTAATTATGCAGAGCTGTAGCCCTATTAACAGTCATTTTGTAAAATGTTTACTTATTAATTAATTAAATAATTAATTAAAAAATAAGTAATTAAATTTTTAACATTATGTTTGTGATGTATACAATTAGAAGGCCAAAACTACTTATGCTGAAAATTTCAGAGCTCTACTCCAAATTTAAGTCGGTTTCTATAGATCCACAGAGTCACATATAGCCAGACACACAGCTTGTTTTATTATTATAGATATTACGATGAAATAAATTTCAACTGTCTGGTCTACGTTTGAATACTAATACTCAATTGTTTTTGTTTTTTTTTACAATTAAAGTAACCAAACTTAATTTTTCATGATATGACAATTAGTCTTTTGGTGTGGCTTCACAAACACATGTTAAAATATTCTCAAAGAAATGAGGGATGTTGTATTAACGGGAAATTTTTTTGTTTCTCAACAGGGAAGGATGTTCTAATGTTGAGGGCTGCGTATCAATTAATTTTTATACGATTACGAATAATTACACGATTAATTTAATTACAATGACATAAATTTCAACCGTCTGGTTTACGTTAAAATACCTAAATGGTCTGTTCTACAATTAAAATAACCAAACTAAATGTTCCATGATATGACTATTAGCTCTTTAGTGCGGGTCTTACCAAAGAAATTTCTTATTCATAAATCCATCTAGCGAGGCCTACTTTCAGGAGTTTGTATCTGAAATTCCATAAGGACAGATACCTTCAAGAACGACTACTGAATAAAGATCTTTTGGATGACACGAATCCTATATCCCACAGGTGAAATAGACGGCCACAAATGCAGCGAGTGCTCAGCCCTCTTCTCCAGTAAAGTAGCCCTAGACAGACACCTGAGTCGTCATCCTCACATGGTACCAGACAGGAAACACAAGTGCCCCCACTGCAGCTATTCCACCAAGAATAGCATCGATATCAGCAAGCACTTGTCATCTGCGCACTCCGAAGAAAAGAACCACAACTGTCCGACATGCAAGAAGTCCTTCAAGGTGGCATCCGACCTGCGACGCCACTTGAGAACTCACTCGGGTGACAAGAGGCACGCCTGTGATGTCTGCCAGAAGACCTTTGTTGGGTCTTCTGACCTCATAAGGCACCGGAGGATCCATACTGATGAGAGGCCTTTCCGATGCCCGACGTGTGGAAGGGACTTTAAGCAGAGGATACACCTGAGAAGGCATGAGAGGTCCCATGCTGAACAGAGGCCTTATAAATGTCCACACTGTGATTACAGGTAATAATCCTTATTTAAAGACAAATCCAAATAAATATGTCAATAGTTGGAAGTTGCGCCATTTCTTAATGTTGTAAATCAACGCCTATTTTCCCATCACCCCCATTTTGTAATGGAACATTCTACTGATTACATATAAACGTTAAAAACTGTTGTGGCAACACTCGATTCTGAAACTACGTTCCTGTTGGTGTGTAAATAATCCGTGGGTCAGTATGTGTAGGTGCCCACGTAAATGTTTTCTCTAGTTTTTACCTAAAGTGTTAATTAAATAAGTTTCGTCTAAGAATTGCCTTCTCATTCATCTGTTATTGTGATCAAATCCCACACTTAATTTACAAGCAGTTTGTATAGATGATAGAGCATTAAGATATAAACCTTACAAAATGCAAAATCTATAAAAATTTAAAGAATTGAAATCCATTACTAAATGTTTAATATTTGTAGAGGTGGGTTTTTTTTTTTTTTTTTAATTTATAAAGTAGATGGGTATTATTAGGTCTAAACTATGATTGAGGTGGGTGTCCATTTTTCAGATTTTTTCTGACAGGTCACATGGTTGAGGGAAGTATAAGTTTTTTAGCTAAGAATACATGTAAAGAAAATGCATTGAGATATTTTTTCTATAGGTCTTTATTCATTATACTCATAAGTCGATTACTAAGTATAACCTAACATAGAGCTTGCTCAGTTCATTTGAAATTTGTGTTTACATTTCAATCCTCATGCAACCCAACTAGTGGCTTTTGTACTCTTTTATGTAATTTATTTTCTTTTTGGTGTTTATTGGCAAGCATATAAATATATTTTAACCACGTTTCATAAATCTCTAAGGACTCAACTAAGTGTATGTGCAAGGACGTCTGTACTAGTTTCTAACAACAGCTTATCCCAACAGGTCTCTCCGTCGGGCTACCCTACAGTCTCATATGCTGTTCCGGCACACCAGAAACTTCAAGCACGTATGCCCCCACTGCGAGAAGGGTTACTCGAGAGCCAGAGGTCTGGAAGCCCACATCGAGTTCAGGCACTTCGACACAGAGTCTTACCGCGAGATAGTGAGGCGTCGACTCATCAAGGAGCGAGAAGCTGGAATCGAACCGTTTGGAAGACATTCCATTTTCGTCCAGAACGTGCCCATCAAGATGGAGGAAGACGACTACTCTGGAACAGTACCTAAACCAAAGAGAGCGCAGTTGCTGCCTCCGATGAAGATCAAGTACAGAAAAGAGAATCCGTCAAACCCGTTTCTGAAGTACCCGAGGATAGTTAGCAATGGAAGTATCCAGTCTTTAGAGGATTTGCGCAGGTATTTTTTCGAGAAGTTCAAAATTGAGAATTGCATCAAGAAGGAGCCGCCGTCTGATGGAGAGGATGGTGGAGATGATGATGATGATGATCCCGATGATGCGGTTGTCAAAGATCTGAAGATATCGGTGTTGATTCGAAAGGATCGGTACTTGGAGGCGAGCCAAATGCCCGATCTGGATGTTTTTCGAGACTTCAGAAGAATGTAGTGCATTGGTTTTATCTTCCTCTCACGATCAGAGGTAAATCTAGAGTTGGTACTGAAGACTACTTAGTCCTTGGAAGAATTGAAAACCTCAGTTTTAGAATTGCAGCATGAAGAAAACTTCTCTAGAAAACGATGTGAAGATATCAAATAATGGTTTAAAAGAACTGTTGAAGTTGATACCCAAATTCAATGTTTTAGAGATGTAAGCGCGTATTTATTGTTATGTTAATTTAATGTTTCACTTTTTCATCTTGGAGCTGTCAGTTCCCCTATAGTTACCGATAAATATTTAAAAAATATATATTTACTTCAAAGTTTTAAAACATGTTTTGCATTTCTAATGCATGTTGCAAATATTGTGGTTTCACAGCATGTTTAATTATGCTAATGCACGTTTTGAGTTGGATAATATGTGTATGTTATAATAATGTATTTTGATTTTATAATGCATGTTTAAATGGGGGGGGGGGATAAGTGTATGTTATACAAGACTAAGATATACTTTAAAAGTTATAGCACTTTTTTTTTCGGGGGGGGGGGATATGTATTTATAAAAGTAATAAATAATCCTTAGTTAATTTTAAATAAGAACAGTTTCTCATATTGCCAAAGACGATTTGTTTTTTGTGGGAAACAAAATACACACTATGTATTTAAAATTGTCTTGTTTAATATATTTAAAAGTAAATAAAAAGAATGTCAAAAATTGTTTTAGAATATCATTTGACTGATAGAACTCATATTTTTGATTGCACATTGTGACTTCAAAGATATTACTCATTTATGCAACTAGTTGCGAAAGTAGTACTTTTTCAAACGAGGCAAAATGCTTATTGGACGACTGCGTTAGCACAAGTCGAATAATTTACCGAGTTTGAAAACGAAATTTCGCCCAAGTTGCATACAATTCATACAGTGGGAAAAATAAGTCTCCTTACTCAGCTACAACCGTAAATAAAAGTTTCATTTCACAAAATCTTTTGTGAAGAAAATAAAACAAACAAATTGGTTCAACACTATTGCATATATTTCTTAGGACTGTATTAAGAAAAATATATCGAAATATTTAAATAATAAATTTAAAGAAACAAACAATTTCACTAATAAGGAGCAAGAAAAGTTTCCGTATGGTATTTATGTAGTTTATGAAAAAAAATTCAGAGTAACCAAGGTATATTTAATTTTCAGTATGCCAAACCTTTGGCCTTCATAACTTATTGCAAAATTTGTGGCATGATACCCTCAAGTTTTTTGTAGTTTCAAGAAAAATGTTTCTTCAAATGTCATAAATGGTACTTTTTAGTTCTATCTTGTTCTTAATTTCATATTTTAATTTAGTCTGACCGATTTTTTCCCACAAATGGTCGATGGGGTTTAAATCGGGAGACTGTGGTTTAGCTATGCAGCCGGTGTTTAGCATGTTAGAGGCACCATTCTTGACAAATCCTTACAGTGTATATAGGATCGTTTTCCTCCTGGAAAGTAAATATAGTTCCAAGAGACAATGTTTGTGCACTTGTTACTACATTTTGCTTTAGAATTTTAAGATACACATACATATTTCCTTCTACAAAACATAAGTTGCCGATACTAGCAGCACTCATACAATTTCATACCATAACGCCTGCTCCACAGTGTTTAGCATCGTGTTAATAATACCACATAGCATTTGTTGATTTGGTATCTAGACCATATCTAGACCAATGACCCATGGATATTAAAGTTGGATTCATCACTAAAAACACCCATTCCCAAAAGGAACGGATAACTTAATGCTTCCTTGCAAACTCGAGCGACTTTTTTCTGTTACAGGGACGTATGACCCAAGTGTTGCCCTTGCGCCATAAAATATAATCAACCATCCAACTGTTACAGGCACTTATACAAGGTTTCGTACGTCCATTTATACCCGCTTTCTTAATAACATTCTTTTCTTAACGTTTAAGTAATCACTTCAATGTTGTAATCAAACTTAAAGCCATCTGCGACTTGAAGTGCACTTATTCGCGGATTATCTTGAACCTTACGCATGATATTTCTTTTATCCATACGGATTAGCTTTGAAGGTCTTCAAGGTCGATCTCTATCCTCAAAGGTTTGAAGCTCACAGTGTCTTTCAATGATATATTGTTCTGCAGACTTTGACCAATTTTTTCATAGATTATCCAGCATTTCATAACTGAATCGCCAACTCATGAATGACTTTAGAAACATCCATTTTAAGATCAACTATAAGCAAGAATTAAACAATTGCTGGCAACATGTTTTTGTGACACTTGCGTACGCTTCATTTATAATATTTTACTGCGAGTCGGTTGCGGTAGACGTCAGAATTAATTTGCGTATGGAAACATTTCTTGCATGCCACTTATTAATATCTCCTAAATATTCCAATTAAAACACTTGCCGCGTTTTGTAAATCAGATATTTATTCTCACTCATTTTGAAGACTCAAATAAAAGATATTTCAGTAGTTACTGAAGATATCAAGCAAAAGTTTAAAATTATGATAATCTGTTCATAATTTTGGTTTCTGTAAGAAAACCTTTTTTACCTACGGTTTATAGTTGTATAACTATTATCTCCTGAGTATCTATTATGTTTTGTGAATCAGATATTTATTTCCAACTCATTTTGAAGACTCAAATTAAGTATATTTCAGTACTTACTGAAGATATGAAGCAAAAGTTTAGAAATTATGCTAATTAGTTCACAATTTTGGTTTCTGTAAGAAAACTTTTTTTACCTACTGTATATAGTTGTATATCATTATCTTCTGAGTATTATGTTTTGTGATTCAGATATTTTATTTCCAACTCATTTTGAAGACTCAAATTAAATGTATTTCAGTAGTTACTGAAGATATGAAACAAAAGATTAGAAATTATGTTAATTTGTTCGTAAGTTTGGCTTCTGTAAGGAAGCTCTTTTTTATCTACGGTATATAGTGGAATAACTATTATCTTCCTACAAACAAACCTTCAAACTTTAAGTCACTTTATCATAAAGAAAATGTATCTACATTCAAAACGCAATTAAAGGAAAACTGGATAACTAAATCTAATTTTACTATGAGTTTACACAATAGAACAAATAATGGGTTTTTTTAGGGAGTATGTAAAAGAATCATTTAAAATTTAGAGTTTTCCACTCTTAAGGAGAGTCTTCGACAGCCAAATCGGTTGTATTTTCATTCACCTTAAGAAGTGACCTAAATTATTTAAAATGCAATATTTTTAATTAGTTTTTTGACATTGTCAATAATAACATATACGTTACAAATATTACCTTTCTAATTTTTATTTTACGTATAATTTATGAAATAAGCCTATATTTGAGACTTAGAACTCTAATATTAATTGTATATTTATTCCGTAAAGTGTACCTAACAAAAGGTTGCCGTATTATAATTTTAGAATTCTAATTCTCAAATATATGGAATCTTATTACATAATATATATATAAAATAAAATTATCATAGTAAAAGTCATAGAAAATATGTTATTATTGACTACGTTAAAAAATAAATTAAAAATATTGCATTTTAAATAATTTAGAGCACTTTGAGGGAAAATACGACTGATTTGGTTGCTTAGGATACTTGTCTCTCCTTAAGGGGGTGCAGTACCGAAATTTTTTCAAAATCCCAATTTTTTTTTCTAATTTTAAAAAATAGTTCAGAATTCTTGAAGAGAATGAGGTTTTTATCTTTTTCCTCCTGCGTTTAGAAAGCCGCGAAATTACCTATTGTTTAAACATCACTAATGGGCGTAACGCTTTGAAGCGTCTGCCTAAAGTGCGTTTTTCGAGTACTAGTGTTTTTCACAGATGTTTCAATATTTTAACTTTTTTCTAATTCACCCATCAAAATTCAGTGAAGACAAAATTTTCTTTATATAATTATGTATTACAGAAAGCTTTCATTTAAAAAAAAAAAAAAAAAAAAAAAAAAAAAAAAACTTTTTTTTTATTTATATCAAAATACGCAAACATCAATTATTGTGGATTTTTCTTGATTTTTAATTATTTTAAAAATAAATAAACACAATACTTAGAAAAAACATTGAGATAATGTTTTTTCTAAATATTGTGTTTATTTATTTTTAAAAAAAATTAAAAATCAAGAAAAATTCATAGTAATTTATGCTTGCGTATTTTGTATGAGATACTATTTATATATTAAGATATATAAATAGTATCTCATACATAAGATAAATTTTTGACATAAAAATATTTAAAAATGAAGTTTTTTATTTTCGGTACCAGACCCGCTTGCAACTGCAACTGAAATGCGTTATAATTTATAAAATACATCCACATTTAAGATACTTTGATTACAAGCTAAAAAAATTTCAACAAATAACTTACACAATATAAAACTGAAACAACAAAGAATGACACAAACAAAAAAAATTATACAAAAAAAAAATTCAATTCATAGCAAGCTTTCGTAAATAAAACGTTAAGTGAAGTAGTCTACATTACGTTTTTCGTGACTTGAAAAGTTTTCACATTAAAAAGAATTATAAAAGAAGTCTTCCATGCGATGAATTATTAAAAACTACAATCACCGAGCTGTCTTAAACCATTTTCCTGGATTGAGTAAAACAGCCTGGAGTAGTACATAAAATATTTAGAGGGGAAGAATAATGTTAAGTAACTGTTTTGTCGAGCAACAATTATGTTACCTAAAGAAAGAACAATGCATTACATATGCATGTAGAAAACGCATCCATGACGGAAATGGTTTTTAGACCATTTCCATTTCAAGCAGGTATGTCGAGGCAACCTTGGTAATTATGCAATTAGCGTCTTTATTATTAACAATTGAAGTGTTAATGGACAACAAACAGTTAATACAAAGTTAAATTTAGTTGAGATAATGAGAGCTTGGCATAATGGCTGGCATTTATGAGAACTTTCTTCAACGTATGGTAAACTGACCATGATAGGGTCAAGATATTATTTTGCTCTAAAATATATTATCTTTTCGAGTTTTTATTTTAATTTTAATATCTTTAATTAAGACCGTAAATTTTGGCGATTGTTAATCAGATAGTTACAAAAGGAAAATAATGTATATATATATATATATATATATATATATATTTATTTATTTTTTTTAATTTATACATCATGTTCATTTACGAAATACTGTACAAAAGCTAACAATGTAGAGTTTTTTTGTTTGTTTTTTAATTTTAGCTAAGCTTAAAAGTTATCAGGGGTAATAACTTAAGATTACTGTAATTTTCTGATAAATTCTTAATGGAAATTTTCAGGAAAAGAGGCATTTGTATCATGGAAAAATATAAAAAAAGTCAAAATGCCACTAATGAAATTATTTAGTAATTTATCATCAATCTTATGATATAATAGCATAATATAAATAATAGTGTCGGGTCTGAGTACGAAATAGTGCTACCAGCACTCTCGGACTAGTAAAACTTATAGTGGAAGATTATCGAAAAGTAAAAAACAAATTTAAGTTACGAAAGAACAAAAGACATTTCTTTTATTTCAAATTCCTCAGAAAAAACTCTTACAAAAAAAAAAACCGTTTTCCTTTTTCTCTCGAGACCTTTTTTTTTATCATTCACTATTGCCACTCACCTTGGCAGTAAACAATTTAAAGTGGCACTGAAGTAGCAAATATATACATATAATTAAACAACTTTTAACAAATAGTATTATATATAACTAATTAATTTCAGAAAATAATTTCCTTTCAAGATCCATCTTTAAACCATGCCCGATATATTTTAGGGAAATGTGGAGGTCAAATGTAGAATGATTCAAATGCGAAATGTGGAATTTTCCAGAAACGAACAAAATTAAACCGATTTCACTCTATTGTAATTCCAAAGAAAGAGGTAATTCCTCTAAGTAATCTTAAACTCGGAAGTCTGCCCGGAAGTATACAAGTTTTACACAATGTACACTTCCGGCAATTTTTAAAAACAAGTTAAATTAGTTAATATGTATGGAGAATTTCTTTCTGATTCCAAATATTCAAACAAAAGTTCTTTAAAAAATGAGTTATTTAAATATCAAGACAAGAAAATATCCGTTAAGATCGTCCGATCAAAAAGATGCACTCTAGCTATGACGTCAAAACATCCTCCCGTTTCTATGGTTATTGTGAGGTTACTGCCAAATAGTTGGCGTCGGTTTGGTAGACAATTGCTCTATCCCTCTGTTGGCGCAATTTGAGAGAAACTTGCAAAACTGGTTTCCGCTGCTGGGTTTAAAGCCAAGTTGTCACTTCTGAAAACTTAAAGCCAAGATATAGCGACGTCACATTTACTTCGAGCCGAATGAGTCGTTTTTTCCACCAAAACTAACAAGTGAACTTTGGTTACAAATAAAAAAAAGAAAGAAAAAGCGTAGTGAACAGAAATTTTTGTGTTTATGGCCTTTTCGACACCTTTACAATTGAATGAAAAAAAAACTAGGGGTGTGGAACATCGCACAGCTTTCAATTATACTATAATACTGACGTGGATTTGTATCATTTACCGTTCGTATATTTTCATCAATTATTTTGAAAAACTGGCTAGTTAGGCGATGTTTTTTGCGATAACTCTTGTATGGGTCTACAGAATAAAAAAAAAACTCCGAAATGGTGATTTTGGCGATATACTTTCCGATAATCCTTATATTATCCTTTATTATAAGTGAAACTGAGGGAAAAAGAAAAAACGATTGTTGGTGAGGTATGGGCAAGAAAAGAGAACTCTGTTAAAGGCATTCGTTTTTCAACTTTTTACGCCATTGAAGCATTTTTACGGGGATTTTGGAGGTGGCGATGTTTAGTACACCTTAAGAGGCATTACCACAGCGGTTTTTTTTTCCATCAAAATCGTTCGAGCCGATTTTTAGAAATCATTTGAAAACATGATTTTTTCAAAGGCCTTATGCGCATGCGCTATTTTGACTAAAACCTTAATAGTAAGTCCCATGGACACCATCAACCCGCATACCAAATTTCAACATCGTAGGTCAATTTGTTCGAGAGTTATGCTGACCACAGACAGAAATTTTTTCTAGATCATTTTTTTGCGATCAGGATGTTCCAAAACGTGGAGAAATACAAAAACAACGATTTGATTTTTGATATTTTTTTTTACCGAATGCTGTACTTTCATTACCCTTTGTATACATACGGGTCATTGAAAGTAATAACAACAACAAAAAATGCGGGAATTGTCCCTTATCAAACACCAAACCAAAATCGAAAGTGACTTCCAAAAAAAGTTTAGTTTGGTTAAGAACAACTGTAGAAGCATTCTCACTCAAAAAGAGCGTCATCAGCAAATATGTCTTTCTTCATTTTATTCGCTGTCTCCGCTTGTTGGACGAAAGTGCCCACAAAGCCCTTTGGAAGATCAAACTGTCAACCGGAGTTGACGTAAGTTAGCTGCACTCTCTTATTTGGTGATACTTTTTTGCTGAATGGCTGTTACTTCAAGTTAAAAAGAAAACCGATAAGATGGATTGGCCAAGATTATTGCCAAGATCAAAAATACCATTGTATCTAGATGAGTTCTAAGGCTGTTCCGGATCTATTGTAAGTTTTTGATGTAGTGTCACGATGACGATCGAATGATGTAGGACTGTTTATAAATTCAGAGCTTATAAATTATGCATAGTGTAGAAAGTAGTTTAAGGGTGTATTATTATTATTTTACCAAAGTCATTGTACAGATCAAAATAGCATTATACCTAGATCGATTCTAAGTTACTCAGGGTGTTCTTCACTTCATTCGCAGTTTTAAATTCTTATTCATACACAATGGATTTAAAGAATTCCAAGATAAACATCCCCCGTAACAATGTCCACTAAGAAGAAAACTGTACCAATGAAACAATTTACGTGCATTCTTAACCACTCATTGAATTTAGGTTGGTTGTTGGTTGTTTTCAGATTATCTGGCGCCGTCAGCAACACGAGGGCTATAATGCGCCGAAACATTCGTCATTAGACAAGCCAACATACATTTACAAACACCCATGCCTAACCATGGGACTCGGAACCCGCAACCTCGTGGTCTAGAGGCTAGTAACCACTATACCATCTGGTCGGCCATTGAATTTAGGAGCCGACCAAACGGTATAGTGGTTAGCGTGCTAGCTTCTAGACCGCGAGATTGCGGGTTCCGAGTCCCGTGTTAGGCATGGGTATTTGTAAATGTATGTTGGCTTGTCTAATTGCGAATGTTTCGGCGCATTATAGCCATCGTGTTGCTGACGGTGCTAGATAATCTGAAAACAACCAACCATTGAATTTAGGTGTATCACATTCCGTTTAAAAAAAAATCTCGGAGGAATTTCCAAACTTAGGAGAAGTCGTCTATTATATTCTAAAGTATAGTTCCATAATAACAAGCCATAAATTATGGACACTTTTAGCACTGACACCCTGTATATTTATCAAAAGACGTTTTACAGAAAGGGGCCACTAAGTAACAAAACATAATACAGAGTGAGTGCAAATGACTGACCCGAATTTGAACTAGGAGTGTAAAACAACGCTTGTTGACATCGGTATTATTGTGTAATTTTCAATTACACTATAATACTGATGTCGATTTGTGTCATTTACCATTTTTTTGTATTTTTATCATTCATTTAGAAAAAATTAACAGTTTGGAGATATTTTTTGCGATAAATCTTGTATGGGTCTATTAAAAAAAAAAAAAAAAAAAAAAAAACTCCACCAAAATGTTGATTTTGTCGATATACTTTTCGATAATCCGTATATTATCCTTTATTATAAAAGAAATTGAAGGAGGGAGAAGGAAAAACGATATTTGATGAAGTATGCTCAAGGGAAAAAAACTCTGTGTTGAAGGCATTCGATTTTCAACTTTTTACGCCCTTAAAGCATATTTACGGGATTTTTGGAGGTGGGGATGTTTAGAATACTTTATGAGTCTTTAAAACAGCGATTTTTATCCTAATCGACGTTTTTTAGCAATCATTAAAAAACATGATTTATTCAATGGCAGCTACCTTATGCGCATGCTCGTTTTTGACAAAAACTGTAATGGTAGGTCCCATGAGCTCCAGCAACCCGCATACCAAATTTGAACATTGTAGGTCATTTGTTCGAGAGTTATACTGACGACCGAATGCTATACTTTCATTACCCTGTGTATACATATTAGGGCATATCGAAAAAAACTTTTTTTGGAAATTCAAAATTTCAAGTTGATAAAAAGTTGTCACTATGCTCACATGTTTACCGAAAATTTTTTTAGTCCAATCGAAACATATTTAGGTCTCCCGGAATGGACCTGAAGTTTGATGTTTTTTGACAAAAACAAAGATTTTTAATTTTTTTTAAACATAAATATAAAGCAAATTTTTATTTTCAAGAATGAAAATGTCGAGTTTATAATACTAATTAACAGTAATAAAAAAAATTATATCTGCCATTTAATAATTAGGTCTCCCTGAATCTACATGAAAAACTTAACTTTCTTACAAAATACGGATATTTTTCAATTTTCAACCCATTCTTTTGGTTAGTTTTTCAATTATTTTATTCATCGTCTAGGTATAGTAGTACAGCATTTTGAAATATCGGGGATATCATTTTATGAAAGGGCGTTTACTAAACTCAAGTATTAATTTATATAATTTCTGCACGACTCCACGTTGGTTGGAGTCTCCAACCAACAAAGACTCTAGGTTTGAGATACATACGAGTAATTGAAAATAAAAATCATATTTTCGAATCTACTTCACACATTACAATAAGTTATACATGAATGTAAAGAGAAGTATACCAAGTTTATTTTAGTTACAAATGTTTGACGTGTGACCCGCTTGTTACACGACATACGTCCAATCTGTAATCAGTGTTCGTTCCATACATTTTGTAGCATCACTCTTATCAGTGGTTCGTAATTCCGTGCGATTTCTTTTTGTGGGGTTACGTCAAAAACATTGTACCACCTATGGTACAAAAACATACCACCTATGCCCGAAACACTGTCAGAACTTAAAGAACGCACTTGTGCAGCATTAAGAACCATTGACAGAGTGATGCTACAAATTGTGTGGAACGAACTGGATTACAGATTGGACGTATGTCGTGTAACAAGAGAGTCGCACATCGAAAATTTGTAACTAAAATAAACTTGGTATACTTCTCTTTACATTCACGTATCACTCATTATAATATGTGCAGTAAAATTATATGTGTATAGTATTCGGTCAAAAAAAAAAATCAACTTTTTTGCATTTTTCCACGTTTTGGAACATTCCGATTCTAAAAAAGTGATCTAGAAAAAATGTCTGCCTCTGTGTCTCTGTGTGTGAGTGTCTGTGGTCAGAACAACTCTCGAACAAATTGACCAACGATGTTCAAATTTGGTGTGCGGATTGGTGATGGTACAGGGACCTACCATTAAGATTTTCGCCAAAATTGCTCACGCGCAAAAGGTAGCTGCCATTGAAAAAAATCATGTTTTTCAGCAATTGCTAAGAAACGGCTCTAATGATTTTGTTTAAAATGCTGTGGTAATACCACTTAAGGTGTTCTGAAGGTCCCCACCTCCGAAATTCCCTTAAAAATGCTTTAATGGCGTAAAATGCTGAAAAAGGAATGCTTTCGACACAGTGTTCTCTTTCCTTGAGCATACCTCATCAACGGTCATTTTATCTTCTCTCCTCAGTTTCACTTATAATAAAGGATATTATAAGGTTTATCGAAAAGTATATCGCCAAAATCACCATTTTGGAAAAGTTTTTTTTTTTTTTTTTTTTTTTTTAATTTGCAAAAAAATATGTCCATACTGGCCATTTTTTCTAAATGAATGATGAAAATATAAAATCGGTAAATGACACAAATCCACGTCAGTATTATAGTGTTATCGAAAGTTGTGCAATGTTCCACACCTCTAGTTTGATATCGGGTCCAGCATTTGCACTCACCCTGTATATTTTCAATGTTTCCACTTTCATAGATTTTCACTTTTTACATTTAATTCGCTTTGAGTTATGTAAAACTACAACTTTCGAACAAGTTCCTTTGCGGGAATCACAAGTGTGGCAAAGAAGATAAAAACTAAAAAAACAAAAACAAAAAACATAGCTTTTGCTTCTTTCTCTATTTAAAATACTCCTCCATCATGGCATAAATGTCAGATTCAAGAAAGAGGGAAATCTGTGAATTCTGACGGGAAAAAAAAAAAAAAAACAGAACTGATCCATTTGTAAAATGAAAGAAAAGATGACTACGGAGGGATTCTTCCATGTCAAACTCCAGGAAAAAAAGACTTTTATCCAATCCAAAGGAGAAGGGGGGGGGGGGGGGGGCTGAAACAGAAAACTGGGAATGGTCCCGAGATTTATCGCCGAAATAAGAGATCGTCTTTCTGCATTGCAAAAGGAAGAAAATATTCTCAATATCACCCTCCCCCCCCCTCACGCAGTTCAGGATTTCTTGATAGACACGTGACCGACCCATTGGGGAAATCCAGAATCATTTTTCATCGATAGTCTCCATACTTTTCTTCCATGGCGAATTTCGCGGAAAAAGGGGGGGGGGGGGGAATTTGGAGAAATACCACATCGGTTGCTAAATTTTACTTTATGCTTAGAAATGTGCCTGGTTCTCTAGAAACAAAGTGGTTGTTTACCGTCTAGATATTTTTCTGGGAACGTAATGCGAGAATGCTCTAAGATGTGCAAGTAATGTTCAGAAAAGTACTGGAAATTTAAGACACGTAATTACGCGACGTGCACAGAAAACATTCCGCTGGTTCTTCATATTTGCGCTGAGACGTTCCGTGTGGAAACAAAGTTATTTCGGAACTTGTTATTTTCAAAATTGTGTATTCTGTAAGAGTAATAGGAATTCCCTGATGTTTTGGAGTAATGATGTTGTTGAGAAAAAATTGGAAGCAAAAATTTTCATCACAATGTATTTGATTTATTGCTATTTTTTTACTTTAAAGACAGTGTGTGTCGTTTCAAACCTTTTAAATTAAATCATTTATATTAATTTCGATTTTATGTGTTTCAGAGTGTGTCGGGCAAATGTTCGGAGGACAAATTTGTCCACTGCTGTCATACAATCGAGCTGAAACTTGGCAGATGCACACGTTGACGATGCATGCTATGAAATTTTCAGGACTACCTTTAAGAATTCATTTTACCTAAGTTTCTATAGCAGCTTCTGAATACTTAATTATCCCACTAGCCGTCATGAAATTGAGATGAAACTCAGCAGATAGACATCAAAATGAGCTGACACTTAGTAGATAGATTCGTTGTCGATAACGATGCCTTCTATCAGGTTTTGAGGTGTGGTTTCTAAAAGGTCTGTTTTATGTACGTTTGTATTACGGCTTTGGAGGACTAATTAAACAACTAGCCGTCATACAATTGAGCTGAAACCTGACATATAGACTCGTTCTCGTTGACAATGCATTCTGTCAAGTTTGGAGCCAAAAAAATTTCAGTCAATGGCACGAAATGAATGTTCCCTTTATAGTGTTTCAACAATACGAAAATCGATCAAAACTCAAAAGGGCTTGACTGCACATAAAAGCCTTCAATACTTGTATTGGATAGATAGTGAACATTTCTTTTTTATGGATTAGCTTTTTCAAAAACTAATTAACAAAAAATTAATTTTAAAAGTGTAGCGGCACTACAATTCACGAAAAATAAATAAAATAACTCACCGTTTTTAATTCCACGAAACGCCTTCAGGAAGTTCTACCGCAAAGCATGAACATGCAGAATTAAATGCATGCTAAGCAAAGAACCGCCTAAACCAAATCGCAAGAATTCTGCTGTTCAAAATGGAAGTTACAACGCGGCAGTCAATCTTCATTCCTTGAAAAACCCACCAAAGAAAGTGTTGCCACTCGAACGAAAGGAAGCTAGTACGTTTGAGTTCAATCGTCGTGATCTGTGCTACAGCGTTTCTCACCAGTGTGCCGTATGGGTCGGGATAAAATATCGCGTGCCCAAATTTCGAGATATGTAAATATAGAACGGTATAAAAGTCACAGCAAGAATCCAGATTGATCAGATGCCATCGGTCTGATGCCCCAGCAGTAGCTTCAAGCATGCCTTTAAAAGCGATGCTGCTTGGACTGATTTAAATTGACCTTTAACTGTAAATATTTGTATATAAACTTTAAGATTTAATTAAATTTCAAGAATGAATTTAAACCTGTCGTAACTTTATTATGTAGCCGTCCAATTAACTACAAAAGTTTAGAAAGTTAATTTACGTTAACAATTTTCAACCCGTAAATCTTGGGTTTTTTTTTTCAAACCACATTGCCTGCCAAAACTTTACTTAATCTTTTTAAAAAATTTTACCATATATAACAATAACATAAGCCTACTTACATAGTTCAAAATGCAATACATAATCGTACAAAAAGTGATCATTCAGATTTGGAAAATGTTATCTGACCGAGTTTAAAATTTCAAGACAAAGCTAGTTGCGATAAGAGGATCTTGAGTCGGTTGGTTGGTTGTATTCAGATTATCTGGCGCCGTCAGCAACACAAGGGCTATAATGCGCCGAAACATTCGTCATTAGACAAGCCAACATACATTTACAAACACCCATGCCAACACGGGACTCGGAACCCGCAACCTCGCGGTCTAGAAGCTAGCACGCTAACCACTATACCGTTATCTTGAGTCGGAAGAACTAGAAAATGGACCAGAAATAAATTCGCGGGACAAAACCAGATCCAATAGATATGCAATAATTAGTATAGGTAAATTTGTAGAATATGCATCCACTACTAGCAGGGTAAATAGTTTCCTGCTTCTTTACTAAAGAGCCCTAATTTTGAAAAATAATCAAACAGCTTTCCTAATTTGAGACACATTTCCGAAAATTTAATTTCAGTCACAAAAATAAAAATGCATGTAATCATTTCTAACCTCTATATCCTCCGGCAGTTTATCAATCTCATTAACAAAACCCTTCATTTCCGGTGATACTTCATTTTGCAGATCAGCAATCCCCCCCAAAAAAGTTCTCGGCCATGCTTCGAAACGAACTCCGGAGGTCAGAAGTTGGGAAGGTTGGAGGAAAGCATTTTTCAATTAAATCGCGGGCAGCTCATTCGAATTCCGGTGTTCTCACTGACACGTGAAATCGCACAGCATTCGAAACGGGAAAACTTCACAAAACTCGCAAAAAAAAAGAAGAAAGGAACGCGAGTTGTTACCGCCAGAGTAAACAGAACATCAGCTGCCTCATACATAATTCAGCTGCTGCAGAAGGAATGCTTAATTGGGGGGGGGCCCTGGTGGAATCGGCACGTACCCGCAGGAATAATCTTCTGGAAAAGTTTCGAATATTCCCCCCCAACCCTCCTGTTTGGTGCGAGTGTGATTCTTTGTTTAATTAATTTTAAACTTGATTTTCGATTGTTGACTTAAAGGAAGTAAATGTTGAGTGGTGAGAAAAATTAATAAATGATTGATGAGCAGACAGAATGTTGGTAAAATTTATATAACTGTAAAATATTTCATATTTGGGATCATTTAAAATAGTCCACCCCTCTACCACCACCCCTACACCACACACTTTTCACAATCATTCATGAACGCTAATTCTTTAATCTTAACCCTTTGCATTTGTAATTATGCTTTAGAAATTTAGCAAATAACTCGGAATTTTTTTTTCGTGTTCAATCAAGTTGAATTTTTTTTATGGAAATGTGTTCCGATTTAACTAGAAAGTTCACCATCCTTAAATCAAAAATTTTTAAATGTAGCCCCTGAATACACCCCTTAACTAGGTGGGGAATGTGGCCACATAATATTTTATTTTTCAACGTGCCAAAATAATTTATTGAAACTACTAAGAATACTTAAGTATATATGTTTATATGTTGAAGTTTATTAGTGATTAAGGATATACTATGTTAAAGTTTATTAGTGATTACAAAGAACTAACTTCTTCCAATTCAAATTTTTGAAAAATTAATGTTTTTCTGAAGTTTTCTCTTGAAATGGCACAAGAAATCAAATCAAAATATTGTAAAATTACCAAGATATATATAAAAAAAAAACATTTCAGCGGGGTTTTGTGTCAAAAGAGAACGTGATAAGTGTTGGTTCACGACTGTCCGGGCACTTTTCTGCACCACTTGAAAGGAGCGATAAGGAGAGTTTGTCGATGGTTGGGTTTGTTGAAATTTACTTGCGCAAGGACAACACTAGGGCTGAGCTGCTGGTAGCCGTCCAGAATGGTTCGTGTGCAAAAGGTAAAAAATCTAAGAAATGTAATAATATGAACAAACTATATAAACAATATTTTGGGGCGGAACGTAATGCCAGCACCTCCATCAAAGCAAATCAACTTAACCAAAACATTTCTGTTCGAAGTATTTCTAAGTTATCACAGTTTGCCCAATACAGATGCGATGTCCTCTGTACGGGGACATACGAGCGCGATGGTAAAACGAGTGATGTCCCCTATACGGGACATATGAGTGAAAAGGGTTAATAATCTTTAATACTCAAACTCAAATTGAAGTTTCCTTTCAATTTTTATAAAATGAATAAGATGAGAAAGAAAACACTTACTTATTTTTTGAAAACAAAATCAATCCTTCTTCCTTTTAAACTTACGAATCAGTCAATGATATCGTCATAAAATGGCGTTGTTTTGGTAACACACTCACCCCACCCACGTAGATTCTCATATGCTGAGCCAATCAGCTCATCGAATTCTCAAGGGCAGCCGAAGTTAGAATTAATACTTGATCGGCAGCACCGCTATTACATTGCGTAGAGGGAAGGCTTCTATTGCTATGCATTGGTTACCATGGCAACATGGCTGCCTGAAACACGTTTCAGGAAACACGGCTGCTGTGTTGGGAGGAAGATCACTTTGATTGGAAGCGGGGTTTTTTCTCCTGAATTATTCAGGCAAGAAGATTGCTGTTTATCGATTTTTTTTTTTTTCACTTACCGTAGAAATGGATCTTCTTTTAGAAAATTATAAAATAAATAATTTTAATTTAGAACTAATAAATTTAGATGCAACCCGGCTGTACTGGCTGTAGTGCACGAGCCGTCCCTGAAGGATATCATTTATAAAATAAAATATATTAGACCTTACTTTCGAGTTTTTAATTTATGTCATTTCATTAAGGTGTTCATTTCCGTACCCTACTCACCAAATGTCATGACTTTATACACAGTAGTTTGTAAATGAACTGGGATTTACTGAACTTCACTTTAACTTGACATCACTTAGACGTAGGTCTTCCGTTTGCGCAAAAGCAGTTAATCCATTTTGGCGGCGTGATGGCACGCTGGGAAGCTCGGTCCAGCAACCCTGTAGAGAACAAAAAGATATAAGGTTTGGCGAGCATTATGCCTTCACGCCGCCAAAATGAATGAATTGCCTTTGCGCAGAGTGAAGATCTACCGTCTAAGTGAGGTTAAGTTAATAGACTGAGAGGCGACTGCAATTTTTGGACCCCATCGAACATCATTCCGAATTTTTTATAGAAATTAGAGAAAAGTGAGTAGGTAACGAATCCACTGGTCTGCCGTAGCAAAAATGGCCGAAACTGGTCAAAAATCGACTTTTAATAAGTTGAACTAAATCCAATTGCCAAATGCGCCATAATTTGCCAAATAATGAGCAGTTTTTTTTTATTTGGTAACCCTCACTCTTTAATTTTCAATTAAGAAGGTTGCAGACGATTCAGATATCTGGCGACGGTCTACTTGCATCTATTAAAAGGGAGCCAAGTTGGCAATAAATATTACGTCACTGATGACGTAACTGATGTCACCAATTTGGCTTACTTTTGAAAGATACAAGTTTTCCGAGCCAGAGATCAGAAATCGTTTGCGCTTTTTCTCATTGAAAATCAAAATGCTGTGGGTTGCCAGACGAAAAAGTTTGTTCTCTTTTTGGCAAGTTATGACATATTTGGCAATCGGATTTTAGTTCACCTCATTCCAAGTCGATTTTTGATCAGTTTCGGCCATTTTTGTCACGGCTGACCAGTGGATTCGTAATCTACTCACTTTTCTCCAATTTCCATAAAAAATTCAGAATGATGCTCGATGGGGTTCAAAAATTGCAGTCGTCTCTCGGTCTATAAAGTGGAGTTTAGTATAAAAGATGGTAATATAGCGAGTATAGGGAATGATTAGCATTTTCCAGTTCGTGTTTGTCACATCAGCCATGATATCGCAACTCTTGCTACAAAAGTGACTCAACTAAAAAAAAAAAAAAAAAACTATTTTTCAATTAAAGTGCGCTCATAATCACGTACTATATATGGACTTGAATCTGAAAGATTAATATAAGTCAGTTGGTAACTTGAATTCAAATTATAACCTATTTTGTGATGTTTCACCTATTTTAAGTATATGCAGTCTCGGATTCTATACACAATTTACTCAAACTGAAGAATTTTGAGTTGTGACACTATTGTAGAAAGTGGTGAGATATGTTCTTTGAGTTATTTCATTGTACGATACATACACTCGATCGCATCTATATACATCTAACTTTGATTACTAATAATATAACCCATAAAAACAAAGTTTTTTATATAAATCCTTTATATGCATTGTCAATTTTTATATTCATACAGCGCCCTCTATCAGAAAAATATGCGGTAAACTACTTTTCAAAATTGTTTCATTAAAAATGAATAGGAATTGATGCACTCACATCCAGATATCTTTTATTTATTATGATTAAAACAATTATTTATTTATTGAAACAATTTTGGCAACAGTGAAGAATTTCTTCCATGATCGGTTAAATGATATATCTGAGCAATTAGATGACGGCAAGTTTATGTATTAGTATTCCGTAAAAGCAACGTTCTAGTGACAGAGACAACCGCCAAAATTATAAAAAAATTTATTGTCATCGACATCGAATCTATCTACCAAGTTTCAGCCCGATTGGATAAAGGCAAGAGAGTTGATTAGACCTCCGAATATTTGCCTACCATTGACATATAATTCCACACATATACACACAAAATCGAATTTAATATAAAGAATTTAAAAAATAAAAATTAACTTGATATCTAACGATCTCTATACAGAACGTTTTTCCCCGTTTTGCTCTTATGCCAAAAATATCCAAATCAAATTCAAACAAGTTACTTTTTTTTTAAAATAAGTAAAAAGTTTATGGGGAAAGTTCCGCTGAATAAAAGGCAATAGCTTAGTAAGAATTTCGAATTTTGCAAGAATACGCAAGTCATAAAAAGGACTGGATAGAACTCATAAAATTCACGTTAGTGAAAATTTAAATAATTTCTACATGAAATAAGTCAATTTCTTGAAGTTTATCAAATAAATATAACCCTACAATTCACTACGTTACACTTCGAAAATTCATGCACTTTCTGTACTTTTATCGCAAAAATCCCTCAATCAATAACAGTTTCAAAACAACATTTCCATTCAGGTGACGCCGATTGTATGGAGATGGGAAATATTTCTTTGATGAATACCAAATATAGATTCAGGAATCTCATTTTGCCATTTATTTATTTAGTTTGAAAAGAAATTTTTTCCCGACAATAAAAATCACGAAGTATATGCTTCGCGATTTCGCTACAAAGAATCTATTTTCTTTTCAAAACTATTCTTTTATGCTTACGATATCTCAATAAAGTCTTTGCTCGAAATTCAAATTGAAAACTATTGTGAGTTGATCTTTTATTTAGAGGTTGTCTTTTTTTTTTTTTTTTTTTTTTTTTTTTTATGTGTATTAAAAAGTATACAATTTGAAATATAATATCAATTCCTGATTTTTCAAAACTCATGAGTAGTGTATGTTTTTTTAAGAATAGGGCGAGAAATTTTCAAAAAGATATTACTTTGATTTATACAATTTCAAATATCTTTATTGTCATCAAATAGAAATGATAAAATATCTTTTGAACCGAAAAAGATGTGAAGAACTATTGTTAGACTTTAAAAAAAAAAAGACAAAAAAAAAAAGACAAAAAAAAAAAGAAAAACTTCTTGTTAGGATATTCACAGGGCACACATAATTTAGCAATATATTTTCACAGGTTTTATTTTATGATTTTCTGTGGATGATATTTGAATTAAATGTTTTATTTAATCAAATAAAACAATTTTTATTTTCTTTATTAACATAGTACTACGCTGTGAAATATTAATTGATGGGGAATGATATTTTCTAATTCATGACACGGAAGAAGTGGTGGTTGTGTGGTGGTCTCGTGTACGATTGATAGATATATTTACAGTCGCCGTCACCCAAACACTAGTAGTCACTTTTAGCTAGTGGTTAACGCGCCTGTATTCTGATCTAAGAGTCCCTGATACGAACTCCCCGTTAGCGCACATCACTACATTGGTGACTACCGGACAACTGAATTATGCTGCCATCTATCGGAGCCTTCTGAAAGTACTGCACAACCTCCACATTACCAACTCATCAAGCAACCTCCGGCGACTCACTGCCACACGCAACGTACTCAACTCACAAGCAAGCAGTTCAACCGTTCGCCTCCTTCGCGACTCACTGGGAAGGGGATATGTGGGGGTCTCGTGTACAAATGACAGATACAACACCTAGACACTAGTGGTGACTTTTGCATTGGGGCGTCTGTCTACTGATCTAGGAGTCCCTGGTTCGATTCCCTGTTAGCGCACATCGCTACAGTTGTTACATCTCTATAAAACAAGTTTGTGGTTTAAAGAATTAAATTGTCTCATATTTAATTGGAGGACAATATGTATTTTCCATTGAAAAAACTTTTAAAAAAATAAAATATTTTACTATAAATCCTTTTATGCGAAATTAAATCGAAATTTTCCTCTTCATCTATGGAGAAAATGTTTTAAAAGAACCCCCCCCCCCCCTCTCCAAAAAATGTATAGGAAACATTGTTATCGACAACAAGTCTACTAGCCAAGGTTTCAGTTCTCAATTGAATGACAAGCAAAAGGGTTAACATCTTCACTGTCTTGAACATGGGAGTCAGTCAGAAGCCAACTTTCTTTTTTGTTGTTTATTTGTTTAAAAAGGATTCAAATGTTATTAATTAAGTAATATTTGCATATATATAAGGTAATTAAAATAAGAAATCAAAAAAAATATCACGCACCGGCGCGAGACCGGCACTACGAAAGGATTGGTTGGTTGTATTCAGATTATCTGGCGCCGTCAGCAACACGAGGGCTATAATGCGCCGAAACATTTCGTCATTAGACAAGCCAACATACATTTACAAACACCCATGCCAACACGGGACTCGAACCCGCAACCTCTCGGTCTAGAAGCCAGCATGCTAACCACTATACCGTTTGGTCGGCACTACGAAAGGAATTCTCTCTATCAGTGCCGGTTCTCGCGCCGGTGCAAGATCATGATTTTACAGACTTTAATTTACATAAATCGTTTATTATTTATATTATTATTTATATAACTAAATTTTTTTTATTTATTTAATGTTTAAGGGGACATGGGACACTGAAATCACCAAAAATGACGTTTTTTGTTTTCATTCTATAAAAATTGCTTATGCCACTAGCTTTAACTTCGCGTTTGAATTTTTGAAATCCGAGGATTTTAAGTGGTAAAATCTTTATTTTAACTAACTATTTTAACGCATCGCACACTTGTTGACAAAGGCTAAAAATGCGTTTTTCTCAGCTTCGCTTTTTCTCATTTTACTTATGTTCGAAAAGCTCCTTGCGATTCATTTTTTGATAAATCCACCTAATTTTTTTGTATTAATAATTTTTAATGTTCTATAAAGAAATTTACACATGCTTTTTTATGTCACATAATTTTTTATATTTTTTTTCATGTTGGGAATTTGAAGTATGTACATTTTTTAATGAGAAATCACTGGCGCCAAGTTTGAAATTTTATTTCTGTTCAACTATTGCACCTAAAGATAAAAGCATGTTTGAAAATGTTTATAATATATTGATAAACAACTTCAAATTTTTCTTTCATGTTCGTCAAAATATTGTGTAGCGAGGAGCATTTTGAAAAAAATTTAAATTTCGTGTTATTTTAATGCATTTTTCTCAATAATTTACTATCTATTTTATATTATCTGCTCAAATTGTGTTGTTTTGTTTAAAGTCACATCTTCTATGTTTATGCCAAATTTTATTTAATTCTTGGCAAAACTAAAGAATTTTGGCAAAAGTGTCCTATGTCTCCTTAAGGATTTTTACTTCTTTTTATGTTTGTGTATACATGTAACTCAAAAATTGATTGATAAAAAAAAATATTAAACTTTAAAACTAGGGGCGTGGAACAACGCACAACTTTCAATTGCACTATAATATTCGTCATTGCATTAAATTTTTAGGTGTTATTTCCCGTTATCATATTTGCACCGATTTACATAAAAATGGCCAGTTAGGCGACATTTTTGGCAATAATTTTTTCAAGGGCATAAAAAAAAAACCAAGACGTGGTAATTGGCAATATTATTTTATAAATATTACATAATCCTTTCTTGTTCCTGAATCTATACTAAACTTCAACTTAACTAGACATCACTTAGACGGTAGATCGTGACAGTGCTCATAGGTATTTAATCCATTTTGGCGGAGGGAAGACATAATTCTCGCCAAACCTTATAGCCTTTTGTTCTCTACAGGGTTGTGGTTTGGCGAACATTATGCTTTCACGCCTCCAAAATGGATTAAATACCTATGAGCACTGGTCACGATCTACCGTCTAAGTGATGTCTAGTTAAGTTGAAGTTTAGTATAGTCTGTAAAAAGCGCACTACCGTTTCAAAGACACTTCATATTGACTCGATTAAGAATGGATTCATGTCAAATAATGTAAGCGCCACGTGTTTTTAGTCTACGTTAGCAACACCCAAATTAAACAATCTAACTTGCATGACTAATATAAGCACACTAACAAATGAATGTTTATAAACTAGGGAGGTGGTTGGTTGGTTGGTTGTATTCAGATTATCTGGCGCCGTCAGCAACACGAGGGCTATAATGCGCCGAAACTTTCGTCATTAGACAAGCCAACATACATTTACAAACACCCATGCCTACACGGGACTCTGAACCCGCAACCTCGGGGTCTAGAAGCTAGCACGCTAACCACTATACCGTTTGGTCGGCAGAGGGAGGTGGAACGTCGCATAACTTTCAATTGCACTATAATATTGGTCAATGTATTAAAATGTGTGGTTTTATTTACCGTTTTCATGTGTTCACTCATTTAAGTAAAAACTGCCAGTTTGGCAATATATTTTACAAAAAAAAAGAGAGAGAGAAATTCAAGATGGCGAAATTGGCGATGTTATTTGATACACATTACATTGTCCTGTCTTGTGCGTGAAACAGAAATAAATCAATCGCACAGATATTTTAGTCAAAATCATTCGAGCCGCTTTTTAGCAATTGCTGAAAAACACGATTTTTTCATGATTTTTCAAATTGGTTCGGATGCGCTATTTTGACCAAAACCTTAATGCTAGATCCCAAGGCTACCACTAACCCATACACAAAATTTGATCACCGTAGGGTAAATTTATTTCGGGAGTTATGGTGACCACGTACACACATACATACATTTTCCCTACACTACTTGTTTGAAATCAGGGTGTTCCAAAAGGTGGACAAATGCAAAAAATTCGAATTTTTTTAGTGAATAAAATATTTTCTTTACCCAATGTAAACATATTTGCAAATGAAAGTAAAAATTTATTGATTTAAAAAAAGAAACTTTAAAAAACCTAAAGGACCGATAAGTGGATTATTTGTATCCATACTTCAATTTAGTAGGAACAATTTCAACAAATGTTAAATATTTTTTTCAAACACCATTTTTTCAATGTTTAAATAGTAAGTATACCAAATTTTATGAAAACATTTTCTTAATAACATGCTCTATATTATTCTTAAAAAGTGCAGTTTATTCCCCCCCCCCCCTTTAAATATAAAAGACAATTTCAATTAAATAAATATTCATCCATATATCGTAGGATATAAAGAATTGTAATTAACATTATTTTTAACCTCACCTTACCATAAAAAAAAGTATTTTTTTAGTAAAAACGTACTTAGATTTCTAAACATTCTTTTTTTACAACATGTGATCAAACATAAAATCTAAAGTGTACCTTCCCGAGTGCTTAAACGACATTAAAAAACGGTACTTTCTCATTTAAATATATCCAGGGAAAACAAGATTTTTTCGAAAATTACAAAATACAATTTCGAGAAATATTCCAGAGAGATAGTACAGTTAAAATACTGAAAAAAAAGTTTTAATCTTAAAGCAATGACTTGAATTTAAACCATCCTTTGTGGGGGAAAAAAACAATGTTTTGAATAATCTAAACATTCAAGAATATATAAACTTCTTTTTTTTCTTCTGAATAATTTAGAAGTTAAAATACGAAGAAAAAAATTGTAGATTTAATGAATGTGATAGACGAAGATACATGACTATATTATATTAATTTGTTCTCGAGTTTTCGTGAAAAATTGTTCCACCAGTTTCAGAATTTTTAAGCTGTCTAAAATGCATGTATGTCTTTTTTTTTTTTTTTTTTTTTAAGTACTTATAAAGTTACGTGCAATTATGACACTTCATATTTGGTGAAAACTTATTTATTTAAATATTTTTCGGAAAGAGTTTCCAATCGTCTCCTGTAGTGGAAATTTCTAGTTCCATTTTTAATTTGTGGTTGAGCTTTGACTTTTAATTTACATATCAAATGGGTCTAACGCATTCGTGTTTACTTTCGAGAATTCTAACTTTATCAGGGTTCGTGCGGTTGGTTGGTTGTATTCAGATTAACTGGCGCCGTCAGCAACACGAGGGCTATAATGCGCCGAAACATTTCGTCATTTAACAAACCAACATACATTTACAAACACCCATGCCTACACGGGACTCGAACCCGCAAACTCGTGGTCTAGAAGCCAGCACGCTAACCACTATACCGTTTGGTCGGCCAGGGTTCGTGCGGATTTTTCGAAAACAAATTCAAGGACTTTTCAAGTACTTCCCAAACAAAAAATAAGGACCTTAAAAATTAAATTTTAAAAAAAATCTTAAAAAACAATAATAATAATAATGTTCAACTACGAGAATATAGTGTATAACTTGTGAAAAATTTATACATTTTATTTCTTACTCAAGATGAAGTTTGCACAAAAAGTTCATAGAGTCTTAACCTTCAACTGCTGTGTTTGGGTGTTTTGAGCTTTTTGGCGCAAGGGCAACACATGGTTTATACTGCACCAAAAAAATTGGTGAAGATCAATTCAAAAAGCAAAAAAAAATTGGAAAAATTAATATAAAAGTCAAAGATTAAATATTTTAGGGGGCTGGAAGCATTCGACAAAAAATGACCCGCGGTCTGTCAAACCGCATACAGCACTTAAAGGTTAAGTTTTTAAGAAAACAGAAAAAAAATTTGTCGAGAGCATTCAGTATCATTAAAATTCGAAAATGTTATTTTCATTAAAATGTAATCATTTGGTCAGTTACATCAAATATAACAACTTCAGTTTCTGTATCTTATACAACGATAATTTTATTGAATTGTGTTTCATAGGACGATATCAGTTTTGTACCCTTTGCACTCCAGGCCTTTTTCGCGCGGAGGAATCAGCAACTCGAGACATTTTAGGTTCGGCTGGTGTTTATGGATTTGCTTCATAGAAACTAAACACAGTCATTGGCCTTGCATCGAATTTCCGCATCACACCTAATGGTCCTCTCGTGGTTTGGCATCCAATCGTGTGGCGTCTGAGAGGCGCCACTGGAGTGCAAAGGGTTAAATGAGCAAAACGGGTTACTTCCAAGATGCGTAAATCGCATCTAAATCATTGAATAACTTAAATGCATCCAGTAATCATGGAGCTGATCGGATTATAAGTGCAAATTTGGTAATATTAATCTTTATAACGATAATTCTTTTCAGTTTCTAACCTTGCTTGACAGTAAGGGTTCGAGAGTGATGAAGTATGAACTTATGTTCCATGGCATGTTTGGTTGGTTGTATTCAGATTATCTGGCGCCGTCAGCAACACGAGGGCTATAATGCGCCGAAACATTCGTCATTAGACAAGCCAACATACATTTACAAACACCCATTCCAACACGGGACTCGAACCCGCAACCTCGCGGTCTAGAAGCTAGCACGCTAACCACTATACCGTTTGGTCGGCCCATGGCATGTTTGAAAATCAATAATCCAATATATATCGCTTTTCTAACTTCCTAAATGCAAAGTTATTTTTGAATTTAGAAATCTAAAATAGTAGGATATGCGATCCTAATTACAACAAAAACTTTTCAATAAATACAATTGTTTAGATTGAATAGTTAACCCCTCATCATATGTACAGCTTACCAATGTAAAAAAAATAAAAAATCTTCCCTTGTTCGTTAGTTGCGCGCACCTCACAAGTGCATTCATACACTTTCCCCTCCTCTGCCTTTATTTCTATTGAATTACATGCGATACGGTTGGTTGTTTGCAGATTATCTAGCACCGTCAGCAACACGAGGGCTATAATGCGCCGAAACATTCGTCATTAGGCAAGCCAACATAGATTTACAAACACCCATGCCTAACACGGGACTCGAACCCGCAACCTCGCGGTCCAGAAGCTAGCACGCTAACCACTACACAGTTTGGTCGGCTACATGCGATACGATTTTTGAATAAATGTTACGATTTAAATGGAATGTTTATTACTTTATATCTCTAAAGAATCTTAAATCGGTAACGATTAATTTTTGAAATTAGAATAAATTTCATTTGGCTTTTAAAAAACCGGAAACTTCTCATAGGTGCAACGTGACTAACCATGTCGGAAAGCAGCACGACTAACGGAAGATTAAAATCGTACAACGTATCACGTTATTACTAAATAAGAAAACATCCTGAGATGAAAACACTTCTAGTATATGGTAAAAATTATTGTTCTTGGATGCAATTTCCACATTTCTTTTTAATAATTCTGTACCTTGAAGCAAGAGGAAACACAATTTTTTTTTTTTTTTAACTTTTAAAAATGTGTAAATTTTTAAGTATGGATATCTTTCTTTACATTATTAATGGTTAGAAAACAGCAAAGTTAAATGTATTTTAAAGAGAATAGATGGATGCATCATTTTACGATATTATGTGAACTATTAACCTTCAACTGCTGTGTTTGGATGTTTTGATCTTTTTGGCGCAAAGGTGAAGATCAATTTAAAATTTCAAAAATAAAGAATCGGAAAAATTATTATAAAAGTCAAAGATTAAATATTTTAGGTGGCTGGAAGCATTCGACAAAAAGTGACTCGCTGTCTGTCAGACCGCATACAGGCCGACCAAACGGTGTAGTGGTTAGCGTTCTAGCTTCTAGACCGCGAGGTTGCTGGTTCCGAGTCCCGTGTTGGCATGGGTGTTTATAAATGTATATTGGCTTGTCTAATGACGAATGTTTCGGTGCATTATAGCCTTCGAGTTGCTGACGGCGCCAGATAATCTGAAAACAACCAACCAACCCAATCTTGCAGAAAGATAATGCGTTGCAAGTACAAACAAATATATCATGAACTTTTACAATATTTAACTTGAACGATTTCAGTACTTCGCTAAAACAACAACCTCAGCACAATAACGCCAATCAGTCCCAAACCAAAATCAACGTTTAGTAGGGGGGAGGGGCGGAATGAATAAACACTAACACTTTTGGCATGCGAAACCATCAAATGGGCAGCTTATCCACAAATTCCCAAAATTTGCAATGGTGTATGGTTCGCTTGTACGCTTAAAATTAATATCCTTCATAACCATTGGATAAAACAAGACCGTCATGAATCTTATTTTGTAATTGAAATGTGGGAAACACGGTTTGGTTGGTTTGTACGCTCAACGGCATTTTTGTGCACAATAGCGGTATACTAACACGGTTGGTTGGTTGTTTTCAGATTATCTGGCGCCGTCAGCAACACGAGGGCTATAATGCGCCGAAACATTCGTCATTAGACAAGCCAACATACATTTACAAACACCCATGTCTAATACGGGACTCGAACCCGCAACCTCGCGGTTTAGAAGCTAGCACGCTAACCACTATACCGTTTGGTCGGAACATCAAAGTTAAAAGAATACTAAACCAATATCTGTAGAGTTTAATGTAATTTTACGTCAAAAGCAGCAATACCAATACGATCAAATGACTTCTGTCCACATTAGTTATGACAAGAACAGACACCTTATTTCTCCAATTCAGTTTTCAAACCATATTTGAAGTTTAAAATAAGACGGCAATAATTATAACCAATAAAATGAAAGTTTGAATTATGAATCCTTTATATGCATTGCCAATTTTTATATTCGTTAACACAGGCGCCGATTCTGTAAACAGCGTGTGCTTGGTATTTGCATCTAATTTTAAATACCAAAAGCACTTCCATAAGCAAAATGTGCGGCAAACTACGTTTCAAAATTTATTTATTAAAAATGAACGTGCATTATGCTCTCATTCATTTATTATGATTAAAATAATTTTATTATTTATTTGTTTAAAAACAATTTGCCAACAGGAAAGAGTTTCAACAATAGTCGGTTCACTTTTTTAATGCGATTGGATGACGGCAAGTTAATCTATTAGTATTCCATAAAAGCGACTTTTTAGTGACAGTTACAGTCCCAAAATTTGATAGAATGCATCGTCATCGAACCTATCTGCCAAGTTTCAGCCCGTTCGGATGACGGCAAGGGGGTTGATTAGGCCTCCTCAGATCTTCCTTCCATCGACAAACCCACAAAATTGTAGTCAACATAAAGGTAGAGGTTGGTTGGTTGTATTCAGACTATCTGGCGCCGTCAGCAACACGAGGGCTATAATGCGCCGAAACATTCGTCCTTAGACAAGTCAACATACATTTACAAACACCCATGCCTAACATGGGACTCGGAACCCGCAACCTCGAAGTATAGAAGCTAGCACGCTAACCACTATACCGTTTGGTCGGCATCAACACAAAGGATTTATAAATAAATTAGAAGTCGTAAACTTGAATACATTTGGCAGCAAGAGTCCCGATCTGGTTAGTAGAGCAAATATTATAAATAGACTAAAAAATACTAAATCAGTGAGTACTTACAGAAAAAGATCCTAATGCACTTGTTTTAACGCTTCACCTTTTATAATTCGTAATGTCCGAACAATCACATTGGAATCGCGTTCTTGCCTAATGTTACAGAAATATTTTGAATTATTAGTTTTTTCGCTTTAATTTTGGCGGAACTATATTTTTGCCATTTTTATCTACCCAATCTTCATAGTTTCACAAGGCTCTGTTTGTACACTGAACGCGGTTGCAACAAGAAAAAAAAAAGCTGCAGCAAATCGAAATTTAAGTTGACAACGGTGACCTTCACTTACCAACCATGAAATTCTTGACGAGGGCAGTCCGACCAAACGCTATAGTGGTTAGCGTGCTAGCCTTTAACTGCTGTAAGCGGTCTGACAGACAGCGAGTCATTTTTTGTGGAATACTTCCATCCCCTAAAATAGCTCCCCTTTGAATTTTATATTAATTTTTCTGATACTATGTTTCTTAAACTTTAAACTGATGTTCACCAATTTGTTTGGCATAGTATGGACCATGTGTTGCTCTTGCGCAAAGACCCTCAAACCACCCAAACACAGCAGTTAAAGGCTAGCTTCTAGACTGCGAGGTTGTTGCGGATTCGAGTAACGTGTTAGGCATGGGTGTTTGTAAATGTATGTTGGCTTGTATTAATGACGAATGTTTCAGTGCATTATAGGCTTAGTGTTGCTGACTGCGCCAGATAATCTGAAAACAACCAACCAACTTGACAAGGGCAGAAGGCTCACATTTTAGTATTCAAAATAAACATTGCCCAGTAAAATTATTTTTATAGATGCTTCATTTCATCATGAAAATGTATTACTATGATGATCCTTACAATTCAGAATTATATTATTTATTATAAATACTTACGATAAATACCACAGAAAGAGAAAATAAAGAAAAATAAAATATGAAGTTTTTTTTTTACTATTATTATTATTTTTTTTTTTTTTTATTAGATCAGAATTTTTTGTCTATGGAAGTTTCTGAAATACACACACACAAAGAAAGATAAAAAAATAATAATAATAATAATAATAAATGTCCGTTATTTTCAAGAACTTTTCAAGAGCCCTCAAGATTTAAAAACTACCAAGGACCTTCAGGTTAAAAATAAGGAGTTTTCAAGTACTTTTTCAAGGGCCCTTGGAGACATAAAGTAAAAATAAGGAGTTCTTAAGGACTTTCAAGGACCGTACGAACCAAGTTTATACAGATTGGTTGGTTGTATTCAGATTATCTGGCGCCGTCAGCAACACGAGGGCTATAATGCGCCGAAACATTTCGTCATTTAACAAACCAACATACATTTACAAACACCCATGCCTACACGGGACTCGAACCAGCAACCTCGCGGTCTAGAAGCCAGCACGCTAACCACTATACCGTTTGGTCGGCCAAGTTTATACAGAAGATAAATAGATAACTTGAATACGCTTCAAAGTAAATTACAGTTCAGTAGCTAAAAAATATAATCGAACTAATCTTATTATAATAAAAATCGATTCAGCAAATCAATTAATCTTTTTATTCTACTGAAATCGTACTATGAAAATTAATATAAATGAAACAGTGAAGTAGTAGAGACTGTCTTAATAAGCAAGTTATGTCCGAGTAAAAACAAGAATTTATTTCCTGAGACGAAGAGGGAAGGAGCGGGGTGACGCTTGATGAGAGGAAATAGTCTCAAAGTATGTAAAAACCGTAGCTATACTGAAATCTTATGCTTTTATAGATGCGCAAAGAACTGGTTTCAGCCGGTATAAACACGATCCAACCAGATCTAATGCACATCTCACAAATTCCTTAAAACACTAGAAAATTCTTCGAAAAGAGAAGCACCAAAGAAAATACATTACATATAAATATAAGCGATTATTCGAATTCAATCGAATCAAATTAAATCCAATTAATTGAAATTCAATTATTTAATCGGATTACAATAATTTTCCTAAATATAAGTGCCGACCAAACGGTATTAGCGTGCTAGCTTCTAGACAACGAGGTTACGGGTTCAAGTCCCGTGTTGGCATGGGTGTTTGTAAATGTATGTTGGCTTGTCTAATGACGAATGTTTCGGTGCATTATAGCCCTCGTGTTGCTGACGGTGCCAGATAATCTGAATACAACCAACCTAAATATAAGCAGTTAATCGTACAGATACGATTAATATATTTTCTTTTCAGTTTATCAAAATTCAATCGATTAATCGCCGACGAAACGGTATAGTGGTTAGCGTGCTGGCTTCTAGACCACGAGGTTGCGGGTTCGAGTCCCGTGTAGGCATGGGTGTTTGTAAATGTATGTTGGTTTGTTAAATGACGAAATGTTTCGGCGCATTATAGCCCTCGTGTTGCTGACGGCGCCAGATAATCTGAATACAACTAACCAATCAATCGATTAATCGAATTATAACTATTGATGAAAACATTGATTTATTTATTACATTTTAATTTATTATTTATATTAATCGAAATTCAATCAATCAAAATATAATTGACTTTTTCTAAATATAATTGCTTAAGAACGCATTCGATTAATCCAGTTATAGACAATAAATCAAAATTCAATCTATTATTCAAATTGTAATCTATTAAATCAAAACATTGATTAATTACATCATAATCGATTATTTTGGATATATTCCGTTAATAGAATTCGTTCGATTAATTTGACTACCATTTTCTTAAATCCCGAAATTTTTTTACAAAGAAAATTGTCCAGTTAAAGATACTGAGCAACGATGATAAAAGATGACAAATCACAGTGATCACTCCACCATGTCAGGATCGGATTTTCAGGTCATCTAGATAGTCCATTAAACATTGGCAGATGCACATTTGATTGATTGCGCCGGGTGGCTGCAGTCAAATCATTCGCCTGTCTGCATCGTCATTGGGCAAAGAGTGAATGACGGGTTCATCGGAAGATTCCTTTATAACGCTTGAAGCGATTCCTTGCGATACAAACTGTTACATAATGGACAATAAAGCGAAATGGCATATACCTCCATCTCACGAATGGTATAAAGCCAAAAATCCAGGACACTCCCTATCTCTTCCTTGTGATAGGCACACCAATACCCGTCTGTCCCGACTTGCTAGTGGTCACCTTAAAGGCCTCACATATTCTGGGGGAAGCAAAAAATTTCCTCTTTGCCCTAAATGCCAAAAAGAACAGGCATCACCTCAGCACATTTTGGACTGCCTTGGACTGGACTGGGAGGACATTTATAACTGTCCACAACTAGTGTCAGACTTCATTAATGTCAATGGCTTCACTGATATTGTCTGACTTCGTCAGACAAAAGGGAGATTAGAAACAACAACAACATAATGGACAATTCCCGCATTTTTTTTTTCAAAACGAGTGATATTCGTTTATATTTATGAAGAATTTCTTTCCGATTCCGAATATTTAAATAAAAGCTCTTTTACAAAAAATAGTTATTTAAATATTGAGAAAACAAAATGCCTCAAAACCGAGCAAACCAATTCGATCAAAACGCTCCAAAAAATCTGTGACCAAAAATCCGTGTAATAGATTGCGTCTTGAAGCATGCAAATACTTTGCTTCATCCTCCGCCTTAAAGAGATTTTACCTCAAGATCGACCAAAATATTTTCACTTTTAAGCGACATGTTTCTTAACATAATAAACTGAAATTTGGTATCTAGGGTAAACGAAGTATTCTAAATCAAATAAAAACATAAAAAATCGGGGTTCGTATTGAAATTTTTAAAGATAGAATTCAATTTACTTAGCCCTCCTAAGAAAAAAATTGCACTAGACATATAGAAAATCGTAAACAAAACATTTTGGTGCAAACCGCAAGATTCTACAATAATTAGAACCAAAGATACAGCCTTCGTTCGGATTTTTTTTTTTTTTTTTTTTTTTTTTTTTTTTTTTTTTGCGTACTGTACAAATATCAACAAAAGGAAGAAAATCAGAAACCTTTCCAGTCTCGAATAAAAAAACTTTAAGCGATATAAAAGAGGTTAAACTTGGAAAACGAGGAATATCCCAATATCCCACGTCTAATGTAATCACATCTCTGATGTTCGATACAAATGTCAACAAAAAAAGAGCATAGAAAAAGCAAGAACTATTCTGTTCATATTTAACTATTTTAAAGGGGTCAAAACGTTTTACAAAAAAAAGGATAACTCTATGTCCCACTTCCAGTGACGTCACAACTCTAAAATTCGGTCCAAATGTCAACAAGGTCAATCATAGAAAAGTAAGTTATTTATAGAATTATTACACCATAAAAACTTTAAATAATCACTAATAAGGCATGGCAAAATATGAATATCTTTTGATTGCTAAAATGCACATGGGAGAATTTAGTACCGTGCTATATACCAGCAATATAGACAAATAATAAAAAATTTACCATCTGTATAACCAAATAAAAAGAGCTTTTTCGTGGAATAAACATCCAAAATGCAGTTTTCCTTTTTTATTGATGCAAATGGAAACTGGTGCTCAGAATAAACAAGATTCGTCAGAGTAAATGACGCTTTCCTGAGATATTTTTTCACGTAGTCGGCTTTTTTTAGTGGCATTTTTCTTCACTAGAAGCTTTGCTGTAAGGGGGAAAAAAACATTTTTATGTAATAATCTGCAAGGCAGTAGGAAAATATTTAAGGACTGGTTCGAGGATAAAATATAAATATATATATATATATATTTTTACTTTATTTTTAGCTACGTGAAGCAGGAAAATGCAGTTATCTTCACATTGAAATACTGTAAAACATTTTAAAACATTTCTTATTTGCTTAGTTAAGGTAAAACTTACAATTTATTTCATCAAGTTAAACGGTTGGCGTTTGTTTTCAAATATTTTGGACGAGTTTTATAATTGTTTTAATAGTACAATTTAACAGCAAAATCTGATCATAAAACTCAGTAATCAAGATAAAAATACTCATTTTTGATTGCGAATTGAAAAATAGCGACTAAATATTCAAAGCAGAATTACATTAGTTGGAGTACTTTTAACGTTGAAATAGCCAAATAAAATGCAATTTATTGAGTTTTAATTGAAATATTACTTACTGGAGTCGATATATTAAATACTATATCCCCCAAAAAAACACTTTTGAAAAGTAGAAGAACCACCAACCTCAAAAACACAAAAAACTTTCTTACAATAAAAAAATCATAAACATGATGAAAATTTTCAGCCACAAACACAGTGATATAAAAAAAATGGCCAACCTCTGATTAGAACTCTCGGTTGTGACTCGCTTACGAATGTATGCTTACTTAATTTATTTTTAACATTTAAGTTCCGCTCTCATAAAAATTTACGCTGCTTGAGGTTGGCGCCCGTCATAGGAATATTAACAATGCTTGCGTTTAAACTAATTTATGGATGTTTGCACGAATATTTGAGTTTATGATTTCATTTGGATGGGTAGGAAATACAAAGTGGTGTAAATATTCATGCTCGTGTAATTTTCAAAATAGTATAGAGAAACTGCTCAAACGCTTGCATTTGAATCGTTATTAAGAATTTTTTAAGTAGGAAACTAAAGTGTTTCTGGTAAGCTTTTGTTTGGTTGATACATACATTTTGGAAAGTTTTTATGTGTGAGGGGTTTTAAAGGTTAGTAATTAAGACGGGCGCCAACCTCAAGCAGCGTAAATTTTTATGAGAGCGGAACTTAAATGTTAAAAATAAATTAAGTAAGCATACATTCGTAAGCCAGTCACAACCGAGAGTTCTAATCAGAGGTTGGCCATTTTTTTATATCACTGTGTTTGTGGCTGAAAATTTTCCTCATGTTTATGATTTTTTTATTGTAAGAAAGTTTTTTGTGTTTTTGAGGTTGGTGGTTCTTCTACTTTTCAAAAGTGTTTTTTTGGGGGATATCATAATTTTTTTTTAAACACTGACGACTTCTCTTTTTTGAATTTGTCCGTTTCATCGTTTTTCTATTTATCCCCTATGGTAAACCTGGTACCAGGGATATTCATAATTCTTCAAACTGAGTTCGACGATACCTTACATGCAATAATTATCTTTAAAATTGATAAACCGAAAGTGGTACCAATAGCATACCTGGTACTTTAAACATTCATAATTCATCAAAACAAAAGTCCAACATGCCATATTTATCTTGGAAAATTATAAACCGAAAGTGGTACTACCTATGCTATACTTGGTACCTTAAACATTCATAATTTTTCAAGACAAATCTAACGACACCCAACATGCCATATTTATCTTCAAAATTGATAAACCAGAAGTAGTACCACCTATGGTACACCTGGTACCATGAATATTCATAATTCTTCAAGTTGAGTTCAATGATATCTTGCATGCCAAAATCTACTTGAAAATTGACAAATTGGTTGAATGCGGACGGCAGTAACCATCAAAATCTACCACGAACGAGTACTAGAAACTTGTGTATGGCAACTCAACTCCCAAAACTTAAAGAAATACGTTGCCATTGACAAAGATCCTGTCTGCCAAGTTTCAGCTCGATTGGTTAGTTTGTAAGCACAACGACCTATTTTGGTGCATAATAATGACTAATCAGTCCGGGACCCACAGCTTAACGTGGATTCCGAATCACAACGAACATCCACACCTAACACAGGAATCAAATCCGGCACCTTTAACTTACAAGGCCAGAGCGTGCATCCCAATGAAAGTTTATACTAATAAATTGTTACAAATAAATATTACAAGTTTTTTTCAGTCTAATAAATATTGCAGTATAAATTATTTTTATTATACCAAGCATTATTTTGGTTCACATAATAACCCATTGATATTTGACAAAATTTAAAATATTTTCTTAACAACAATTTTAAAATTCACTATGAAAGTACAATTTTGATGATATATGATTCTACAATTTCATTTTACAACGGAAAGTAAAAATCAACACATCTTTAAAAAAGAATGAAATTTTTGCAAATTCCATTAGCCAATCGCAATGCGTGGTTCATTTAATCCTCTGTAATGAGTTGACTGTGACGTCAGCTCGTATAACCTCCTCATTTATACTTTGCCCATAGTATCTTGCAACAAAATGTGATTGTTTTCATTTTTCAATGGAGATTTCCCGAAATTAAAATGTTTTTGAAAGTTAACTCTCTCTAAATTGTCATACAGTTCAAATAACACATGCAACTTAAAGAACACATATTTCTCTTTAATTCTGTCTCTTCAAAAATTAAATTATTTAAATTTTAAAGATGTTATAAGCCATATAATTATAGTCCAATTCGTTCTCCTATACTTTAACATTACGTTAAAACTCACTTAAGCCTAACATGTCGGAAAAACTAACTTCGAAATGATAGCAAACCTGTTTGGCAACTTTTGGCATATATATCTGAACCTCAATTACAAGCTGATCGCCTTTATCTGTCGCCAAATTATGAAATGAAAAAAAGTGGTTTTAAATTAATTAAAAATAGAAAGAATTATTTAATGAAGTTCAAACCAGCGTAGGATTTTAAGTTGAAACATTCCGCATCCTATAATTCAACCCGTTTGAAGATCTATAGATTAGTTAGGGCTGTACGTTTGTCTAAATTTTTACATCAAAATCGGGCTAGAACTCGTTTTTTTATTTCGTTTTGGAATTTTCAATATTTTTTTTCTTCGTTGTCTTTTGTCCTAGGTACTCAATTTTTTTTTTCTTTGAAAGATATCACCGAGACAAATCTATGGTATTTTTTGTATAATTATGTGAAGTTTCGTAAGCGCGCTAGAAAATAGTCAATTTCGGCTTTTTCGCTGGAAGTTATGCAGAGAATAGATACTGTCGTTTCTGCCTTTTTTAAGGTTGGCGGCGAAACGACCGTTTCGTCTGATTAACTTCTTACACCGTAATGGATGGAAACTTGATAAAACACTAAAAAGTCCAGCGTCGTGTGTAACAAAGAGCAAAATAAAACAATATTACAGGATGTATACAACTAAAACTGGTTAAAATTCAAAGTCCTGCACGGATTCTGCCCAAAGGTGGTTTTCGCCAAAAAATGTTGCCCCACTATTTTTAATGACAAGTGAGCTGCTTATGGTTGCCATAATTTGGCGCGGTTTGATGTAAACAATTCTTGGAGCAGAATCCGTACCGGACTTGGAATTTTAAGCCTAAATATATTTATATTTTGTTTCTAATCCATGTTAGATTTTTACTCTCAATTACCCATAGGTATTATACATAGGGTAATGAAAGTATAGCATTCGGTCAACAAAAAAAAAAAAAAACAATTTTAGAAAAAGTGATTTAGAAAAAAATGCCTGTCTGTGTGTATGTATGTGTGTCAGTGGTCAGGGTAATCACCGAAAGAATTGACCTACGATGTTCAAAATATGTATGTGTGTTGCTTGTGGCCATAGGACCTACTATTAAGGTTTCCGTCAAAATCGCGCATGCACATAATGTAGCTGCCATTGAAAAAATCATGTTTTTCAATGAATGCTAAAAAACGGCTCTAACGATTTTTATAAAAGCTTATCTTAAGGTGTTCTAAACATCCGCGCCTCCAAAGTTCCCGTAAAGATGTTTTAATGGCGTAAAAAGTTGAAAAACGAATGCCTTCAGCACAGAGTTCTCTTTCCTTGAGCATTCCTCATCAACGATCAACGTTACCTTCTCCCCTCAGTTTCACCTATAATAAAATATAATATAGGGATTATCGAAAAGTACATCCCGCCAAAATCACAATTTTGGTGATTTTTTTTTTTTTTTTTTTTTTTTTTTTTTTTTTTTTAATAAATAAATAAAAGGTCCATACAAGAATTATCGCAAAAAAATATAGCCATACTGGTCATTTTTTCTAAATAAATGATGAAAATATAAACACGGTAAATGACACAAATCCACGTCTGTATTAGAGTGTAATTAAAAGTTGTGCGATGTTCCACATCCCTAGTTTTTTCAGTTTTTAATTTCATATATAATTTAAATACAAATACTTTACTTTCACAAGCATAAAACACTAGCTGAATACCCGCGCTTCGCTACGAAATTTTACAATGTGCAATTTTTTAGCTAGCTGTGCCACTCTGCGTTGCGGGTATTCGTTATTGGGGTATAAGTTCTAACTTTCGACGCTTCGCTTATAGAAAGATAAATTGCTACGTAAGACCAAGCTCGCTCAGACCAAGTTCATAATAAGCACAGGCTTACTTCACTCATTGAAATATTCATTGCTATGCATGTATGAGCTTGCTTCGCTCGCTAAAATCTAATTGCCGCGTAAACCCTTAATATTAGAAGCCCCATCCTTGTCTTGAAACAAACAAATAAAAAAAAACAAAAAAAAATCTCTTTAAATACAAATATACTACACCCCTTTAAGAATATTTTAACATGTTTGTGAAAAGTACAATTAGAAGGCCAAAACTACTTATGTTGAAATTTTCAGAGTTCTAGGCCTATTAGAAGTAGCTTTTTGTGAAAATATTAATTAAAAACAAATTCAAATTTTAACATTCTTTTTTTTTTCAAAAGTCCAATTAGAAAGCCAAAACTACTTATGTTGAAAATTTCAGAGCTGTAACAATATTAGAAATCGTTTTGTAAAATATTTATTAATTAATTTAAAAATTAATTAAAAAAAAAAAACTAAATAAAAATTTAAATTTCTGTTGAAAATTTATGTTTCTTATTTTCTCTGTTGAAAATTCTTATGTTGAAAATTTCAGAGCCGTATTTCTATTTAAAATCACTTTGTAGAAAGAAAATTAATTAAAAAAGAACTAATTGGGTAAATTTTAACATTCTGTTTGTCATAGGTACAATTAGAAGGTCAAAAGTCTTTATTTTAAAAACTTCAGAGCTCTACTCCAATTTAAATAGCTTTCTATAGGTCCACAGACAAACAGACACACACACAGACAGCTTGTTTAATTATTATAGACTAGCTGAATACCCGATCTTCGCTTCGAAATTTGACCATGTGCAATTTTTTAGCTAGAGGAGGGTCACCGCGTTGAGGAGATTCATCATTGGTGAATGAATACCTGTATTTGAAGCTTTTCTAGCAGGAAGGTCCATTGCTACACAAAATCAAGCTCTCTTCAGTCGCTGAAAAGTTAATTGACTCATAAGCACAGGCTTACTTCGATTGCTGAAAGGTTCATTGCTGCGTAGCCCCTGCCCTGACGAAAAACGAAATAAAAATTCTTCGTTTTAACAATAATGCAACACCCCTTTGGGAATATTTTAACACGTGTTTGCGAAAAGTAAAATTAGAAGGCCAAAACTACTCATGTTGCAATTTTCAGAGCTCTAGGTCTATTGGAAATCATTTTTTGTGAAAATATTGATTAAAAAAATTCATTAAAAAGAATTTAATAAAAATTGAAAATTCTGTTTTTCAAAAGTTCAGTTAGAAGGTCATAACTACTTATGTTGAAAATTTCTGAGATGTAGCCCTATTAGAAATCGTTTTGTAAAATATATAATGATTAATTAAAAATAAAAAAAATTTAAAAATAATAAAATAAAAAAAAATTATGTTCTTCAAAAGTCCAATTAGTAGGTCAAAACTACTTATATTGAAAATGTCAGAGATATTACGCTATTAGAAGTCGGTTTGTAAAATAATTGTTCCTTAATTAAGAAAATTTATTAAAAATGATCTAATTAAAGTTTTAACATTCTGATTTTCGAAAATCCAATTAGAAGGTTAAAACTATTTATGTTGAAAATTTCAGAGCTGTATCTCTATTTGAAGTCATTTTGTAAAAAAATAGTAATTAAAAAAATAATTAAAAAAGAACTAATTTGAAAACTTTATCATTCTGTTTGTCAGAGGTAAAATTAGAAGGCCAAAACTACTTATGTTGAAAATTTCAGAGTTCTAATCCAATTTTAAGTAGCTTTCTATAGATCCAAAGACAGACAAACAGCTTGTTTTATTCTTATAGATTACTTGCAATACACATCTAATAAATAAAGATACCTTATCTATATATATATAACTAAGTTGTCTGTTCGTCTGAACCTTATACAAATCCACAGTTTTGCACCTAAAGATACGACATTTGGTACATAAAAGCTTTAGTACAAGGAGATTGTAGAAAACAATTTTTAAATTCAATTAAAATTTGCTTTCATTAAAATTTATTGACATGGGAAAAAAATTCTTGGATTGGCAAAGATATTTTTTTATTACATCAGAATAAAACCAACAGTTATTTTAAAATGTTCCCCTTATTTTTCTGATAATGTTTATGTATTACAATCGTCTGTTCTATAAGCAGTTCGAAAATTATTATAACTTTCCATAAAATGTAAATTGACGTTCTGCGCATGGGTGATTTTAGCATAATTCTACCTAATAATCGAGTGTAAACATGACGGCTAAAATTATAGAAATTCACAGAAAACTTTCAAATCGTTACGACATTTGTTAATTTTTCTTTTTATTTCCATGTAAATATTTATTCTTTTTCATTACCCAGAATGTCAAAATTTCTTCTTTCTGATTGTTTTTTATTTTTTGTACAGTGTTTTTGAACTGTGTGTCCAAGTTCCATATTGTTTAATCTAGATTTGAATACATTTTTTGTATTATACATCTTTTATTATTTACACCAGACTAACTTGCAATTTACACTAGAGTAATTGACACATTTGCAATTCTTATTTTATTAATTGTATTTCTTTGGGGATTTATTCTGGCAGCAAATATTAAGTTGGTAAGGGTAAGGTAAACATTTGACTACTTTTTTCTTTGTGTAAAAAAAAAAAAAAATTGAAAAATAGAATTTTTTTTTTTTTTTTTTTTTTTTTTTTTATGTACTATAAGACATTTTTTGGCGCGATTTTTTTTTTGGTGCTTTTTTACTGCATAGCAGTTACAGCATGCTGGATGCCTCTGGTTCGATTCCCTTACATTCTCTACAGAACCAATGCACTGAAAACCATGCTTCTAAATACATCGCAAACCAAGCTATTACAATATCTAAACCGATCATGCATTGATTGCTAAAATGCCCAGGGGAAAAAAATCGTAGCAAACCACGTATATTCAGCTAGTCAAACTATACATTGTGTAACAAATGTGTAACTTTGCAGTATCATGAATGCACTACATCTTTCTTCCCATCATGCATTATTATGTGGTCAGAGATTTCTTCTCAGTTCCTTCCTCCTTTTATGACAAAAGTGGCGGAAAATCCGACCGCGTAAACTATTGCCAAGGGTTTCCAGCTACCGGCCGCTTCTTCTTGCTTCTCTTCTTCTTCTGCTAGTCCCCATTCACAAAGAAGAAGAAAAAGACTGATACTCTTGGACAAGGGAGGAGTTGAGAAGTCAGCTGCTTCTTTTCCTTGATGCACTCTTTTCAGTATGGCACGTTTTCGTGAAAGGAATCTTTTCTTAGGGAGTTCTGCTTCTCACAAAATTGTCCATCTGCTGTCGAAGATTTCTTTTTAAACTGATAAACGTAAGGAATTTTACTCTTATCTGAATACAATGGAGTTATTTTTATTTATTGGTTGAATTGGATTCTCCTAGGTAGAAGAGAGCAAGGATAATAAAACCCATAAAAACGGAGTTTTTAAAAAAGTCATTTATATGCATTGTCAATATTTATATTCATTAAAACAGCGGCGATATCAGACAATTTCCATAAGAAAATATGCGGCAAACTATGTTTCAAAATTTATTTATTAAAAATGAAAGTGAATTTATGCTCTCACATCCAAATATCATTTATTTATTCTGATTAAAGTAATTTATTATTTATTCTGATTAAAGTAATTCATTATTTATTCTGATTAAATTAATTTATTATTTATTCTGATTAAATTAATTTATTATTTATTCTGATTAAATTAATTTATTATTTATTCTGATTAAATTAATTTATTATTTATTCTGATTAAAGTAATTTATTATTTATTCTGATTAAAGTAATTTATTATTTATTCTGATTAAAGTAATTTATTATTTATTCTGATTAAAGTAATTTATTATTTATTCTGATTAAAGTAATTTATTATTTATTCTGATTAAAGTAATTTATTATTTATTCTGATTAAAGTAATTTATTATTTATTCTGATTAAAGTAATTTATTATTTATTCTGATTAAATTAATTTATTATTTATTCTGATTAAATTAATTTATTATTTATTCTGATTAAAGTAATTTATTATTTATTCTGATTAAAGTAATTTATTATTTATTCTGATTAAAGTAATTTATTATTTATTCTGATTAAAGTAATTTATTATTTATTCTGATTAAAGTAATTTATTATTTATTCTGATTAAAGTAATTTATTATTTATTCTGATTAAAGTAATTTATTATTTATTCTGATTAAAGTAATTTATTATTTATTCTGATTAAAGTAATTTATTATTTATTCTGATTAAAGTAATTTATTATTTATTCTGATTAAAGTAATTTATTATTTATTCTGATTAAAGTAATTTATTATTTATTCTGATTAAAGTAATTTATTATTTATTCTGATTAAAGTAATTTATTATTTATTCTGATTAAAGTAATTTATTATTTATTCTGATTAAAGTAATTTATTATTTATTCTGATTAAAGTAATTTATTATTTATTCTGATTAAAGTAATATATTATTTGTTTGTTTTTTTGTTTATTTATTAAAAAAATTGGCAACAGGAAAGAGTTTCAACAATGATCGGTTCAATGCCATTTTAACGTGATTGGATGACGGCCAATTGCTTTATTAGTATTCGGTAAAAGCGACCTGTTACTGACAGTAACATCCCCAAAATTTGATAGAATGCATTGTCATCGACATCGAATCTATCTGTCAAGTTTCAGACCGATTGGATGACGGCAAGGGGGTTAATTAGGCCTCCGCAGATTTCACTCACAGCGACAAACATACAAAAGCGGTAAACAAAAATACGTACAAACCAATAAAGTTTAAACTAATTCCATTAACGCATGAATTAAATTAACAAAAAAGTCTTCATTGATTAAATAATGAAGGCAGAGGTGAAATCAATTACATTTTATCGAAGTATCAAAAAAGTAGTAAGTATCAAAGTACCAAGTATCTTAAGGAAGTATCAGCAAAAAGTACTCGTCTACAAATAAATTTCAAATCAAATACCCTGGAGAGAAAGATTTTTGGTTAAAGGTAAAAGAAAATATTTTTTTTCCATAAAATATCCAGGATAAAATAAACTTTCCTAAGTGTTAAAACCTTAAAAACTGGATTTAAAATATAAAAAGAACTGTACCGCTCATAAGAATTGAAAAAGAATGTATGTAATGGAATCAAATATGTATTTAAGAAATTCCCCAAAACACGTCAACGGATATCAAGTATTATTTAAGGAAAAATTGTAAATAACTAGAGACCTCTTAATTTATTCATCAATAATTAATCTCGAAGTAAATAAATGTTAATTTATTCATCATTTTATAAGCATATACAATAATCTATGTTTATTCAGAGATGAATTCATTCATTTATTTGCACTAAATGTGCTTTCAAACACAATCGTACACAAAATAACTATTAAGGCATTTGTATCTAATTAATATTTAGGACTTCAATTTATCGCAAACTGATTTCACGTTAGGAGTTTTCCTAGATAATATGCTATACAGAGTGTCTGTAAAAGGTTGGACACATTTTGATGTTGAATAATTCATATAATAATGAAGATATAAACAAACTTATAGCATTTATACATAGAATATCTCATATATTTTCATTTATAGTGAACGCTGCCAGAGAAATTTCCTTTTCCCATGGGAATATCGTTTCTTTTGTAAATATCGTCTGTCCGTGTTATTAATTTTATGAGTTTTTTTTTTTTTTTTTTTTTTTCGTTTCCTTTGTAAATGTCGTCTGCGTGCGTTATTAACTGTAGGTTTTCTCTCTTGTCCACCCATATTACCTGATAGACTGAGAGGCGACTGCAATTTTTGGACCCCATCGAACATAATTCTGAATTTTTTATAGAAATTAGAGAAAAGTGAGTAGATTACGAATCCACTGGTCTTCCGTGGCAAAAATGGCCGAAACTGGTCAAAAATAGACTTTTAATAAGTAGAACTGAATCCAAATGCCAAATGAGCCATAACTTGCCAAATAATAAGCATTTTTTTTATTTGGTAACCCTCACTCTTTAACTATCAATTAAGAAGGTTGCAGACGATTCAGATATCTGGCGACGGTCTACTTGCATCTATTAAAAGGGAGCCAAGTTGGCAATAAACATTACGTCACGGATGACGTAACTGATGTCGCCAATTTGGCTTACTTTTAAAAGATACACATTTTCCAAGCCAGAGATCAAAAATCGTTTGCGCTTTTTCTCATTGAAAATCAAAATGCAGGGTTGCCAGACGAAAAAGTTTGTTCTCTTTTTGGCTAGTTATGACATATTTGGCAATCGGATTTTAGTTCAACTCATTCCAAGTCGATTTTTGATCAGTTTCGGCCATTTTTGCCTCGGCAGACCAGTGGATTCCTAATCTACTCACTTTTCTCCAATTTCTATAAAAAAAATTCATAATGACGTTCGATGGGGTCCAAAAATTGCAGTCGCCTCTCAGACTAACCCCACTGGACTTTTCCTTTGAGGATTCGTAAAGGTCATAGTTTGCAGGAGGAAAGTGTCGTATGACTTAAAGGCCAGGATTACAACCGCAATAGCCTCTGTGGATGCCGACATACTTGCCCGTATCTGGCGCGAAATAGACTACCGCCTTGATGGTAAGTCCCACGGTCACCACTTCCACTAATACTAAATATGAACATCGTAGGTCAATTTGTTCGGGAGTTATGTTAATCACAGACACACAGACACATTTTTTCTAGGTCACTTTTTAAAAATCAGGACATTCTGAAACAAAACAAAAAATGAGGGGGGGGTGGATTGAATACTATACTTTTATTACTCTATATGATACATATGGGTAATTGAAAGTAAAAAGGATGCTAAACTTAAAAAATTGACTTAAAAAAAATCTATTTTTGAAACTTTAAACGCCTTTTACTCAAAAAAAAACGTTTTTTCAGTCGGCCAGGGTAAAAAAAAAAAAAATCTATTTGACAGATTGCTCTTAAATTTTTACACATTATTTTACACATAAATAGTTAGTTCTCTTTGGGACTAAGATTTTTTTTTTTCCCCTATCCATGACATTCCATTTTACAGATCGATTTGTGACTGAAAAAAATCACTTTTATTTCCGCTATTTTGTTATTTCCCTGATAAAATCCTATATTCCGATTTCCAATGAGAACGACAATTCTATTATAGATTAATAATCAGTTCTATTTTTTTTTTTTTTAAATGTCTTTGAGAGAGCTGAAATCACCAGAACCAGCCACGTAACATATATATATATATATATTTTTTTTTTTTAGGCATCTACTCTGACCAATAATAATAATAATTAAACGTTGTAATATCGGTTTTTTTTTTTTTTTTTTTTTTTTTTTTTATGGTTTTTTTTTTAAGATGTTAATAATAACATACTAAAAAAATAAAACCATTGAATTTCATATTCCCATTTAAAAAAATCCCGATAAAGACGTGAAAAAACCTGCAATACCTTAAAGGGACATGGGTGGGACACTGCTACAAAAATGACGGTTTTTTTTTTTTTTTTTTTCGTTCTATAAAAAATGCTGACGTCACTAGCTTTAAGTTCGCGTTCGAATTTTTGAAATCCGATTAATTTAATTCGTAAAATCTTTATTTTAACTAACTATTTTAACATATTGCGCACTTGTTGGCTAAAGTTAAACATGCATTTTTTCTCAGCTTCGCTTTTTTCCCATTTTACGTATGTTCAAAAAGCTCCTTGCTATTCAGTTTTTGATAAATCCACTTCATTTTTTGTATAAATAATTGTTAATGTCCTATAAAGAGATACAAATATGCTTTTTTATGTCACATATTTTTTTTTTTTTTTTTTTTTTTTTTTTCATGTTGGGAATTTGAAATGTGTACATTTTTTAATGAAATATCACTAGTTTTAAATTATATTTCTCTTCAACTACAGCACCTAAACATAAAAGCATGAATGAAAATTTTTATAACATATCAATAAACAACTGCAAATTTTACTTTCATGTTCTTTAAAATATTGTGTCGCGAGGAGTATTTTGAAAAAAAGTTAAAATTTCGCATTATTTTAATGTATTTTTCTCAATAATTTACTATCTATTTTATACTATCTGCTCAAATTTTATTGTTGTGTTATAAGTCATATCTCCTAGATTTATGCCAAATTTTATTTAATTCTAAGCAAAACAAAAGAATTTTGGAAAAAGAGTTGTTCAAAAGAGAACAAAACGTTCAATATGTGTGATTTTCTTACGTCCTACTTATCATAAATCCGGGACACAATAAACTCCCTCCCCCCTCTTTTAACAAACTCCCTTAAAACTGCGCCTAGTTAAAAACTAAGCTTCAATGATTTCGACTAACTATCCTTAAGATATCAAATTAATCCTTAAGATATCAAATTAATCCTTAAGATATCAAATTAATCCTTAAGATATCAAATTAATCCTTAAGATATCAAATTAATCCTTAAAATATTAAATGTTAAAACTATAAAATATTATTACGTTCTGAATGAAGGACGCTGATAATTTTCAACGCCATTTGGAACAATGTTGAGAAAAAAATTAAGACTAAAGGTTCTTCCTTGAGAAAAAAAAAAAGTATTACAAATATTTAAAAAAAATGGATTTAAGTTTTTTTTTTTTTTTTTTTTTAATTATAGCATTTTGCGTCAACTGTATCTAAATAATTTACTTACAAATCTGTTTTGTCGAAAAAGTGTTTGCTTCACTCTGTGTGTAAAGGGGAAGTGCTATACTAAACTCCAACTTAACTTGACATCACTAGGCGATAGATCTTCACCTTGCTCATAGGCAATTAATCCATTTTAGCGGAGTGAAGACATAATTCTAGCCAAACCTTATAGCCTTTTGTTCTCTACAGGATTGTGGTTTGGCGAACATTATGCTTTCACGCCGCCAAAACTTATTAAATACCAATGAGCACTGTGACGATCTACCGTCTAGTGATGTCAAGTTAAGTTGAAGTTTAGAATAGTAAGGATTATTCCCTATACTCGCTATGTTACTACCTTCCAGCCCAGTGCATTTAGAAACTACTTTGTAAACAACCTTGACATTTGATGAGTTGGTACAAGAAAGATCATCTAATGAAATAACAGAAACTGTTTTCATTTAATGTCTATCTATTATAAATGAAAAATTAAAATCACATAAGACAAAATACATCAGACGCTATTTTCAAGTTTTTTAATTTATGTCATTTCACGAAGTGATCTTTTTCGTACCTACTCACCAAATGCCCAGGTGGTTCTGGCCCATCTGATGGCTGTGGGGTTAGAGCTCTTGCCTCGCATGCCAAAGGTGCCGGGTTCGAGTCCTGGGTTAGGTATGGATGTACGCTGTGGTTCGAAATCCACGTTAGTAGGTCCCAGCCTGATTAGCCGTCATTGGGCATAAATATAGGTCGTTGAGCTTACAAACCAACCAACTACCACCCCAGGTGGTTCAACAAAGTAGTTTCTAAATGCACTGGGCTAGAAGACTGTAACACAGCGAGTATAGGAAATTGTCCTTACTATGACTTCTTCTTAATTATAGTACTTTGCATCGACTATATATAAATAATTTACTTACAAATCTGTTTTTCCCTTCACATAGTGAATTCAACGGCTACCATCTGTGATCCCTGCTTCCCGGACTTCACAATCTTTACACAGTTATATATAAAGAGTATACTAAAAGAATATAACTTTTACACGGATGAAATTTACAAAAGAAAAACCTAAGAATGTCTACTATTGTGTTTATCGTTAAATATTTATTGTTTTTAGTCTTTGTTTAACAGCAAAATTTTCCATTCCCCTTTTACACCCCATGCTTTCCTAATAGTCCGAGAGGCGACTGCAATTTTTGGACCTCATCGAACGTCATTCTGAATTTTTTATAGAGATTGGAGAAAAGTTAGTTGATTAGGAATCCACTGGTCTGCCGTGACGAAAATGGCCGAAACTGATCAAAAATCGCCTTGGAATGAGTTGAACTAAAATCCGATTGCGAAATATGTCATAACTTGCCAAAAGGAGAACAAACTTTTTCGTCTGGCAACCCTGCATTTTAATTTTCAATGAGAAAAAGCGCAAACGATTTCTGATCTTTGGCTCGGAAAACTTATTTCTTTTAAAAGTAAGCCAAATTGGCGACATCAGTTACGTCATAAGTGACGTAATATTTTTTGCCAACTTGGCTTCCTTTTAATAGATGCAAGTAGACCGTCGCCAGATATCTGAATCGTCTGCAACCTTCTTAATTGATAATTAAAGAGTGAGGGTTACCAAATTAAAAAAAATGCCCATTATTAGGCAAGTTATAGCTCATTTGGCAATTGGATTTAGTTCAACTTATTAAAGTCTATTTTTGACAAGTTTCGGCCATTTTTGCCATGGCAGACTAGTGGAATCGTAATCTACTCACTTATCTCTAATTTCTATTAAAAAAAATCAGAATGATGTTCGATGGGGTCCAAAAATTGCAGTCGCCTCTCAGTCTATAACACCTCTTATATAAAAAGCCTCTGCACTGGTTATCACTTTTAACACGTTGAGCTCCACGCGAATTCTTAAGGGGGTCCAGTACCGAAATTTCATCAAAAATCCTAAATTTTTTTTCTGGTTTTAAAAAATTGTTCATACATTCCTGAAGAGAATGATGTTTTTATCTTATTCCTCCGGTGATAAGAACGCCACCAAATTACCTGTGATTTAAGCATAACTAATGGGCGTAACATCTTGAAGCGTCTGCTTAAAGTGCGTTTTTCGAGCACTAGTGTTTTTCACAGATGTTGCGTATTCCAAATCGATATATCTCCAGAACCATTAACAATTATCTATTCAAATTTTTTTAGCATTTAATTTATATAGTTTTAAATATTTTGTCTTCACAGAATTTTATTTTTTTTAATTCTGTTTTAAAATATAACATTTAGCGTAAAAGATAACAAAAAAAAAAGCAAAAATTTCAATATTTTAACTTTGAGAATTTTTTTTTATTTTTTTTAATTCCCCTATCAAAATTCTGTGAAGACAAAATAAAATTTTATATAATTATGTATTACAGAAAGCTTTCACTTTGAAAAAAAAATTATTTTTTACTTGACTTATATCAAAATACGCAAACATCAATTATTATGGATTTTTCTTGGTTTTTAAATATTTTTTTTTAAATAACTAAACACAATATTTAAAAAAACATTTTCTCAAAAATATATAAATAGTATCTCAAACATAAAATAAATTTTTGACATGAAAATGTACATAAATAAAGTTTTTTTTTATTTTCGGTATCGGACCCCCTTAAGGAATTCCCCTTCAGGCCACGCGCACTTCTTTGAAGCGCTGGTATTGCGATATAGCAATGCGAAGCGCTCTACTAACAGATTGAAATTTAATCGATACAGCTGTGTAAATATATTAGGACCATATTTTCTTATCGCAGTAGAAGATATTTACATTTAGATTTAAATGTTTATAGACATTCTTTCCGGACGTTTACGCAGCGTTGCCAGACCTCGGACTTAACATTTTCGGATAGGCAATTTTTCACAAGAGCATTTTGGACGTAGTATATTTAATAATATTTTTATCTAATGAAACATCAATTGTACTTCAAAAACTAGACTTCCTGCCCTTTAAAAAGTACTAAGAAAGGCACTATGTCAAACTATAGGTGTGGGAGAAACAACAGCCTACTGTCAGCCACCGATGACTGACACGGAACTGAACGTGTTAATGATATTCCATGATTCCATAGTGGGTGCCATTTAGAAAAATATATATTTACGAGTTGGCGGTATAGGATTTGGCGCCGTTTTACATGCTTGTGATTCGTCAAAATCTATTTTGGCGCATAACTCTGGGATACGACGGACGATAACAACGAACAACACCGCCATTTTCTGTACCAAACACGTAAAGACTGCTGCATTAAGAAAGCTATAAATTATATTAAAACACAATTTAGATGCTCGGTGGTAAACTGCAAAGGTTGGTTGTTTTCAGGTTATCTGGCACCGTTAGCAACACGAGGGCTATAACGCGCCGAAACATTCGTCATTTGACAAGCCAACATACATTTACAGACACCCATGCCTTACACGGGACTCGAACTCGCAACGTCGCGGTCTAGAAGCTAGCACGCTAACCACTATACCGTTTGATCGACAAAATTGCAAAGGAAACGATAAAAATGGATCAAGAATTCCGGTTTTTAAATTTCCCAAAGATCCTTGAACTTGGAGGAGGATGTATATCGATGCTGTGTCGAGAAAAAGATTTTGTTGCTATTTTGCATTGAAATGTTTTATTGAATATTAAGAACCATGATTTGTAAATAAAATAAAAATTGTTTGTTCGTATTTGCTGTTTTATTTCGGAATAAAATTCAAAATAATAGTTGAACATGCGACTCCTACGCTGCCAGTGCCAAGTACGACGGACTTACTCTCAGCCAGTGCGTAGGCCCTTCTTATACTGAAGATGTTGGATTTCATCCCCCTTAAGCCATAAACATTAAATTTAATATCAGCTCCAACAAACACCCCTTATATCAACATTGCACGTAGCAAAAGACAATACAGATACGCAGTTAACGTCAAGACATCCCCAACAGATATCCAACCCCCCTCCCCCCTTCTCTAGTAATCCGATCATTCTAACTTCGTCACTTTGTAAACATCCTGCCGACTTTGGAACAACGCAAACGTGACCATCTTCATAAAATCCATCGGAGACGCCCCAGGGAGGGTGAAAAGGAGAGCCCCGGAATGACTTCCGCCCCCCGAAGTTGATCGGGGGGGGGGGAGTGGAGGGCGCCCCTCCTCCTATTTGACCTCGTTTTAACCCCTCGCCTTTAAAATTACTTTCCGGGACATTAAGTTTAAAACGCAAGGGCTGCTAGTTTGTTGTGTAAGGCTTGAAAGATGAAAGAAGACACGAGTCTCATAAGTAGACTACTTTTACCTCATAGGAGAGACGCTACATTTCGGTGCTAAAATGGTTGCCGGGCGACATTTGCTAAGTTGCGTCATTGTTTCTAAATAAGTGCAGACAAAAGTCACTAAATACCAGCTTTATACGTGTTTCAGTCTCATATTTCGTTACGTCTGTAGTGACTTCTACTAACAGATAAAACTTCTAGAAAGCAGATATCTCTTTTGTCTAGCGGTAAAGCACCTGGCTGGAAAAGCAAAGGTCGCACGATCGATCCCCGCTATCGCAAAAAGCGACAACGCTTCACGTCCGTTCAACTTGTGCCCGTGATTACTCGGTTGCTAAAGTATACCGTGGGTACTAAATGACGTGGCAGTTGCTAAGTGACGTTCTTGTTCCAAAATAAAGAAATGGTTCCTATGTGATGTCACGGTTGTTGAATGACGGCATGTAACAGTTGTAAAGTGACGCAATGGTTAATAAAACACTGTATGGTTTTCAAATGACACCCTTTTTTAGTTGATTAGTACAACCACGTTTTTTTTTGTTTTTTTTTTCAAATATAGATCACTATGAACAAGTTTCAAGTTTTCCTAAACTTTCCGATACTGAGATAAAGTAGTGTCATGATGATTGCTAAATCACGCTATGGTTTTTGACACAAAATCTCTAAGGACACAAATCCGAAGTTTAGTGGGTTAACTGGGTGGGTGTATATGTTTGTCGCTGTTGGATAATTCTGAGAAGGTCTAATTAACCCACTTGCCGTAATCCAATTGGGCTGAAATTTCTATTGTCTTACTTCATACTTATCAGCTTTTACTCACTTTCTGTTATCCAGATACCAAGTTTAATTCAAACATGTTCAGTTTGGCGATATAAAATGACTGAAACCTTTCCTTCGTAAGATTGACGAGGCAAAATCTTCGGAGGGCTAACTAACCCACTTTCTGCCTTCCAATCCAGCTGAATCTTGACAAATAAACTCGTTGTGGACAACAATGTATTCAATAGAGTTTTATGGGCGACAAAGAAGTTAGTAAATAGTTCAGAATGGATCTTTTGTTCTTAGTGATCAAACGCCATGAAAACTCGATATGAGCTTAAAAAGTTGTAATTGCACGTAAACATTGGCAATGCATATAAAAGATTTAATTTCAAAACTTTGTTTTCATGGTTTATATTATTTTCTAGGTTTTTTATTTTTCTCTCTCTAGTTTTTTTTTTTTTTTTTTTTTTTCTTTTTTCCTGGACAACTTTTTTTTAGCTCATCACGTTCCAAAACATGTAGAAATGCAAGAGGAAAATCGATTTTTTTTCACCGAATGTAATACTTTCATATGAGTAATTAAAAGTAAAAAACACTAGTCATTTTGTTTTCGAATTTTTTCCAAGAACTTTTATTACTAATGTTACGTCTGGTTTAAAATCTCAGATATTTCAAAAGAATACTTCAAAAGATCTTATGGCTGGAAAAATTAGGCATTATGTAAATGGGGTAGAAACAGTCTGATGTTTCTTCTATTAATCTACCGACATTCAACTGTATAGCAGAACTGGTATGACAACGATAGTTTACTTATAGTGGTCTTCCAATGACGCAAGTTCAAAACAGCAAAATGAGCATGAGTCAACCTCCTATTTCATGTACCAAGCCTTGGATTGGTGCGGGGATGCAGGGGCGCAGCGCGAGTAACAGCCCCGCTGGGAATAGTATCCAGTTGTTATCGGGGCGGCCTACTGTTGTCCTTCCGGTACTGAAATGGCTGGTTGATGCCCTTGTTTGGGATTTGAAGAGGAAACAGTGATGGCTGGAAGGAGCACGTTAATGCGTGGCGTTTCTGTTTGCTTTGTAGAGGGCGAAGTAACAACTTTCTTTGTTGTTGTCGTGATGTTTGGAATGGTGTTGAAGAGAAGGTTGCGCATGGCCTTTCGCTATTTTCATAGTGTTAGAGTTTGACTACGTTATCCTCTTAACGGGAATTTGACTTGAAATGAAGAAGAAGTTGAAGCATGCGAGTTTGAGCCGACCAAACGGAATAGTGGTTAGCGTGCTAGCCTCTAGACCGCGAGGTTGCGGGTTCCGAGTCCCGTGTTAGGCATGGGTGTTTGTAAATGTATGTGGGCTTGTCTAATGACGAAAGTTTCGGCGCATTATCGCCCTCGTGTTGCTGACGGCGCCAGATAATCTGAATACAACCAACCATGCGAGTTTGACTACGTTATCCTCTCTACGGGAATTTGACTTGAAGAAGTTGAAACAAGCTGTATGATGAAAATGACTTATTTTAATTCAGATGATCAATATTTACAAATGAGATGCACAAGCTTAAGGCATTGAGCGGCACCCAGCATTCAATAGAGAGAGAGTGTGTTTACACATTGGCGTATAAATACCATTTCCCCAAGTAAACAGTCACAGTTACACGCATATAAATTTGCGCATAAAAATAGACAAGTCAGATTTCATCTGAAAACAACTCAACCCAGTCTAAAAACAATATACGTTTCTGACTAAATTAAACGGTCTTGTTATAAGTGGCAGAAACAGGCAGTCGGAAGTTCCAAACCAAACCAAACCGGTCTGAAAAACTGGGAGGTGAAAAATTATTATCTAGAAACAGAATAGGTACGATTTACAAAGTAAATTAATAAACTTATTTGTCCTATATGTTAGTATTTTCTAACAGAATAGATACCTATCCAAGTGCATTTTTCTTAACGTAGATGGAACATCATAAGGATTCATTATGACTATTTCAAATGTTTTATTGTGGTGGTTGGTTGGTTGGTTGTTTTCAGATTATCTGGCGCCGTCAGCAACACGAGGGCTATAATGCGCCGAAAACATTTCGTCATTTAACAAACCAACATACATTTACAAACACCCATGCCAACACGGGACTCGAACCCGCAACCTCGCGGTCTAGAAGCCAGCACGCTAACCACTATACCGTTTGGTCGGCGGTTGGTTGGTTGTTTTCAGATTATCTGGCGCCGTCAGCATCACGAGGACTATCATGCGCCGCAACATCCGTCATTTGGCAAACCAACATACATTTACAAACACCCATGCCTAACACGGGACTCGGAACCCGCAACCTCGCGGTCTAGAAGCTAGCACGCTAACCACAATACCGTTTTTTATTGTGGTGAGTTAAGAATGAATGTGATATGATGGTACCCCACTTGCATTACCAAAGGAATAGTATTAATTGCAATTGAGACGCACAACACTTCAAAACAAAATAAATGTTAATAAATCAAAGGGGCAACTTCTTCCCTCTGACATCTGCAAGCAATGTAGTACGGATAAAATAGTTCTAAATACCATCCAAAAAAACAAAAATTAGCCTGTTGATGAACTTTGGCAAAAAACTAGACATTTTATATTCTCCTTGTTTCTTTATTCTCAGGAAAAATGAAATGTTTTGGTCAAGTTTCATCAACAAAAAACGAATTAAATGAAAATAATTGTGGTAAGTTTCATATATTCATAACGAGTAGTTTTTAAGTTATATCCATTTAAACTTAAAAAAGGGGCAAAAAGCCATCACCGAGAAAAACAGTTTCAAATATTCAAGATAGCATGTCTGAGATACAGTTGTCATGTAACAAAAATCTTAAATATTTCAAGTTCTACTAATGATAGAAACAAAATTTTGATGCCATTTTATTCAGAAATATTTTTATTATATTTTACAATAACAAAAAAAAATATTTGTGAATTTTTTTAATTTTGAGTCAATACCCCATCCTAAATATTGCGTTAAGAGGCAGTCCTAGTAAGGGACATTTCCTATTATCGCTGTGTTACAATCCTCTAGCCCAGTGCATTTAGTAGGTACTTTCTATAAAACATTGAAATTTGGTGAGCAGGTACGAAAAAGATCACTTCATGAAATAACCTAAACTGCTTTTCATTAAATGTCTATCTATTATAGATGAAAATTAAAATTATAAAAGACAAAACCAGGGGGAGCCACTGCGAAGGGCCTTGACGTAAGGATTTCAAATATTGTTACGTGGATGGGTTCGAAAGACTTGAAGCCAAAGCAGATTATTTTACAACTCCAGGACTTCCCGTTCTGATAGATTCAATACAGCTCTTTACACAACAATGTAGCACAAACAGATGTTAAAAACTAGATACACAACTGCTAAGTTCGTCGCAAAAGACAATGCAATACAGTTCACTACTCCTGAACGCTCGCTGAGAGACAACTAACTCACTCTCTATTGGCCTATATAGGAAAGCTTCCTTCGCGAATCTTCTATACTAAACTCCAACTTAACTTGACATCACTAGAAGATAGATCTTCACCGTGCTCATAGGCATTTAATCCATTTTAGCGGAGTGAAGACTTAATTCTAGCCAAACCTTATAGCCTTTTGTTCTCTAATTGGGGTTGTGGTTTGGCGAGCATTATGCTTTCACACCGCCAAAATGGATTAAATGCCTATGAGCACTGTGACGATCTACCGTCTAGTGATGTCAAGTTAAGTTGAAGTTTAGTATAGAGATAGAAATTCCGGAGAAATTTCCAGATCCCAGTCAAAATGCCCTATACAGGTACATGGGGAAAGAAAATGTCGCTAAATGGTCGCCAAGTTTGTCGACATTTGGCTATTTTCTCGCCAAATTTGGCGACCAAAATTAGTCGCCAAAACCATTGCCAATTTGGCAAGATTGCCATTAACCATAATGTAAATGGCCTTCTTGTAAAACTCGTTTTCCAGCATTATCTCTGTAAAACTCGTTTTCAAGCAATAAGAGACGCATTGCAGGAAAGCGAAGTAAAGACAAACTCTTGCACTGCCTTATGTACATAAATTTTCTTTTTACATAATTAATACAACGAAATATTCACAAATATACAGAAATTCGTAACAATATAAAATAAAATACATTAGACGCTATTTTCGAGTTTTTTAATTTACGCCATTTCATTAAGTGATCATTTTCGTACCTATATACTTACGAAATTTCAAAATTTTATGCAAAAAGCAGTTTCTAAATGCACTGAGCTAGAGGATTATATCATATCAAGTATATGAAACGATCTTTTACTATGACTTCCTCACCAAGTAGAAAGAATCCGGAAACCAAGTTCTTCCATTCAAAAGTAAAAAGAAATATGTATATTTCTCTTAAGAACCTCCGGCCGCAGAAGGAACACGCCAGATGTGGCAAGAAAACTCCTCGAAAAAGAACTTTATTCCGAGGATCCTCATCTAATAAGTAGTCCACACAAAGAAAGATGGCGTGAAGGGGAGTGGAGGAGGGAAAAAAAGAAAAGAGCTTCTCGGCGATAGATGCCTTTCCCTGTATGAATAGAGAAGTTGAGGAGAGCAAAGCAAGTAGAAAATCGCTTCCTTTTGATGCTGGCCGAAGGAACGGATTTTCCGCTACTTTGTCAAAGCTCTCTCTCTCACTCTCTTTTCATTCGACAGATGGAAGGGAGTGTTCTCTGAGCAGAAGGGAAATTGACGAGGAGAAGTTTCTAGCTTTTTTTTCTTCTTTCTTTTTTTTTTTTTAACAGTTTTCTGTAGGAAAAGTTGCTTGTTAAATGCATTTTCATTGCTGCTCCTAACACGTTGTTGAACGTCGCAATTTTACTGAGAATTTATCTCACGTCACCGGCTATTATTTCGTAACGGACAGTTCCCGCATCATTTTGAAAACGAGTGAAATTATTTTATATTTAGGAAGAATTTCTTTCTGATTTCGAATATTTAAACAAAAGTTCTTTTAAAAAAATTAAGTATTTAAATATTAAGAAAAGAAAATGCCCCCAAACCGAACCAAAACCAGTCCGATCAAAACACGCAACAAAATATGTGACGTCAAGGGTTTCTACTAAAACGGCCAAACCACGAGAAACACCCCCACACCATTATGCTTCCACCACCAAACTTAACAGTCGGCACAATGCAGTCACTATAGAAACGTTCGCCGGGCATCCGCCAAACCCAGACGCGTCCATCCGACTGACAGACTGTAAAGCGAAATTCATCCCTCCAAAAAACAGTTTTCCACATGTCCACAGTCCAATGACGGTGAGCTCTACACCATTGCAATCGATGCTTCGCATTCTGTGGAGTGATGTTCGGCTTGTGAGCGGCTGCACGACCATGGAATCCCAAGTCTTTTAACTCTCGACGGACAGTCCTGCTGCTAACACTAACGCCTGATGAACTTTGGAACTCCTGAGACATTTCCACCAACGAGGACTTGCGATTTTGTTTCACTACCGTTTTCAGAGTTCTGCGGCTGCGTTCACCAAGTGTTTTCGGCCTACCGGTTCGTTTTTCTGCCGTTTCACTGCCTCGACGTTTCCACTTCACAATTACATCACTCACAGTGGATTTAGGCTTCTGTAGAATGTCCGCAATCTCACGAACTGATTTCCCACTATTCTGCCACGATCAAACTCACTAAGCTCCTTTGACTTACTCATTGCCTCACAAACGCATAAATACAATCTGACAAACCCCTACCAACACTTTTATAGCTTTCAATTACGTATCAAATTGCGTCACTCGCCAGAACCACTTTTTTTAAGGGGTGTCCGGATACTTTTGGCCAGATAGTGTATTAAATTCTTGACCAAATATCAAAGTAAGTGGGTATTTTAATTAAAAACACAAAATTATTGAACAGAATAAGGTAAAAATTAAAAAATATTTTCAAAATAACTTAAAAAAAAAAATAAAAACGGTACAAAGGCTATGATCATGGGCTGCCATCTATTAAGAAATTGATTATGGGGCACATTTGCCAATCAGGCGACTAACCAAGAGTTAAATTATAAGCAATCCAATCGTTTCTAAATCACGTCGTTTAAAAATTTCACAACGTTTTACTCCTTCCAACAAAATATCGTCTGAATAGCTTCATTTTCCACCTCATAAACGTCGTCGCCTATCCTCTATTGATTCTTTTACAGTCTACCACTTTGCCTGATTATGCGAACCTAAATTTCGCAACGTCGTCGCCCTCTGTGGTCTTTGCAAATCCACTTCCTGTTGCCATCCACGTTCCTCGATATTGCAAAGCTTCCCCCCCATAAACAGTTGCGTTTCAGATCACGATTCATTTTCGTGGAACGGAGTGTTGGTCATATTGCACCCTCAAGTCTTCCAGAAAAATATGCAAATGACACCCTTTATTCCTTTTATTTGTATATTCGTGACTGAAATAAATCGGAGGGTGAGGGAAGGAACCTAATTGAATTCCCGCTGATGTTTCGAAGATATAGTATATTTGCAGAGGGGGAATGTTGGTATTCTGAGAAAACAAACACTCGAGATGGTGAGGTTTGTGTAGATGGAGTTTGGAGAGTTAAATTGTAGCAGAGAAGGAAATATGCAGAGATTTATTTCCAGGTAGAGGGACTCTTTTTATTCAATGGTAAATTTTAATCTTTTTTAATGGCATTTGTCTTATTACCTTGGTCCTTAAACCCTTGCCTGTGAAGCCCGAACTCAGTTCGGGCAACGCAAATGCACCAATTTTGGAATACCCGATAGAGTTCGGGCAAGAGAAAAATTGGTGCTTCAATTCCCTGAAGCCTGAACACAGTTTGGCAGAATGGCCCTCATGTTGCGTTTGCGCTGTTAAATCTCAACCAACCTCAATTTTTTTTTTCTTTTTTTCTTTCTATTTTTAGCACGTTTTTCTCAAATATATTCCACAGGCAAATGCTTAAGCCCAAGGGTATTTATTGTATTCAATTGATCATAAGTGTGGTCTGGTATCCGTTCCGACTTAATGTTTTGGCCTGCAAGGGAAAGGTATTGTGTGGGGCGCCTCCTTGAATAAAAATATATGGATGCTGATGCTGTTCACTTGTATTGATGTATCAATGTTTTATGAAACTTAAATAATAATAATAATAATAATAATAAAATAATAAAAAAAAACTTTGTAACTGGCTTGGACTTAGGCCCATGGTAAACTGTTTCATCTGCCCTAAGCAAGTTATTTCTAAATATAACCATCATTTGAAGCAGCCATGAAAGCAATTTAATAACAAAAAGGGCTATTTGATAAGTGTGTAAAAATGTATGTAGTTTAAATAACCATTTTATTTCAGAGATTGAACGATAGTATAGAACAAAAAAAACTATGGAATTTCGTTTTGCTTTTTGACATTCACGGTGGTATATTGGAAGAGGGTAAACAGTAGTATAACATCACAGCTATAATACAACTGGGAAAATTTTATTTTCACAGGAAAAGCGAAAAAACAAATTGATTTCACTCTAAATTTCATAGCATCTATCAACTTGGAACAGGGGTAGTATTATCGCAATAAGTGTTACAGTTCCGACATTCGATACACTTGACCCAATAGAGACCTTAACTTCGTTTTGAAAAAGTTGCAGTTGCTCCATTTTTCTCAACGTAGCTGCGATATTTAAGAAAGTAAACTCTTTCTACTACCAGATATGTTTTATGTAAACATTTCAGTTTTTTTTTTTTTTTTTTTTTTTTTTTTTAACCCCTACTTGATTTTCCTAGGGCCAATGAACATCTATATTAAACTCTAGAGTTGTACAATTGTTTTACAACGCAATAATACTCCGAGAATATTCTTCCTACTCCGTAGATGGATATTTAAAACCGGAGAAAAGATGGATATTCCCAATATAGAATATCTATTCAACACTGTTAAAAATTTTGTTCGACCTTGCACAAAAAAGTGTTTCCCATTTAACTGCCACCAACATTTGGTGCTTATTTTCACGGTTTAGTGGTGCTACCTCGGACCGTAAGCACCATTAAATGGAGAAACTGGGCACCAAACATTGGTTGCAGCTAAATGGGAAACAATTTTCGGTGCAATGTGGAAAAAAATTTTAAGCAGTGAAAAGTCTGTTAGATTGTTCTTTATTTTGGGCACAAAACTTAATTTATGTTATGTATATCCTGAAAATGCCATATTTCAATCTAGTTTTCCAATTTTGATCTCGTGTTTATTTTATTTTTCGTCATATGTAAGTTTTATACAAGGTGAGACCGAAAAGTAAGGTGACTGATGTCATAATAATCACTGTATTATATATTTGCAGATAAATACATCACTGTCCTTCAAAGTAGTTCCCTGCCGTCTATAATACACTTCTGACAACGTTCGTACAAGTTCTTGAAACTTCTCAAAAAGTCCTCCGTTGAGACTGTCTTAAGTTCCTTGGTAACAGCTGCTTGAATGTCTGAGATGCTTGAAAATCGGTTTCCCTTCAGTGCCAATTTCAGTCGTGGAAAGAGGAAAAAATCTGCTGGCGCTAGATCAGGGGAATAAGGAGGATGTAATATTAGACTGAAATTGGCACTGAAGGGAAACCGATTTGCATGCATCTCAGACATTCAAGCAGTTGTTACCAAGGAACTTAAGACAGTCTCAAAGGAGGACTTTTTTTAGAAGTTTCAAGAACTTGTATGAATGTTGTCAGAAGTGTATTGTAGACGTCGGGAACTACTTTGAAGGACAGTGCTGTATTTCTCTGCAAATATATAATACAGTGATTATTATGACATCAGTCACCTTACTTTTCAGTCTCGCCTTGTAGGATCTCAGTAGTATGTAAAAAATGTTGTAAAGATCTTTTGTTAGGTACAAGTGTAAGACAACTCGAAACAGTGGGACTTTAATTACACACATACTATGCAGTGGATATTGAAGGTTACATTTCAAAAATTAGTTATATTTCGTGCCATTGGTTATTATCGAGCTACATAGTGTAAATATAAATAGGTTATTTCACGCATGTTTTATATTATGTGTAAAAGCAACCAACATTATAAATAAATAATTAAAAAAACATATTTCTTTACACTTGATAACAATATTAATGTTTGCCTTAACAGCAACAATGTAGCATCAATAACTGCTCTGCATTGTTACATTTCAACAGTCGTTCTCGTTAACAATACCGCATAATTCATACTGTGTATTGTTTCCTTCAGTCAGCGGATAGATTTTCCAGATGCAGTTTGCGTTTTATTTCGTTCGCTGAATAGAATGTTACGATTTACTCAGCACATTATTACTAAGAACCTAAAGGATCCATAACCAGGTTAGTGGACTGACAATAATAGTCTGCCTATAAACTTCGATTATATATATATACTTACTGGCTAGTATGTATACTTATAATCTCGATTATGTATGTAAAATTTGTTTACTTAAACACGTTCAACAGTCTTTTGAACAGTACGCAAAAAAAAAATCAAAACATTGGCAATATCTTGTATTCTAATAGATGAAAAACAATAGTCAAGTACCATTATAAGTTGTGGAAGGTCTTTATAAATTGTATATATAGATTTTTTTATCATGAGGGGTCATCTACATATTAAAACTAAACAAAACTTCAAAAAGTTCAAAGGCAATACCATAATATTATACCATATTTAGGTTTAGAATCCAAAAAAAACGTCAAAATACACAATTTCATAATTTTTTAATAAGTGATTAGTAATTTAAACGATGTCAAAAAAAAAATGATAAACTAACGTCAAAAATAAAATTTGGGTTTTTTTTGGCCATAAATTCTTATATAGTTAAATTTTAGCAATTTTTATTTCAAAGGATAGGTTGTTTAAGGCCAAACATAAATAACACGCAACTTTCGTATTAAACAGTTTTTTATTAATTCATTATTAAGTAATAAAAAAAGTTTTGAAATTTTTTAAATAGAAACGTATATATATATATATTGCTTCTATTGGAATTATCATGGTATCATCCACTCCAGAATTTTTTTCATTCCATTTTGAATTTTTGTTCTCGATATTTTAGCAAAAATGTTTTAAAAAAAACTCACTTTAAAGAACCACGTAATAGAATACGTCTTGAAGCATGCAAAACGTTCGCCCACTAATATAAAAAAATGTGTCCTCAAGATCGGCCAAAACATTTCCGCTCATAAGTGACGTGTTTCTCAAGGTAATGAACAGAGATTTGGTATCTAGAGTAAACGAGGTATTCTGAATTGAATGAAAACATAAAAAAAATAGGGGTTCATACTGAAATTTTTAAAGATTGAGTTAAATTTACTTAGTATACAGCCCCCTATGAAAATAAAAATTGCATTACGCATATAGAAAATCGTAAACAAAATATTTTGTTGCAAATCGCAAGATTCTACAATAATTTGAACCGAAGATATAGCCATCGTTCGGATTTTTTTTTTTTTTTCTTTCTTTTTTTTCCGTTCTGTACAATTATGGCTATTAAGGCTGGAACCCATAGTTCTAAAATAGAATCCCTTTCTAAACCACATTTTTGAAGTCAGTACGTTCTGAAGCGTGTAGAAATTGTGCGAATGCAATACTTTCAATACCATACGTGTATTAAAATATGGGCTATAGAAAATAAAAAGAATTATTTATATACGATTTAGTGACAGTGATAAATGTGTAACTATCACAATAATATGGTTGGAAAATTAATAACCCTACTTGCTTTTTTCGTTAAATATTACATTACCCTTTATTGCAACTGAAATAGAGAAGAATCAGTCATTGATGAACGATGCGATGTTTAAAGAGACCTCTGTGTTAAATACATTTGTTTTTCAACTTTTTACACCTTTATCACATTTCTACTGAAAAAATAAATTTTTCAATGGCAGCTACTTTATTCGCATTCGCCATTTTGACGAAAATTCGAATTTGATGAAGCAAATCAAATCCCATGACCACCACTAATTTAGAGAAAGAAAAAATTTCAACATCCATTCGGGGGTCGATCCGTTCAGGAGTTATGCTGACCACAGACAGACACATAGACATTTTTTCTAGATAACTCTTTTAAACTCAGGACATTCCAAAACGTGTAGAAGTAAAAAGAAATCGATATTCTTTTACCAAATGAAATATTTCCATTACCTTATGTTTACATGTGGTTGATTAAAAGCAAAAAACAATATTTAAATGTAAACGAATTAAGTATTAAATCTCTATTATCTCTATTGGTGTTGATAGAAAAGGTAAAGGTTCAAGTTTTGTTAGTGTAAGAAAACAAATGTGAAGTTTCTTTCATAATAATTTAAAATTGAAATCTACAAAATTTTGCATACGTTTTATAACAAAAGAACTTCGATACTGACAAGATTTTTTTTACTAATTACTTAATAATTTGAAATATTAAGTAACACACTTTCAATAAAATTGAAAAAAATTTTCTTTAAAAAAATAAAAGCTTTTTTTTTAGTTTGAAAGTTAATTCATTATAAAACCTCACTAAGCTGTGAGGTTTGAAAATAAATTAATTTTCCAATTTGCAGATTTTAAAAAAAAAAAAAAAAAAAAAAACTTTTAAGGCGAAGAATAGAAAACATAGCAGCTAAAAGTATAATAATAAAAGGAAGTAAACTTTTTCATTGCAAAATGACGAAATTCAGGAGAATTTCACATTTAATCTCTGCAACAAAAAGAAAACATCAGTTTCTTTTAGATGCAGAGACTAAAAGAAGTAATAACTAATTTTAAATTTACCTTTTTTTTTTTTAATTTACAGTGTCTACATTAAATATCTCTTTTCAGGAGAAGATCCCATGGAAACATATCAAAATTAAAAAGAAAAATATCGCACTATCAAGAAAGGAACAAAAATAAGTGTCACTTCTTATCCGCATTAAGAAGATAAAAATATATTGTTACGAATTTTTGTATATTTGTAAATATTTCGTAGTGTTAATTTTGTAAGTAGTAAAATTTATGTACATTTCGCATAAGGCAGTGCAATTCGTCGTTAAATTGGCTTCCCTGCAGTGAGCATCTCAATACTTGATAACGGGTTTTACAAAGGTATCTCTGTTAAGCGAGTTTCAAGGGGCAGGGCATTTAACATTATGGTAATGGGAATCTCGCCAAATTGGCGAGATAGAGCCAAGTTGGGGACGGTTTTGGCGACTAATTTGTGTCGCCAAATGTCGCCAAACTTGGCGACCATTTGGCTACATTTTCGGTCCCCAGGTACATGTATAGGACTTTTCGACTACGATCTGGAAAGTTCTCCAAATTTCTCTCTCTGGAAGTTTCGTGATGATTCACCACTCCTATATAAGGACGGCCATGAGTAGGGTTAGTTAGTTGACTGATTTTGAGTCACTGAGTTAGTTGTTAGCTGAGTCCATTAGTTGACTGGAATTACTGAGTAGTTCTAAAGCGAACTGTATTGCATTGTCTTTTGCGGCGATTTGAGCAGTTGTTTGTCAAATTTAACTGCTGTTTTGTGCTCTATTGTTGTGAAAAGAGCTGTATTGTGTCTACTAGAACGAGAAGTTCTGGAGTTGTAAGAGAATCTGTGAAGAGTAATATTGGAATAAATGTCTGCAAGTTTTGATCTGCTTTGGCTTCAAATCTTTCGAGCCCGTCCAACGCAACAATATTGAAAAAGACTCGGAACTGGAAGTATAACAAGAAGAGGAATTGAGGAATTTTATCGTTGAAAAAGGAGAATCAATTAAATTTGTTGTGAATTTCATTGAGAAAAGGGGGAGAAATGATAAATGTCACTTCTAATTCACAATAAGGTATACATATACAATTGAGATGATTTTCTTTAATTTTCAGGTAATAATTTCAAATTTTTTGGCAGTATATCAGTATTAAAACTGATGCATTTATATATAGAAACTTCTGTTTTTTCGTCAATTTTTAAATCAGCTAATTGCGATTAAATTGGTTAATAAGGACATTATTAGAACTCGCATCCAAAAATCATTCATTTATGCTGTTTAAAACAATTTTAAAATTTATTTATTAAAAAAAAAAATCGATAACAGGAAAGCGTATCAACAATGGTCGGTTAAATGTTACTTTAGCGAGATCGGATGACAGAAAGTTGATTCATTAGTATTCCGTAAATAAAAAGCAAACTTTTAGTGACAGTTACAGGCCCAAAATTTGATAAAATGCATTGTCATCGATATCGAATCTATCTGCCAAGTTTCAGCCCGATTGGATGACGGTAAAGGGGATTAATTAGGCCTCCACAGATTTTCCCACCAAATATAAGGGATTTAAAACCAAGACATCTACAGCTCACATTATTATTTCAAGCTAAGGTGGTAAACCTGCAGAAACGCCACCGTCAAAAAAATATCCCTTTCGGTAACATACATGTACTTACACAGAATACAAAGACAATAATTAAATAGAAAATAATGGATAGTAATCAGCTAAGAAAGTAATTGACACGTTACTTTCTTCCGCATGTTTGGGTAAAAATTACTAATATCATCGAAATGAGAAAAATAAAATAATAACGATGCTGTAATCCGCTTCCTTTTTTAAAAACCGTGTATATATACTCCTCAATCTTTGGTACGGTGATATCTTAAATGCCCGCTAAACTTGTTCTTCCGATTGGAAGAGGAGATAAATTTGTTTTCCGGCCCAGAGACATCCTCCCGTCTCTGTGCTCCGTGGAAAAGATAAATGCTTTTCTTCTTCACAAGTTCCGATTGCTTTACCTCTGGAGTAAATACAAGAGATAAGATTGAGACCACGGAAGGTTTTGCTGTGGAAAATATCTCTGCTGTGACAATCATTTTGGTGTCGTGATTTTCTGAAAGTTATCTTTTCCCGTCACCTTGATGAAAATGGATGTATTGCCTCGAAATTAATTGGGAAGATACCGAATGTACCTGGAATGAGCGGTAAAGGTTTCCATCAAGATGGTATCTTTAGGAAATTTTAAAAGCTTGTAGGATTGTGCTGTGCAAAGACAAAAGAAGGTATTGTTGCACAAATTGTCTGTATATATTGTAAATAGTGACGTATTATTTTAAAATTCTATTGTAATTTATTTTTATCTTATTTTATTTATTAACAGCGATTATACAAGTTAGAAAAAGGTGGCAACACCTAAAGCAATCGAGAAGTTTCGAGATATTTCTTTTCCGATGAATTGGCTTTAAATTTCGCGAATGTCTCACGCGCTTGTATATAAAAGACTGGAGAACGGGAAAGTTTTCAGATTGACTTCGGACTTCGTTGAAAGCTGATCGCTTTGTTTACCTATTGGAGTGAGCTTGTATAATCGCTGAATTCGAAGTTATTTTTGTTGAAGCTTGAGAGTAATTAAACTGTTGCCTGTGAATAAATTTTGTGAGTTTTCTGAAGAGAGAATAAATACTTTTAAACCGTGAAAACTGTGCCATCATTGCCTCAGTGGAAAAATTCATAACAGTATTCAAAAGTATTGTGTCAAAATGTTTCGCGTGGTGCATGATTTTCTTTCATAGTTTATTTATTGGATAACTATTTTTTTTTTTAAATTCAGGTTTAGAGTTTTTTGAATTATTTAAAATTTTAGATTATTAAAGCAAAAGCATTTTTTCAAGGTTTGGGTAATTTTTTGAAAATTGAAAAGTAAAGGGAAAAAATATTTACAATGAAAATGATTCAATTGTTTTCGAAAGTAGAATTATTTTCTCACAACAGTAAGTAAAATTAGCAATTAGCCATTTTTTAGAGGTTAGAAACTTTGGAATAAATTTATAAGAGTAATAAATTTAAATATTATATTTGAATTATTTATGACAAATTTCTGTCTGGTGGGTTTTTCACAAATTTTATTTTCAGTAATATTTATATTTTATGTAACTTCTATAAAATGAAAGGATGCAGATATATTTTTTTTTAATTTAAATTTAATTAAATTTAATCTTAATTTTAATTACATTTTTTCTTTTAAAACTAACACAATGATTTCGTTGCGTTAATTTTACTTAACATTGCATTCTTGTTTTTTTTTTTTTTTTTTTTTTTTTTTTTCTTTCCTTTTCTAAGTTAGAGTACTTTTTCTTCTCTACAAGAAGGCTAACATTAAAAAAATAGGTATATATTAGCCTCATAGGAATATTTCTTGGACAAGTGTAGCGATTGCTTTGTCCTTAAAGTTTACTACACTAATGAACATGATACAAAACAGATTTATAAAATCTACTGTAGTTTTAAAAGTAATTTGAGTCTCAGAAAGAAAATGGTATCATTTTAATGGTAATGAATTCAGGAATGTTTTAAAACCAAAAAACAAAAACGCAGACTTGAGTCAAATATCGCAATTTCTAATGTATATGTATACCTTAAGAAAAAATAAAGAAAAACCACAAATATATTCATCAAAATGATCTAGTGAAAAGACATAAATCTCTAATCTAGGTATGCAATTCATGAATACGAAGTATACACATTTTTATTCCTGCTCTATTAATCAGACTTAAAAGAAAACGCAACACATTTATTAATATAACTACTTGCGACAGTAAAAATGTGGAAAAAGTAGACTCTTAAAACCATATACTGTAGTAGTTGTGTTGTATGTTGAAATACCTATAGCCCTTGACCACACACGCATTATGGTTGCACCTACATCACTTCAGCTAAGTAAATTTACGGGGGGAAACGTCACAAACTCCCTTATTGTATTACTATACGAGTTAAGCTCACTCACTTACTAACTGATTCTTTAACGCTGCAAATGAAATAATTTTAACCGATCATTGCTAAAACTCTTTCCTGTTACCAAAATTGTTTTAATCAGATTAAATAAACGATAATTGGGAATGAATGAATAAATTCCTAACTGGAGTGTGATTCAGTCAATTCAACATTGCGTTACGTGTTTCGGGATAACGACTCCAGAAACTTTACGAAAACCTAACATTTATGCAGTATTGTTATGACTACTGTAAAGTAAGCATAAATTCAAAGTTTAGTTTTGCCGACCAAACGGTATAGTGGTTAGCGTGCTGGCTTCTAGACCGCGAGGTTGTGGGTTCGAGTCCCGTGTAGGCATGGGTGTTTGTAAATGTATGTTGGTTTGTTAAATGACGAAATGTTTCGGCGCATTATAGCCCTCGTGTTGCTGTCGGCGCCAGATAATCTGAATACAACCAATCAAAGTTTAGTTTTAAATATATTTTGAAAGGTAGTTTGCCTCATATTTTGCTGCTAGGCATGTTTTTAATATATGCCTATAGATGCAAATGCCAAGCACACGCTGACAACAAAAGCAGCGCTATGTTAATAAATATTTAATGTACATTATACGAAAGTTTGTTATTGTTGCTCAAATTGTCTGTATATAGTGTAAAGAGTGACGTATTATTTTAAAATTCTATTGTAATTTATCTTATTTCATTTATTAACAGCGATTATACAGGTTAGAAAAAGGTGGCAACACCTAAAGCAATCGAGAAATTTCGAGATGTTTCTTTTTCAACGAATTGGCTGAAAGTTTCGGGAATGTTCTCACACGCCTGGTATATAAAGACCGGCAGGTCGGGAAAGTTTTCAAATTGAGTTCGGACTTCGATGAAAGCTGATCGCTTTGTTTACTGGAGAGAGCTTGTATAATCGCTGTATTCGAAGTTGTTCTTACTGAAGCTTGTGTTGAAGCTCGAGATTGATTATACTGTTGTCTTTGGAATAAATTTTGTGCCTGGTGAAGACTGAATAAATGGTAGTTTTCATCTTAAAAACTGTGCCATCATTGCCTCAGTGGAAAAATTCATAACATTATATACGTCATTTTCATACTGTTTATAGTTTGAATTGAATGAATTCATATCACTATAACACATCATAACATTAATAAACAGTATCAAATAATAACAAAAAGACATTACAATACACCACATAGTCAATTCGCGCTATACCAAAAAGCAGAACCAACAAAAATCCACACAAAACAAAAACAGCCTTTCGGCTTCTCAATATCCGAGACAAGAGCAACGTGAGACCACCCCGAGTTAGTATGCAACTTTAACCTCCCGAGAACCGCCCCGGGCCGCACTCTGGCAAAAGAATAAAAATTCACAGAAGCCGGGATATGAATGCCTCCCTGGGGAACTCTACCCTTCATCTTCTATTTTTGCCCCCCCTCTCCCAATGTGAAAGGGAAGATGCCCTATCTTACTGGAGGGTACTTTTATCCTTATCTTTCTCGGTGTCATGTTTGTGGAAAAGAGCCCTCTGGTGGAGATTGAGTGGAAGGACTTGGAGGAGAGTGTCCTTTTTCAAAGGGATGCCGGTTTTGCTAGATGGCATTGATCTTTCGTTGCCTGTCTTGGGATGAATAACCGTCTTTATAGATTTGATGAAATCGGATTTTAATGTTATAGACATTGTACTAGGTATTTAATGAGTGAGAGTACATTTTTAATGAATAGATGAAATGGGCAATTCCCGCACTTATATATATAATTTTTTTTTTTTAATTTGCGATCATAATTACCTTGTTAAAAGTTGGCGAGAAAACGACTCATTTCGCTGCCATTGAATGTGACGTCACACCTTCGCAAAAACATCTTGGCTTGAAGTGCAGCATCGGAAACCAGATTTGCAAGTTTCTCGCAAATCACGCCAACCTGTACGGAATGTGGCAATGGTCTACCAACGCCAACTTTTTTAACGCCAACTATTTGGCAGAAACCTCACGATAACCATAGAAACGATAGGGACTCTTTACGTCACGGACTTTGTTGAGTGTTTTGATCGGACTGGTTTTGGCTCGGTTTGGGGTCATTTTCTTAATATTTAAATAATTAATTTTTTTAAAGAACTTTTGCTTAAATATTTGGAATCAGAAAGAAATTCTTCATAAATATATACTAATTTCACTCGTTTTTAAAAAGTGCGGGAATTGTCCATTGGATTGAAATTTTATACAAACATTTCCTCGACAGTAATTTTTATCAAAGAATTTTTTTTTTTTAACTTATATGCCAATTTGGTGGCTAACACCTCCGATCATGAGGAACAGTTTATTTATAACACATTGTATTACTTATATGAAAATCGAAATTATTTTTTTTTAGTACTCAAAGTAGAGGGGACTCTATGTAGAGAAACGTTAGCCACTACGCGGCCCGCGGATCGTATTTGGCCCGCGACACATTTTCTGCGGCCCGCTGGCACCACAGAAGATTAAAAAAAAAGTCAAATTTCACAGAATGGACACTTTTTTTTTTTTTTTTTTTAACATTATTATAATTTATCCGAAATAATATTTGTTAACTACTTAGAACACACTTCTCCACAAGTTGCGCGAAGAAACTACGTGAAGAATCTTTCAGCAAGGCGTTTTTCATCAAGAATAAACACAGGAATAACTTAAAACTGAATCTCACTTGGGCAGTTTATTAAAATTGACTGCAACAAGTACTCCGAAAGACATAGACTCTATCATAAAGTAAACTGAACGATTTCGACCTCTATCGTCTCACAACTGATATCGACTAAAACGGAGTAATCTAGAAATGTTGCTTAAAAACTTTTATTGCCGACCAAATGGTATAGTGGTTAGCTTGCTAACTTCTAGACCGCGAGGTTGCGGGTTCCGAGTCCCATGCTAGGCATGGATGTTTGTAAATGTATGTCGGCTTGTGTAATGACGAATGTTTCGGTGCATTATAGCCCTCGTGTTGCTGACGGTGCCAGATAATCTGAAAACAACCAACCAACTAAATACTTTTATTAAGTTAGATGAAGTCGCATTGTCACGCAAAAATAACGACTTTGATTTACTAATAACGAGAAAACTATTTTTTTTTTTAACTATTTTTTTTTTTTTTTTTTAAATAGAATCAAATATCAATTGTAATTTTTTTTAAAGAGAAAAGTCTCTATATTTGGCAGACTCTGCGTACAGGTACGTAAATGGAACTCTATGTAGATGAGACTATGTAGAGAGTTTTTTATGTAACTATATCTCTATGTATTGAGACTCTATATAGAAGGAAATATAAAGTGTGGTTGTGATTGGTTGTTTTCAGATTTTCTGGCGCAGTCAGCAACTCGGGGGCTATAATGCTTCAAAACATTCGTCATTTGACAAGCCAACATACATTTACAAACAGCCGTGCCTTACACGGGACTCGAACCCGCAATCTCGGAAGGAAATATCAGCAAATGAGGCTATGTATCTGGAACCTTATATGTAGGTGAGCCTCTATGTAGTTGTGGCTCATTGTAGAGGGGACTCTGGGGAGCAAATTCTGGAACTAAAAAGGGTTCCATGTAGAAGGGGATAGACAGGGGGTTATCAAAACAATGGAAACACCCTAGATTTATAAGGAATCCTTTATTAATAAGTCGTAGGATCCTTTGGCATATAATACAGCTTGAATTTGCCTTGAATCGAATCATACAAGTGCTGAATAGTGTTCAGAGGTGTATTGTACCATTACTCATGGAGATATTGTAAAGTTCCTAGAGAGTAGCCGATGGAGGTTACCAATTCCGCATTGAGCCCTCTAAAATAGGCCATAATGGTTCGATTACATTGTGGTACTGTGCTGGCCAAGGTAGAAGTTTCACTCCATCTTCTTGTCCATTGAATCATGATTCCAAAAGTCCTGCTGTGTATTAATTCGAGCATTATCATCCTGAAAGGTTCCAACTCTTGCTCGAAAAAAAGTTTACATCATAGGACGAACCTGACTAGCTAAAACCTTCTCGGCGTATCTCCCCAGTGATCCATCCTTTCAGGCAACGATTTGGCCAGCAGTTATACCACAATACGGGTGCTCATACCATGACAGATCCACCTCCATGCTTTGCAGTTGGTTGGTTGGTTGGTTGGTTGGTTGGTTGGTTGGTTGGTTGGTTGGTTGGTTGGTTGGTTGGTTGGTTGGTTGGTTGGTTGGTTGGTTGGTTGGTTGGTTGTTTTCAGATTATCTGGCACCGTCAGCAACACGAGGGCTATAATGCGCCGAAACATTCGTCATTAGACAAGCCAACATACATTTACAAACACCCATGTCAACACGGGACTGGGAACCCGCAACCTCGCGGTCTAGAAGCAGCAGTTGGAAGGAGACAAACCCGATCATACGCTTGTGCGGGTGTCCTCCAAACGTATACTCCTGTTGTGGGGGAAAAGTGTGAATGGTGATTCATCTGACCATATAACTATCTTCAACTTATCAATCGACCAGGTTCTGTGGTTGTGGCACCACTGCAGTCGACGTTTGACAAAATCTGTTACAAGTGGCTCGGAATTTACTGTCCTGCCGTAAATGTTCTGCTAGTGAAGATGACTTCTAACCCTAATTATTGACACTGGATAATCCAGAGGCTGATTGAGCTCTGCGGTCACTTTGGCTGCAGTTGTTTTCTTCCGAGACATTACAATCCGCTTCAAAACCCGTCGGTCTCTTTCACTTAGCTTCTCCTTCTGTTCACTATTTTGGTTGGTTGGTTGTTTTCAGATTATCTGGCGCCGTCAGCAACACGAGGGCTATAATTCGTCATTAGACAAGCCAACATACATTTACAAACACCCATGCCTAACACGGGACTCGGAACCCGCAACCTCGCGGTCTAGAAGCTAGCACGTTAACCACTATACCGTTTGGTCGGCGTTCACTATTTTGCTTTGTCGAGCTGGTCATGCCGCACAGTGAGTTCGCTCTTTAGACTAGAGGTCGGCGATATATCGACATTTCTAAAAAAATATCGATATTAAAAACATGATATTTTCAAACATTTTTATTTTTTTGATGATCATTTTGTTGTTCCATGTGGGGGGTTTTTTCCCATTTTTTTTTTATTCCCTTTTCAATAACTTCAAAACTAAAGTTTGAACTTGGCTGAGAGACAGTTAAAATGGCACCAATGTTCAATATTTTGCCATACTCTTAAAAGCTATTGAAAATTATCTAATTTTTTCTTAAATTCACTACACCTATTAAGCGAAAATATAACTCTTTTTTTTTTTTTTTTTTTGTAATAGATCCATTTCAGTTGAAAAAGTAATCACCTTACAAAAAAGCAATCATGTAAAGTAGAAATTCGCTCCGAAAAACTTTGTTTCAAGCAAAATGGAAAATAAAAATTTTAAAAAAATCATGTATCGATACTTTATCGCTATGTTTTTCTATGCAACGAAATAATATCGATATTTATTTGGATCGATATTTCCGACCTCTACTTTAGACCCAATTGCCCTAAAAACGCTTAAAATCTGGGATATTTCGGTCAGAGTTCTTCCATCTAGTCGGGCTCCTACAATTTGACCTCTTTGAAAGTCTGTGAGGTCTGACATTTCATGCTTTTGAAAAAATTCCAAGGCGTATACAACTTCGGTAAAGCTACTTCACACTTACCATAGTACAGTCAAACCTATTTAGCGCGAAATAACTTGACATGAAATCCCGCTTAACACGAAGTAAAAACAGTTCTCCGTACTTAAACCTTAACGTTAATTTTTTTTTTTTTTTTTTTTTTTCGTTTAACACGGAATTCGGTTACGCGAACAATTCCATCTGCCCCGTCGACTTCGCTTTAACGGGGTTGGACTTTTACATACTTGTTATACTATAATAATTAGATATCTAGGATTATATTTTAATGCTTACGAAGCACATTCTTAAACGTCACTTTTATTCACAGGTGTTTCGATTGTTTTGATAACCACTTGTATGTAGAGGGGATTTTATGTAGAGGAGTCTTTATACAGATGAGCCTCTACGTTGATGGAACTGTATGTAGGTGAGATTCTTTATAAAGGGAACTCTATCTAAATGTCTCTAAGGGATCTCTATCCGATGGGGGCGTGGATGGGTTCAAAAGATTTGAAGCCAAAGCAGATCAAAACTTGCAGAAATTTATTCCAGTATAACTCTTCACAGATTCCTTTACAACTGCAGAACTTCTCGTTCTAGTAGACTCAAAACAGCTCTGTACACAACAATAGAGCACAAAACAGCAGTTAAACTTGACACACAACTGCTAAATCGCCGCAAAAGACAATGCAATACAGTTCGCTTTCGGAACTCTCTGAATGCTCGCTGACAGACAAGTAACTCCACTCAGTCAGTATCTCAACTAACTCAGTAATTTCAGTCAACTAACTGACTCAACTCCCTAACTTAACTCAGTCAACTACTGACTCAACTAACTCCAGTCAACAACAACTCCCCGCTCACTTGGCCGGTCTTATATAGGGGAGGCGAACGTTCTTGAAACTTCTAGAGGTAGATATTTGGAGAACTTTCCAGATCGTAGTCGAAAAGTCCTATACATGTACATGGGAACCGAAAATGTCGCCACGTTTGGCGACATTTGGCGATTTCTTGCCAAATTTGGCTACAAAAATTAGTCGCCAACTTGGCGAGATTGTCATTACCATAATGTTAAATGCCCTGCTCCTTGTATAACTCGCTTCCCAGCGTTACCTCTGTAAAACTCGTTATCAAGCATTAAGACCCATATTGCGGGGAAGCAAAGTAAAGACGAACTATTGCACTGCCTTATGCGAAATGTACATAAATTTATCTATTTACAAAATTAACACTACGAAATATTTACAAATATACAAAAATTCGTAACACTATGTAAATTAGTTTATATGTATATGAGGCTCATTGTACAGAAGATTCTACGTAAAGAAAGTTCTACGTAGAAAGTGCTCCATGTAGATGAGACTCGATGGAATGGGAGAAGTTTATTTAGCCCATGTACTCATTAACCTCTGCTCCCTTCACTCTCAAGATGACTTTAATTAGCGTGTAGTGACTAGATGATGGGAAACCACTGACTTTTAATTAAGCTGATAATTTTAGTTACATAGTTTTATTAGCGCAAAAATATTTATTGTATTTAAAAAATTTTAAGTTATAAATTAAACTAAATAATGCTTACAAAACACTAGTGCAAAAGGGATATTTACTATAAATTGCTATCGAATCTCGAATTGCAGATCCCAAAAGGGAAGTGAAACAATTCACTTTATCCAATCCGGTGTTTGTTTTCTGGTAAAGTAAAAGTCGAAATCTGTTATTCTCTGTGAAAATATACATGCTATACTGATGAGACGTCAGTAGTAGTAGTTCGAAAGACGGCTGCAAGCTTAAGAACCCGTCGAACATCATTATGATTTTTTTTTTTTTTTTTTTTTTTTAGAATGTGCAGAATAATTAGTAGGTACGAATCCACATGGAAAAATGGCCAAAACTTGTCAAAATTCAACTTCCAATGAGTTGAACTAAATCCGATTGCTAAATATGCCATAACTTGCCAAATATCGAGCATTCTTTCTAGTCCGGAAAACCCATCCCTGTATAATTTTCAATTAAGAATGTTGCAGACGATTCAGATATCTGGTGATGGGGGGGCTTACTTGGCATCGCTTAAAAGTGAGCCATGTGACAATAAATATTACCTCACTGATGACGTAAACGATATCGCCAATTTGGCTCACTTAAACATGCGGGTTTTCCTTGTTTAGGGATCAGAAATCGTCGGCGCCCTTTTTCATTAAAAATCAAAGTTAGCTGGATTATCAAACGGAAAAGTGAGTTTATGTTTCGACATATTTGGCAAATGGATTTAGTTCATCTCGTTCAAAGTTGATTTTTGACCAGTTTCGGCCATTTTTGCCACGGCAGACCAGTAGAATTGTAATTTTTTTCCACATTTCTATAAAAAAATTCAGAAGGATGTTCGATGGGGTACCTAAACATGCAGTCGCCTCTCAGACTATATTTTTCTCTGTGAAAATCTACAAGCTATACTGGTAAGACGTCAGTAGCGGATGCTACATAGACTGAGAGGGCGACTGCAATTTTTGGACCCCATCGAACATCGTTCTGAATTTGTTATAGAAATTGGAGAAAAGTGAGTAGATTACGAATCCACTGGTCTGCCGTGGCAAAAATGGCCGAAACTGGTCAAAAATCGACTTTTAATAAGTTGAACTAAATCCAATTGCCAAATGCGCCATAACTTGCCAAATAATGAGCATTTTTTTTTTATTATTATTTAGTAACCCTCACTCTTTAATTATCAATTAAGAAGGTTGCAGACGATTCAGATATCTGGCGACAGTCTACTTGCATCTATTAAAAGGGAGCCAAGTTGGCAAAAAATATTACGTCACTTATGACGTAACTGATGTCGCCAATTTGGCTTACTTTTAAAAGATATAAGTTTTCCGACCCAAAGATCAGAAATCGTTTGCGCTTTTTCTCATTGAAAATCAAAATGAAGTGGGTTGCCAGACGAAAAAGTTTGTTCTCTTTTTGGCAAGTTATGACATATTTGGCAATCGGATTTTAGTTCAACTCATTCCAAGTCGATTTTTGATCAGTTTTTTAAGCCATTTTTGTCACAGCAGACCAGTGGATTCGTAATCCACTCACTTTTCTCCAATTTCTATAAAAAAAAAATTCAGAATGATGTTCGATGGGGTCCAAAAACTATATTCAACATTTCTCCCGAGCACTAACTAAATGTGGTGTGCAAATGTACACAAGAGTGTAAGACCGATAACGAAGCAACAAAAAACTCTAAATCCAAACAACACTCGATCAAAACTAACAGAGTTCATCGTTAATTGAATTCTTCAACTTAATCCATTAAAATGAGTCAGTTAATGCTGAAGAAAAAAAAATGCTTTCCCAGTTCCAAAGTTTGATGCATTACTTTTCCCAGATTGCAATATCCCCTAAAGGACATTCATCATATTCAAGACACGAAAACCTCCCCCCCCCTCCAACCAAAAAAAAAAAAAAAAAAATCAGAAGTGTAATATATTAAAAAGAGACACAATTTAAGTTCTTTTGCGAATTTAATTAAATCGAATTTCTTGCCACTGTTGCCACTGAAAGTAAAAAAAAAAAAAAAAAATTCAAAACTCCTCAAATTAAAAGTCGGATTAGAGTGGGAAGATGACTAATGAAAATCGCCGCCAAATGAAAGTTTAATTAAAATGAAAATTCCTCATTGTACGAGTGTGAGCTCGTGGGAAATTAAATTGAAATAAAAGGAAGTAGCATTCCCTACGAAAACTTTTTCTTTGTTCTTTGAGACTTAATTAGGATTTTTCGCACCATTTGTAGAGGTTTGGGGGAGTTAATTTCTCACAATGTCCTTTTCATCTTATTTCTACTATCAATTTGATTTCTCCTACTAATTATTTAGTGGAAAAAAAATAACTATGTATAGATAAGACTGTTATTGGTTGCGATAAAGGTTTTGAAAGAAACTTGAAAAGAAAAAGAAAAATACTATCAAAAGAGCTAAATTTAAAGAAACAGAAAGTAGTAATATATTAATTCAATATCAGTTAGTAGAAATGGCTACAAGAGAAAAGTTCAGAACTAAAGACCGTCGCATGAAAATGGTACTGGGTTCGAATCATTAGTTAGGCATGGCTGCGGTTCGGAATCCAAGTTAAGCTGTAGGTTCCAACTCGATTAGCTGTAATGCAGTTATTGTTCAAAACATGGGTCGTTGAACGCGCAAACCAAACAACTAATACTAGACTCAATATTAACTAATCCTTTTAAAACTTACTAACGAAACATTATCTGAGGATCATTCTAAGGTTTGAAAATTAGAAATTGTTTTTAAATGGTAGCTTTAAACATCATTGTGCACACCTTTTTTCACATACAAAGTACCGTAAAATTAAATTGTTGTTATTCAGAATAACTCTTTATTACACTAGCGTGAGAAAAAAAAAATTCATTTTGTAAACAGAAAAGAAATAGGCACTTACGTATTATCCCGTTGACAGTTGGCGTACTTTTCGTTGGTATCAAAAAAAAAAAAAAAAAAAAAATTCAAACCACCTGACCTACTTAGAGATCCGGTTCGATTCAAACCAGTAGCTGGACCTTCAAGAAGAATGCCTCAGTTGAGGGTCGGGACCGACCTTTTCGACGGACCAAAGGTTTGAGAACTTTTAGTCTCTATAACTGTTGACGGGATAATACTTAGTACTTCTCTAAGAAATACGGGGATTTTATGAATTCCCGCTGGTTGGTTGGTTGGTTGGTTGGTTGGTTGGTTGGTTGGTTGGTTGGTTGGTTTCAGATTATCTGGCGCCGTCAGCAACACGAGGCTATAATGTGCCGAAACATTCAACATTCAACATGCCAGACACGGGACTCGAACCCGCAACCTCGCAGTCTAGAAGCTAACGCGCTAACCATTATACCGTTTGGTCTGAAATCCCGCTGGAGACATCAAACTTGCTCATTCCATTATTCTTATTCATTAATTTCATTAACTTGGCAGGATTATTCAAAATATTTCTTCAACTAACTCTTCATGCCAACTAATGACCTCTAAAAACATGCATTATGAAAATACAGAAATATTAATAATAACTTTAAGAATATTAATATGAATAAATACATAATTAAATAAAAAATAAATTCACCAATGTTGGTGTCCAATCTCGGTATTTTCTCAAGAATTTCTTGAGTAGTCTTAACGTATTTGATCTATAATTTTAGTCAAGTGCGGTCTTTTTTAGTTAAAAAAAAAAAAAAACTCTCTCAAAAACAGAAACACAAATAAAACTTGAAACTTAACGCAAGAATATGCAGTTATAAAAAGTTAATAACTTTTAAAATGGGCTAACATTCATCTTACAGTTTGACTTTCCAAGACTCTTTCCCAATTATTTTATCTAAACCTTACTTAAATGTCATCCAAGAAACTTCAATAAATAACAATATCTTATTTCTATCCTACACAATTTTTGTATCCCCCCCCCCCTCCTTAATTTGTTCCGAATTGTTATTAACCGGGCCCATTAATAATAACTTCAACAGCCACCCAAGGACATTTCCAATTATTGCCTTCGAGGGAATCTAAATTTTAATTTATACTGATTATTATTAGACTCTCCTAAGCTTAGTTTTCTTGTCAACTTTGAGCCCATTTAATTGGGTCTTCCGAGGTTCAGATAGGGGTCTTATTATTGTTGTGAGATTGTTATAAAATTGGGAAGAATAAAGGTAGAACGTATCTTTAAATTAAAATAAAATCTTAACGCAATTTATAAAAACAAATAACACATTTTCGACAGATTTATTTTAAATTCCTTGTAATGATTGTTTACCTTGTTACTTGTGCTTTGATAATAATGTATAAATTGCCCGAAAGAAATTTCTCAGAGTTTGAATTTATTAAAAGGAAATGAAAAGGATTTAAGTTTTATAACAATTTTTGGAAAATACCTTAGGGGACTTATTATAGAAGTTGTTAAAAATGAAATGATGTACTTACCAAAACTGTTATTCTCGGAATCGTTATTAACTTAAAATAACTCCTCGGAATTATTCCAATTAATTCTAAATTATATTAACTGAAAGAAATGCAAACAAACTGCAGAAACTGTCTCTAAAAGGGCACATTTACACATGTTTTTATAGCGGTTCAGTACGCAAGAGAAAAAAAATCCGAACGATGGCTATATCTTCGCTTCTAATCATCATAGAATCTTGTGGTTTGTACCAAAATGTTTTGTTCGCAATTTTCTATATCTCTGTTGCAAAATTTTTCCTTATAGGTCTGCATACTAAGTAAATTTAACTCTATCTTTAAAATTTTTAATACGAACTCCTATTTTTTATGCTTAAATTCGATTTAGAATACTTCGTTTACCCTATATGCCAAATTTCAATTTATTATGTTGAGAAACATGTCACTGATAAGCAAAAATGTTTTGGCCAATCTTTAAGGGCAAATTTCTTTAAAGCGCGGAAGAAGAAAACGTTTTGCGTGCTTCAAGACGTAATCTATTACACGGTCCCTTAAAGTGAGCGTTTTTTACATTTTTACTTAAATATCGAGAACCAAAAGTCAAAATGGAATGAAAAAAATTCCGGAGGTGAATTTGACCAAGATAATTCTTAGGGAAGCAAAAAAAAATACATGTTTCTATTAAAAAAAAAAAAATTAAAACTTGTTTTATAAATTAATAATTAATTATTAAAGAACTGTTTAATTACAAAAATTGCATGTTATTTATGTTTGGTTTTTTACAAACTATCGTTTGAAACCAAAATAGCTAAAATCTATTTAATATTTATTAATTTATGGATAAAAAAACGCATTTGCTTTTTAACATTAATTTGCCATTTTTTTTACATCATTACTAACTACTCATTGGAAAATTTGGTATTTAGACCCTTTTTGGTTTTCCAAATCTAAATGTGGTATAATATTATGGGGCTGCCATTAAACTTTTTAAAGTTTGTTCTAGTTTTTATAAGTAGATGACTCCTCATAATAAAAAAAAAATACATGTACACAATTACTAAAGACCTTCCACGATTTACAACGAAAGTTGACTATTGTTATTTCCTCAATTAGAATATGAAATATAGCCATTGTTAATTTTTTTTTTTTTTTTTTTTTTTTTTTTTTTTTGCTTACTGTACATCAGGTCCAGATACCAGAACTGTTTATGTAATATTTATTGCCTATTTGGCTCAATTTTGAAACTGCAAGCTCAGAAAGGAAATCTTCTGTACCTTTTGTCATTGAAAATTAAAGATAGGTGGTTAATCAGGTTGGTTGTATTCAGATTATCTGGCGCCGTCAGCAACACGAGGGCTATAATGCGCCGAAACTTTCGTCATTAGACAAGCCAACATACATTTACAAACACCCATGCCTACGCGGGACTCGAACCCGCAACCTCGCGGTCTAGAAGCCAGCACGCTAACCACTATACCGTTTGGTCGAGTGGTTAATCAGGTAAATAATGTAACCCATAAAAACAAAGTTTTTGATATAAATCCTTTATATGCATGGCCAATTTTTATATTCGTTAACACAGCACCGATTCTGTAAACAGCGTGTTCTGGGTGTTTGCATCTAATTTTAAATATCAAAAAAATTTCTATCGGAAAAATGTGCAACAAACTACGTTTCAAAATTTATTTATCAAAAATGAACGTAAATTTATGCTCTTACATCCAAATATCATTAATTTATTGCCGACCAAACGGTATAGTGGTTAGCGTGCAAGCTTCTAGACCGAGAGGTTGCGGGTTCGAGTCCCGTGTTAGGCATGGGTGTTTGTAAATGTATGTTGGCTTGTCTAATGACGAAAGTTTCGGCGCATTATAGCCCTCGTGTTGCTGACGGCGCCAGATAATCTGAAAACAACCAACCAATCATTAATTTATTCTGATTAAAGTACTTTTATTATTTATTTAAAAAAAAAAATTGGCAACAGGAAAGAGTTTTCGACAATGATCGGTTCAATTATATTTTAAAGCTTGGCGTCCACTATCGCTAAGCAGAGCAGATCGGAGTGGATTAGAGCCAATTACAAGGCTGTCAACGTCCATTGCAGCTCGAGGCTCGTGCTATAGTAGACATTGGCAGCCTTGTAATTGGCTCTAATCCACTCCGATCTGCTCTGCTCTGCTTAGCGATAGTGGACGCCAAGCTTAACGACTTCATTTTCCCAGCGTAAGGCAGCCTTTTATCAGTCAGTTGTTTATCTATTTCGATGAACAAATAACTCAACGAAATGAATTATGAAATCCGTTACCAGTCCATGTGTGTTTGAAAAAAAAAAAAAAAAAAAAAAAAAAAACTGTTGAGTGAATTTTCCAGCGCATCATTTTAATAATAACCAAACCTGGCATTGAAGACAAAATATAAATTTACGTGTTTGAAATTTCTCATCTGACCATACACATAATATAAAATAAATAAAAACACTCACCAATTTAGCTAAATTTAAAAATAATTAACTGGGTGACTGAGAATATTGTTATGCAATTTTCTTGTAAATAGTCATGAATTGTGTTTCTTTCTCTTTTTGGAGTTTTTTGTATTATTATTAAGTTTATTTTTCTCCACAGATAATACAGGCTAAGGGAAAGGGTTGGCATCATTCTGTCTAGTCAGGAGGTTTCGCGACCGTTCTGCGTGTTCTAATTACAAAATCGTTTGGCACTTTATTTTTAAGGAAATTTCGCAGGCTTGTATAAAAACTTCGCTGATTCGCGGAATGAGTTATTTGGATGTCGACCATTGCGTCGTTTTGAAAAGAGATAAGCGCTTGTTTACTTTCGATGTGCTTGAGTTATCGCTGTGCATGTGAAGTTTACCGCACTGAAACTGTTGTTAAAGATTGATAACGAGTTAATTTTTGCTTACAGAAGTTTTGCGAGACTCTGAACAAAGAATAAATTATAGCTTTTATTTTGTGAAAAATGTATCGCCATTTCCTCAGAGAAAATTCCTTTAGTGTCAGAAGTAGAATTTTTTTTTTTTTATCTGAATGCCGACTACTAACGAAACGGGGGAAAAAAAGCATAGAGACCCTATTCAGAAATATCTACATAAAAATAACATAAAAATATGTATAATTTATTTGATAGTTTATATGTATCACGTACACTTAGAAATGGAAACAGAATAATCCCACTCTCAGTTTCATATTCTAAACAAACCTGATGAACTTACATCCACTTCGTTTTCTGCAAAGAAACCCATAAATAGAAACATCCCGACCTTTCTATTTCTTTTTTTTTCCTATCCAAGAATATCATAGTGCATAGGAAAAAGGAGCTTTGACAAAGTGGCGGAAAATCCGTTCCTGGACCAGCAAAAAAGAAACGATTTCCCCCTCGCTTTGCTCCTAGGCTCTAACTTTTCTATTTCTCATCCCCTTCTATTCAGACACTCTTGTCAAAGTTGGTAAGTCAGCAGCCATCTCCGTAGGGTTTTATTCTACTATTTTTTACTTATTTTTTTTTCTTTTTTTCTTTTCCCCTGATGCTTATTAGATGATCTCGCTGTAACAACTCTTTTCTATAGAAGTATCTTTGTCGTATATTAGGGTTCTGTTAACCCTGAAGTTACTTTTCTAGAAGATCTTTTATTGCTTTTGAAAGGAAGAACACTTAGACTTGTTACATTTTTACTTATCGTCGGACACTTCTTAGCGATACTTACGACTTTAAGTTGTAGAAGTGGACAACTTCGAAGTACTTTTTATACAAGGAAGGTCAATTGGATATGAAACCATTTTGTAAAATACACTCTTCTGTGTCTAAAGTATTATTTTTCTGTATTGTAGTTGTGAACAGTGTTTCGTATTTAGGTTTTAAAGTTCTGTTTTCTTAAATTTATCTGCTAATAGCGATAATACAAGCTTGAAAATGTTGGCAACATTCGAATGAATCGAGAAATTTCGAGATGTTTTCCAGCGCGTGCTGTATAGTGGTTAGCGTGCCAGCTTCTAAGCCACGTGGTTGCGGGTTCCGAGTCCCGTGTTAGGCATGGATGTTTGTAAATGTAGTTGGCTTGTCTAATGACGAATGTTTCGGCGCATTATTGCCCTCGAGTTGCTGACGGCGCCAGATAATCTGAATACAACCAACCAACCAACCAGCGCGTGCTGATTGCCAGATGGTGTTTTATCTGGATTGGTTGGTTGTTTTCAGATTATCTGGCACCGTCAGCAACACGAGGGCTATAATGCGCCGAAACATTCGTCATTTGACAAGCCAACATACATTTACAAACACCCATGCCCAACACGGGACTCGGAACCCGCAACCTTGCAGTCTAGAAGCTAGCACGCTCACCACTATACCGTTTGGTCGGCTGGTTTTCTCTGGAACTTTCACAAAAGTTAGCACGCAAGGCTATAAATACCGAAGGGAAATGGGATTTGAGTCACTTGTTGGTTTTGAGCTGTTTTGAAAGGAACTCAGCGGCTATTTCTTTTCGCTTTATCTCAAGTTATACTCATTGAAGCTTTTTTTTTTTCTTTCTTTAAAGCTTGATAGTGAGTCGACTGTCGTTTAAAAGAAGTTTTTTTAGTCTCTGAAAAGTAGAACAAATCGTTAATCTTTATTATGTAAAAGCTGTGTCGTCATTTCCATTGGAAAATTCGTAACAATATCTGCATCATTACAGCAGTAATTAACAGAGAGGATGTTAGTTGCTATAAATCATTTTCAATGATTAATTTCTTCTAAAGGATATGGGGTTTTATCTACTTTTTCGAATTAAGAGGAATACCTAGTAAAGATTATTCCCCATATTCGCTATGTTACAATCTACTAGCCCAATGCATTTAGAAACTACTTTCTACAAAACCTTGATGTTTGGTGAGTAGGCACGAAAATGATCACTTAATAAAATGACATAAATTGTTTTCATTTACTGTCTATTTACAGTAGAGTCCTGATTATCCGAGTTAATGTGGACCAAAACCAACTCGGATAGCCGAAAAACTCGGTTAAAGCGAAAAATAAAATAAATCGTATCGGTTTAAAGGTATGTTTTGACAAGTGCAAATGTTATACTATAGGTAGACCACATGCAATTAATAATATATAGTAATGCTTAAAGAGTACTCTTTCTTAAGCCTTAAGACCTTTAGCGACGGGATAGGAGGAGCAGTGTCATACAATTAAAAGGAATGTAAACATTTTGTTTTCTTGAGTGTTTGAGAGATCAAGTACCAATTTTTTTCGGTACTAGTTTTGACAAAGGAAAATATCAGGGGTAAAAAAAAAAATTAAAGAAATATTATCTGACTCTGTTAAAGCGGAAACTCGGATAATCGGGGTTTTACTGTATTATAAATGAAAAATAAAATAACAAAATACAAAATAAGGTGAAGCCACTGCATATGCTTTGACTTAAGGATTTCAAATATAGAATAAAATATATTACGCTATTTTTGTGTTTTTAATTTACGTCATTTCAGTAACTGTTGATTTTCGTACCTTTCTCACCAAATTTCAAGGTTTTGTAGAAAGTAGTTTCTAAATGCACTGGGCTAGAAGATTGTAACATGACGAGTATAGGAAATGATCCTTACTAAGATTTCCTCTTAATAAACGATTCCCGCATTTTTTTTTTTTTTTTTTTTTTTTTTTTTAATTTAATTCTAAATGTTTCGAAAAGGCCATAAACAGAAAAATTTCTGCTCAAATCGATTTTTTTTTTTTTTTTTTTTTTTTTTTTATAATTATTATTTGCAATGAAAGTTCTCCTGTTACACGTTGGCGAGAAAACGATTCATTCGACTCGAAATGAATGTGACGTCAAGACTTCCCAAACATCTTGGCTTGAAATGTGGCAGCGGAAACCAGTTTTGCAAGTTTCTCGCAAATCGCACCAACCTGTACGGGATATGGCAATGGTCTTCCAACGCCAACTATTTGGCAGAAACCTCACGATAACCATAGAAACGGAAGGAAGCTTTGACGTCGCAGATTTTGTTGAGTGTTTCAATTGGAATGGTTTTGGCTCGGGTTTGGGGCATTTTCTTTTCTTAATATTTAAATAACTAATTTTTTTTTAAAGAACTTTTGCTTAAATATTTGGAATCAGAAAGAAATTCTTCATAAATATAAACTAATTTCTCTCGTTTTTAAAAGATGCGGGAACTGTCCATTGTGAAAGTTACAGACTGTGACATTTAAATGGAATGATTATGAATAATTCAAAAGGAAATTATTTTGGCTAAACCAAATACATTAGATTCCACGAATTAAATGTAAGCATTTAATAATTGAACTGACCGTATGTATATATTAATGATACTGCATATATTAACGTCTATATATTAACGTCTATATATTAACGCCTGCGATATATTAATGAAACCATAACCATTCTTCGCATGCAGTTCGTACGGCTTAGAAGATAGCGTATTGGACTGCTGTTAGACCGATACAAGCTTCAAATACTGCCGTGAGTACTTTTATAAAAATTTTAAACATTTAATTAATTTTTTAAAGTTAAATTTTATAGAACTTTCAATATGTTTTGATTGGCTGAATTTACAGCCCAAGAACTTCTGGAAAACTCCCAAGAGTGCGCATGGTTTCCGATTCTGAATTTGGTCTCTCATGTCCCGGGTTTGAATCCTGCGTTAGGCATGGATGTTCGTTGTGGTTCGGAATCCACATTAAGCTGTAAGTCCCAACCTGATTAGCCGTCATTGCCCAGAAAGATAGGTCGTTGAGCGTACAAACCAACCAACCAATCTGATTCTGAATTATTTAGAATATAAAATTAAATATATCACAAAATGCTTTAGCTAGTGCTCAAAATTGAAAACAAGCTGAAAGTAAACAAAGTAAAAAAAACATATATACGTATTTATAAATAAGATTTGCATAGCACAAAATACAGATATTGGTGATTAACATAATAGAAGATACATAATTTGTAGAATTACAATATAGAAACACCAAAATTGCATATTACATAATATACTAAGATAATTAATTTTAACAAATTATAGTTAAAAAAGTTACATAATCACACATGCAATATAAAATAGTTACAGGACTATGTATACAATACAATATAGTTACAGGATCATACATAATAATACAATATAATTACAGGATCATACATAATAATACAATATAATTACAGGATCATACATAATAATACAATATAATTACAGAATCATACATAATAATACAATATAATTACAGAATCATACATAATAATACAATATAATTACAGGATAATACATAATAATACAATAAAATACACAAAGTTTGACTAGAAGTTGTTAATTAATCCACTAATAAATATCCAGGAATAATGGATATTTGTTATCAACTTCACATAGAGAAAATATAAGTAAAATTAAAGAGGAAATGGGAAAACAAATCTATTCAATATGACACAGGTATTACATTACAAAATTAAGAAAATGAGACCAGAATACAAAATAAAAAAGATCGTTCCAAAATGATAAAAAAAAAACTCATCGCGACAAAGTTTTGGTTGTATTCAGATTATCTGGCGCCGTCAGCAACACGAGGGCTATAATGCGCCGAAACATTTCGTCATTTAACAAACCAACATACATTTACAAACACCCATGCCTACACGGGACTCGAACCCGCAACCTCGTGGTCTAGAATCCAGCATGCTAACCACTATACCGTTTGGTCGGCGACAACGTTTTGTAATAAACCTTTGAAAACTAATACCTAAAGAACTTTTAGATAATATTTCAACATAATATATGTAAAAAAAATATAATAATCCTCAGTTATTTTAAGTTAAGTCAGATTGAAAATTATAATTACAAAGAAAAGATTGCAAAACTTATTAAATCCAAAGTATTTGCCTATACAATTATTTTTGTAAACCTAACAATAACTTGTGAGCTATATAGCATTTTAATCTAATCGCGGCTCCCAATTATCTACGCAAATATTTTGTAGCTTCAATCATAAACCATGATTATTCGTTTGACTGGGAACTTTTGACTAAATACAAAACGTTCACATTAGGAAAGGCTTTTGGAAACGATACACAAAGAATATTCAAGCAATATATATTGAGAATATGAAGAAAAGAATTCATTTATATTTTTTCTCCTCCCCATCGTATACATTTTAATGCATTGGCGCACGCAAAACAAACTCTAAATTCAAACATTTCAAAATAATTCGCATGGAAAAATATAATTGGAGATAAGAAAAGAAAAAAAAGCTTAAAGAAGAAGTTACATTAGAGTTGAAACTTTTCTTTTGCTTATTAAAGTTAAAATATTCATAGATGCATTATTTAAGCTAAGCTTTTTTTTTTTTTTTTTTTTTTTTTTTAAATAACATCAACTATTATATATTTGAGGATATTAAATAATATGTTTTAAAAGTTAATGTTTTGCAGATTTTGGGTTTTATTAGATACACTTAAATCGTTTTATTTAGAAATACATCATTATATATATATAAAAAAAAACTTAATTATAAGTATTAGATTAATATAAAAAAATCACCACTATTCTCATTGAATGCATAAATACATCATGGACTGTAGACCAGTAAATTGAACTTTTTCAAAAAAAAATTCCGGTAATTTTCCAGAAATTGAACTAGGTTAAGAATGCATTTTAAACAATTTTGGAGTCAATTAAATTAAAATCGGAAAATAAAGTAGTCAGCCAGTCCAATAGTTAGCGTAGTTAACCACCAAAAAAAAAAAAGTTCACCAACTTTTTACAAGATAATAACATATGATGATTACCTATTTTCCCATCGACCATTTTGTTGTAACAAAAAGTTCGCCAAACGTAGTTGGTCAATTGTGTAATGTGCGTAGTCGATTGCTAAAAAAAAGTTCGCCAATGGTCGACGAGATAATATTAAGTTATGCAAGAGTGCACGTGATCTTAGAGTCATTTCGAGTAGGACCATCGATATAAATAAACAACTGGATAGACTGCTTAACGCTGGGAAAATGAAGCCGTTGTCAGATGCCGTTGGTGGGATAAAAAATACGGATTGCCGAGGATTGAAAATAAAATTTTGGGTTGTACACAACAGAAATCTCAATAGTAGACCTTAATTAGTAATAATGTGCAAAATAATATATACTCTAGCATTTTACAAGGTTTTTCGCATTTCCATCCAACTATAAAAGTGAACTGTGATTGGTTAATCTTCCCACCAGCTTCGTAATCCCCGGCTCGTTTTTCTCTTTGCATTGACAATGGAGCAGTCTATCCAGTTGTTCATCTATATCGATGAGTAGGACAGATGGCTGAGCACTCAAATTTTAGAAAAAAATTATTTGGTCATCTTGGCAACAGTACGTAAGAACCAACCCATTTACCAAATCGAATTTTGCACAGAATCCTTTACTCCGCAACAAACTTCGATAACATTGTTGCTAAACACATTAAATCACAAAAACTTAAATCTATCACCGATCAAGGCAGCATAATAACACGGGTGCAAAACATCTTTCATTTTGTCACATCTATCACAGACTCCGTACAAATAAACTTAAAACAAAACATCCCCCCACATTATATAAAAACAAAGTAACAACCTCAACGGCATTCACCTGTCTTTATAAAATCGTCCTTATCTAATTATGAATGCTGGACAACAAAGAGATAATGTTGCTTAAAACACACCCCTACGTCTTCACCTTATATTTTAATTACACGAGCCATTAGCCCTGGCTTTAAAAGAAGCTTTCACACAGAAATCACCACCGCGTTAGGCGACATTTCCTTCTCGCTCTCTTTTTTTTTTTTTGTGTGTAATGGACGTCTTTAAAAGATAATGTTCCTGTTAATGGGATAAATAAGCTGTACAAAAGCCGTAATGTGTCCACGAGAGGTCGTGGACATGGAATGGATAAAAATTTAATTAATGGTATCGCGTTTGCTGGAAATGATGCGTTTTCTGAATAAATTTATGTGAAGTTTGTGTGGCGTCCATTAAAGAAGATCATGAAGGCTGGAATTATGTGAAAGTATTAGCACTGTATTAAGATGTGTTTTTAAAAAGAGAGGAATTCATTTTGTCTTTCATTTACATACAAAGGATTTCTTAGATATAAAAATATAAGAATTTATTTATTATTTTTAATTTTACCACAGTTTTAGTAGTGAGTGTAGAGTAATCCTCAAAAAAACACTATTATAATTTTTGCAGTTTATTTAGGTTTAGTTAATTATTTAACCATCTTATTTTTTTTTTCTACAGTGTATAGTTAACAAATTCTGTTGATTATATCTCAACCCCATAAGTCTTGGAAGGATGATTCAGGTAGTTTATAATCCAAATGGGGACATAATTATAATTTATAATTATAAAATAAAATATAAAATAAGAACAGAGGACCCAGTAACCTTAAAATGAAAATATTACATTTTGGGATTTTTAATAATTATATATGTGTAAATAATTCTAATAATAACTTAATTATTTGAACATCTTATTTTTCTTCTACAATCTATAATTAACAAATTATGTTAATTATATTCCCTTAAGGCTTGATAGGTTGAACTTTGGAATTCTTGCAGTTTAGGATCAAAATATTGGCATAATTTTTTTTTTTAATTATAAATTTAAAAAAAACTAGGGACCCAGTACCCTTAAAATAAAAAAAAATCGATTTTAGGATTTTTAATAATTATATATGTTTAAATAATAACTCAATTATTTAAACATCGTATTTTTTTCTACAGTGTATAATCAACAAATTCTATAAATTATATCTCCATTAGCAGAAGACTTCGTAGGCTGAAATTTGGAATTTATCTGCAGTTAATAATCCAAATGAAACATAATTATAATTTCTAATTGCAAATTTGAAAAAAAAAAAACGGGGTAGCTCAATGATTTTAAAACTAACAAATATCGATTTAGGGATTTTTATTTCATGTTGTTTTATGTTTAGGGTCTTCTATTGATGCATTACTTTAATTAGAAGCATTTTATATTTTGTTTAAAAATAATATCAATCATTAACTATATAAGATTTTAACTATAACTTCAATTTTCTTTAAATAGAATATTTAAAATTCAATATCCCATTTCTAATTAACTGGAAGAGATATGCCATTATTTTTTATGAAATAGTATTACATACTACATAACCTGTAGTACTTATAACACATAACATGTAGTACATACAGGGTGTCAAGAAAAGGACTCCCTGATTTCAAAATTAAATATATCGAAAACAAAGATCGATAGAGGAATGCAGTAAACTTTATGTTTGTTGTGCAAACGGTATGTTTGTTGTGAAGTTTGTTGTGTAAGAATTTTATACAGCAGTTTGAAATAATAGTTACTAATGCTGCTAACAGATGGCGCTGTACGCTGTACAGCTCATTATCAGCAAACATAAATGAAATAATCGTATGAAAACATTCTTTGCAAAAAATCACATCACAATGTTTTCAAAATGTTCACCATTGCACTGCAGAGGTGGCGCAAACGAAGAATGAAATTTGCCATCACATTTCGTAGTGTCTCAACAGAAATGGATTCACATGCCACACAGATCGCCGATTCAAGCTCGTCCAGCGTGGCGGGATGCTTCGGGTAGACAATGTCTTTCAATGTGCCCCACAAAAAATAGTCACAGGGAGTCAAATCCGGCGAATATGGAGGCCAATCCATGCCTGCACCAGTAAATTTGGGATATTCCAAAGCAATGACTCGATTCCCGAAGTGTTCATCAAGAAAGCGAAACACTTGTTCGGTACGATGTGGTCGGGCTCCATCTTGCATAAACCATTCAGTACGTGGTCGATCCTCTAACACTTGCTGTGTGGCGACAAATTGTTCCGAAATTGCAACGTAAGGTTCACTAGTGACCGTTTCTCGAATAAAAAAAGGGCCAATAATGCCTCTGCTGCATACTGCAGCCCACACAGTAACTTTAGGAGAATACAGGGGTTTCGCTTCACACCAATATGGATTTTCGGAACCCCAAAATCGCCAGTTCTGTTTTTCACGAATCCATTCAGGTGGAAGTGTTCTTCATCTGTAAACCAGATGCAGCCAACATCAAATCCTTCACTATCAATCATTGTGAGCATCTGATTAGCAAAGTCGATCCTTTGTTGCACAGCTCATACGGGTATGGCCTGGTGAGTTTGAATTTTGAATGGAAACATGCGTAGGCTCTTTCTAGGTATTTTCTGCGTGCTGGAACGCTTCAAACCAGTCTCAGATGCAATTCTACGGACGGATGACATTGGATTTTGCTGAATAATTCCAGAAACTGTGGCGACATTTTCAGGCGTAACTGCAGTTTGCTTGCGGTCAACATTCCCCACTAGATCATCAGTTACGCTGCCTGTTCGTTGAAATTTGGCGAAGAGCGTACGAATGGTTTTCGCATCGGGTCCTTTTGGAACATTAAATCGTGCTTGAAAACTGCGCCTTGTTAACGTAGGACTCTTTTTTAACCTGTGGCACTCTAGCACCAGAAAAACGCTTTGTTCAATGGAGTACATGGTTTTAATCTCTTCCATCGGTACGCTAACCTCCTTTCACGCTTCAATAGCGGAACTGATTGCTCTGGGCTTCGGATCACTATTTATACTAGGCATTACGTATGGCGATTACAGCGCCATCTGTTAGCAGCTTTTGTAACTATTATTTCAAACTGCTGTATAAAATTCTTAGAACTTTCACAATAAACATACCGTTTACTGCATTCCTCTATCGATCTTTGTTTTCGAGATATTTAATTTTGAAATCAGGGAGTCCTTTTCTGGACACCCTGTACATCCTAACATATTCAATTAAGATTAAAACAATACTCATGATATTTTCATAACTATTTCTTCAAATACCAAATCTTCTGAAATAAAAAGAAGTTTTTCTTTGAAAGAAAAGTTAAGATTGATTAAAACTTAACAAAATTAATTGATTAATATTAAAAAAAAATTTAACCTCTGTCCCAAGTATAAAATCAATGTTACCCGTGTAAAAAAAATTTCAACTTATTTCTTAAAAATTTTCCAAGAAAAAGTGCTCAAATAATAGACGATTTTATATTACCGATATTTGGGGTAATAAGTCCTCTTAAAACGCCACAGGAACGCAGTTTCCAAAAATATTCATTTTGAAGAACTATTAGAAGACTGAATTTTACAATTGTTTTAGTATACAGACTCCAAGAATACGTGGAGATAATTTGGAATATCAAAAAACTTTTTGGAAAGGACAAAAGGTGGTGAATTCCAAAAAATTTCTATTTTATGTCCAGCAATCGTAAAAAAAGATTTAACTAACAATTCAGGTGGCTTACGTACAACACACACGTGCATGTTTAAGTCATGGAACGCGAAATACCTTCCGAATGCCGTTGAATGCTGACTCTTCCGCGATACTCTTCCTTTAGACGAATACCAAAAAATACCAAGTCTGAGAGTTGGCGCAGTTATCGCCAAGCTGAAATGTTAACATGAAAATAATATTTTAATCTCGTGGACTTTTATTACTTTTGGTTGGTTGTTTTCAGATTATCTGGCGCCGTCAGCAACACGAGGGCTATAATGCGCCGAAACTTTCGTCATTAGACAAGCCAACATACATTTACAAACGCCCATGCCTAACATGGGACTCGAGCCTGCAACCTCGCGGTCTAGAGGCTAGCACGCTAACCACTTTACCTTTTTGTCGGCTTTATTACTTTCAATTACCCATACGTATACATAGGGTAATGAAAGTATAGAATTAGGTCAAACAATTTTTTTTTTTTTTTTTTTTTTTTTTTTTTTTTTTGCATTTCTCCACGTTTTGGAACATCCTGATTTCAAAAAAGTGATCTAGAAAAATTGTATGTCTGTGTGTATGTGTGTACGTGGGCAGCATAACTTCCGAACATATTGACCTAGGATGTTCAAATTTGGTGTGCGGGTTAGTGTTGACCGTGAGACCTATCATTAGGGTTTTCGTCAAAATCGCGCATGCTCATAAGGTAGCTGCCATTGAAAACATCATGTTTATCAGTAATTGCCAAAAAACGGCTTTAACGATTTCGTCCAAAATCGCTGTTGTAATGCCTCTTAAGGTATCGTAAACATCCCAACCTCCGAAATTTCCTTAAAAATGCTTTAATGGCGTAAAAAGTTGAAAAACGAATACCTTTAACACAGAGTTCTCTTTCTTTGAGCATACCTCATCAACGATCTCGTTTTTTCTTCTCTGCTCAGTTTTGCTTGCAAGAAAAGAAAGTATAAAAATTATCGATAAGTATATCGCTAAAATCATCATTTTGGCGGATTTTTCCTTTTTTTTTAAATCCCATACAAAAATTATCGAAAACAAATTGGGCAAACTGTCCATTTTTACTAAATGAATGATAAAAATATAAATACGGTAGATGACACAAATCCAGCACAGTAATATAGTGTAACTGAAAACTGTGCTATGCTCCACACCCCTAGTTTTTAAATCCCTTTCATTAACTTCTATTTGTTATTATTCTAGTATGTTTGTCGATGGAATCTATGGATTCCTAATTAACCTCCTTACTTTCATCCAATCAGCATGAAACTTGGCATATAAATCCAATGTCGAAGGTAATGCATTCTATCAAATTTTGAGGGCTGTTACTGTCACTAAAAGGTCGATTTTACGTAATACTAATAAACTAACATGCTTTTCGCAACCATTTAACCGACCATTGTTCAAACACACACTCTCTCTCTCTCTCTCTCTCTCTCTCTATATATATATATATATATATATATATATATATATATATATATATATATATATATATAAATAAATTATAAAATTACTTTAATCGGAATAAATTCATGATATTTGGAGATACGAGATTCACGTTCATTTTTAATAAATACATTTTGAAACATAGTTCGCCGCTGATGAAATGTTTTTGATATCAGCGCTATATTAATAAATATAAAAATTGACAATGCATATAAAGAAATTAAAAAAAAAAAAAATTTTAACTTTTTTTTTTTTTATGGGTTGTAATATTATTCATTAGTTCGGGGTTACTACAGCAACCTCATCACGGATTGTAAGGTTATAAGTTATCGCTGCAATTTGTCGATTTTTATCTGGTACCCTTCTAACGGAAGAATACCAAACATACATTCTACAATATGCAAGATGAAGCCCAAAATACGTTAAGAGAATGAATTTCCAATTCATGTAGGGCCGACCAAACGGTATAGTGGTTAGCGTGCTAGCTTCTAGACCGCGAGGTTGCGGGTTCCGAGTCCCGTGTTAGGCATGGGTGTTTGTAAATATATGTTGGCTGTCTAATGACGAAAGTTTCGGTGCATTATAGCCCTCGTGTTGCTGACGGCGCCATATAATCTGAATACAACCAACCAACCAATTCATGTAGACATATACGCACACTAATATATTTTGGGACGTGAAACATCTAAATAATGCCATAAAAAGCCGAAAAAAAGAAAAATAACTATAACATCCCAGTAAACGTAGAAAGCTAAAATTAGGAATTTGTGCTATCTACAGATCCCAAGGCTAAATTACGAAAATTTGTAAGCGTAATATCTTAGGAATACCAAAGAACGAAAAAATAACGTATATTCACAAAATTGTTATTTTTGAAGCAAACAAGGCGAAGAAATATGAACGTTTGAACATTCAGGTTATCTACAACCACGTTTTTTCATGATGGGAACATGGGAATGTTCTAAAAAGTAACGTAGAAATAGAATGTAAAAAAAAAAAAAAAAACGCGCGTTCCCAAAACGGCCATTTTCAGCCTTGACGTAATGCGTTTTGAAATGAAGAAGTACTTTAGGAACACCTTTGGTTCTACGCGTTGATTTTGCTGCTTGCGAAATTATAAAAGATGAAGCTGACAGCATTTGGCTGGGAAAATGTTGTCGATTTAGTGATATCCAAAAACAAAAACTTGGTTATCACACTTTGGCATCGCCCAAATTATCTTTTTCGTCTAAATAAAATCTAGCTACATTTTATGTCATTTTTACTTTCAATTACCCACATGTATACATAGGGTAATGAAAGTATAGTATTCGGTACAAAAAAAATGATTTTTTTTTGTATTTCTCCACGTTTTGGAACATCCTGATTTCAAAAAAGTGATATAGAAAAAATGTTTGTGTGTGGGTCTGTTCTTCTGTGTACGTGGTCAGCATGACTCCCGAACAAATTGACCTACGAAGTTCAAATTTGGTGTGCGGGTTGGTGATGGTCCAAGGACCTACCATTAAGGTTTTCGTCAAAATCGTGCATGGGCATAAGGTAGTTGCCATTGAAATAATCATGTTTGTTAATGATTGTTAAAAAAGAACGGCTCTAACGATTTTGATCAAAACCGCCGTAATAATGCCTCTGAAGGTGTTCTAAACATTCCCACCTCCGAAATACCCGTAAAAATGTGATAAAAGCGTAAAAAGTTGAAAAACGAGTGCCTTTAACACGGAGCTCTCTGCCCTTGAGCATCATACATCGACGATCCATTTTTTGCTTTTCACGTGCAAATAAGGACAATGTAATGTATATGGAATAAATTCCCCAATTTTTCGATTTTGGCATGAGTGTATTTTTTTCTCTCTCTTCCCCCCCCCCCCCCTTTCCACTTGTAAAAATTATGACCAAAAATATCTTCAAACTGACCATTTTTAGTGAAATGAGTGAAACTAAGAATTTTTCTTCAATGACTAATATTATATAGTGTAATTGAAAATAGTGCGATGTTCCATACCCTTAGTTTAATTTACACTATTCATCTGTATAAAATCTAGTTAGATTTTCTGGCATCTTTCGTTTTCGTCTAAGTTAAATCTTGTTAGACCTTAACAAGCAGTTGTCTATTTCCTCCACGCTCAGCGATAATCACTTTAGATTCCGACAAAACACATTACGTCGATTATTAATGAAGGCCGAATTTAAGGCATCTTTCAATTCATACTTTTCGTCTACATAAAAAACTAATTCAATTTCATATAACTTTTTATTTTATACTGTTTGTCTATATAAAATCTAATTAGATTTTAGAAAACAGTCATCTTATATTTTATCCACGCTCTGCTAGAATCACTTCCTTTTAGATTCCAACAAAACACATTACTTCGATTATTAATGAAGGCCAAATTTATGGCATATTTCAATTCATACTTTTCGTCTACATAAAAATCTAATTCGATTTCATATTTCCTTTTATTTTATACTTTTCGTCTATATAAAATCTGATTAGATTTTAACAAACAGTCGTCTTATATTTCATCCACGCTCTGCGAGAATCACTTCCTTTTAGACTTCAACGAAACACATCATGTCGGTTATTCATGAGGGCTAACTTTAAGGCATCCTTCATCACAGCAACCCCTCGTCCATACCTTTCTCTAACGATCCCAGTCACAGGGGGTCACTTCGGGATGAATGCACAAACGTCCACTGTCCGGTCAGCCGAAAACTTCGGCCACGGATGTCACCTCCCCCCGGTGTTATGATGAGGCGTCGTTTCCGCTGCGTAGCTTGACCAATGGCCCCGGTGCGTCCGGTCCCCATTTTACAGCCCATAGCCGCCGTTTTCCGGTCGTTCCTCATCGAAACTTAGGGTTGACAGCCCTTGGCCAAGTGGAACGGAATGACCTTTGACTATTATAACTGTATAGGATCAAGGGGGGATCCAGAGTTTTAATACGGAGGGGGGCGGTGCTGTTGAATAGCCATACCATGGGATAACTTAACTTTGACTATACAGAATATTGTTGCACAAATTCTCTCTATATAGTTGTAAATAGTGACGTATTATTTTAAAATTCTATTGTAATTGATGTTATTTATTAATAGCAATAATACAGGTTAGAAAAAGGTGGCAACACCTAAAGCAATTGAGAAATTTCGAGATGTTTCTTTTTCGACGAATTGGCTGGATATTTCGAGAATGTTCTCACGCGCCAAGTATAAATAAGACCGCAGATCGGGAAAGTTGGCAGTTTGACTTTGGATTTCGATGAAAAATGATCGCTTTGTTTACCTACTGGAGTGAACTTGTATAATTGCTGTATTCGAAGCTGTTCTTACTGAAGCTTGTGTTGAAGCTTGAGATTGATTAGACTGTTGTCTTTGAATAAATTTTGTGCCTGTGGAGAGGGAATAAATAGTAGTTTTCATCTTAAAAACTGTGCCATCATTGCCTCAGTGAAAAAATTCATAACAATATGTTACAAAGAGGTAAAAAGTCTCAATAACATAAAGACGACACAAGGGTTGGCTACGTGTGAATTTACGACAGTAAATTAGAATTTTCTACCACTAAAATGATCCGGGATGAGTAATTGTTAAATATGATAGAACAATCTAACAACGAATACATATACACATTGAACATTTTCAAAATACAATTAGCTTTGTTGTCTTCCTTCGTCCTCGGCTTTTTCGTATCCTTTTTTTTGGGGGGGATGAGAACATTTATATTAAAAATGTTCAGTGCGAACTTGTCAAATCTTGATTGATTTCGTCTAAAGCTTGTGATCAGCGCATGTTAAAAGGTGAGGGGGTCCATGATCAACGGGGGGGGGAGGGGTGATCGCCCTCCTCCCCTCGCTAGATCCGCCAATGGTGAAAATGAGTGTGATGGGGCTTGTGCTACGTCAATTGTGCGACGTTGGTAAATTAACAAGAGGTGTCAGGTGTATTTTTTTTTTTTTTTTTTTTTAAATCCTTTATATTAACTTCAATTTTGTGGGTATGTATGTTTGTCGATGGCCGGCAAATCTGCGGAGGCCAAATTAATCCTTTGCCGTCATCCAATCGGTCTGAAATTTGGCCAATAGATTCGATATCAATGATAAGGCATACTATCAAATTTTGGGGGCTGTCACTGTCACCAAAAAGTCGTTTTTACCGGAATACTAATAAACCAACCTTCATCCAATCGCTCAGAAATAGCATTTAACCTATCATTAAAAAAACTACTTCCCGATTCCTAAACTATTTTAAGAAATGCATAATAAAAATGCTTTAATCAGAACAAATAAAGGTTATCTGGATGTTGAGTACATAAATTCACATTCATTTTTACTGAATAAATTTTGAAAAGTAGTTTACAGGATATTTTGCCGATAGGAGATGTTTCTTAATATTTAAAATTAGATACCAACACCAAGCACACGCTGGCAACAGAAACGGCTCTATTTTAATAAATATAAAATAGACAAAGCATATAAAGGATTTATATTATCAACTTTGCTTTTATGGGTCATATTATTTAATTATTACTCTAACAACACTTTAATTCGACATAACAGTATTCTTACAAAAAAATTAATAATAATAGCGTTTTTTTCATGCATCCGAAGTAGACAGGACCCTTACGAGAAATTGTCATCCTTTCCTTTACCAGAGGCCTTATGTTTTATTTTTCAAGACACAATATTTGGCAAAGTATTAATCTGAAACACAGGGATTTTTACCGCAGGTATGACAACATTGATGAAAGGTTATTAAAGGATACCCGTACCCCCAAAAAAGAAAAACAATATATTTTTTATTTTATTGCTTAAAATTGAGCTATATATATTCAAGAAGACGTGGGAGAAATTTTGAACTTCCACGGTACAGCAAACATTCGATTTTTAAACTTATACTTTCCGATCTACAATGTAGTTGTATGCAAGTTTTTATTTTTAAGTTTGTTTTTTTCGAAATCTGGAATTGGCAATTTTGACTGTGTTTAAAGTGCTAAGACTTTGAGAAAAATTTACTTAGATTTAAACTGTTTATATCTTTGAAATTCTGAATATCTGTTTTATAAATGTAAGGAGAGTTTCTTTCAGTAAATAGTATTAACTTTTTTTTTAAGAATTAAAAAAAATTAGAGTTTTTTGTGAAAATTTAGAAATCTCTTGTAAAAAACACAAAACCTCTTTTTGAAATCCCTTGTCAAACTAATTAAAAAAAATCTATCCCTTCATCTTTAGAGAAAACTTTAATATAATTAATTAGTTTTGAAATTAAAAAAAAATATTAAAAATTGAAGGAGGAGTAGTCTTTTTAAAAAGGCGTATATATCGACCAAAAAACACTAAAAAATCAAAAGTATAAAAAAATATTAAATTTAAAAAACAAAAAATTGTGTCAATTATTGTTTAAAAATAGATGTTTTATCTACACACAAAATTTCATGCTACTAAATTCATTAACAAAAATTTTAGGTTTTTGCTTACGGGTTTCCCCTTAACAAAATATGAAGGAAAAACAAGGGCTAGTTAATTTGTTTTAATCAATTATAAACCAGCTTATAAAAACTGTTTAATGTGTATCCAGTAATTTTCCATTCAAAATGATTTTATATTGATATATTTGGAACTAGTTGTGCGGAACATCGCACAATTTTCAATCACACTATTAATAATTTAATTGAAATTAATTAATCACGCTAAAATTGAATTTACCATTTTCATATTTTCATCAATTTCATCCATCCCAAAAATTGGTACCACAGAACCTTACAGGAAGGAGTTTCTAATGATTCTTATTAGAATTCGAATCTATGAAACACGTTTCAGAACGCTAAAACATCTAATGGGTGATATATATCATAAGTAAAAATACGCTAACCATAACCTAGTAAAAAATACTTTTCTGAGAGTTATCCAACGAACGCCGACAGATAATTTTATCCATCACCCCTTCCCACCCCATCCCATAATTTTTTCCTTGTGTCACCATCGCGTGCAAATGACATCACTAATGGGTTCTTATTATGGAAAATTTAACGCAGCATTTAAATCTAGAAGTAGGAGTAATACAACTCAACCCCAGTGCCCCATTAAGATATTTTTACCTGGGCTCCTTAACTCTTTTTCTGTCTCCTTTTCCCATTATTAACGTCCTCGTTTTGAAGAAAAGGACGGGGAAGACAATTTTGCCAAACGATAATTACCTTCGTTGACGACACTGGAAGTAAAAAAGTAGTCCCCCCCCCCCCTCTATCACACCTTCAAGAGGGGGACTCGTTAAGTTACGTTCTCTGGCAGACGATAAATTTAACATTGGTGGTTTTCAATCCGAGATGTTTTTAAGAGGACTATCGGTGTAAGAAGCAGATTTTGAGGGATGGGATCTGAATATGATCGTTCTTAACCTACCGTTAGCCGCACAGGTGCATCCCCAACTACAATTTCCCCTGCCTTTATTTTTATTGAATTACTTGTGAAACGATTTTTGAATAAACTTCACTGTTTAAATAGATTGTTTAATACTGTTGGGAATTTTACACAAAGGAAATGATGGCACAGTTTTTTAGTAGATAAAATCTATTATTTATTCGCTCCTCAAAGGCACACAAAATTTAACAGTGCAAACAATATCAAGCTTCAACACAAGCTTGAATAACGACAAATTCGAATTCGGTGATAATTCAGATCAGGAACCACTCAAAGCGTTCAACTTTCATCGAGTTCCAAAGTCAAACTGAACACTTTCCCGATCTGCGGTCTTATTTATACAGGCGCGTCAGAACATTCTCGAAATATCCGGCCAATTCGTCGAAAAAGAAACCTCTCGAAATTTCTCGATTGCTTTAGGTGTTGCCACCTTTTTCTAACCTGTATTATCGCTGTTAATAAATGAAATAAGATAAAATAAATTACAATAGAATTTTAAAGTAATACGTCACTATTTACAACTATTAACAGAAAATTTGTGTAACAATACTTTTTACCTCCAAAGAATCTTAAATCGGTAACAATTAAGTATTTAAACCAGAAAAAATCTGATGTGACTTTACAAAAAAAAACAGAAACACCTCATAGGTGCAACGCGACTAACCATGTCGGAAAGCAGAGCGCGACTAACGGAAGGTTAAGGAGATCCAAATTTTAATTCTTTAATATTTGTTGGATCAACAAATTATTTTTATGTAATTGTAGAACAGTATACTGGTCTATAAAAAAATTTCAATTTTTTTTTTATTATTATTTATTTTTTTATTAAAATTTAATAATTACTATAAAACAACGCATAAAATATTTTGATTTAACTTATAAAAAATATCTTAATAAACTTAAAAATTATATGCATGTGTTCACAAATATATAACAAGAAATTTTACCAAACACAATTTTGATATTTATAGAGGATATTAAAATAAAAAAATTTAACTATAAAAGTTCATATTTTTTTCTTTCATAATTAAAAAAAATCATATCTGGAGTGAAAAACAAAATTTTAAAATTTTGTTCCTTAAATATCTTCTAAAGAGTTAATACAACACGCGTGGGAAATTTGGTATATGTTACTTAATTACAAATGGAGTTATTTCCAATTATGTAAAAAAAAAGGTAAAAAAATCATCAGTGAGAAAAAGCTGTTTAAAGTTCATGCAGAAACTGAGTCAGCATCAACTGTCAGATATTAATTTGACTACTGTAAGCCAACGGAAAGGGGTAGCATTATAAATGAAGTATCAAAATGATCATTATTGAACATATTATTTTTTTAAAGCAAAAATCTTTTTATGACAATTTTGAAAGTATCTGGACCCTGGACCATCTTATACACGAGGAAGAATTTCTGAATTTTATAGATCGGGGGGGGGGGGGGGTAGAGAGATACTAGTAGTTTAAGAATTATTATGGTCTGTCGAGTCTTAGTTGGCCGAAAGTGTTGAAAATTATAGTGCGTTGAAATACAAACTGATTGGTGAAATAGTCATAACTCGACAGAAAATGGCCATCTTTTTAACTTCCAATTACCCATATGTTAACATAGGCTAATGAAAGTAGTGCATTCGGTCAAAGAGAAAATTGTTTTGCATTTCTGCACGCTTTGGAGATGTTTACGAGAGCAAGAAAAAAAATCACAATACAGCTTAATATTTACAAGCAGTTTGCATATTGATATGATAAAGTGTTGGGTACAAAAAAGTGATCGAGAAAAATGTGTGTGTGTGTGTGTGTGTGTGTGTGTGTGTGTGTGTGTGTGTGTGTGTGTGTGTGTGTGTGTGTGTGTGTGTGTGTGTGTGTGTGTGTGTGTGTGTGTTTTGTGTGTGTTTTGTGTGTGTTTTGTGTGTGTGTGTGTGTGTGTGTGTGTGTGTGTGTGTGTGTGTGTGTGTGTGTGTGTGTGTGTGTGTGTGTGTGTGTGTGTCTGCCAGAATAGGCAGAATACCTTCTGTACGGATTGATCTACGACGCTCAAATTTTGTATATACTGACTAGTGGTAGTCATGGGACTTGTCATTCAGGTGTTCATCAAAATTGCGCATGCGCATTGAAAAAATTATCTTTTTCAGCAATTGCCAAGAAACGGCTCTAACGGTTTTCATCAAAATCAATGGCTTTTAAGGTGCTGTGAACGTCTCCACCTCCGAAATGTCCCCCAGTAGAAATGAGATAAAGGAATAAAAGAAAAACAAATGCCTCTAATACAGAGTTCCAGTTTCTTGAGCGTCACACTCCTCAAAGAACATTTTTTCTGTTTCATTTACAAGGAAAGAAAATGTAATATTTATCAAAATACATATCGCCAATTTCGCCATTTTTTTGGGTGTTTAGCGATAATTATTTCATTGGGAAACAATGAAATAATTATCGCTAAACTGACTACTTTTTTTTTAAATTAAGTGTAACATGAAATCAAAAACGGAAAATTACACCAATCCGTTACAAATTTAAATAAAGTGACTAGTATTAAGTATGATGACAATTCCCGCATTTCTTAAAAAAGATTGAAATTAGTTTATATTTATGAAGAATTTCTTCCTGATTCCAAATATTCAAACAAATCTTTAAAAAATAGCTATTTAAATATTAAGAAAAATATTGCGCCGAAAGCCCGTCCGATTGCAATCCGTTCAGCTATTGCTGTGACGTCAAAACATCCTTCCGTTTCTATGGTTATCGTGAGGTTACTGCCAACTTGTTGACGTTGGTTTGGTAGACAGTTGCCGTATCCCGTACCGGTTGGCGGGATTTGCGAGAAACTTGCAAAACTGGTTTTCGCTGCTGTGTTTCAAGCCAAGTTGTTTCAAATCAAGCGACGTCACATTCAATTCCAGCCGAATGAATCAGTTTTCCCGCATAAACTAACAAGCTATTGTATTTTGCAAATTCAAATAAAATTTAAAAAAAAAGCACAGTGAGTAGAAATTTTTGTGTTTATTATGGCCTTTTTGAAACATTAGAAACATTAACAATTAAATAAATAAAAAATTTAAAAATGCGGGAGTTATCCATTGGAAGTTGTGCGATGTCAACTAGTTCTTCTGGCAACCACAGATCGTCAATTCTCCATGAGTAGAAAAACATGCAACTTTTTTCCGTCGAACTAAGTAGGTGCCTTTTTTCTGTATACTAAGTCGAAATTGGGAATTATTATTATAACTGAATTTCGCCATTGTTTACATAATAACCTTGTCAGCAAGATTCAGTTTAAAAAACTAGCAACCTTTTGGTGGGAGGAAAAAGAATATCTGGTGTTTTCATCATTAAAAACTAATTACCCCTGGTGGCCAGACGAAAAAAATCTGCTCATTATTTAAAAAGTTTTTTTTACTTTTTTTACTTTTTTATTATTATTATTTATTATCAGTTTCTAGTTAAACAAATAAGGCGTCGTTTGTTTTTGCTATGTGTAAATTAGGATGATGAAAGTATGTCATACTGAAGTTAAAAAATCGGTATCAATATTTTTTATGTCCAACCTTTTGGAAAGACTTGTATCCAAAAATTAGTTTTTAGTTAATTAAAAGGTGTTATTTTATTTGTGTCTGTCTGTGATTATTAATCGTAACTTGTAAAGGTAAAATAAAGCGGTGTTCTTCCGTTAGACGGGTACCAGTTGGTGTCAAGCCTAATTGTTTACCCGTTTAAATGACGCATAAATGTATAGCCAAACATAAATGTTTACGGTATATAATAGGGTTGCTATATCAACCCTATAAAGGTTTGTTATCGGAATTATAAACGTTTTGAAGGTTGTTAGTTTGGATGAGTTATCGCTGCAATTTGGCGATTTTTATCTGATACACGTCTAACTGAACAGTACCAATAAAACTACATCATTTTAACTAATTTTTTTTACGATACATTTATTGACGCAACACAAATGTTTTTCATTTTATATTCATTTGATATCAATTTTCTTAACCAAGTTGGGAAATTGACAATTACTTTTGTCACCAAAATATTTACCAAAATCAAGATAAACGAGATTTGTGAAAAGGGTTTTATAGCCAAAAATAATGGCCAAACACAATCGATTTGCAAAGTGTTAGGGAAAGAAATCTCAATATGTGTCTGAAACCGTAATTATCCGCACGTAATCAGAAGCTATATAATATATCATAACATTTAGATTGGTTCGGTTGTTTTCAGATTATCTGGCGCCGTCAGCAACACGAGGGCTATAATGCGGCGAAACATTCGTCATTAGACAAGCCAACATACATTTACAAACACCCATGCCTAAACACGGGACTCGGAGCCCGCAACCTCGCGGTCTAGAAGCTAGTACGCTAACCACTATACCGTTTGGTCGGCTCATAACATTTAGAAAGAAAAACTAAAAAGAATGTCTACCAGACATAAGCAGGTTCAAATCTAAACAAATTACACTAAACAACTAGTCCTGGTTTCGAGTAATCCAAAAAAAGAGACAGAATAAACTTACTTTCGTAATTTAATTCTATGTCAAAATCTCTGCAGAAATCGTGTAGAGTGTGCACTAATAAAGAGGCTGAATTCTTATATCCACAATTATATTTCAGCACATAACACACCTTTACAGAGCACAAACTAAAAAACAGGAACCACAAAAACATAAACACATAGCAAATATCACAACTAAAAAAGATCTCTTACACAAACCATCTCTGTGGGCTTTTTATTAGGGATGGAACGGATATCCGGCAAATATCCGATATCCGGCATATCCGGCTGATTTTTCAATATCCGACACCTCGTTGGATATCCGATTTGAAATACCGGGCATCCGATAATTTCATTCGGATATCCGGCTATATATCCGGCCACCAGGTATCCACAAGAAATAATTGTTTGCCAAAAATAATGATCTTTTTCGTACAAAGGAGACACCGCATCCTTCACTTTTTTTTTTAAAATTTTTTCCTGGACATAAATTGCAGTCAAGTTAGAAAACGAAAAAGTTCCTTCGTGAGCACTATGCTTTCGCATATCCCTAACTTCAGAGATGAGCTAGAAGATGCAGGTGCATTTAGTTTAAATTCACAAAAAAAGGCGCCGTATTATTGGCGCCGAGTTGATAAGCATAAACCATTCCTCCAATCTCTCCTACACATCCTTCATACGTATTTTGGAATATGTTCTTTTCATTCCAAGTTAATGATCTGATTAATTCCAGATGTTATATTTGAATGCTTCTCTGTAAAACACGAACCGAAATACTAATAAATAGTACTTTTTTCCATAACATAAGTTACTTGTTAAAAGAGTTTTAGTTATTCTCACTTCCTCCTTTTTTTCTGACATTTGCTAGCGAGTAAAAAGCAATAAATAGCCAATGCGCACTCCTCAATGCTTTTTTTTTTGTTCTATCGACGATAATACCCTACCCCTTTATGCTGTGAATGGTATGGTCTAATTTCTGATTTTTCATTGGCAGAAATTGAAAGCTGGTATATTTTTTCTGAAGTAAAATGAAGTATTTTAATTTTTAGGTCTTTAACGCAGCGCCACAATGTGGAATTATATTTAGCTCTCTAGAATGTCTTGAATCATAGTTTTCTCCAATTACAATCCAATTTATAATTTTTAATAATGACTCATTTAAAATCACCCATTTGGAAGTATTTTAAAATTAATGGAAATGACGAAAGCAAAGCCCTATGTGTTACTTGCTCCACAGAATCGTTTAAAAAATATATTGTGCGCGGCAAAATCCCAAAATCCTTTTCCACAAAACCCTTATGAAACCATTTAATGAGTGTGCATAAGGAAATTCGCCGAAGCTTAAAAGACTCACTAAATGCATCAAATATTGATGAACAAGATAAAACAATTAATCAAAACAAGAAATGCACGCAGACAACATTGGAATCGACATTATTTGTACCAAAATTATGGAGTTTATATGATCCTAAAGCAAAAGCCTTAACCACAAAAATATGTAAGTACTAATTTTGTTTGTTTATATTAAATATATATTTTAAATATGGTATAACATAATGTTGATGAATTTTGGGTTCGAAATTTTTTAAGTTTATATCATACATCACTAAAACATCGTTTCATCAACTAAAGTTTAAATAAAAAAAATTAACTCAGTGGCGCGACAGCTCGTGTGGACCAAGGCCTGCTGGGCCCAGCTCAGCTTTCCTGACTGTGGCATTTGTGTGTCACATAGCAGATGGTCATTCTGACGCCGAACCCCAGTGTTTAGTTCCCAAGCATGCATGGTCCTCCTCAGTTTATTTCTTTCAGGTATAAACAGCTAAATCAACCTTGCCCAGTCCACGAATCAAACTGTGGCATGCAGTGCGGTGCGCTAACCATTAATTATAATTTACTTGATACTTCATATCATGACCATTTTTGTTGTATAGCATATCGTATAACTATCGTTTTGAGTATATAGACCGAATATCCGGCCGGATATCCGGTAAAATCCGTTTCGGATATCCGTATTCGGTAGAGATGGTACCCCGGATATCCGAAATCCGGTATCCGGCAAAGCTCACATCCGTTCCATCCCTACTTTTTATACCTTTTCACATATTTCTAGAAAATGCAGGCATTACCTAGACACTACATGAAAGCTCAACATTTGTCTTGCAAACACATCGGCGTCTTTAAAAAGTATTAAATTGATACGAAATAAACAAGAAATAATTCTAGTATTTTACTCAAATTACAAAAGCTTTAAAACTAATTAAAAAGAATTAAATGTTCTTAAAACGGGTATGAACTTCAAGAATATACACGTACTGCCATCTGTTGACATATTAAGGAATTTCTCAACACAAGGTTTTCAAAAAACAAACATTTAATTAGATATTAAAGCCCAAAGGAGAATTACTCCAAATAATATCCAATTTCAAAACAGTGGCTGTTATTATTATAGTATAATTGAAAATAGTTATGATATGTTCCACACACCTTGTTTTTAATGTTTTAATACCATAAAACATAACTTACACAAATCCGCAATATATAACTAAAGAAATATCTTCCCAAGTACGTGATCAGGTGAAACAATGAATCAAAACCTGTGAAAATCTTATTTCAAATTGCATATAAAATACTTATATATATACACTCACTTTTACGTTATTTCATAGAAGAATACAATTAAATTGAAAAACTGAAATTAACGAAAAAGAAAAAAAAAAACATCTTATGGCGGATGTACACTTTACCCTGGGCCTTAAAACCCAACCCATTGCAAAGTCGTTGTTTTTTATTTGGGTTTTATGAAACATCGAAAACTGAGCAATATCAGCATACACCTCTTTTTATAAAAGTGGGCGGAAGAGGCACATGCCCACACAATGCATTTCCTTCGCATGAGCCAAACATTAAGTGTGGACTGACGCCGGACCATGCTTTTGATCAATTGAAAACCACACGCTTAAACTTAAGGCCCAGGCCAAAAATAATTCATGATCCTGTACAAAAAAAAATTAAGTAGTTTATTCTCTGGTTGACATACGTGACATTTACTCTCTTTTTTTCTTCTCGCAAATGAATTAAAATTGCAAAACTATCATGAATGCAGTAGCTATGTTTTTGTTCTATATTAAATATTTGTTAGATAAACAGTTTATTTAACTTACTTGTTAATGTACCTGTCTTCATACTTTTTCCCAACCTGTGCTGCGAGTGAACCGCCCACTTTTCAAACTATTGTTTACCTTTTGCTTCAGCTAAAGTTTTAAGTAGAGTTGTATGGTTTCTTCCTTGAAAGTTTAATAATATTTGTATTGGGTTGGTTGGTTGGTTGTATTCAGATTATCTGGCGCCGTCAGCAACACGAGGGCTATAATGCGCCGAAAACATTCGTCATTAGACAAGCCAACATACATTTACAAACACCCATGCCAAACACGGGACTCGAACCCGCAACCTCGCGGTCTAGAAGCCAGCACGCTAACCACTATACCGTTTGGTCGGCATTTGTATTGGGTGTTTCTGAATTTTGATTGGTCAACTGTGGTATTTTTCTAGGCATGCATTCTTTGTATTATGCAAATTTATTTGTTATATCAGAGAAAGTTTCTTGTGAAACGGGGTCAGATGGTTTCTGACTGCCAGTGAGGTAGTAGTATTGATGATTATGTTATAAATAAGCTTTTAAGATTTTTTGTTTCAACCCCTTGTCCTCAGTTTATTTTTCACTGCATTTATTTTATCGGACAAATTAAAGTATAATCTCTATTTTTAAATCTTATGAGATTATAATAAAATAATGTGTGGCAAATTCATATACATCGTAATTTTAAAACTAAAATCTGTTTACAAGCATTAAAGAAAGTGCCAAAATGTTCCGAGCTCAGAACAAAGAATTACCCAAAAGTGATACCCAGTAAACAAAGCTATCTCTTCAAAATTTCATCGGTTAGTTTCAATGAATATTGTTAATATATAACACAAAAAGTACAATTTCAAACGTTTTTCATAATCAGAGGTTGTGGGGGGGGGGGGAGGTACTCATCTTTTTTGTGGAGCGGT